>JASFXZ010000030.1:6996528-7702321 GCA_032209605.1 Mactromeris polynyma | reverse complement strand
GAGTTTAGGAACCGAGTTCATTCACTATTGTGTCGAAACTAGGGCATTCAGTATGATAAAATTCATATACTTAAATTCATATGCCCATATGAATTTGACAATGAAACACTCCATGCATTTGCGGTGTTATCACCACGAACTTCGTACGAAATTTCAGATCCATCTATCAAATCGGGTCACTGTAGAAAACCCAAATAAAACAGAACGTAACACCGGATATAACTAGGCTGTTGGTGTTGTTATTGTTATACACAGACAGACAAATGGTGTCTTAAACATGTCACATAATTATACTGCGCCAGCATACATTTTGTCGTCGTTATACTGCTGGACAGTAAGTATACGACGGACAAGGCCCCATCCGTACATGCGCCTATTCTACTGGTCGCAAACATGTTGTCTTTTGAAAAGGGAATGTCCCTTTAACACCGATGCCACAAATGCCAAAACATTATCGTTATTACATTGTTTTTGTATTCGGCGTCTGTCTGTCTGCCTGTCTGTCTGTCCACTTTTAGCTTGTCCGCGCTTTATCGCCAATGGTGCTGATTGCATTTCAACCAAACTTCATAGTGAAGTTGTGCATCTTTTTTTTCCGCTCGGAAATATTTTTACGGAGTTATGGCCCTTTGATGTTTTTATACATATGGAGTTTGTCCGCGCTTCATCTCCAATAATGCTGGTTAGATTTCAGCCACACTTCACAGATTAATAAGCATCAAGTGTAGTTGTGTATCCTTGTCGTTCGATTCGTTCAGATATTTTTCATCGCTCAGATATTTTTCACTGAGTTATGGCTCTTTGATGTTTTATACATATATAGTGCATGGTGAAGTTTGTCGGCGCTTCATCTCAAATACGGCTGTTTGGATTTCAAGCAAACTTCACAGGATTAATAAGCATCATGTGAAGTTGTGCATCCTTGTCTTTTCGTTCCGCTCAGATAATTGTTCACTGAGTTATGGCCCTATGATGTTTTTATACATATACAATGCATGGTGAACTGATCAAAGACAATCTTTCTTGTTTGCTTAATATTTTATTCTAACATCCTGTATCATACTGTTTTCAAGGAAATCGGCGATGAAGTTAAAAGTGAAAATTCAGAGGAAATTATTACATCAGAGGAGACACCTTTTTTACCTAAAACACTCAGATGTTCAAATAAGTTGGTAAGAACTTTTGACCAGTATGTTAACTACGGTGCTATGTGTCAGTACTAAATGCAAAACTATGAAACATTTTCGAGTTAGCTTTTATTTATTCCAGATACATTTGTATAGGAAAACCCCTTTCTTTCATTTGAAAATATTTCGCGGCAACTCACTCGTGTGAGTTAAGGAAACCGAGTTCATCCAGTATTGTGTCGAAACTAGGTCATTCTGTATGATAAAATTAATATACTTAAATTCATATGCCCGTGCGAATTTACTGATGATGAGTTTGTTAAGGGGGGGGGGGGGGGGGGTCGGAAAGACTTACCATCATCTAAATAAAAATAGAAAGGAACACTCCATGCATTTGCAGTCTTATCACCACGAACTTCGTACGAAATTTAAGATCCAACTATTAAATCAGGTCACTGCTGGTTGGATTTCAGCCAAACTTCATAGGATTTATCAACATCAAGTAAAATTGTGCATCTTTGTTGTTTTGTTCCGCTCAGATAATTGTTCACTCAGTTATGGCCCTTTGATGTTTTATACATATACGGTGCATGGTGAACTGATCAAAGACTATCTTTCTTGTTTGCTTAATATTTCATTCTAACAGCCTGTATCAGTATTACAATTACTGACAAACTGCAATCTGTATCTCTATGCAATCTCTATGGAGACATATGTTTTTTTATTAAAAAAACACATTTAGTTATCATCTACTTCTTTCTTAAGCTTACAAAATGGCGCTTGTGTCTCTAACAATCAAAACTGTTGAGTGAGCAATAACAACAGTGTAGATATATAACAGAAAATAAGGAAATCTCAACAGTCGACTGTTCATATAAGTATCTTCCTTTTAATAATCTGAAGCAGTGAAAATTCCATTGAAGTGTACTTGTAAGTTCTGCAAATTAAAATTCAACAGACGGAAACGTATAGTTGTTGTGAGTTTCTGTGCATTTGTTCTACCATGGCAGGCATTTTGACCACCTCTGTAATTGTATCCTTTATAATAAATATAATAATCACTAATTAATGCCTTACAACTGCTAAAAGATTCGATCAATGATAAAAAAGAGAATTATTTATATATTATGATATACTTTTGCTATACTGTTGCTTTTATACATACATTCATATATTGCAGTTAATACAGCCATCTGCAAACGAAGGTAATGTAATCCCTTTACTATTAAAAGCGTGAATTTCAGACCACTGGCGTTTGTGAAGAATAACATGTACACGTGATTTGCGCATGTAATTAACTTCGCTAGAAGCAACATAATCGTCCCGATCACTTAAACAATGTCAAGATACGTTCCTCTCTTATCAAAGTAACAGTCGCGAGAAGCAAGATAATATGACCCGATATATTATGCAATACGGTCATTTGTTGCTTTCTTATTAAGGATTTCACACCCCAATGCAGCAAATGATTGAGTTGTTGATTCTATCTATATAATAATGCGGATAAAATTTGAATATTGTATACTTTTTAACCATTCCAAAAACAACTTGGCCTTTAAAAATAAACCGATAAATGGTAAGTTACATTTTTTTCTTATTTCCTCATATCTTTATGTAGTGGAACCAGTGAGTGCTTGCGGGGGATCTTTTCATTTTTTATTTAATGGCAGCAATGATTACAAGGAAATGAAACAGAAATGGCCAGGATGACAAGACAGAGATAAAGGAAAACACTAGTGGAAAAGAAGTTATTAACAACCTTTTTGAAATTAAGTGGTGTCTATAAATAGCTTAATTGAACGGAAATTGTTTAAACAGCTACCTTAAATGGCTGATAAATTAATGTTATTTATCAGTGATTTAATTATATGTTTACAGTGTCTCTATGCTCAGCCGACATGCTATAATTACCTGGAGTTAATGTCAACTGACTTTTCTAGCTTAACAATTGTAGATATATTTGATTCAAAGTCATCCAGCACAGAGGACTCTACTGAAGAAAATAATGCTTTGCATCAAAAACAGACGTACAGATTAAGAAAACAAGGACATATTAAATTTTTGAGTGATCCACTAGTTGGTGCATGTGGTGGAGATACGTATGGACATTCCGATGATCCTCCTGACGACAGCGATGATAGCAAGGAAAGGCGACGACAATGGCAAGGCCAAAAAGGAAGAAATAAAAGAAAACCAAAGTGGATCATAGGTTGTTATCATTCAGCACATTAATAAAATTGCTGTCCACAATAATAATATTTCAATGAGTACCTAAAACGGACAACATGTTTTGAGGCGCTCTACTCTTACCCACCGTATCGACTCTTATTGACCCGCGAGTAAGAGTTTCTATGATCGATCTTCGTCCGTCGCCTATCCGTACGTCCGTACGAACGTCCGTCAACAATCGTTTAAAAACATCTCCTGTGAAACCACAAGGCAGAATTTCATGAAACTTTGCTGGAAGCTTCATGTGCCAGCCATCTTTAAAATACAACAAGGCGTCATGATTGATCATCAATAAGAACAAAACGTTCGACTTCCTGTGTTACATCTCGTCTGAAACCCCTTTGCGGAATTTCACAATAATAAGCGAAACTAACGGTTTGAATTCGTCAAAATCATGGCCGCTACGGGACAGAGCCCCATTTCCTATATGTATATTGTGGAAGCATCTTCTTGGCACAAATATCCACCCAAATTTTGATTTAACTTCATACAAATGTTCCTTTTATATGTAATCCTCTACCAAGATTGTTCAAATTGTGTGATTGGCTGCCAGGGGGCGGTTCATATGTATACATTATAATTATAGTGATATTATTAACATGATTGAAAACAATATTTTTGCCATCTTTATGAGAATCTTTATTTCAAGAAAATGTTCACCCTATGGCACAGGACCATAGTGCCAAACCAAGCGATACAAGGCCATCGTGGTTCTCTTGTTAGTAATATGCAAAGTTTGTGTTTCCAATCTCTTTTGATTATCAAGAGGTGATTTATAATCAACTTTATCCTATATCGTGTCACATATGTTGACCTTTCTGATAGGATTTACATTTTGTTGAACTTGAACTTTCTAGACGAACGATCGTGTTTTTGCTCTTGTAACTCCCTATCAATTTCTACTCTCATTTTAGACACATCAGCATGGAAAACCTGCATTAGCAGTAACAACACACACACGATTGTTGACTTACTGAGTGAGAAGAAAATACCGGACAATGATTTATTAAATGAGGCATATAAAGTGTTTGAAATAAATTCCATACGCTTAATATGTGATGAAATATGCAAATATATTGTACAGAAATCAAGCCATATAATATATGTCTACCCAGCGACTATGATTAATGAAGCGACAAATGAAAGTGATGCTTGTACTATCACTTTTGTTGCCGTTGTAGGGGAAGAGGTAGATCTAGGAAATGACTTTAATTTCCATATAAAGAACACTAATGATCCAGCTGCTCTAGAAAACGTTAAAATCAAGATTTTGGAAAAGAAAGAAAGGGAATATGTATTTGAGAATGAAACCGACTCAAATATAGTCAGGTTGACCAAATGTATACAAAAACACTCGACATTATTGAGGAAAAATCATACAAATGTATGCAGAATCTCTCTAAGTGGATTCAAATCGATTCGATTCGGCAAAGTCGGTGGAAGTATGAAGCAAATTGATTGCATAACGTTGTATGTATGTGCTAAAGGCTTCATTCCTCTCGGAGAGACTCTGTTGCCTAAAACGTTGGACGTTGATGGCTGTCAAGTACTTGTGGATGTGCGGGAAGGATTCGTTGAGGCATACACGGGCAAGCATGGGCCATATGACACCCTTAACAATTTAAGAATGGGATGCTCGATTGGAGTTGAGCCACGTAAGAACAGGGAAGCCGTAAATGGTACTCTTGGAGGATTCTTTGAAATGGGAGGCGCTGATTTTTGTATGTCTTCTGCTCATGTTTTCTTCTCTGCGAAGGAAATGAAGCTGCTTGAAATGCAGGAAACGCCGCTGCTTGAAAGAAACGACTGTGCGAAACATGTTTACCAACCGCATGATAATTATCTAATGTCATTTGGGAGAGGTCGAACAGCTGTATATAAAGAAGGTGGAAATGGAGTGACGGGTGTTGACGTAGTATCAATACTAATAGAAAATAGGAACCCAAATACAGGGGAATTTCCAATGAATGACATAGGTGTGTGACTTACCAATTACTCTAGCTTATTAAAATATTGAACGTTATATAGGGAAGTCAATAACAGTAATAGAGCTTTGTTTGTTTTTCATACAGAAAGTAACACCAATAAGCAGATTAAATGTATGTCAATTGTCTGGATGTCGAGTCGTTCTTTTTATAGAAGGAAGTGCAACCTTTCATATTGTTATAGAGCTTTTTTTAAATCACTCCTAAATATAGCATCTTTATACAAAGTGAAAAAATTATATTATATGATGTTTTTACAGGGCTACGTTATTACTATGTGGTCATGCTTTTTTAAAAAACATACTGATTGTCCATTGATCATACTTATTGTTGTTTGGCCTTTTGTGAATTCAATTGACAGACCAATATATGCATATTGAATATATTTTCCAGGCCAAGAAAGTGACAAAGAATACTCCCGAGGAAAGGTTTATAACCGCGAGGAAATACGTAATGTATTGAAAAACGATGCGTATCGCTGCTTCTATAAATACGGTTGTGGAACTGGTTGGACTACAGGCAAGTTTCGGTCGGAATGTGCTACATTTTGCGCTCCGCATCCAATACAAGATGGGAACACCGATTTCCAGATATGTCTGCACAATCAGTTCGAACTATATAGTGATACGGATAAAGATTTTGCAGGAAAGTCGGATTCAGGTGCTCTTGTATTCATGGAAGACAAAAATGAGCTAATTGCCGTTGGAATGGTCGTGGCTGGTATGGCAGGTGAGGTGTGTTTTGTAACTCCTCTAGATGAAATATTTGAAGCCTTAAAACTAGACCCGGAGAATGGTCTCAAAAAGTTTACTACATGGGGAAATAGGAGTGTTTCTAATGAATCAGATGAGGTGTCTGTAAATGCAGAAATAACTGAACTTAAATGTGATATGTCAAACGTCAAGACCGATGTTGAAGACATAAAATTTAGCATGAGAGACATGGAAAAAAACATGAAAAGGGAAATGAATGACATGAAAAGTGACATGAAAAGTGAAATGAATGACATGAAAAGTGAAATGAATGACATGAAAAGTGACATGAAAAGTGACATCAAAGACGTACAAGACAGTGTAAACAAACTTACAGACAGAGTGGAAGGCAGAATGGAGGGCATTATGAGTTTATTGCAAAATATCCAGTTCGGTAATCAACAAACCTCATAATACTAACTTACTTCTCAACAGCTACTTACGATACCAGACCTGGAATGAATATACGTTATAAACGCAATTGATAAAATAGAGAGAAGTAGTTGCTAAAGGGAACGCCACATACATCATAAATTCATAAAATAATAATAATACAGAGTTAGCATTACATATGCAGTGACTTTTTGTGTTAATTTTACTGCTGAATATAGGCTGTTTCTCTTATCAAATACGTTCATTTTCCCCCAAAACCATCATAGAAGCCAAACTTGCATTTATAAATAAGTGGTCAATTAATTGGATCGCCGTACTAATAGCGAGAGTGCAATGACCTATGTATAATACTATGTTATTGATGTAAATTCAATGACAAAATAGGTAAATTAAGCCCAGCATGGTTAGCTAGGAAGGCCAAAGGTGTGGACACGAACAGTGCTCACCAGGAATGGAGGGTGACTGACGACAGACGAATCTGTGAACGTGAATACTGTTCCCGATGCGAGAAAGACGCCGGAGTCACCAGGGGAGGAACTAGAAAATGCAAGCTGTCAGCAGATATTCCAGTATTATTCATATGTTATATCCAAGTGTTGATATCATATCAAACAGCAGTGAAATAATTTGAAACAATTGTTGAATAATATATGACAGCTGAAAATCAGTTCAAGTTGGAACTGACGTCACGAGTAACTGTGTATTAGATAGTCAATAACTGGGTTCCAGAAGATGTCGTTTTATAGACGTGAATTTCGTTTAATAGATGTGAATTTATTGTGTTTTCTTCAATAGATGTGAATTTAGTTCTAGTTTTCTTTGAATCATCTTGTCAGAGACAAGTATATGTGTTTACTTATGACAATAGTCGTAATGTGAAAATTGCAATGTGACAACAAGGTTACCATGGTTACTTAATCAGAAGTTTGTGCACCTGTTAATTATCCAAGGCTACTACCTGTATGATTACATAACAATGAGGTGTAATCTAGTAAGAATCCCAAGGGAGTCACATTGAGCTCAACATTATGCTGATTCAATCGCAAATATTGCGTAAGCTGACTGACATACTTAATAACTAGTAATAGTATTTAGTGGTTTTACCATTGTTGTTGATTATCATTATTAGTTTGTGCATTTAAATTGATGGTATTATATATGTATTCTTAGGCTTATTGATGTGTTGATATTATACATGTTTTGCTTAAATAATACATAATTGCTTTATTTAATTGTGCATAGTTATAAATAATGAATTGGACATGTGTCTATTAACGAAACTTACTTTGTGTAATTAGTTTATCTGCAGCTCATATCTAAATGGTATATATTACATCTAAGAATCTTCATTGTATGAATATTCTGGTTTCATTAGGAGAGTGATGTAACACAATGATATTGCAGGTAGCAATTTCATCACTAGTTTTTCTATTGATGGTAATTAATAATCTTGATTAGATCTATTGATGTTAATTAATAATCTTGCTGATCTAATATACACAAAGCTAATTATTTTCTTAATTAATTTATAATGTGGGTGGTAGCAATTATATCTCTGCTAGATCCATTGATGTTAATTACGTCTCTTTATTATCCAATACTTACCTAATACACACTTGTTATTGTTTGCGGAAACAAAGCTAATTAGCATTAATTACTTTTGACACTTGTCAGAATGCATTAATTACTTTGTTTATCAACTTTTGATACTTGTTACGTTAACACCTGCATAATAATGCTTTGATTAATCAATATTGACTTTAGTCTTAATTATGTTGATGATAATTTTATAGTGGTCAGTCAATATTGACATTTTTCTTAATTATGTTGATGATAATTTTATAGTGGACAGTCAATATGGAATATCCATTAGGAATCAGATACAATGGTATAATGGTCATTTTGATTGACTTATTTTGAAGTTTATTTGTACATATGGAATAGTAATTATAAACATGTTATTGCGATGTATTTCTAGAGAAGGTACAAATACCCAGCAAAAACTTAGAGGGTTGAGTTTTACAGGTATGAGAGTTTTAGAGTTTTGAAGTTGAGATTAGTTTTGAGAGCGAGAGGGTTATGTTGAACTTGGGTTGTAAGATGGGGTGTTTTAAGTTGTCTGTATTTTAGAGCTAATAAGTTGTTACTGGGACGTTGGCATTTTAAAGAGCTGGCGTATGAAACCCGCATGAGGCGTGTGGTGTTACACAGATGGCTCAGCAATTCTTGTGCCCGGTAAAAGTAAAATCGCGTCAAAAATAGTTTAAGTAACGAACTGAGCTTTTAATAGTCAGTGGCTTATATGTAATAAGTTATCCCTACATCTTGGGAAGACAGAGTCTATTCTCTTTGGATTCCAACATCGGTTAAAATCCCAGACCAAACTTGATATAAGCTGTAACGGCCAGTCTATTGAAACATCAACATCAATTAAATATCTTGGAGTTACCATTGATCACAATTTGTCCTTTGCGTCTATGGCAACGTCTGTTATTAAACAATCCAATGCAAGGTCAAGATTCCTGTATCGTAAAAGTGAATTCCAAACTATGCAAACAAAGAAACTTCTGGTCTCTTCCCTTTTCCAATGTCACTTTGATTATGCATCATCATCAAGATTTAAAGAATAAATTGCAAATCACAGAAATAAACTGGTGAGATTTGTATTGAACTTACATCCTATAATTATCACATATTGGCACAGAACATTTTCCCCGTTTAAATTGGGTACCGGTAGAAAATGGAGTGAAACATATTACGCTATGTCATGTATATAAAATCCATTCCATTCCCTTCTTATTTAATGGATCAATTTACACCTATCAGTGAAATCCACAAATATCCTACCAGGTTCAGAGTAAAGGCTGATGTTACCTCTGATGGAACAAATTATTTAATGTGAGAATGAAAGAGATTTGCAATTCCTAAAGTCAAGGGTTTTGGAAAGTAATCTTGCTTTCTATGGTTGTTGTCTTTGGAACAGTCTGCCACAAGATGTGAGGAATGCCAAAATTATTTCTTATTTCAAATGCAAAGTAAAAAAAAAAAACATGTTTAAGCTCGTCTTAAATAATGTTTTGTCTTTCCTTTTTAACAGTTTTATAATTTGTAACCTAATACCTTATTAAATTTTATTTGTTAAGCTTTTTCATCCATTATTCCTGTCAGAGATAACTTATTGTTTCATTGTTTCATCGTTTTATCTATTTGTTTATAAACATGTTACACAATATCTTTCTTTGATTAACTGACTGTGATAACTTTATTTATAGCTTAAACTTCTTCCTATGTCAAACAATACTATATATTAAGGACCACAATGGAAATAAGAGTTTTTACTTGTACTCTTTTTTGCGTTATCCTTAACATATAATGCTGATTGATATGACCTCATTTATTCATACAAAGTGTTGTTACTAATATATGTCTTAATTTTTTATTGCCATGTAAATTGTACATTTTATGTTGAAATAAATCTATCTATCTTTGTGTGTTGTTAACAATGTACTCCTGATTTACATGATGATCGGTAAAACCTCACTTTAATACCATCTCAATAATAAGACCATCTCAATATTAAGAACGCAATTTTCAAGTCCATTTTCACATTTTGCTCTTCATTCCACCTCAATATTAATACTAGCTCAATAAGAAGACTAGTTTTCAATGGTCCCAATTATCTTTTTACCAATTATTTTTACTGACAGTTCCAAGACTGTAACTCGCTGTATGGTTATTATTTCTTTTTGTGTTTTGAATGTATGTTATATTTCCCTTTCCCCTGAGCAATTCTTTCACTTTATATGGTGTTCATGTTATTTTCTGCCCAGTTTCGGCCTATTGTTGCCAGCTTGTCCTGTGATCTTTTTCATCCATTAATTTCCCCCTTCACTGTTTGTCCTTTTTGATTCTCCTAGTTATTCCTTATGGTCTGCCAGGCCATACCTTGCACCTCTGTGTCCTTACGTATCTACCATTTAACCTCATCAAATGCCTTATGTTTTGTGGATTGTTATTTCCCCAGAGGTCTGTATTGGGAGGGCCCGTCTTCTGTATGTGGCGTTCCCTGTAGAAACTTATTCCTTCTCTTATATAATGTAATTTTGTACGCTCAGTACCTGTTTAAGTTTGTGAACATGTTTGTATTTGTATCCCCTGTCAATCATTGACAATGCAGTTCATTTATGTCACAGCAAAGACACAAACACAAGTGTGGCTTGGAAATGTCTGACCTCTCAGCAATGTCAGATTTTTATTAAACATATACATGTAGTAAAGTAAACAAACTATAACGTTGACAAAAATGAAAGTTATCTATGTAGCAAGAATGTCCTTACTATCATTATAAGATCGTTAGCAATGTTGAATCAAGTCAAGGCTGTAAGGTTAGATCAAAGGTCATGTATCCAGAATGAATTGCATATCTGCTCCACAATTCTCTAACCTCTTGTCATATAATTTAATATCAAGGAATGGTTCAAGTCACACCACTCTTTGTTGTAAGCATATTGAGAGCATTTATTTGGGAAGGCTTATCAGAAATAAAGTCAATCAACGATAGATACCTTAACCTATAAATGTAAATATATAGAAATGCAATGGATTGGTTAAAATTGAAACAACACAACTTAATCTGCAATAACATAAAAATCAAAGAAATTAACAACACATTTGGTGCAAACATCAAATTACGACGCTTGTAAAGTACTTAGGCTGTCAACTCACCTCTTTTCAAATAGTGGGGATAAAGTAAGGCTATTTAACAAGTAGGGCAATACTAGGGATTGTTATTGCCTAAAAGTAGGGATAGTAGGTATGATTCCTTACCTTTGGAATATCAAAAATGGTAAAAATTCACTGCACTGCCCATTTTTCATGATTAGATCTCTGAGACTCATGCAAGGGAAATCAATATTTTGAGTTAACGCCTCAGGTTTAAAAAAAGTAGGGTTAGTAGGGCTCTTTCAAGAAAAAGTTTGGAAAAAGTAGGGAGCAAGTAAAAAAGTAGGAAAAAGTACGAAATGTAGGGCCCACTTGACAGCCTAAGCACTGTAACACATACTATAACTTGACTAAATGGTGAATTCTGTCCTAGAGCACAAGAGTTAACACAGAGAAATTATGAACAAACATGTCAAACAGCACATAATTCTAACCAGGAAATAAAATCTGGACAACTTAGTCACTGTCATTTAGCTTAAATTCTTTTTTGTGTTATCCTTAACATATATTGTTTTTACTGATGTATGTCTTTACTTTATGTTGCCATGTAAATTGTACATTTTATGTTGAAATGAATCTATCTATCTACAGAATAAAATTATACTATCATTCTTTATTATTACTTTCAAACAAACCTTGCCAACAGAACAAATTAAATCGAGGTAATAAAACCTAGCTAACTTGGTCATAATCATTTTAAAATTATGATATGAACGCCGCTGTACGAATTCCAACTTCTTCTTTAAGTGCCGTAATTTTCAGAAGACATCATCATGTACTGACAGTTAGCACTATTTGCCAAAGTGACCATATGGAGTAAACATTGTTTCCTGCTCGCAAATAATGACATCAAACATTGTGTTTTCTTGAAATGATGTCACTTATAGAAGAGGTGGTAAATCAGCGCTCATATTTGTTGTTCTGTCACAGTTGCTCAATCATTTATAGACGTCGGGTGTAAAAATCCACTCGAGCTCAATATTTCGGCCACACTAGGCATTTATCAAGAGCAAAGAATACAGCATTACACAATATCAAGTAAATAATAAAGGCCTAGTGTGGCCGAAATTTTGAGCTCGAGTGGAATTTTACGCTACATTGATCCCCTTTTTGGGATATTTCAACAGCAAGATTTATAGACATTCATTCTATCTGAGATATATTCTTCAGCTGGTTGCCACAAGCATTGCGTATTCTCTCTACCGTTGCAGGGGAGTCAAGCTCAAAGTATCCGGTCAGTCCAATCTGTGATCTTGCAGCTAGTACAGCATGCTTGAGGGCCGAAATCACAGACATAGATAACAACAGTGGCGGCTCCCCAACTGCCTGAAAAAATATAAGTTCCCACATCTACAATATTTACCTCCCTTGTTCTTAATCATCGGCCATTTTGATAGGCAAAACTGATAAGCACTTACAAGAGTTATTCCCAAATATATCATAATTAAGCAAATACCAAGAGAATAGCAAATACCAAGAGAATTTGTATGCGACAACCACTTTTTCTTCAATTTTCTGAGCCATATTCCCACATAAGCATAATAGATAAGTTATTTCATATATATCTGATTATTTATCATTATTTACATTATATTCCCTATAAACTTTAAGGAAACTTGCCAATCAATATGGCCGACTATTCAGGACAAGGGAGGTAAGAATTGTAAATGTGGGAAGTATCAATATGGCCGACTATTCAGAAAATGAATTGCCTGAACTTTATATGATTTGCAAGAGTTTATCATCGCACGATCTTCCAAAGATTTCCATGATTTGAAGTCATCAAGCTGATCTTTCCAATTTCAACCATCAACCATAATATAATGAATGATCTCCAGATGGGAGTACAGGAGTCATCCTATCACAAGAAGCTATATAATCACAGCATACCAAAATCAAACATTTATATGTACATTGTACTCCCATGTACCACGCTCGTATATTGAACAATGAACAGTTTGTGTGACACGTTGCAATTTTCGAATGCTACGGGTAATATGTAAAGCAACATTATGCTAATTTTTTATTCATTTGTTTACCAAACAAACACGAAAACTATTTTTCATATACTTGTATACTTAACATTGAAAGTGAAAGAAGTATACACAAAATTATATTAATCATTCTCGATTCCTGGGTTACTAACCATACTCGTTTGCCTAATTCAGGGATTGTGCAGATTACAATGCAACTTCGACTCATGTAGGATTTGAACTTCAAATCAGTTATCAGAAGTTCTATCCCTTGACCACGAATACCATATACATTATAATATATTGTCTCCCGAGTCTGAGTGGTTTAGGCATCCGCCTTGGCAGCGGGAGTTCGAAAGTTTGAATCCTGCTAGAGGTCCGTTCTGATATGGCCGGTTGGTGAGCCACCAGCTAGTTAAATAATGGTTACCTGCCTGGTGCATGACATTACAGGATAGGAATCAGGATGTAAATGTGCTCAGAAAGTAGGTGTCTCGTAAGTCAGAAATGATTGGCCCTTTAAATAGGGGTGACACTATAATAAATAAAATACTTTTATATCTACTCATACAGTTGAGCGATGGCAAGCAAACATGTATTACCTTTGATGAATACACTGTAGTTGTATGATTATGATTCTTCATCAGGGTAACATTGAACTTTCTTGGTATGCTTCGTACATTTGGTATCTTGTAACTTAATGGACTACAATTCTGCATCTTTCCTGTAGAATCTACATCAATATCCTCTGTTGTCACCATGCCTAGACCCTGCAACATTTAATAGTCCATACTGTGGGAGACACTTCCCTAATTGGAGAATCAGGGGACAGTTTTCTAGAACCATCAGAATAGTGACGTTTTGCTACCTGAACAGAATTTCTTTTCCAAGACACTTGTCCTGGACTAATGAGAATGTAAAATTGACTTGTCCGACATAGTACAAGTCAAGTCTGATTTTGGTTACAATCCGCCATTTTTTGGAAGAGTTATGCCCCTTTTTCTTGATGGAAAATGGTTTCAAAATAATATCTTGAAAATATTGTTCTTTGGAAAGAATAGTGTCTGTATTAAAATATCTTTTACTATCACTAAGATAAAAATGACTGAATAATACATATAGTTGCTTATTAGTTTGTTCTAGTTTTTATATTAACTTTGTTAAAATATCAAGAAAATGAGCCCTGCGTTCAGTAACGGCTTTTAATTGCGAACTTTACGAAACTGTTTTGTTTTGTATCCCTGACCCACCGTATCACATTCACTGCACACATGGAACCAAATTGCTAACGTTTCGTAGCCACGTAATGTTAGCCGTTAACACCTATACTGAACGCAAGGCTGGTACCTGTACAAATCCTCCTTCAATTTGCCCGATGTCAATGGCTGGGTTCAAGCTTTTACCAACGTCAAATACAATATCGGACTGTAAAACCTGCAATGAAGTTGTGTTAAATTTATATACTGGTCAAACGTGCTGACCAACGAGTAATACTTCACTTATTACTCAATAATCTACCAGACACATCTTCTGTTGATTTTGATATAATATTTATACAGTAAAACCTCAGTAATACGGCCACCCCTTGGGACCTTTGAAAACTGGTCTTAATATTAAGATGGTCTTAATATTGAGGTTGAATTAATAGAAGAACCGTGGAAATGGTCTTGAAAATTTCAAGGTGGTCTGATTATTGAGGTGGTCTTTAAGTGAGGTTTTACTGTAATTCAAATGAATTGAAATATCACATCAAACTTTATGTACACCTGACAGAATCATGGTCATCGTTTCAGATCGGTTCATTATTATGTAGGAAAGATTCTCATGTACCAAAAGTACAAAAAGGCCGCGTGAGCAGTTTTGACCAGTACATATAGGGGGAAATGTGCATAATTAGTGATTTTTAGTTGTTCTCTTTAGTTGTTCAGTAGAACACCTAGTTCTATGGCAATGTTGGATAGTCGCATTGCTTAACTACGAAAACGCCTTTTTTCCGGAAGTGGCGCAAGAACAACAGGTTAGTGAGAAGGTTAAAAATAGATCAACATCTGGGCGAAACCTGCATAACATACTCAATACTGGTAATAATCTTCACGGTGCAAATGGTTCACCAATGACATTAATGGTACATACTGTGAATCTGGAAGTGTTGAATACAAAACCAGTGTTCAATACTGAACAACTTCAGTGCTTTCAGCGCTTTAATTAATGACTGTGAGCCTTTAACCAATGCAACTACTGGATTTTTTTTGCAGTATTATTAGTTTCAGTATATGGTAATGAGCTTATGTTGTGTTCTCTTCCTTAATATCAAATGCATTAGACATCAGACAAAAGAGCGTGACAGTCAAATACCAGGTTTTCTCCAGTAAGTACGTCAATTTCAACTTCCGTGCAAACTGTTCCGTAGGAATAGTAATCAAATGGTCGGCCTTTACGTTCCTTGCGATTCCAGTCACAATCTTTGTCTATCCTACAATTAGTCAACATTCATTGTGAAAGGATTAAGATAAAATTCAAGATTTCACTGAGCTTGTTTTTTTATTGTGCTCGCATCATTTTACAACATTTTTTTCAGCAATACATGACAGTCAATTGAGTCGAATTGACCTAACAAGTTTTCCTGGAATTAATTATCAACCAGTACTTTGCTCTTCCACAAGTACCTGACAACTACCCCACATGAATCACAGGGTGAAGGACAAATAACTATAGCCAAATTTAACAGAATGTCATGACCTGCCTTGCCCAGGAATTAAACCCGAACCCTATATTGCCCGGCACTCACAACGACTGCTAACAAGGTGGACTAAAGATTTCGCTTAAACTGCTGACACATAATGCATGCTTGCTGAGAAAATGTAACTGACTACTTCCTATACAATAAATGTGCGACCACACAGACAGGAATGACTGTTGTTTGACATTATATAAAGTATTGACTGTTGATTGACATTATATAAAGTATTGACTGTTGTTTGACATTAAATAAAGTATTGACTGTTGTTTGACATTAAATAAAGTATTGACTGTTGTTTGACATTAAATAAAGTATTGACTGTTGTTTGACATTATATAAAGTATTGACTGTTGTTTGACATTAAATAAAGTATTGACTGTTGTTTGACATTATATAAAGTATTGACTGTTGTTTGACATTAAATAAAGTATTGACTGTTGTTTGACATTATATAAAGTATTGACTGTTGTTTGACATTATATGAAAAAAAAACTTACTTTGAAAATCCTGCAGCGTTAAGCTGGACTCTCTCAAAATATGCACGCATAACCTGAAATATCAACATAAAGACTCGTAACTATATGAATAATTGAACATAATGTTATACAAAGCCTGCCTCAAAGAATGACTTCATAAATCCAAACCCAAAGTCGGAGTTATTTGGCAGGATTTATACACATTTTTATTCTATTTATGTCTACTTGCATTTTAAGCCACTTTCAAAAATAGTGCTATTATTTAAAAATATTTGATATCAAATATCCTCAAAGTCCATCAAGGAAAAAGTATAAAACTGACCTAAAAATGATATGTCTGTTTTAGGTTTCATGCCCAAAAATAGAGTAGTACAATATTAGGTCGGAAAAAAAATTGAGATTTTTTTATTTTCAAACGAAGCAAATTGAACATTTAAATGTATACATGTTAAAAGACAAATCCCCTTTTCCTTTTAACATGGATAATATTTAATCAAGGTGAATATAATGCTATATAGCTGGAATACTCATAAAGCGTCTAATAACTGAGCAAAATTATGAACCTAAAGAAATTTTACCAAAAAGAAATTTTATCAAAAACAAGAAATTTTACCAGAAACAAGAAATTTTACCAAACACGTGAAAAAATGTTCGAGGGTCGGGGAAACCTGAAACAAACATATCAACGGCCATGCCGACAACTACAACAGTACAAACCAGAGGTTTCCACGGTAATTCTGGATTCAGTTTCTGCAACGGTTCCAATCTTTCCTTAAGTGTATTACAGGCATCCTGTAGGAAAAATTGAACTGTAGACAAATTTACATGACCGTGTACATTAGAAAAATTGAACTGTAGACAAATTTACATTACCGTGTACATTAGAAAAATTGAACTGTAGACAAATTTACATTACCGTGTACAATAGAAAAATTGAACTGTAGACAAATTTACATTACCGTGTACATTAGAAAAATTGAACTGTAGACAAATTTACATTACTGTGTACATTATTTCAATTTTTCAATCTTACTTTTTCCATAGTTTTGCACAATCATGAATTAAGAACAAAAAAGACATTTAGCCTATAAACACATGAGGTATTTGCAGTGAAAGTATATTACCAATGTGTCATTTTTCCATATGTCTCTTAATACAAGTTGTTGTCTTGATTCTACATACAGTAAATCCTCGATAATAAGACCACCCTTGGTACCCTTGAAAACGGGTCTTCTTATTATTGAGGTATTACTGTACCTGTTACTCGATTTTTGGCAACTGATATTGAGATTTTGGAATCTTGTCTTGAGCTCTTTACAGTCTTTATACTCCCTTGCTCATAGAACTAAACAAAATAAGGTAAATCTTAATTCCACAAACTTATTAAAATTCATTGCTACTCAAAATCTCAGATGTGATTTTTTTCAAAATTGCACAAAATGTGATACAGTAAAGCCTCAATGATAAGACCACCATTGGGACCCTTGAAAAACAGGTCTTAATATTGAGGTGGTCTTAATATTGAGGTTGAATAAAGAGCAAAACAGTGAAAATGGACTTGAAAATTATGTTCTTAATTTTAACATGGTCTTATTATTGAGGTGGTATTTAACTGAGGTTTTACTGCACAGGTTTGTAGAATTAAGTCGACGAAGTCAACAACAATATCAATGACATACCAGTACGGCGGGAGCGAATATATCGGTACCCATGCTGCCACCAGTTAATGTAGAGTTCGGTATTTTTTCCGTCGTCGTATCGTTAATGTAGATAAGATCCATAGGAATACCCAGAGCTCTTGACGCCACCTACAACCGTCATTGAAAGTACATGTGTTATATTCTGTTGTTTAGTTGTTTAAAAATATTTTTCAGCGAAATTTTCATTTAATTCAGAATAACACTTAAACTGTCCTTGTCATATATTAAGGAGCATTTTCAAAGAATGTTTCATCTTAATTTAACCCTGTGTATTGTAGCTATGCTAAATTGCGTAAATTTGCTAATTTTGAAACTTCATGCCCAAGGGATGAACTTTAATTGGACATCTCAGTAAGTTGAACTCTAAAGACAACATTACCAAATCTGTAAAAGCCAATGACATCGGGCCATGGTTAAACAAAACTCAAATTGAGTTTTTCTGAAGTAAAAATTCTCATTTCAAGCATAATGAAAATCATGAAACTGAAAGTCCGACCATTGATAATGATGTTTGTCTTTCTACAAGTTTTTTAAATACATTTTCATAGGTTCATCATTGTATAACTTAAAGTATATGGTACTTAACAATTTGAGATTGAGACAGACTACAGAAATCTCTCGTAAAATCTGGGTATTTAATGTACAATGTTACCTGTATCATTTTAGTATTTATTCCCTGTCCCATCTCCACGCCACCATGTGTGATCAGAACTGAACCATCCTTGTAAATATTCACCAAAGCAGAGCCCTGTGAAACATGTATAATACTTGTTTAAGTCAAAATTTACAGCAAATAGAAAATCTCGCAATGTAACTAAGATAATGCTAATCTAAAAGCTCACAAATTACATATGACAATGTTCAGTTCCTACATGAACAAAATACAGCTTAAACAAGAAAATAAAACATTTTTTATCTACATCAACTCATCATGAAAATCCAGGATAGAAATTTATGTTTATCAGTTCATTCACTTCATAACAAATATGCTTCATCACACAGAACGCACAAATCATCACTGCATTTTTAATCAGGACTTCATAATGCAAGCTAATGTCATGTAAGTTTGCTAGTGTAGTAGTATTTTTATCTGCCTTCTTGCATTAAGCGACTGTTATATATAATGCTGATTGCTAAGCAAACTACTTTATTGAATGCAGGGTTCTGGATATATATATATGCATAAATATTGACAAGGGAAGTAACTCACAAACTTTGCTTGACTACCCATGAATAATTGTTGGCAACTCTAAGACCGTTGGGTTTGAACAAATCGTTTTGTGGAGGTTATGAAGTATTATCATTATACATAGATGTATTGCTTTGGTATCAAAAAGCTTTTGACTTTTTTAGTAGACAGACGAAATTGAGGGCATAGTGAAATTGAAAATTTTGAAGTTGCATCTGTCGTAAATATTATATATACATGATTAAATTAGAGTTGCTTTCGCTGCACAATATATGTTTAACATAACTAAAAATACTTATAAGTAAGCAAATAACATCTAAAACAGACAATATTACCTGGTTTAAAAACTTAGGACCAAACCCAACACCAAATTTTTCTGTTGTCATAGCAATGCCTTTTTTCTTCCATCGATTTTCTCTGAAATTCAAAACATTGAACCATATACGACATTTTTTAAAGCGTAAGATCGACTCATATATAAGCCTCAATTATATATGGGAGCTCAAGTAGAGAAAACAATATCTGCAACTAAAAATCATTACATATTTTGAGTCCTTTACAATTTAAAGTCGACTCTCGTTATGTCGAATTTTTCCTGACCATAGAAAATAGTCTGTTGTAACAAATTTCGACATAAACGTCGGGAGGCCGTACTGGTGGTGTTTCGTGAGAAAGCCTAGTTTGTGACAACTGCTGTGAGTTTTTGTAATATGTTGTAATCATCTGAGACATACAACAATTGTTAAAGATGACATATTTAATAAAAGTATAAGCATTATTAAATCACACATTTTGCCATGTTTTATAAACTCTTGGTTTGATCGCAGTTTTGAACAATTTGATATGTTTGCATTAATAACAACTAAATCATCCCATGGAATTTAAAATGAATTCATACTTGTTGAATTTCTCAATTTCCTCGGATCGTTCCATATATCTGCTGTTATCCTTACACTGTTTCCACAGGTCTCTGGCAGTGCAGTTTTCAAGCTTCCTTCCATAGGGAGTTGTGTCCCCCTCCTTATACAAATTCACTTCCCTCACCTGAAGTCATAATCAATTTAGAATAACATTGACAGCAGAACGGAGTCAATGGATACATCTATGCTACTGACCATAAAACCGTTTGAACAGCTTTGAAAGAGGACCACTTAAGGAACGTTCCTGTGAAGTTAAGTCAAAATAGGCCAAGTGGTTTAGGAGGATATGTCTTTTGAATAAAAGTTAACAGACTGCCATATGGATGCACGCATACACGACTGACAAAGACATCAGGATAAAAGCGATGTGGCCTTTGGCCCGAAGAGCTAAATGACCCAATGGCTTTCTTAGAAGTTTAAAGCAAATTGTAGTCATACAACAGAAAATGCATAAGTGAAATTAAATAACATACTAGTAAGGTACATTATAAGGTTAACTACATGTACAGTCAAACCTGTCTGTAAAGACCACCCATGGGAACAGCAAAATGTGGTCTTTGTTTACAGGTGGTCTCTATTAACAGATTAAATATCATTGAAAATGGTCTGATGGGAGATAAAATTGGTGGTCTTTGCAAACAGGTTTTGCAATAGTGGTCTTTGTTCGCAGGTGGTCTTTAACACAGGTTTGACTGTATATGTTCACATAAAGATAGTATTATGAAAGTTCCCAATTTATCTAGGGTCTTTTTCCCAAAATGAACAGAAAAAGGTCTGTGAACAGAATTACAAACCTGTTCCTGGCTCACACCAAGACAGCAAGCAATGTTGAACAGAATGTCCTCGATGATCAAGATTCCCTGCGGTGCTCCAAACCCACGGAACGAACAGTTAGATGGTGTGTTAGTATAACATACATAACCTTCTATCTTCACATTCTCCATCTTGTACGCACTGTCTAAGTTTTCCACAGCTAGACCCATTACCTAAAATATCGAAACAATAAACTCAAGCAGTATATCAAGCTCATAGGGAGTTGTAACAGTGTATTTGGTAAGCCGGGGACCGCAATGAGACCATGATAAAACAACTCAACCCAATACTAACTAGTAGTGAGACAATTAATCGATCCATTGATGCATCATGATGCCATAAAAAAAGGGCTAGATGCAGTTATCACAGGTTTACACCAAACACGACTTACTATCAATCTGATTTAACTCACCTCAATGGAATTATCCTGACTATATCCTGCTAGATTGTACAACTTCAAGTCTAAAGCTTTGATCTTTCCGGCTTTGGTAAATCCAACCTACAATTTACAAACAGTCTGTAGTATATTATTGCTATATAAAATTCAGGCATGAGAATGCAAAATTTCAAAATCAGCTGAAAATTAGGTAAAGGGTCCGGGGCCGCTGAAGCTCTCGGCTTCTGAGCATCTAAGTCAAATCCGCGACTTTCTGTGAATCCGCTGAAAAAATCTAATGCCTGATAATTACAGTGTGATATCAACAGTGATACCTCATTTGGTGAATTAGACGCATGTTGCATTTACTTGAAATGATGTCACTTACAGAAGAGGTTGTAAATCTCATAGCAGCGATCATATACAGTACTACAGACGCGTAGAGAAAACATGGATTTATGTACATTAGTGTGTCATAAAAAATTTGGTTCAACAACGCAGCACAGATTCAAACATTACCTTGTATTTGCCTAGGAATGGGTGACGTTTTCCTGTAATTTCCATATCAATTTCTCTAGGCAACACACACCTAATTGGACACTTGTACCTATATGTAAAACCCATATTAAGTAAGTTATATCTGGTAAACCAACAGTTTTTCGTCTTGTGCTATAAAGACATGTTTCACCAACCTGTCTACATGACCCTTGGCTCTCAAATTATGAACTTCATTATAACGAGATGTTTGTAAAACATTATGCCCCCTGGAACCTTAACCTTTGACCCTGTGACCCCAAAATCAATAGGGTTCATCTGCTACCCAATGTGAATGTGTGGACCAAGTTTGAGGATGATAGGTCAAGGGGTTCTTGAGTTATTGATCGGAAACGAAAAGGTTACTGACCGACCAACATGTGCAAACCAATATGCCCTCTCTTCTTTGAAAATAAAAAGGCACAAAGCAAGCTCTCCAGAATGACATACTTCGGATGATGCAAAATTCGACCATTGTTGAGAGAATGCAAATATTGAGAGGTTGAATTAGCATTAAATGGTATTGAAGGTGTTCAAAGGGCGGCTCTGGAGAGGTCGCACTGTATTACTAGAAGTTGAAATCCATATGCCTTCTCATTATGAGATAATAATTAATAATAGTTAATGATCATGAACATACTACACGCAAGTTGCAATTGTATAAAACATTAGCATTTATATAAAGAAAACGAAATCACTTTCGACTATATTCCAATAATGAATCAATATTCGCTATCTGATTTAATTCCATTATCAATTAATTTCCGTGTCAGATTTTACAATGATACGACAAGGACTTTCGATTGACATCTTACTTGTATGCAGCAATGGCTGCAGGAACATTTAGCATCTGATTTCTCGTATCTTTCCCACCAAAACTTCCACCAAGACGTCGGGTTTTTACATTGACCTTATGCTGAGGAAGGTTGAGAGCAGAACATATGCTTTCCTACATAAAAAATAATAATTACTTTTACAAGTCTCCTTTCGATATATTTACTAAACTAGCAAATGATTTCCATTCATCTGATTAGCTGACTTTTCCTCATAATTGCGGTGACATATATATATATTTACGAGGATTAAGATAGGTGGTACTGCATTCTCGACAGCTCTCAGGTATTTCCGTACCACTACATTACTCTACGAACATCCTCTAGTGTATGTCGGGCGGAGCACTATGTGGCAAAATTCAACATTTTGTGCGGTCAAAAAATAGTTCTCGTAAAACAGATTTATAACTTCAATAACTTTGATAAATTCACCTAAGAAATGGAGAATCGTTGTCATTTCTCATTAAAATCTCACATATTACTGTCTTCATATAGCTTCAATATTAGATTCTATCCCGTTTCATCAGCACTCCAACGTTCACGCCGCCATATCGTTTACATGATATACGAATGGTATTTCCAAAAGTAGTGCCTAACGAACATCCGAGGCACTTGACACAGTTGGCCGAGGTTTTCCGAATGGTGGTACTGGAGGCGACTGCCAATATAATCGATATTCAACCAAATACAGAACTTAAAGAGAAATGGTACCATAGACTATCTGTACATCAACAAGTCAAACAAGAATGAACATTAGTCTTGGGCTGTATTAAACCAGGTTCAATTCCTTGGTGGGGTACGTCATGTCCTTCTATGATATTTGGCTACGGTCGCTAGTCCACTCTGATTCATGCGGAGTACTTATAAGCTGCAAAGTTCAACTAAGATATTCCATATCGCCATGACAACACTAAAACTTCCCTTACTTGCGTAAACACAGCAAACTGGGTCCCACAATGCACCTCCAACTCGTTGTTCTCTATTTTAGGTATGACGTACGCCGATTGCGGCTCCATATAAAAATGTTCCTGATGTCCTGTTCTATATTCACCTAAAATTAACATGTTACAAACTTTATTGTTGACTATTTTGAAGAAAGTTATGAGAACTATACATTGTGTTCAACGTTCGACAACAGTTTTAAACAGAAGGTATATATAATGCATCTAAAGTCATTTGTCCTACATAAGAATGATTAATGTCAGTTGCTCGCAGAGGAACAGGTTAGTACTTGTTGGCAACCCAGGAGCTTCAATTAGGTCAACTGACATCTGTATTTAACTGAAATACAGTCAAACCTCAATAGTAAGACCACCCTTTGGACCCTTGAAAACAGGTCTAAATATTGAGGTGGTCTTAATACCAAGATTGAATAAAGAACAAAACAGTGAAAACAGACTTAAACATTGTGTTCTTAATTTTGAGGTGGTCTTATTATTGAGGTGGTCTTTAAGTGAGATTGTACTGTCTTGTTGAGAAATTACATAAAATCGAAAACGAACAAAATCGGCTGGGGTTGAGAAGTTACTGCTCTAGACAGGTTAAACTTTAATTATTATGAGATCGTTGATGAGTAAATAACATGTGACTGCAACTTAGGAACGATTGACGCATAAATATAACGGTGCAAGCATGAAGCTAACATCTGGATTGAACCAATATATTCATGAACTTAATTTCATCTGTAAAACTACAATAAGTAATGCAAGACAGGTTAGTATACTTATCTTATTAAGAATTTGACTTCACTTTTATTTTAATGAGGAAATGTAGTGAATAGAAATATGATACTATGACACAAATATGAAACAACTGGTACAAGTGTGAAAAACTATGAAAATAAGGCATTTCATAAAAACATTAAAAGAACATGATGGAAACTCTGGGTCACTCCAAACATCGGGTAACTCGAGCTTTTCGGATGGACCCCAGCGTCCTCAAGTATTCAAAGTTTAACTGTATATACATAAATCGCTGTATACATGTTTGTTGCTAGTCAAGGAAATAATTACCTGACACTATATGATCAGATTCCTTGAAGCCCTTTTCTATGTCCCCATCTTCAGATAACTCTGGCTTTCTATAGAATGAATTAGCCGCTATGGCTTCCTGAAATAAAATGTGCAAACTGAAAATAAAATTCAAAAATGGGGGACATTCAAAATAAACAATAATTATAACCAAAATCACATTTTCAGTTTAATATACATTGAACGCGAGGATTAATTAAGCAACACAACAACGTCACAGCCTTGAAACTGGAATCGAGAAATAGTCGTTACCTCAATAGTCAGGATCGCCGGAAGATCTTCATACTCAATCTGAACCAGGTACGAAGCTTTTCTCGCGACCTCTCGTGTTTCTGCCAGTACGGCCGCAATTATTTGCCCTATTGACAACACCTGCGTAGTCAAACATAGTTACATCATAATCTTTTATTTTTCATTCATTATAGAAATGATAGAAGTGTTAATGTAATGTAAACAAGAGCGGACACAAAATACATCCTAAGTCAGAGCTCAGAGTTAAAACAAGACAAATTTTAGGTAATTTCTGTAATTAAAGGGCGATAACTCTTGACAAATCAAACAGGTTATCAAACATGTGTGAGATATTACGCCCAAACACATTCTGGCTAAATTTGGTGATGATTGGACAAATGCTTCTAAAGTTGTTGATTGGACAACTAACTGGACGCTGCATGCCAGCCCGCCCAAAGCACACCCAAAAGTACCTCTTCAGTACGGGTTTTGGAACAAAATATTGCATAGAGATTATATAAATACAATTCAAAAACAGAAAATAAATTTCTACCCAAGTGTTGCAATGTGCAATTTTGTACACCCCTGTGCCAAACCTTACCAAAAAAAACTCCTATAGCCTTATTCACAAATATTTTAAGACTGAAAACTCAGCGTAAGACATAAAAATTGCAAAATATATATTTACCAGTCTCTCATTGTCATTAAATCTAAACGATAAAATTTTTGGTCTGAACACTTATTATTACCCTCTCTACATGTATGCCAATTTTTATTAAAATCTACACTGTAATAACAATGTTAAAACAATAAGGACATTTAGCATTTTAAAGTCTTAGTCCGAGTTTCAGCATTAAAATGTTTGTGAATAAGGCCCCTATACTTATAACAGCCTCGAAATCATGACCATGATATCTGTGTCTCATCCCCTCACATTCAATCTTCAATAATCAGCAGCTATTAAAATACTCGCCTCTTTGGAAGCCAATATCTCTTCTTTCGCACCCCAATAATTCTTGCCAGGAATATCCCTATAGTCAATATAACCATGAACACCGTCCAATTTAAGGGCCGCACTTGGATCTACCTTGATAATTTTAGCGTGAGCTCTTCTACTGAGCACAAAACACATGAATAGTTCACCTGCAATAGTTTTTTTATTCACAATGCTTAAAATCAAAGATTTAAAACCATCGAAAATCATTACTTTAATTGTAAAACCCCACTGATAATCATAGGCATTCAACTACAGTCATTTAAATTCATCGGGTCCGAAATTTTATTTCGAATAATACATGATTTCGAATAAACCATTTCTATTTGACATGCCTAAGATTCATCGGGATCTGATATTTATTTCGGATTATACCAAGTCTTCGGATAAGAGGTTCTCCAAAAAATGAGGTCTGACTAATTTGCTTAAGTTTTCGAATGCACATTTTTTTATTACAAAGACATAGTCAATCAACTGTACCTTGCATTTTCGGCATGTCGTCTATATACACAGCCTCCCCTGACACCACAGCATCTGATGACACATTAGGCACAGGCCTACCCACAGCATCATGCTCAGGCTGGTCCGGCTCAGTGCAAGGATCATAGAATTGTGTCGAGACGCAGGGTTCAATCCTTATGGGTGATAAACTGCCACTGCTAGAACCTCCCTGTAATAAATAAATTGTCAGAGGTCAAACAGTGAAAAACTTATCTAAAAACCCTATAACATGTACTATGGTGGCATAGAGGTGACATACTTTCTCATTCCCACTACTTAGTATCTCATTCCCACAACTTAGTATCTCGTTCGCACAACTTAACTATCTCGTGGTCATGACTTACTTACTCGTTCCCACGACATACTAAGTCGTGGGAACAAGATAATAAATAATTTCACACCCTGGGCAAACTGGCTGTAAAAATCTTGTACTCATGAATTATTAATGAAGTGAAATCCAGCCACATGACACATACCTCGTGTGATACGGAAATTTTAGCTCTTCAAAAAGGAGATTCCTTCTTTTTTGTTATCGTCCGTCGAGAAATGCTAATGAATATTCATGCATTACGAAGTTTCGCTATCCAATTTGCCCAGGGTATCATATATGTAATGAATAGCCTGGGTACTGAGGATGGGTCTTCAAGTGAACTTTATACAATATGCATTTATTGAACACAGTTACATCAATAAAATCATCACACTTACCAAGTTTGTGTTAACTTGATTATAAAACTTAAAGAAGAATGCAGAAACTACATCCATTTTGAATTTAGAATCTGCTGGCTTGCAACTCAAGGGTGGTAACTCTTCCAACAAACTTGATATCACATCATTTAAAAGGGAATCATCCCATTTTCTGAAAGGTAAATGATTGAAGTTAACATTTAGCCAAAGTAAACAATATTCAACGATATTAGAGATATCAAACATTCAAACATGAGTCAATGCAAAAGCTTTTGGTTATTTTATTTCTACTCTCGTCCAAACGTGGGGGGTGGGAACTTTTTTTTCCCCTTAAAACCGTAACTTTTTGATTTTCATACAGTCTCAAATTGGACTTTTTGCCCTTCAATTGTTGTGATATGTTTGTGGCAATTGCAACATATTTTGTCCAATTTTATGGCTAACAGAGATAAATAAGGGGGCACAACAGAGATCAGTTAGAAATGCATTTGAATGTATAGGTAGTTTATGATAAACACAATATGGCATCAGCATAATTTCTAACCTTAAGTTATCTTGTTTTCAAAAAACAAATACTCAGAAAATACTCTTAATACAAGACAGACTTGGGACCATCAATATTACTAGCATATTACAAAAATTTACATGTTTACCTTCCAACAGAAGCATCCATAGTTTTCCTCAGAAGTACCGGCTTATCAGCAACTCCACCGACACAAATTCTGTGAAATAAATTAAATACATACAGTTACAGATAAACCATATAGTAATGCAATCAAATACAACTAGAGCTACAGTACTTTAACAAATTGCATTATATTCAAACAATCAATCAATGTTTTCAATCAATGTTTTATTGTGTTAATGGCCTCTGGCCCATACACAGTATAACATATATACATTATTATGCAAATACAATACATGACCACACCAGGGTACATAATATAACGGTTTTTATACAGTAACTATATGCCGGCTATATATATATTCAACTTAAGGGAGATGCTAACTGAAGATAATGACGTTATTGGTAAAGCAAAGTAAGTAAAGTATTTATTATAGCGTCACCCCTACTTACAGGGCCAGCCAGTTCTGACTTATGAGAAACCTACTAAGCACATTTACTTCCCGATTCCTATCCTTTAATGCCAGGCACCAGACAGGGAGGCACATGGTAACCATTATTTAACTAGCTGGTGGCTTACCAACCGGCCATATCAGAACGGACCCATACCGGGATTCAAACCTTTGACCTCCCGCTCCCAAGGCAGATGCCTTAACCACTCAGCCATGGAAGGGTTATTATAACAATACCACTTTGTCAGAGGATCAGAACAGCTAAAATTTAGTCTGCCAGAGTTTAAAAATCTTTAAAACAAACTTTTAAACATTTATAACCGACGACGCAGTAAATAAGAGTTGAAGCTTTTTTTCTTGAAAAGTTGGGTGCGGTAAAGTATGGGTTTTTTTCCAATCCAAAACTGAAAAATTCCCCAAATTAGCTAGGGCTTAAAATGGAAATTCAGCATTGATTATTGATAGGTTTGCAAAAACAAGTGATAACTCATTGAAAAACCTTTAGATGTTGTCACCATATCGTATGGGTGAAAAAGTATCATAAAGTTATCATGGAGAATACTTAAATATTTAGTTTTAAAAATGTTACCTAAAAATTTTCTCAATTTAGACAGTGGCAACACTAACACCTGAACCGAGTCCAATTCCAAATTGACCTGGAGTTCTAATCTATACCACATTTTTTTAACGAGTACATGTACCGCGTGTCTTGCAGCATAAAATCATTGCTTGAATAAATGAATTCAATAGGTGAAGTTCTCAGTTAGAGGTAGTGTTACCACGCCAGTCATTTTTATAACATAACACAGAAAGTGGATATATCCAGTACCTCAAACTCTTGATAGTTCTGTCAACCGACAGTTTAATCAACATCCCACAGTCAACGTTAGCTAATGAAAATGTTGGTCTGTCTGCCTGCTTGTAAAACGCACAGTGCATACCCTGTCAAATATTAAATCAAATAGTTTAGATAACAAGTCATAATAAATACTAGTTCAAAAAAAGGCTCTTAATATTTATATCCAAATATTCTGTCCAATGGAAAAAATTACATGTACAGTAAAACCTCAATAATAAGACATAATTTTTCATTTTAACTCCTACAAACACATTGTACTAAATGGTATATGTCCAATTATCATTTATTTATCATAACAAGATGTGTCTGTAGTTATACCACTCACAT
This sequence comes from Mactromeris polynyma, assembly GCA_032209605.1. Taxonomy (NCBI): domain Eukaryota; kingdom Metazoa; phylum Mollusca; class Bivalvia; order Venerida; family Mactridae; genus Mactromeris; species Mactromeris polynyma. Next base: position 7,672,853 of record JASFXZ010000030.1, on the reverse strand, counting down.
TTACAATTTGTTGATTTCAAGCAAGACTTTGACAATACAATCTGAGAAAAGCAGACAAAACCTCCAATTGGACAGGCGTTTGGTATTCTCGGAGTACACCACATTTATGTCTAGTATACATACAAACAAATAGGGATCAACTGCACGCAGCTGAACATAATTATACATTTCTTAAACAACAGAAACACCTATGTACCTTTTCTGTGTTGGGTATAAACACAGACTTGATGATTTCACCAGGTTTGAGAGAAATATCCTCAAGTGGTACCCTTCTTTCACCGTCCACTGAAACACAGGAACATGGGATGCTGGCGTGAAAACATATCTGAATTCCTGAATACTTAGAGATTTATTATTAGATTCGATGTATGTCAAACTTGCTAACCTTAATTGCATTCTGTTTCAATCACAGGAGATTGTCATGAGTTCTTTCCCTTTTACAGTTTTCTCCCTTTTATCCCTTCTACAGTTTTCTCCCTTTATCCCTTCTATAGTTCTCTCTCATTATTTATTCTAGACTTCTTTCCCTTTATCCCTTCAAGAGTGTTCTGCCTTTATCACTTCAAGAGTTCTCTCCCTTTATCCCTTTTAGAGTTCTCGCCCTTTATCCCTTCTATATTATATGAAGATTTAAAAAAAATCAAATTCTAAAACTAGCAAACTTAATAAATGACAATCAGTTTAAGGATAGTACAAATGAAAAAATACAGATGGTATGAGTAAATCCAATTTCCTCTGAATCATAACGCGATGTCTGAGACTTTAACTCAACTAGAGGGATGGGATAGAACAACTCATTTGGGTCATTGAATGATGTTTTAAAGTGATAAAAGACCACACCCCTGGAGACAGGGTCTCAGCCAAAACATTACATTTAAGCAATTCTGGTGGCCAGTCAAACATCAACTTGCCAAAAATATTTTAAACTTACTCTACTGATTTCAGAGCTGAAAATTTTCATGTTTTTTAAATATTTCCAATCAAAACATTGTATCTCTTAAACAGTCAATTTGAAATATTTCTAGTTGAAAGAAAAGAACCTTGCATTTAAGAGTAGACAACTAGCATGATAGTTTGATAAAAAAATGAGCAAGCTACAGACCATACAATGTTTGCCTGCACTATAAGCAAAACCTGTATTTTCTCATATGAAACTACATGCTCAAATTCTGGATAGAACATATTTTCGGATACATTCATTTCATGCCTGGTCAGCTGTGAACAATGAATGACAAATAGATGACAGACACAATGCATTCAGAAATAGCTCATTCCAAGTATTATCTATGATTGGCTTTAAACAAGCATTAAAAGTAAATATTTACCACTAGCGAGAGAAACAGAAGCATTCAAAGCAGTGAACAACACCACAACATCAGAGTTGGACCTTCCACAAAGTATACTGCCACTCAATGTCTGAAATAAATACAAGCAAACATAAAAAGAAAACAATCTTTTATGAGCAAGTACAGTTTATGTAAAACAAGAGGCCAAAGAGGGCCCCGGTGCTCTACTGGCTACAATGTGCACGTTGACCTTTGATAAACATGTTTCAAAATGATTCCCTCATTAGAAAACATGTGACCAAAGAGGCATATTTTGAGCAATCTTGGTAGGAGACCAATTAACAATGCTACACACCAAATATCAAACCCTGGGCTGTGGGGTTTAGGAGAAGAAGATTTCAAAGATTTTCCCTTGTAAGTCTTTAGAAAAGATGTGAACCCGCAGGCCGGGGCCAATTTTTCTTAAGCTCTCCTCAGCCTTATAGAAACATGACATTAGTTGTTGTACAAATATTAATATTGGTTAAAACGCTCACCGATACGTGTCTTATCTGGTCAGCTCCATATCTCTCAATCATATCATACAAGGCTTTAAAATGTTGTCTACCATCACCTGTGTTAAAAATAACTCATATTCAAGCATAGGAGATTAAAATGAGTTATTTCCCTTTATCTCATCTAGAGTTCTCTCCCTTTGTCCCTTCCTTAGCATATACACTCATGCATTCAAGTAAGTACAATATGCAAAAAATATGCAGTATTTTCATTTCCTTTTATTAACAGAATTTGTTCAAGAGTTCAGCGCAAGACTATCGTAACTCCTATATAAATACATAGGATTTACGATAGTCTTATGTTGAACCCTTGAGATATAAAAATCATAGACATTAAGAAATGTATTGAGAATATAAAAGAATCAAACATGAATTTCTTGAACAGATTTAAACCATTAGAATTAATAGACCATAATATCAATTATCGAAAAACATGATGCATCAATCCTAACTATAGGGGCCACAGGTCTTTGATTCAACTAAGAGAATGAATGGATTACAATCATTATTGCTCATTGTTAATGCTCGTAGAAGCTACTGTTATTTCTGCCCTTCAAAGCATCAATCCTTAGTACACACAGTTTTAATTGAAAACCTCAACTCCCATATTCATTTTACAACATTTATAGTAATGATAGTCACAGGGACCCTCCATTTCAAATCATTTGCATCACAAATTTCAAATCATACAAACTAATACAAACCACCAATTTTATCTTCCAAGCTGGAGAGTTTCTCTTTCAACTCAGACAGTGTAACAGCAGCTCCAAGGTCAAGGCCACCATCGACAACAAGCACAGATTTTAAGGCAGGAACATTACCACCATACAGAAGCACAGGTGATGAACTAAACTTCCCCAACTTGATTGACAATGCTGCCAAAGAAATCATGTAGAATAATGCCATCATTGGTTCTGAAGAAAGTAAGTTTACAGACCCGGCCAGGTGCAAAGCAGGAGCTTGTAAAATATGTATGAAAGCAATTGAGGGGTCTAAGGGCATGATACTCCAGGAAAACAGTGGTGACATTCACAAGCAAAGTGAATTTGAAGTGTTTCATGTGTACACAATGATATATCTTGCTTACAGGTATATATATGCCTGCCAGTAATTCCCATTATGTGTTAATTAGCTTAAGGTTTCATTGATTCTGCAAAATGAATATTGACGATATCAATATATATCAGATGGGAAATACCTGATTTTGATAGGTGCAGTATTTTTAAACATAGCCTTTTGACAGCGAAATGCTTTCAATTTTGTTTTGGGTGAATTTTCATCGTTTTCAAGCATGTATTTATTATCTTTAAGTATTGATTTTTTTAAATATGTATCAATAATTGATAGACGCAATAATATCAATGATATATATATCAATATTTTTTCTATCTATGACAGTTCTACTAAATGATGATATGATATATATGTTTACCTGCTGTTGTGTTTCCCATTATCACAGGGGCCTGGGGATATTTGGACTTCAATTCTAGCAACTCGGGTAAACTTGTTGGTGCGAACCAGTTCCATGTCGACCCCTTGAAAAACACTGACTTCCTGTACTCTCCATTGGTCTGAAATGACAGTTAATACCATTAAAAATTATGCAGCACAACTTTGCCACAACAAAACTTGAGAAGTTGTTGCTCATAATTTCGATTCATTGTATATACCATAAAATATTATGTAAGTTAAAAAAGGGCCATGACTCCTCAACACATTGGCAGATTGTAACCAAAACTTATCCTGTATTGTATTATCCTATGCTTATGTGCCCAATATGAACTGAATCCATCCATCCTTTCACGAGTTATCGATTGGAAACCAATTTTTGCACAGACAGACAGGGTAACGCTATATGCCCCTTGACCTTTCTTAAAATGTCGGGGGGGGATAAAAGTAGACATACTTCTACATACCTGTAATTCTGGAGGGAAAATAGGAACCTGTGTAGAATCAAGACCTGATGTTCCATTCTCTGCCTTCTCTTCCTGCAATATCATTGAATATGAAAGTATAATATGCACAAATTCTGCGGACAAAACTAGCAAACATTCAAAGATTGAAATCGTCAAACAATATACTGTAAATTAAACAGGCATGAGAATACAAAATTTTAAAATCAGCTGAAAATTTGGGAAGGGGTCAAGGGGGCTGCTGAAGCTCCTGACGTTTAAGCATCTAAGATGGCTCAAATTGTCTCAAAAACTGCCCTTACGAGCATCAAATCCGCAGATTCATGGATTCTCATGACTGAAAAATATACCGTTATGAGTTAGAATGCTATTTTTAACAATGTGTCTGGGATTCGGGTTGCGAATTAGAATTTGTGACCAAGGTGTGGTCACCATTGACCTAAAATTCCTGACAACGTTGTGGTCATGATTAACCCAAAAATCCTGACATGGGTATGGTCAGTGTAAGCATAAAATTCATGGTAAAGAGATGGTCAGTAAAAGTATGAAATACCCGACATTGGTGTGGTCAGTACTGGCATAAAGTTCAGGGCAAAGAAGCATGTTTATTATTAGTGTAAGGTTAGTACAGTGGAGTCTCGTTGGCTCTAACTCATCGGGAACTCTTTGGGAACTCGTCGGGAACTCGTCGAGAACTCTTCGGGAACTCGTCGGGACTGACGAAATGAAGTCAAGTAAACGACAGTCCACTGTAACTAAAGCACAGTACCTGAATATGCTGTTCAGAGGTTTGTGATTTTTTACAGCACTGATCTCCCATAGGACATCCTTCCTACAAAATAAATACACATACAAAATGCACATCTATTACATAATTATCACAAAGACTGTGACTTATTTACAGTGACAGAAATATAATATAGCCAACCTCAATAATACGACCACTGTATGTTATGAAGAAAGATGGTCATAATTGAGAGGTGGTCTGGTTATCAAGGTAAAATTTGCAGAAAAATTATAAAATAGGATACTTTAGGAAGATGATCAAAACCCTACAAATTGCCAATTTTTGCACATTAAACTCAGAACTTGGGGGCAAAAGTCTAGAAATTACAGCAAACTTCAGAAATATAAGGAAAGGATGCTATTTATATAAACTGCCTGTTAGAGAAAAAGCCTCTTTGAAACATTGTAAATTTTGGGCTAAATTTAACCAAATCATTTTTTATTCAGATTTATTGGGAAATTTTACCTTGGTAAGAGAGTCAAATGCCTCCAAAATGGGTCGGTATCCAGTACACCTACACAGATTTCCTGGAATTAATCAATTATTCTTTGATTTCATATCAAACTAGATACAATGTATGTCTATAGGACACGGATGTCCCGGCTTTGAGCTTTTCAGTAGAATGCCAATACTAAGTTTGTAAAAGCCAAATAATATTGAAGCAATATTAATTTATATTAATATTAAAACCAATTTTTTAAGTACAAAAAGGGTGCAAGGTTTGCATGGACGGACAGACGGGAGGATGGACAGACAGAGGTATAACTTTATGCCCCTTCACCATTTTTGAATGACCTGGGCATAGTAAGTAAAGGGGCACATTCTACTTTGAGGGAAAGGGGTCACAGAACTGACTAAGTAGGAGTTTCAATCAAACCAGGGGATTTTATCGACATCTTATCATACACTTTATCATTTACTACATTTTACCAAACACTTACAGTGATTTCCCTGACTCATAAATCTTGAGTCTTCTTTCAAGGGACTCCCATTATCAACTTACGGTGCATCCCTGGGACCCCTAAAATAAACTTTTGTCAAGTATAAACTGCATATCTGGGACGCTACAAATTTACTTAGGACCCCCACTTTATCATACAGGAGGGTCCAAGGACCCCACGCTGAAATATCCTAGGGAAAACCCTGCACTTACTTCAATTGCTGAATCGAACCCTACATTATGAAATTAAATCAAAACATATAAAGTGTAAAAGCAGTAACAAGAAGTGCTCTAGAGTCTGACACTCAACTGGCTATATTGTGCGAATGGATGTCAGAAAAGCAGTGATGAACATATTAAATTAAACTTTTATTATGCAAGTAAGTATTGCAATTTCCGATTTAATTCAGAAGGGACTTGTAGTATGTAGTATGCCTAATCTGACCAGTTTCATTCAGAGAGAATATATTTAAAAAGGACATCAAGGCATGCTTTGTAGCAATAACTGAGTAGAACAAAGAACAATTAATCTTAATAAACCTTCAAATGCTGTTTCGACTTCATCCCTAGAGGGGCGTGGATTATTCCTCAGTAACGCAAAAGCCGACATCACAAATCCAGGGGTACAGTACCCACATTGTAGAGCGTGACTCTTCACTAGCCGTTTCTAAAATAATATAAAAACTTTATTTCCAGAACCCGTAACTCATTTTGTAATATATAACAAAAGAATTCCAGAAATGCAATGATATCTATAACTCCAACGACAGATACCGATGATGCACGATTCTCTCACGGAAAATTACATACAAAGTACAGTCAAACCTGTCTGTAAAGACCACCCATGGGAACAGCAAAATGTGGTCTTTGTTTACAGGTGGTCTCTATTAACAGATTAAATATCATTGAAAATGATCTGATGGGAGATAAAATTGGTGGTCTTTGCAGACAGGTTTTGCAATAGTGGTCTTTGTTGACGGGTGGTTTTTAACACAGGTTTGACTGTAGTCAGCAAAATTGATGTATAATATATTCATGCATAAAGGTCAGGATCAGGTTAAAGAACGCTCCTCATAAAACAATATCAAAATAGCGTATCAAGGTGTGAGGGCGAAACTGGTTTATCTTCTTCTTTATTTATCTTGAGATAGACTGGTAATGCTTTCATTCCTCTATACAGATTAAATACTACCTGAACTTCGTGAAGTCCCGTGTTAGGGTTGCCAACGCCTTCCACTGTTGTTATCGCCAAGCCATGAGCAGCACACAGCGGGTACAGGCATGCATTCACTGTATAATGACTGATAAATACTTAAGATTAACAATAATACATAAAGCATTGAACAAGTTGTCGCAAGTCAGGTTTTTGAGGCATACTAGCCTCTCATTGCTATCATTGTCAACCTGATGGTCTACTCGAAGTACCGCCATAATCATCGTCTCAACAGTACATGTTAAGTCCTCCGATTCTATTACAGATCTATTGAGTATAATGGCTGATTTGTCAGGGATATATCAATTGTGGAATGGTAGGAGTCTTGGTATAAACGGCTTGTCATTTTCAGCAAATGAGTTTACCGAATAGTCCGGTATTAATTTCTAATACGATAATATGGAAAACATGCAGTCTTGCCGCTCCTCCCAGGGCCTTCAGTCCTTTGATATTACTTTCTACTCAGATTTGTCCATATTTCATTGCAACTGGCAGTGAAAAGGTTTACCATAGTAATCAAAAGTAACTAATAAGGCCATCCTTAAAAAATTGTTTGTTTGTGTTTACTCAACCTGGGATTTTAACGGTACAGAGTTTTTTAGTTTAGTACTACAATGGCTAAAACGCAAGCAGCCCAAGTTGAGATGTCACCGTAAAACATTTATTAATAGAAGGATACATGACTTTATCCATGTCTGGAAGAAATTTGGACACCATAACAGTACACGATCCACATCCGCCATGGCCACACCCTTCTTTTGTTCCTGGTAACAGCACTGAATCACAGTTGTCAAGGTAACATAATATACAGAATAAAATATTGTGATTTTTTTTCTGAAAAATGTAAAAAAAATCTAATCTCTAATCTATTAAGTTAGTTACCGGATGAAAAAGTGGTATTTCCGATCCTTAAAATAGTAACGGAAGTAAACACAACAGTACAGAAAATGACAATCTCTATCCAGAGTTGCTGTTCCTGCATGTTTTAATTATATACATTAAAGAACAAGATACGTAAAATTTGCATAGATGTACCAACCCTTACACGGTCTTGAAGCAGCATTTCACATCTACATCTGCATTTTGTTTAATGTTATCAATAACAAAATTGATAATGATACATGCACTACAATACTGCCGATTACTTGACATTATGTAACTTAACATTTTACTACAATAATTCCGAATACTTGAAATTAAATGAGATTTCGTGAGTCTCTCTGTGTCTTACACACTTATTACATTAGACAAGTACATGATGATCCATTTTAGAATGCACTCATCAATTACTTGGGTTTGTGTTGCTGTGAATTGTATTGGCTTTCTGTACACTATAAAGGTGTTGCCTGAGGTGCGTTTTTTAGAGGTAGGAAAAGTAGAATTCTACCTAGCGTTAGGTAGGGAAAGTAGCGCTGCCGTTTCTTAAACGTAGGGACAGTGCTAGCTTTGTTAAACAACATGGCGTCCATGTGGAACAGTGTTGTGTTGTCTGGTGCGCACCATTTTGTAGCTAGCGAATCGTTCAAGCGTTATTTAGACGGCTACCTTTTCTACATTGGCTACTTTTCTTGCTTATTTCCCCTACCTCTAAAAAACGCACCTCTGCTATAGTATACATGTAACACAATAAAATGTACTTTTACTAGGGTGTACTAAGGAAAGTCCTTCAAATATAACTTTATTACAATTACCCACCCCAACAACAGTACCTAACAAAAAAGTATCAAATTTCTTGCCACCCCAAATTTCACCCCAAATCAATTTCCTCATATCAACCCTGCAATTTTAACTTTAAGAATAAAGGATACATTTTCTTCTCAAGTACTGTAACAATGTCGACTCTGTGTCGGGCTGGGCCTCAACCACCTGAATATAAAACAAGAGAGCAATGATGGCCCTGAATCTCTCCTCTCGGGGCCTGAATATGTTAGTAAGTCATAAATCATAGTTAAATCACATGTTTCCCCTTTATTGTGACTAAGTCCGTACCGTAATATATCAAGTACAGTACACCTCAAATTAAGACCACCACAATAATAGGACCACCTCGAAATTAAGAACACAATTTTCAAGTCCATTTTCACTGTTTGGCTCCTTGATTAACCTTTAATATTAAGACCACATCAATAAGAAGACCAGTTTTCAAGGGTCCCAAGGGTGGTCTTATTATTGAGGTTTTACTGTAGAATTTTTTAGCACAGTTGTTTCAGAAGGTTTAGTGTGATTGACTTTGATATACAATGTTTAATTGTTAAGCATTATGCAAATTTACTACTTTAAGTACAGTAAAACCTCAATAATAAGACCACCCTTGGGACCATAAAAAGTGGTCTTAATATTGAGGTTGAATAAAGAGCAGAGCAGTCTAAATGGACTTGAAAATTGTGTTCTTAAATATTGAGGTGGTCAGATTATTGAGGTGGTCATATTATAGAGGTGGTCAGATTGTGGATGTGGTCAGATTATTGAGGTGGTCTTTAAGTGAGGGTTTACTGTAACAGTTTGTTTTTTTAAATTTACAATTTTCACTCAAAAATCCTAATTTCATGGGCATAAGTCAGGTCCACATAGCAGCAAGAAAATGCCCTGTTATTTCGGTCATTCAAACAGACATATGTATACAATCACCATAAGTAGGTTATCTCTCCTTCTATAGTAAATTATATTTTTAGTGCATTTATAATACATATTTTGTAAAAATGGTGATAACCTACTTATTAAGATCGTTACAATCTCTATGTACATTTGTAGCAATATTTAAAAGATTGATAGAGCTCTGCTGAGAACAGAACATCAATAAATCGCTATTTATGATACGACATAATTGTGTAAGCATAAATAAACAGACTTTCATGACCTACAATGCAGTGTGTAATTTGCATTATCGATTCAAAGTGAATACTGTTACTTTGTACCGTGTGATCTCGGGCTGACAAGTTTTAATGGTCAAGACCTATACCATTCAATTTTGGACATTGACCACAACCACATATTTACGACTGGACATATTACACTGTCAACACATACATGTACACAACGATTACAGCTGTTAGAACGAATGTCATCAAAAACCATTCACAGAAAAATGATCTAAATAGTATAATAAACCATATGCTTACCTTTTTTCCGTTGACAAAAAATATTAAATCGGAAGACACAGCCATATCTCAATCAGAGTATGTATGCTCACAGCTTAAGAAAATGACAGACTGATACCCAGCGTATGTAGTATTTCGCCTTCCAGCGCGCAGAAAAATGACTGGTTCTCATTTTCATGAACTATTAACCTATATTACCCCGACGAAGTTAATGGGGACGTAGGTCTACATGGTTGTGAATACTGATTATGTCATAATTAGCATATTTTTATGTTGATCTTTAAATACACAATGTTTGCAGGAAAAGTTTACCTATGCCGCATAGATCTAGTCAGGGGCTGTGAATGGTACTATGCATGTAGGCATAGTGTCTAGTGTACACAATATGATTGTTCTTTAAAATATGCGATTACAATTCAGGGGCGGATCCAGTATTTGGACTAAGGGGGGCGTAACTTTTTTGAGTTTTGCTCAAGCCTTATAAAACTGCAATGACAGTTTACATCATCATGATAGAATATAATGCTACAATAAATCGGAATCGCTTATTTGAAAATCTTATAATTAAGGATATCTGTATATTTCCGTATTCATACTCAGACATTCATGTATGTATGCACGGACCTATATACAGGTCCGTGATGTATGTAACCGCTATTGCAATTTTTCAAAATGTAAAAAAACAAAAATGACAATTACCTAGGCGTTTAAGGGGGGGGGGGGGTCGGAGGCGGCGTGCCCCCCCCCCCCTCTCTCTCTTAAAATCTGACAAGTTTATGGAAAACTCGATTTGATCTCGATAATATAGATAATATAGAATCTACCGATTGTAAGCATCTTCTATCTAAAATATTGTAGATCTTTCTTGATAACCAGCGAGAAAGCGCCCCTTGTAACCCCTTCTTTAGTTTACACCCCGTCCGAAAATATACTGTGAAACACACAATAAAAACAATCTCACTTAAAGATCACCTTAATAATTAGACCACCTCAAAATTAAGACCACAATTTTAATGTCCATTTTCACTGTTTTGCTCTTTATTCTACCTCAATATTAAGACTACTTTAATTTGAATACCAGTTTTCAATGGGTCCCAAAGGTGGTCTTATTATTGAGATTTTACTGTACATAAAATAGTAAGTTTGCATAATGCTTCACAATTAAACATTGTATAACAAAGACAGTCATCAGCCATTCTCAATAACCCTGCTGAAACGACTGTGCTAAAATCTATACTAAAACCTCAATAAAAAGATTGAGGTTATTTAAAGAGCAAAACTGTGAAAATGGACTTCTTGGATATTGCGTTCTTAATTTCGAGGTTGAATAGTAAATTTTCACTTTGTGGGGAATGGTAAGTAATCACAATTTTGTTTAACCTGCGGGAGTTTGAAGTAGATGGATTTGATTTTGTAAGCAATTTAGGGTACAAAACTATATTCAAGCGTAAAACAAGAAATATTTCTTTAAAAAAATGGTCGAGGCAATCTGAATCAAGCACATTTGTTGCAATCTGAAGGTTAGAAAATGTTGTGCAACATAAATGAAGTCAAAAACAAACCAAGACAAGACGTGTTTTGTTTATTTGTTTTATCTAAAATAATAAAATACATGTCTGTCTTTGTCCTAATGACAGTTTTAAACACGCGACTCAAGTATCCAGTTCAGTGAACTATTTATATACTGAATACATGTATATCCAATATACTGAATACGGATACCCATGTACTGAATACAATGACATTCATACCTTATATAGGTCCAAATATACGCAGTGTGGTATCCCATATGCCAGTACTGCGGACCGTATACAAGTTCATACTTTGTAAAGCACCTCTGTCATATACCAAGTTCAGCGACCATATACTCAATGTGCACACCCATGCACTGAGTATAGCGGACCATATAAATGTACATATTTACCAAAGAGCTCAATGCAGTATGTACAGAGACCCTTTATGGCCCCCATATACTGAGTACATCGGACCATATACTGAATACAATAAACTATATATACTGCGTATAGCGTTCCATAAACATATAGTACTGAGTCCAGCGAACCGTATACTGAATACAGTGTACAATATACATGTACATGTATTCTGAATATAGCGTTCCATACACCTAGCACAGAGTACAGCGGACCATATACTGAATACAATGTACATGTACAATATATACTGAGTATAGCGGACCATACACCTAGCACTGAGTACAGCGGACCATATACTGAATACAATGTACATGTACAATATATACTGAATATAGCGATCCATACACCTAGCACTGAGTACAGCGGACCATATACTGAATACAATGTACATGTACAATATATACTGAGTATAGCGATCCATACACCTAGCACTGAGTACAGCGGACCATATACTGAATACAATATACATGTACAATATATACTGAGTATAGCGTTCCATACACCTAGCACTGAGTACAGCGGACCATATACTGAATACAATGTACATGTACAATATATACTGAGTATAGCGTTCCATACACCTAGCACTGAGTACAGCGGACCATATACTGAATACAATGAACTATTATATACTGGAATGTAGCGAGTACCGAGACTCATATCATTAGTACAGGGCTCCACGAAATTACGCTCGTATGAGGGGTCAGAATGATTGTCATATCGTAGGACTTGGAGATAAAACATTACATTGCAGCCGAGTTATGCGTGTCATTTATTTAGTTCGCTATGATAATTTTCTGTATAAGGTCAGCATTTAATCATGACATTTTTCTGTTGAACAATAAAATAAGTGCATTTAATTCAAACATGCGTGCTATATTACGTGATACGGTCATGTGCCATATTCTATAATGTTAATATTCAAGTGATTTCGTATTGACCTTGTTATTTGGCCAAAGACTGTCGTATTTGCCCAAGGCCGAAGGCGAATACGACTGTCCGAGGGCAAATAACAAAGCCAATACGAAATCACTTTATTAATGACAATGTTATTAATTAACTATACAATAATGTACATTTTGATTAACACCTAACATTTAATTATGAACTAAATAGTAATCTTCAGCAGTTCGGCTCAAATTTTCAAGATGGCGATCAGAGAAATTTTTTAGCCTCGTTTATCTAAATATTGCCCAGTTTTGTCTCATATCAGCTGACACAATTGTTAAATATTAAAGCCAATATTGAATAGTTGATTAATAATAATGGACTTAGTGTTACTATGGTTCTTTCGTCACAGTAATCACTAGTGTGACCCTCCAGAGCGACCCTCTCTTGAGCAACAACCTCTCTTCAACAACGGGTGACCAGTTTATATTTTACAAAGTAAATGATGAAATATGCTTCAATGATGCTAAAATGCATTGCTTTGTATACATACCGCATAAGCAGACGTTCAATCCTGCCATCTGTTGCCAATCTCACACAAAATGGTGTCACATTTTCGTGGCGAAAATTCAATCGGTGTTGATATGTCCTTGGCTTACTGTTGACAATTTGTTTGATATCATAACATTATGTATATACTTAACTACATTAATAAACTTTGGAACTGCTTTTCGCGTAGTAATTAGGACAATGTGTATGTTTTTGACATGTTACCGGCTTTCAGTCTGTTTTGCGTTTTGAAAACGGGAACCAATTGTTGTATGCCTCTCAAAATTGCCACTACTATAGACGGTACCTGAGCTGTACCGTCCAGAAACGCCACTATTTTACTTGAAAGAGAGAGGATAAGAGTTGCTACATAAAACAGTGCCGCCACACATACCTCCGGGAAAACAACAATCAATAAAGCATAAGGCACTTGGGGAGGCTCAATGGTACATATGTAAGGTAACAAGGCCGACCATAAGGGCTAACTAGGAGAATCACAGAGGACAAACAGTGTGGGGGGATTAATGTATGGAAAATATCACAGGACAAGTCAAGACAGCTGGCAACAATAGGCCGAAACTAGACAGAAAATAACATGAACACTATATAAAGTGAAAGAATTGCACAGGGGGAAGGGAATATTGTTCCACGGGATAAACTCGTTTTATGTTACAAATGTGTAAATCATTCATCAAAAAGCAATTACACCATGGCCCTAGTATTCATAAGTTTAGGAAAGTATGTTTGAGAATTAAAATATAATTATTTCTTTATAATATCATCATGATGACGTGGACAATTTTTAGTTGCATTTTTAATGGCGTTCAGTATACTTTGTACTGTAGAATAGCTGGACTGCTACGTAATATTATTGTCTTGATTTTCACATCGGTGTGAATTAAGACGAGAATAAGCGTCAGCAAGTATGGGTCGTATTGTTAAACCGGTATCTTATTTATTTGGTAAGAATTTTCTACAGAATTTACAAGTATATTAACATCGGAATATTAGTTTTCATAATGCGTGGATTTTTATAAATGTTTATGAATTGTACATGACGCAGCTTCGTTTTTACCGCTCCTTAAACATCTCCTTGCAAATAAGTTGATCGGCGTAAATTTACAATTATATATTTTCGATCATAATACAAGTGCGTTAATTATGTTTTAGTTGTGTAGTTACTTGCATATTCGACATGAGAACAACACATATAATGTTAGTGCTGGTTTCATGCATGTCAGCATGATTGTTTGAAACTTTTCCTTGATATATCGAAACTTATAAGATTTTAAAATATTTTGAAACTTTAATATTATCATATTTGTTCAATTCTTCATTTTGGAGATTCCGTCTCGTATAATGTAAAAATAATTAATAGCAATACAGTAAAACCTCAATAATAAGACCACCATTGGGACCCTTGACAACTGGTCTTAATATTGAGGTGGTCTTAATGTTGAGATTGAGTAAGAGAAAAACATTGAAAATGGACTTGAAAATTCTATTCTTAATTTACCATTCACATGCTGTTTCAGCGATTGTGACTGGGGTGTGTTTGGTGAAAGGTGACGGTAAGCACATTACATTTCATTTGATAATTAGCTCAGCTAATAACATTCTGATTCTGTAAACATTTACTAATGATGAACTTAAAATCAGTCAATAAATGTACATGTATGTATTTTGCAATTAATATCTATTCATTACTTTAAAATATCGTATCCTATGCAATTATTCAACAATGCTAAAATTTGTTTAATCTGTTACTGTATATTATTGCATTTCCTCCAAATTGTCAGATAATTCGACTTATGAGTTGTTGAATATATAAAGTTACAACGCTAGAATAGCACTTGTGTGTAACGGAAAGAACCTATGGCTATTAAAACTCCGACCTGGCTTATAAAACTTGCCAATATCATATATTAACATTGTATAAGTTTTTGTAGCATCGCATCAATTACTTATTATTCAAATCTAGCTACAAGCTTTTGAAACATAGGGCCAGCCTAGCAATGTATTTGTTATGTATTGATCACAAAATTGTGAATACCTGTATCGTATATTTTTCGATATTTATCCCTCAGAGGCCTATACAATATATGACCAGTAATATTTGCATTTCTGAACGAATTGATGGCATACATTGCGATAATATTAGAACAAATGTAGCAATTGAAGCATTTATCGTATTTTTCATCCATGCAATACAAAAGAAGTGTGTATTTATTATAGTGTCACCCCTATTTAAAGGACAAGCCATTTCTGACTTCTGAGACATCTACTGCTTGAGCACATTTAATTCCCGATTCCTATCCTTTTAATGCCAGGCACCAGGCAGGTAGACACACGGTAGCCATTTTTAACTAGTTGGCAGCTAACCAACCGGCCATATCAGAACGGATCCCTGGAGTGGTATGCTTTTTAGCAACAACCTCTCTGGAGTGGTCCTGTATTTAGATACAACCTCTCTGGAGTGGTCTGCTATTTAGCTACAACATCTGGAGTGGTCCTCTATTTAGAAAAAAACAAAAGTTTCATTCTGTTCATTTCTTACTTCACATGCTCATGAGTTAATATTAATCTGGTCACAGGTCTGATGTCATGGTCGGGGAGAACAGTTATCTAACTGCTGACATTTTGTTTAAGAATTACATGCTGTATGACAGTGTGGCTTTACTTGAAACCAGTAAAATGCTGGGCTAAGTCGCTATACTGTGTACACGTATTGCTTCTAAAGCTTCTTCGTAAGACTGAATGTGTGTCACTTCAGCCATCTTAATACATAGTTCCTACATCTACAATATTTACCTCCCTTGTTTTAGCATGATGCAGCATGATGCAGAAGGTTTTAGCATGATGCAGCATGATGCAGCATGATGCAGCATGATGCAGAAAGTTTTAGCATGATACAGCATGATGCAGCATGATGCAGCATGATGCAGAAAGTTTTAGCATGATGCAGCATGATGCAGCATGATGCAGAAAGTTTTAGCATGATGCAGCATGATGCAGCATGATGCAGAAAGTTTTAGCATGATGCAGCATGATGCAGCATGATGCAGAAAGTTTTAGCATGATGCAGCATGATGCAGAAAGTTTTAGCATGATGCAGCATGATGCAGCATGATGCAGAAAGTTTTAGCATGATGCAGCATGATGCAGAAAGTTTTAGCATGATGCAGCATGATGCAGCATGATGCAGAAAGTTTTAGCATGATGCAGCATGATGCAGAAAGTTTTAGCATGATGCAGCATGATGCAGAAAGTTTTAGCATGATGCAGCATGATGCAGAAAGTTTTAGCATGATGCAGCATGATGCAGCATGATGCAGAAAGTTTTAGCATGATGCAGCATGATGCAGAAAGTTTTAGCATTCAAACCTTCGACTTCCCGCTCCCAAGGCAGATGCCTTAACCACTCGGCCAAGGCAGACGGTACATGTAGCAAATACATAGCCATGGCTCAGTCGCCCACATATTTGTGTTACACCTGCAAGCCACTTTTAGAAACGCATGTATACTTGGTTACCAACAATATCGACGTCTGACGTTTTGATGAAAGACTATGATGATACAGCGTAAGGGAGATACAAAAAGGCAGTTAGAACTCACACCATCAGTAAGTTCACGAAAATGAAATCAAGACCTAAATGGCATTGACATTACCTAAATATAAAATATTGGTATCAATGGTTTGGTCTTTCTCAGACTTTTAAGTGACTCCATGCATGGCGATCATTATTTCGAGTTCACACTATCCACGAGTAACAAAGCGTATGCATCTCAACCATACATAACCGGGTATGAAAGTCATACACTGATCCCGGTACCATAGTTAACGACAATTGCATTACATAACGAGACGTTTTTAAAGGAACCGTGCGCGATATAATGGGGTGGTCATATTATTGGAGTTAATGGTACGAGAAACTGTGAGTGTTACTATAGGATTTTGTCGAAACATAATATAAGCTAGTTATCCTTCCGATAAACATGCTCAGGAGTTTGACCTATGGTTATACAGATCTAAAGACTGAAGCCGCTTGATTACCTCTTAAACAATTCTTCTACTTAACATGAATAAGCTTGTTATGCAATCGTATTTATCTATACCCCTAGGAGACTTTTAAACATCACGCCGAATCTTACTACAATTTAATGTGATTAAAATGACCTCTGAATGACATTAAGTAGTAATTTACGTATGTCATAGCTTGGTTATACTTTCTGACATATCAGTATGTCCTTGATTTAATACTAGTAATATTACACTTAACTTGAAGAAGTAGTTTAGTGATAACCAAGGTTCAAAATTGTAAAATAATTTTACGGTTGCTTGCTACGAATAAGCTGTATAAATGTAGATGAATGTATACGTGTTAACAAGAAATATCTTGGAAAACACGATGGTCGGTGCAATTTGAAGGTTAAATTTTGTTGTGCAAGATAAAAAAATGCCGAGAAGTTACGATTGCTGGTCACTCCAGATTCAAAATGGATTTCGGTAAATTGACCGAAATTCAGTGGATTTCGGTACGGTAACGTACCCCATATCGAAAGGTTAACCAATCCGCATCAAGGTTACAAACGTTATTCGGTTGAAGGGAAGTTCGTTTAGTGGTTAATGTTAGATTTGATTGGTTTACACAACACCGATATGCAAATAGCAAAAGCCATGTTAGTACGGCTGCACCGAAATAGAAATCATGTTCAAGCACGGTCTTCTATCGAGCATTAACCACCGTCTTGTATTGAAGTGTGAAATAACAAGATTGTACTAATGAGAAACTGTGGAATGTTAAACCAGTCATCACCAATCATCCCGGTTATGTGCATTGTTTCATGTGCAGCACTCCACCGATTTATTCATTCTTGAGACTCTTTAGCGTCTCATTGCTATCATCGTCAAACGGATGGTCTACTCGAAGTACCTCCATATATATCGTCTCAAGAAAATAGTACATGGAAAGTCCTCTGATTTTATAATTGATTTGATGAGTATATTGGCTGATTTGTCAGGGATATATCAAATGTAGAATAGCGAGAGTCTTGATATAAACGACTTTCCTGGCGAATGAGTTGACCAGGATAGTCGCGTATTAATTTCTATAATGATAAAATGGAAAACGTGCAGTCTTGCCTCGAAAGCGCCTCCCAGAACCTTCAGTCCTTTGATTTCATTTCTTGACCAAATCATTCTCTCGAAATCATGCTTTCTTATGCCACATATTGATTTATATTTCAGCTGCCCGTCTCTCTATGTCAGAAATTGAAAAGATTCGTAAGTCTGTATTATATCTTTCTAGTGTATAAGCTTCAATAATTGTAGTCAATTTATTGTAATTGTTTATGAAGCATTATAATGCTTGGGGCGTAGTGGTCAAGGGGTCAATTAGAGCCTCTGACTCCTGTTCAGAAGGGCGTAGATTCGAATCCCACCTTGGGCGAGACTGTACTTCACTATATTTCAAATAGGTGCGCGTATAGATAGTTACCACAGGCATGAACCTGGAAAAAATCGTATTTACCTCGTTATAATATACAAGTATATACAGTAAACCTCAATAATAAGACCACCCCAGGGACCCTTGAAAATGGTCTTAATATTGAGATGGTTTTAATACTGAGATTGAATAAATACCAAATCAGTGAAAATGGACTTTAAAATTGTATTCTTAATTTTGAGGTGGTCTTTAAATGAGGTTTTACTGTCGTCTTCTACTATGTCTTTCCTTATTGTCTTTGTTCAAACACATAGTTCCTCTTTGACAGTATCATGTTCCTTCGAGAATGGGTTTTGTAACTGGCAGCAAAATAACGAAACTGATGATTTTCATTGGACACGACTCCATGGCTCTTCTCCAACATCCGACACTGGTCCAGATTTTGACTATACCATTGGAGACAACTCAGGTAGGTTTTTTATTGAGAGGTATCCGTGTTGCATTATTTGTTCAAATATCGACTTTAAAGGCTTAAAATTGGAACTATCAATTTCAATATCAACTTCTAAGTAGATATTCTAATTTTAAAATTGATAATTCCAACTTAAATGTTAATAATGTTAACTCTAAAATCGACATTTTGAATAATAACAAGATGCCCATAAGGGCCTGATGCTCTACTGGTTACATTGTGCACATGGACCTCCTTTGATAAGCATGGTTCTGGACAAGGCGATTTTCGAAGTTATTCCCCATATGACTTTATAGAAAAATTTGACCCCCAGGGACCGAATTGACCCCGGGAGCATACACTGAACAATCGTTGTAGGAGAACTCAAAACAATACTACATACCGAATATTAAAACACTGGGCAGTGCAGTTCTGGAGAAGACTTTTAAAGCTTTCCTTATGTAAGTCTTTAGAAAAATATCACCCCTGGGGCGGGGCAAATATTGTCCCCAAGGGCATTCTTTGGACATTCTTGGTATATAAGTCTTTAGAAAACATGTGACGCCCCAGGTGGAGTCTGTTTTGGCCCCAATGACATGGTTTGAACGCTCCTGGTAGAGAACCACTAGCCACTTTTGGTCTTGGACAAGAACATTTTCAAAGATATTCCTTATAAAAGTTTGTGTAAATTATGTGACCCCTGGAACGGGGCCTATAATGATTCTGGACAAGAAGATTTTTAAAGCTTTCAATTTTAGAATCCATCTATGTGAGTGACTGTAACCGTTTGAACAAATTAGAAAAAGGACCAAGAACCGAAGCTCTTGAATTGATTAAAATACAGTAAAATGGACTTGAAAATGTGACCTTTATTTTGAGGTGGTCTTATTATTGAAGTGATCTTTAAGTGAGGATTTTACTGTTACAGGTTATTATCTCTACATAGAAACCTCGGCGCCACGGAAGCTCGGAGAGCGTGCAGAACTAATTAGTCCAACAATTGACACGTGGAATGCCAACTATATGTGTTTCTCCATGTGGTATCATGCGTACGGTGATCATTTAGGAGGACTTAATGTATTACAGGAACAAACAGAATACGTATATTTAAACAAAACGTCAACACTATGGACATTTAACGAGACCACAGAAGCAAGATGGAAACATGTACAAACCACTGTTATACCAACTGGGCCATTTAAAGTAATTGTTTGTATTTGTTAATTTACCCTTTCCCCATGTGCAATTCTTTCACTTGATATAGTGTTCATGTTATCCCCCCCCTCTCTCTCTCTCTCTCTCTCTCTCTCTCCCTCTCTCTCTCTCTCTCTCTCTCTCTCTCTCGGCCTACTGTTGCCAGCTGTCTTGACTTGTCCTGTGACGTATTCCATTCATTAAATTTCCCCCCTGTTTGTCCCCTTTAATTCTCCTTAGTTGTCCTTTATGGTCGGCCAGGCCATTCCTTGTGTCCCTGTTCCCTTGGGCCTCCTCAAATGCCTTGGGTTATATGGATTGTTGTTTTCCTGGAGGTCTGTGTCGAGAGGCACTGTCATATGTATGTGGCATTCCCTGTATCAACTTATTCTCTCTCATGTATGGCACACGGACATTATTGAGCTGCTGATAAGTTAATGAGATGTTGTAATTTGTTATATTTAAGATCATAATCAAAGCGACGGTAGAAGATGGATTTCAAGGTGATATTGCAATAGACGATATAAGCGTTTCTTCTGGAGTATGTCCGTAAGTAACTAAAGCCGTGTATGAATTTTTGAAAGAGTGGTCCTTTTTTAAGCGACAACCTTTCGCTTTAGTGACAGTGTCATTTGTTCAGTTACGACTATCAGTGGCGAACGTTATGTATTTATCCCTTGCCCACCATAGCACATTGGCTGCACACGGGAACCATATTGCAAAACGTTACGAAACGATAGGGCTGATAGCGGTAACTGAACGCAGGGCTGTTGTTTTGCAATGAAACGTGTGCTTAAAACTGAAGGTCAGTGATATGTATCGTCTGGAAGCTTTATCATTTAACTTCGAGCATCTGGGAAATCTGCCTCGTTCTGGTTTATACAATATCATAACGAAAAATATCGTGCTTGCTGTCTACCTAGTCCTATAAATAAGACATCAGGTGATGTGTGTTTTAGCGATATTGTTATTTTCTGGCAAAGTTATGCTCGACAATAAATGAAAAATACGAAACAATACACGATCTTAATGAGAAGGCTCGGATTTATTAGAAAGATGCATATATAATAGCGGCAGGTAGTTTTGCGACGTTTAATTTTGACTGGGACGACTGCAGTCTTGCGATAACGTATATATACGTTGCAACATTTAGCAGCAGCGCGACATTAAGCGTTCCCCTGAGAAGTAGTTACCCAATTGAGCTCCGTGTCAGATGTTACCTACTCTGTGAAACAAATATATAAGACATACACATATTGATATCATAGTTATATACTTGTACTTAATGAGTTTAGGAACTTGAGGTTCGTTGCATAACAGTTAACGAAACTCGTTCTTTAAAACATGTATCATACAATTTTTGACCTGATCCTATATCATATTATTTATAATCTTGATTTCATTTTTTTATTTTTAGGTCTAATAGTACAACAACGCCATCTACCGGTGCAGTTTTAATCGGATAAATCGTAATTAATGTTTGTATTGTATTTGCATATGTCATAAGTAAAGTATTTATGTTATGTGTTTCTTTTCTATCTTGAAATGGTGTTTTAGCATTGATGTCCGAACGTCTGTTTCGGCTTTGCCTGCATATACACAAACAGAGTTGCTCCCTTTTTATTACTTCTGATTAATTAACTAACTAGGTTTGATAAGAAAATAAGTATTAAATATAAATGTTAAGTAAAAAATATCACAGTAAAAGTACTATGTGTGCAATAAATACGCATAGTTCATCTAATACGATAAATCGTATACAGTTACAACTCCTATAATCAAGTTCTGAAATCTGAAAAGTTCTGTGGAGTAACATGGAACGATCTATCAAATATCTGTTTCGGATTGGGGTCGTAATCAAACAAAAACAAATCTGCATTGAACGCATTCCTTAATCTATATAACACATTCATCGGAACGCTTCGGTACATTTCGATAAAAACGTCCGTCTTCTGTTGTCTCAGTTTTGATTGGTTCGAGTTCCCTCTGGCTTCTAGGGCAATGTCCAAGAACACTTGCTTAGATATATTCTGCGATCCATGTTCGCTCAGTGGATATTTTTGGTCCATATCTATTAATCCGCGCATTTGAAGTTTACGCCATACCCTCAAAAGCGCTTCGTACCAACCCATACATTTAACTATATCCTTTCTCCAGGAAAAAGGGCTGAAAATAGAGTCGGCTATAGCGTCCTCATCTGAATACTCTTTCAAATCAGTTTTCAAAAACGGAATGGTGTCTTTTAATCCGAAATGTTCAAATAACGGGATAGCATCATCATTAAATGATTCCATTTTACCTGCAAAAATACAAGGGCAAAGACATTAAAGCAGCACAAACTGCATATAACAAATATTCTAACACAAGAGCAGACTATCCATTGCAGCCCTCTCTTGAGCAAAAACCTCCCTTCAACACTAATCAGCCTTTCCAGAGCGGCCCTCTCTTGAGCAACAACCTCCCTTCAACACTAATCAACCTCTCCAGAACCGCCCGTTCTTGAGCAACAACCTCCCTTCAACACTAATCAACCTCTCCAGAACCGCCCGTTCTTGAGCAACAACCTTTCTTCAACAACTTTAACGAAATGTCCTGTCAGAACAGTCATTTGCTACCAATTCATTCTCTCTTCAGCAACAAGCTCTCAACAACAGCCAGAAGGTGCATCTTCCATAGATTTTTGCTTTGGAGAATTTGCGCTACACAAAATTCAGACGATGCGAATACTCCACAAGAATATGGTGAAGGAATTAAAATGCATGTAAAATAAATGTTCCTTCTCGATATTTACATAATCTTATTGGAAGGTGATCCTTTTCAATAATCATCTTCCTATGTCATCCATCCTCTCTCCCCTCAGAATTAGTCCAATCACACACACACGCATGCTTAATCGTTATGTCGTTCCAAGACATTCTATAACATCACCTTACAAGAGTACTTTCAGTACTTTAATTATTATTTCTTTGATATTCATTATTCAAAGAATTTAGTCATGCATGTAAGAGAAAATAGATTCGAATATGATTGAACAACGCCATGAGCATCAGACCGACACAATTAATGTGCTTTGAACTCATTATCATTCTCTATGGATCTCAACTTATCAAACATCTGGTCCCAATTTCATGAAAATACTTTAGTTAAACTCTTAATACAGTTGTAAGCATTATTCCCAAGTCTATTGTGTTTATTTGCGCAATGGCAAAAAAGGCAGTTCCCTAACACACTTAAGTAATTCATCGTACTGGGTTAAGCTAAACTAACGTATTTAATAGATACCACCCGCATTTACAATATTTACCTCCCCTGTTCTGAAGATAGGCAAATTTCTTTACAGTTTAGGAAATATAATGCATTTGATGATAAAAAATCAGATATGTATAAAATAACTTATTCATTATAAAAAATATGCTCATGTGGGCAGATGGCTTAGAAAATGGAAGAAAAAGTGGTTGTCACATGAAATTCTCTTGATATTTTCTGAATTATCACATATTTGGGAATGTACTTTTTAGTGCTTATCAGTTTTGTCTATCGAAACGGCTGATGATTAAGAACAAGGGAGGTAAATAGTGTAGATGTGGGAACTATCTATTACAGATGTTATCGTACTATCACTGTTTCGCTGCTTTGCACGCCAACTCTTCTAAGCTAAGACAGTTTTCGTGGAATGCACCTAAAATAACGTACTTAAGAATGCTATCCAGTAAATTATCGTACACACGTATATAAATAAACTTACGTATTGTCGCTAAATTAGGGCCGTACTGATTAAGGTGCGCAACAAAAAAATGGGTGCGATGAAAACAAGCAAGGTGATTGGGCTACATGACACGTGACCGCTAACGTCATAGAAAGAATGTAAACAGTTTTACATACCTATGTATGTGAAATTCATTGAACACGGTAGGCACATTTCTGATGCAGGGAGAAAGTGTGGATCTATATTCCTCTGGTTTCTGATTGCCCAGACGACAAATTGAACAAACTCAGGAAACGTGGCGTCATGGAAGCACTTCCGGTCATCGTCCTCCCGGAACATCTTGATTGAATGCTCTCCGTACCTGGCCCAGAAAGTTGGATTAGGAACAAATATTTTATCGATATAAGCAGAGAGTATTCTATGGAATGGGTCTCTGACGAATATGAATTTGAAATGGTCGTCTGTAAATCTATCTGTTGTGTTGTCATCAGGGTGTTTGAAAGGCTGACCAAGCGCCTGACCGATCGAGACTTGATACGGGTGTTTCACATTTGCTTTATGGTTTACTTGATAAATAAATCTTCTCCAAAATGTAGATGCTACTTTTTCTACAGGGCAATACAGACTGTTTGCTTCCGGTGTAACATAAGCCATCTGTCGGATCATAAACGCAGTAAAATGCTCGTGACGATAGGGTTTTTTGATCGTAGCACATCGCTTCTTCACAATCGCCGCCATCTTGTATCCGGTAGCGTTCTGTCAAAAATGTAAACATGTTATTAAAACCTATAATGTTGTGTCAACAAAAACGAATACATCAAATAATCTGGAAGATCTGTTTATCGAAACGATTTTGTGTACACGGACTGGTTAAGCAAGCAATGAACCCAACGAATGTGTTGCATCGTCCGCCATATTATGGTTTCATTTTTCGTGTATCCACAAAACATTTACTAAACACACGAAACATGACGTGTATAGACGTTTTGCCACGTAAATACATACTGCCAAATAGTTTCGCAAAGTATGTAGCTGTACATACCGTTGTGATTCTATAAATTAGCGCTTCGAATCTTAAGAATTATAGCATAGAATTAAAAAGCACAGCTTTTTGATAAAGTAATTAAATGTTTGAATTATGGAAAGACTAAATCATGAAAAATAATTCGTATTTGAATAAAGCCCCAGTCATTCTTGAGACGAAACGATCAAAGGCAAGTTTGCGACAGGAAGATCGCGAACAGTCGTTAAAAATCGTAAAATGCGATTGGCAATTGCAAGTGAAACGCTGATTACGAATGGAAATGCCAGTTGTAGTCGTATCAGGGGTAACGCCACGTAATGCGAGTCGGTCTCTGATCGTGCGATAGTTGCGATAGTTGCATGATTGTCCACCATCGTCGTAAATTGTTTTACATTGTCGACGATAAACATTTTCGAATGATGGCTCCCGAGACTATTTCCTGACACATTCGAATTGTCACGGATGGCCGTGGATAATCCTAGCAGTGTAGCACGAATTCCCGTACACTGTCTTGCCATTATAATATACGTGGCCTTTTTAAAACCGGAATAAGAACATATTCACAATGTGTCGCCCAGTGTCTCACCATCATGTCCACAAAGTGACGTTATCGAGTATGTGCGGCGGCTACTACATTGTTTTGCCGGTATCGCCACCTGTCGTATGAGACAATCCGCGACATTGATCGGCGGGATCCCGTTGGGTGTCAAGTAACAGCCAGTTTAAGGGGGAGTCCTTTTGATAGGGGAAATTTGCATGATGAAACATTGTGGGGATATATAAGTTTTAATAATTTTACTGAAGGGGAATTTTCTTTCTAAGTAGGGGAAAATATATACTTTTTTCTTTGTGGAATTGGGCCCAATATCGGCCCCAAATTAGCAATTTAAAAGGGCTGAGTAAGTAAGACTGTGGTTTAAAGTAGCATTATTCATCATAAACTCAGGTATGTAAACATAACTTACCTTTGTATTCAATACCTTCTTAACAGCATGGTAGAGGACAAACGGTGCATCCCTCTCTTCTGAAATATATACAGTACAACCTTAATATTACGATGATTATTAAACGATAAACAATTATGCGAGGTTTTATAGCCACATATGCAAAGTCAGTGAGCTAAGAGAGAACAATCAGTACAGTGTGACCTCTATGGAGCAACACCTTTTGAGAGACGCCAGGTTTGGCTTTTGTGTAGAGGCTTGGACTTTAGAGAGGGTGAATTGATAGTACATTCTCACTACAGGGAAATGATAGTGTTGTTGAAGAGAGGGTTGTTGCTCAAGAGAGGGTTGTTTCGTTAAGTATTAAAATTAAAATGACAAAATAAAAATCTAGCATGGTTATTATTTTGCTCTTTTTTTAGAGCCATATTTAACAAAATCGAGTTTTCTATCCAATTCAATAGCTTCGTAAAGCATATAACTTACGTTACGTTTATGGAATAAGCTGACACCCGTGGTTTCGTGTTACACTCTGTGAACGAACCATATCAAGTCAAGTCAAGTCAAGTCAAAATTTATTTATTGTCGGATAAGTACATCAATTAATAACATTAGCCATGTATGGCTATTTACCGACATTTATAGCAACATAACAAACATGCATACAATTTTGGTTACATAAATTATTAAATAAATACATGTTATATTAAGTTAATAAAATTTATATTAAGTTAATAAATGAAAGAAATACATATTTTATATGATTATAAGAATTCTTAGTTTTAAAATGCTTGCAGTCATGGAAGCGTTATATACCTTAAATACACAAAAAGATAATTCAACTAATAAAAGCTTAATTATTTTTAGTTAACTTAAAATAGTCATATTACTAAGATCATACCGATGCAACTACTAAAATTGATACAATTCACATCTCTATTCAAAACATAAAAACATAAAAAGATACGTCAATTATAAAAATAAACGCCAATTTTATATAATCGTTATATTTACCCTGCTTTTGAATCAAGTGTAATGATGTGACTTCAATTGATAAATTTGTGAAATTATTGCGGTGGTTGTCTGAGGATTAACTAAATTTCAATGGAAAGCTAGCGTATTTGATTTACCTCTTACTATTCTGTTGAAATCGGATGAACACCGATTTTCAAACAATTTTCAGTTAAAGACGGCAGTCAGTTGACCTAACAAGCTTTCCTGGAATTAATAGATAGTTCTAATATCTACAATATTTACATCCCTTGTTCTTAATCATTATCCATTTTGATAGGCAAAACTGATAGGAGTAATTCCCAAATATGTGATAATTGAGACAATACGTATACCAATAGAATTTGCATGTGACAAACCACTTTTTCTTCAGCTTTCTGAGCCAACTACCCACATCAGCATGATGAATAATTTATTTCTATATATCTGATTATTTTATCATCGTTTACATCATATTCCCTATAAACTTTAAGGAATTTGTCTATCAACATGGCCGACTATTCAGAACAAGGGATGTAAATATTGTAAATGTGGTAACTATTTATTATCACTCAGTACTAACTTGCTCTCAAACCAGCGGCTGACATCTATCCCAAGGAATGTGATGGAAAAATAATTGTAACCAAATTTCACAAAAGGACATGTCATGCCCAGTCCGGAAATCGAACCTAGTTTCCCCTAACCACTGTCTTAACCGGGTGGACTCGTTACCTCGTTTAGAAGCGGACTTTAGAAGAAGGTTGACATTTCATGTGTGTTAACTGACTTGTATTTTTAAAAAAACAAGGTCACAGCCAGATAAGATCTGATATTCATTCAATAATATACACGTAGATCTAAATTATGAATATGTCAAATTAACTACTATCGGTTGAATCTTGATAATACTGTATCCATTTGAGTATATGAATTGTGCCGTCATATTGGTTGTTCATTAAATTATTCGATCACTAAACAAACTGAGGTTAAAATGATTAAATCAAACACAGTGTACGTGTTTTATTTCAACTTTGGTATTTTGCCAAATAGTTGATGTTGTATTCTGTATAATAGTATCATACTGTCACCGGAGATTGTCGCGAGTTCTCTGCCTTTGTCCCGTTTATAGTACTAATATATACATACAGTATTAAATTCTCAAAAATAAGACCACCTTTTTGACAATTGAAGACTGGTCTTCTAATTGAGGTGGTCTTAATATTGAGGTTTAATAAAGAGCTTAACAGTGAAAATGGATTTGAAAATTGTATTCTTAATTTGAGGTGGTCTTATTATTCAGGTGGTCTTAAGGTGAGGTTTTACTCTATACTATAATGTATAAGGGATAAAGGGAGATAACTCGTGAAAATGTCCTATGTCACACTGTACACTCTCTTGATATTAATAGCGATCATTATTTGTTTGTTCAAACTCACTAAATTATGTTTTTTAAGCTAGTCATTGCTTCTAGTACTGAACGCCTAAAGGACATTCTAAATGATCGACCAACATCTAGAATCAAGTACTGCATACCTTGTTTGAGCCAACTCGACTGTACCGTCGTGGATCTTCCATTTGAAACCGATTTTGGACGATCGTCAAATAATATCACTGAAACAAAACATAGAATAACGTTTCTATGCAACTAACTTTGATGTTACAATTGAAATGCAAACTTATTTTACACTAAAGACTCAATTAAACAAGACATATTTTGAAAAGAGATGGTCAGCGCAATTCGCAAAGTTTAAAATGTGTTGTGCAACATAAACAATGCCGAGATGTTACGATTGCTGGTCACTCAAGGTTCCAAATTAGTACATGTACATGTAAAATTATTACTCATTTATTTGAGTCTAACAATCATATCTTGTGAAAAGATGACTCGACAGCAGCAACATACTACTTTACTGATTGTTTACATAATGATATAATATAAATGTAACCATGACAACAAAAAAGGTCACTTACTGTTGTAATATAACAGGATGAAGTTTGCTGTTAGTAGAACAACAACCAGCATCCAAAACGTTCTGTTTGCATTCCGGTATATCATGGCTAGGGGTGTTACAAATATATTAAGTATACTCTTAAATGCACCTCGAGTTGACATCATGAACAATAATGCGCATTTCAAGTAAAAATCCTGTAGATGAACAATTGTGGGTATGGTCATTTAACGGACACAGCGACGCTCACTCAGTGGAGAATATTGATCGAATGGTTCCATTCAATTATCACTGATTCTTTTAATGGTATGTCGCCTAATTATGTTTCTGTAACTGAATGAATATTACGAATTGTATTCTCATCCTATGTCCATAGAGATAGTCATTCAAGACTGACCAACAAGACCACTGGTCAAAAGATTGTAATAAAATGTATATCCGACAATACACAAGTCATATTTTGTATGATTTCGAATAATCCAATTCAGAATTGTCTTCAATCTATGAAGTTATTGTAGAACGCGTGTCGCACATTCCACATAACTGTAAATATCTTACCACAAGAACGGAACTATCGTGTATTTCATAGTAGGACAACTCGTATATGTGTCACGCCAATCATATCCTCGTCACGTATGTATGTCGTACTACCGTGTCGCTAGCTGTAACCAATGTACATCATAATTGGAAGATCAGTAGAATAGCCAATTGGTGCCATTCCTCATGGGAAAAGTCCTACCGCTGAAGATAATGAATAAACTATTAATGTTAAATATTAATCAACTGATGCTGTGTATTAATACGCCTACTTATTGCTCATATTTCCTGTTACAAATGTATGTGTGCAACATAGCAAACTAGCAAAATAGTCAGTTACATGTTCTATGATATAGTATTTCACAATTGAATGCGTCAGTATTTGACTTTGGGCTTTACAGACTTCGACTAGTGGACAGAGTAGTGTTAAAAAAGCCTAACGCTTGATTAAACAAGAAGAAAGGCGCCTTTATGTCCACACGTTGCCAATTTTTATTATTGAATGCTAAATCTCCGATTCAATTCTTTGTATAGATAATGGTTTCAATAATTGTCCCAAATGTTATTTTTAGATTTATAACATATTAGTACTGGTTAGTAGAGTTGAACCTCGAAGGCTGCTTCCTGGGTTACTAACCGGTACTGGAGCCTAATTAAGGGATAGTCGGAGTTCAAAATTCGCAGACTCGAACTCACGACATTCAAATCAGGAGTAGTAAAAGTTTTAAACGCCTTTTTTGAAACTTATGTATATATTCAACAATAATAGCATGCGTGGTACAAATACAGTTTGTCACATGTTCAGTAAAATCTAATAAAGCGCGTAAATAAACAATTACAGGGACCATTGTGACACCAAGTTATCCATTGACTAGTCAGAGATTTCCATAAAATCACAACTTAAATATCTATGTTTTGAAACATGTACTAATACATTAACACGATATTTACGCCTTTGTCTCGTGTATAAGGATAAGATACGGTGTATAATAAATAAGGACATGTCTTCTTTATACTATATCAAAGATATTAAAACTTTCGAATCGACGAAGGCTTAAAATGATTAGACATTATTCATCCCGTAGTCGGCCTCGCTAGACTATCACAAGTATAGACAACATGATGTTAATTACTGTTAACTTTGTCTGATCAACATAACATTGATAAACATAACATTCATTTTATTTTGATGCATATACTATAGTGTAACTCAAATTCGATATATTTCTTTCAGTATCGCGTTTACCCAAATATTGATTATAGAGGTGTTGTATACAACATATTCATCCGTTCGTAATTGAAATTGATTTAACCAACATTCCCACAATATACCCAATGTAATGGATACATCGATAATGAAAGCCTTATCGAATTGGGTTTATACATGTATATAATATTGATATTTTTTTTCTGTATTGTTGTAACTTTTTTGTAAACAGTTGATGTTTCTGTAAAACTTGTCGTAGTTATAAGGAAATTTGTTTGAATCAACCTATGTGTGCGTAGTATGATATACACGTATCACATATCCAGTGTATATATACATGTATACATCATGTAGTCTTTTCCTATTTAATTATTGTTAACATATAAGGCCTAGCGTAAGTTGAGGCACAGCGCCCATATTAAGCAATATTTTACGATACAATAATAACCATGAGTTATATTAAGTGTGCACGAGACCAATACATTTATAAAATATTTAACGCGAGATTCAAAACGAGATAAAGCTCAATAAATTGAACATAACTTCATTGATTTTTGCCTTTCTGCCCCAAGCGCATAATGGGCAATAACCTCTAAACATTATATATCTATAAAAAAAATCTGGTAAAATGTAGGCCTAGTACAATTTTGCGTTCATGTAAGCACTGCATAAATACCATCAAACAAACGCACGAATGGAAACAATCGAGCATACAAGGCGTACGAGACAATACTAAAATATTAACTAATCAGCGTTAACACAAAAAAGTGTAAAATTACAAAAATGAGAATTAAAAACTTACATTTGAAGATACGTGTTTAAATTTTTCGCGGTTTTCACATCTACGCAAGACGTCACAAAAAGAAAATTGCGCAGCACGGTAAACTCTAACGATGTCAGAATTTTTACGCGTAGGTCTTTTACCTCGTATGGGCTTTTGGCCCCACCTTACTATAATCATTTGCATAATTATTATAATATGTACATTGTTATGCAGAATTATGACATTTTGGTCAACACACATGTTTAATTTAATATAAATTAATTGTGTCCTCTCCACAACTGCATAGGCCTATGTTTGAATATTCATGTAACCTCTATATACATGTATTTGTAAATATGTAGTCCTCATGGGCCGCGATGCTTATAGGATTATGAAATAAACTATCATATTATAAAACTGCGACAATAATACGCATACATATAGCCTACGTATATCGTATATGAAGTATATTCTTAATTATAGGACCACCGTACATGTAGGCCTATATAGTCACGGACATGTTTATATTTCCGTGGTTTAGGCCTATATACACACGTCCATGATAATATAGTAGGCACTATGGCCGACAATTAGCTATATGCAGAGGCTGCTATTTGGGGCACACATGCCTGAATATGCTTCAACTAATGCTGTTTAACATTGAGCTATCAAGACAGTTTTAAGGATTTGGTAGATATGCACCCAATGCAAAAGTGAACGTTGACATTGGTTGGTTATCCCGTTGGCGAGACAATGGAAAGCAGTCTTATCATATTGGATTCGGTTGAACGCAATGGAAAGTGATGGTGATAAGATGTATATGCTTAAGCCAATTAAACTATTCTGTATTCTGTATTCTAGTCAGTGATAGACTGAACCTCAAGGTTTCTTCTTCGTCTTTCAATATTGTACAGAGTTCACTCTGGCACATAGACGAACAAGGTGATTGTACAAGGTTGCAGTGAGGCGCGAACAGTGCAGAATTTAAAAGTATGTACATGTACAAAGTTAAAGGTTTTTACATCAGATACTGCACCACCCAAGATTTGAAAGCTTCCAGGGATCCGGAGGAGGCTGTCGAAAGATGCTCTGGTAGCTGGTTCCATATACGTATGGAGGACGGGAAGGAGTGCCGTCGGTAGTCTGTTCGACAGAAGGGGACAATGTATCGGATGGCATGGCCTCTGGTTGCTACTATAGCTGCATGTATGCAGGTGTGGTGACGCAGGAATGTCTATGAGATTCTACACGATGCGGTACACCATTGACAGCATCGCTTGCACGCCTGTGCAGCAAAGGGAGGCGATCCTGTTGGATGTGCTGCTGGTTGTCCAGTAGTCACCGCGTACAGACTTCTGGTAGCTCTTCTTTGCACGGATACTAGTTGCTGGACACTGGTAGAATGGTGTGGATCCCATACCGTGTGGATGCATACTCAAGTATGGGTCGCACAAGGCTCTTGTATGCCATTTCCTTGGTCTCTGATGGACAGCTGGATAAATTGCGCCTTATGAATGCCAATATTCCGATGACCATAGGCTACTTAAGCAGAAATATCGCAAAAAAACTGAGTAATCGTCATGATCAAAATTTGCGTGAAGTAGGCCTAAACATCAAGTCCGCTGTTAATTCTACCATCATTTAGTTTTATCACGGAATTAAATGCACATCATGTTAATTTACGTAGAACTTTCTATTAATTCTATTATATTGGTCCCAGGTAGAATCTACAGAAGTTTTGAAATTTAAAGCCTCGACTTTTTCGGTTGTAATACAAAATCGCGCCTTTATATTATCACAAGAACAACGTACGTTATGGTAATATAACTTTTTTATTTGGGCCTCAACTGTGTCATGTTACTGATCTCATTATCTCCCTTGTTCGTCAGGCCCTCCATTGCAACGTAAAACTAGGTCAAGATTTTGTCATTATTTGTCAACGGCTTCGTGAACATACGGAATGATTTGGAGCGAATCAGTCGGTAAGAAAGTTTTTTAATATGCGCGATAGTTGTTCAAACTTATAATAATCTTTTCTTATTTCGTACATTAAAAATAATCGGCGAGTTGATTCGAAATAATTTTGGATCCTTTCATCTCAAAGGGCCTCATTCAATGTCTGCATTAACATACGGAAGGACTGTTGAATATGTCTCGTATTGAATTTACGGTTCGATTTTTGCTTCAGCTGTTACACAATTACTGTAAAGCAGCCATTTTAGTTAACTTAGACGTTATTATGACCTTCTAAAGAGAAATAATAACGCTTGACCCGATTGACAAGGGAGACAATTTAATTCACATCGTATATTCCAGTTGTTTCCCTTTACGTAAGAGGCTCAAGTGAGGGTCAAATGTTTTAGATAGAAAGATTTATTTCAACATAAAAATGTACAATTTACGTGGCAATTTAAATGGCAATATGAAATTAAGACATATATTAGGAAAAACAATTTGTATGAAATCAATAAAGCCATATCAATTTACATTATATGTTAAGGATAACACAAAAAGAGTACAAGTAAAAACTCTTATTTCCATTGTGGTCCTTACTATATAGTATTGTGTGACATAAGAAGAAGTTTAAGCTATAAATAAAGTTATCACAGTCAGTTAATCAAAGATAGACATTGAGTTACATAAATTATAAACAAAAAGATAAAATGATGAAACAATAAGTTTTCCATGACAGGAATAATGAATGAAAAAGCTAAACAAAGAAAATTAACAATGTATTCATCTAGGAATTATTACACAGTTATGCATTTTCAATTTAGGTTGCTTACAGTATTATTCGATATGTTCTTATAAAACCAGTGTAGTCATAAATACGATTGTATTAGGGAATAGCGGTTTAAACACTCCTTCTGTAAATAGCAGTCAATACTGGTTCTACTTACAGTACATTACATGTGCGGATCCTGAGAGGGGATGGGGGGGGCTGAGGTTTTGACAAATTAGGGTTGTCCATATTCAATCCTAGATGAAGAGGGGATCACAAATTCAAGGGCCTCACTGTTAGCGTATTACATTACAAGAAAACACTGCATAAATTTTTTTTAATCTAGGGACTTCACCGGCTGCCCCTTCCCCCCCCCCTCCGATGTAAATTGCTGCATGCTTTGAATGTAAATAGATATTATCATTTATCTAATTGGTCCTACATTTTTTGTATAATCACAAAATTTACAAATTATTCCTATATCCATATTGTTCTTGAAATGACTTGGGGATAATTTTCTTAAAAATGTATATGCATTGATTGTAGGTTAGCTTATTTAATTTTTAAACAAATGCAAACACTAGAGGATGGCACTTGAAGTACTTAATTTTTGTTTACATGTTCACAGGTTGATTGGTGACATTGTGACTTATCAGCATTAGTTTGTTTGTACCATAGCACGGAATAATGGATGACTTGAATCCACTGCAACGACATAACAGCAACTCGAACAATTCACAAATCAATATGTCAGGGTCCACTGGGCTTGATATGCAGAGCAGACAGGCTCATCAGAGCCAGCTTTCTGATGAACATATTCAAGAGAGCGATATTCTAACACCGCACTACGTGATTGTGGAAGACCCAATCAGTATCCATAGTTACGCTGACCTCTCCGGTGTTTCTTTGGCTTCGGATTTCACCATGCCTGTTGAAAAAGACCATTCAGTTGCTACTGCTGAAAGAAAAGAACATGCAGGCAACTATCAGATGTTTCCTCACACTGATGCTGGGATTGTGTCATTTCCTGATGATGTACGACAGCACGTAAGGGACGGTAAGGCAATGAAGAGAGAAACCATACTTGCTGTACCAGTTCTAAGTATTCCAAAACATTCAATAAATATTGGTAAAAATATTGGAAACAATATAGAACTTCAAAATCCATTTTCAGTTTCTAAGCTTAATAAATCTAACATAGAAGACGGAAAGGTTCAAAGTGGCTTGGCATCCGGTGTTAGTGGAACTGAACATAACTTTCCTATTGATAACTTGGCAAAAGGTGCAGAAGATCTGAATAAGGTGCTTGACGAATGCCAAATGGAATCAGGTGAAAAAACAATGGGCAAGTTTAAAGATTCTCTGCGGAATGGAATGTCAAATGAAGACAATTTTCTTGACAAATCACTCCAAAGTAATGTTGATAAAGACAAAACCATGTTTTCCGAAAACCTTGGTCTCATACCAGCTGATGCAGAAGAAAAGTTAATAGCACAAAGAGCAAAGAAAGCTTACATCGGAGTAAGAACACGAAAAAGTTGGGGATGCGGAACAAATGTTTCAAGTGGTAAAACCATTCCTAAAGCGGCAACAGATGGAACCAGTAGAGCTGTTAATCTCTCTCAATCCAGCAACAATGTGGACTCACCACCTACTTCTGGACATAAACATAAGACAGGGAGTTATAGGTGTGGTTCTTGTGCAAGATCGTTTACAGTGATTTGTAAGCTTCATGACCATTTACAGGAACATTGTTTTGGTGGTTCTTACCATTATGACCACATGCTGAAGACTGCTTTCCCCAAGTATGACACAACATGCTCATATGCTCAAACAAACTTTGATTTTGATGATGAGCCTTTGAAAAAGCCTCAGTTAATGAAGGAGAAAATTCGATCAAGGTTAAAGTTCAGGGCTCCAAAAATAAAAGCTAATATGCCTACAGCTAAGAAGGCTGCAGCTATTTTGGGAAAGAGAAAAAGAGGAAGACCTAGAAAAGGAAACTCAGTGGAAGAAATTGGTGAGAAGAGCGAACCAATACCAGATGGTTTGAATGAAGACATGGACTTAAGTCTTGAGATAGCCAGCGACGATGATGCAGCATTTGATAGAAAAGAACATTTTCTAAATGACAGCTTGGATTTAATGAGCAAAGATGATCTAAAGGATGAAAAAACTGATAATTTGTTAAGGAAAGTTGATGATAACATGGAAGAGGATGTTGAAAGTGGTAAAAAGTCCAAAACAGATTCTGATGAAAAGACTAGATCACAAAAGCGGAAAATGAGCATTCCACGGAAAATTATGAAAAATGGTCCCGCAGAGGAAGACGATAAGGTTATAAACAGTAGAACAAAGCCCGAAAATAAAATCAAATGTGAGTACTGCCCTAGTGAGTTCCAATATACTCGAGGATTGATCCGACACGAACATGAAAAACACGCTGATAAGATGCAGTACCAATGTGATCAATGTAATCAAAGGTTTATGCGACAATACAACCTAGAGAGACATAAACTCTGTACACACAGAGCTTCAAAGGCCGGCTTTGCTCAAGAAAGGAAAGGTATCTATCGCGATAAAGGCGAAAAGAAACAGGTGAATAGAAAGTCTCAGGAAAAGGTCCAGGAATCGTCGACAGCATGTGATATTTGTGGTGTCGTCATTCCTGATTCTAAGATGGATGTTCATGTTAGATTGCATACAGGTTAGTGATTGGTTATTACTTTGATATGTTGTTTCCTATTGTTAGCCTATGCTGATTAAACTGTGTTTTTTTTAATTTAAGCATTTCTTTGTCTTGCCTGAGAAGCACAGTAGAGGGAAGGCACAAACTTTCTCATCTTGTATACTAACATGTATGCAACCAGTTACTTTATGTATTTATATTATTCATGTTAGTATTTATATGATTTATGTTAATATTTATATGATTTATGTTAATATTTATATGATTTATGTTAATATTTATATGATTTATGTTAATATTTATATGATTTATGTTAATTTTTAATTGATTTGTGTTTGATTTTCATTGTCTAAGTATGGTCTTTAATGAAATAATAAAGTATATAATATGTTTCAATTGTGATTAATAATAATGAATAATATATATATAGGAGATTTATCCTAATTACAGGTGAACGGCCATATATCTGTCATGTGTGTGGGAAAGGATTGATCAGCGACAAGAAGTTAAAGCGCCATCTGTTGATACATTCGGAGATCCAACGACATACGTGTGATGTTTGTGGTGAAGGATTTGCTATGAAATATAAGCTTCGTACTCACATGTTTATACACACAGGTAAGGTGAAGTTTTAGTTATAAGTCAGTATGACTGACAGTTTGTATTAATCAACAAGAAATAAGCAAGATGTAGTATTATTTATTGTATTGGAAAATGGATTTCGGTAAATTTTCTTAGTTAAAAGAACAGGCTTTTCATATCTAAATTTTATATAAACAAGCATTCTAATCTATATTTCTTACATGTATATCAAAAAGACACACAAAAAATGTCCACAAATATTAATGACACAAGGCACAATAATGGCCACAGTTATTCAAAGAGCTTCAATATATACCAGGTTGCTCCAGTCAACTAAGGTACTTCTGATTGGATTTTTTTTTCTGATAGGAAAAAAACATATATTTGGCTTTGGAAATGCGTCTGATAGTCCGCCCAGTGGGAACTATAGAAAAAGACCTGTCAGTGATATTTTTTTGAAAATAATTTTACTGCCTGTGCTTTTTCTATTGGGAAAATATGTGCGATAAGTCCCAAATTTAGGGATATAAGAGCATGGTTATTTACTTATAAATGTTTTAATTTCCTCCTTTTGCTGAATGTATTATAACGTTTCCCTCTTCGTCTCAAAGTGCTCTTTTCAGGATGGTAAAAGAAGTCAGTGAAAAAAATATTATTTTTTGGGGGGAAAAAAGGCCACTTTTTTGGAAAAAATGGAGGCTTTTTACCAGGGGAAACAGCCGAAATTCGGCAGTAAAATTGAACCAAAAATCACTGCCGGTTCAATAAAGAGGTATTTCTGTTTTCAGGTCACAAACCATACCTTTGTTCTGTTTGTGGTTCAGAATTTAACAACAGTACCTCATTATTACACCACAACCGTACAGTACATCTCGGTGATAAAAGATTTGAGTGTACTGTATGCGGTGGGCGCTATGGCAAGAAATCTCAACTGGAAGAACATATGTTTAGTCACTCTGAAGAGCGCACGCAGACCTGCAGGTACGTATCTAGTTTCATCCTTGGTACCCAGACTATTCATATCATATATGATACCCTGGGCAAGTTGGCTAGAGAAACTTTGTAATGCATGAATATTCATTAGCATTTTTCGACCAATGAAATGGACAATAACAAAAAATTAGGAATCTCCTTTGTTAAGAGCTATTGATGTCCCGCCTAACACGATTTGAAAACATATTTTAGACTGTGTTTACTCTCTGTTAAATGCTTTCATATAGTTATATCTTTGTGTATTTTATCAGGTATTGCGGAAAGACATTCAAACACGCAAAAAGTTTACGTCGTCACGAATCCTCTCACGTGTCCGAGACTAAATTCGAATGCGATCAGTGTGATAGTAAATTTTCACGGAAAGACAATCTTGAACGACACAAAATGTGCCATTACGATACCACCTTACAATGTTCGTATTGCAAAAAGAAGTTCCGAGAACGGCAACCTCTGCTGGACCATGAGCAGTTTCACGTCAATCAGAAAAAGTTTCAATGTCAGTTATGTAAAGATAAATTTCAGGAAGAAACTTATTTCTATAACCATATGGAGAAGAATCACGGGGTGGCCCGGGACATGGTTCAAGTGGTGAATGCTTTGGCGAACTCTCCCGCGAAGGAGACGAAGTCACGCAAGGTGCAGAGAAATAACAGCGTCCAGAACGTGATAATTGACCGATTAAAACTCGATCCGGAATCTGACCATTTAGGTTTGTCTGAATCAAGAGCTTTAGATACTTTAAATAGATGCATGAATGCAGCTGGCATTCTGCCAACAACATCGACCAATCAGGAGCTTGGAAATGTGGATCAGTCCACTTTACAAGTGGGTGGTCAGAATCAGAATAATCTGCTCAACCCTATGTTCAATGTAGGTCTGAACTCAATCGGAATGTCTCACACGATTTTAAATCCGAACGTTAATCAAAATTACACCACAGGCACTGTAGGACCGGGAATGAACAATACGCAGAGGATAACTCTCAATTCTATAAATGTGGGTGAAAATGGAACAATCCGACTCACTCTTGACCAACCAGAATCAACTTTAGGTCTTGGATCGGAGAGTACAATTCTCAGCGATCAACAAAGACTTATGCAGGATGTTAGTGCAATACATAATCTTCAGGACCAGGGATATCGAATGCCGAATATGTATTAGTGAAAACTAAACTTTGTACCTAGCATTTGTTGCGGTGTTCTATGTATGGGTTCACTTATACTGCCTTGTAGTATAGCAACGTTGATGAGTGCTCACTTTCAGTGCTAGAGGTCGCAGGTTTGACCTTAGTCAAAGCTTCCGAGGTCACATGTTTGACCTTTAGCCAAAGCATCCAAGGTCGCAGGTTTGACCTTTTGTCAAAGTATCCGAGGTCACATGTTTGACCTTTAGCCAAAGCATCCAAGGTCGCAGGCTTGACCTTTTGTCAAAGTATCCGAGGTCACATGTTTGACCTTTAGCCAAAGTATTCAAGGTCGCAGGCTTGACCTTTTGTCAAAGCATCTGCCCGTTTTTGTCTCATGTCTTCATTTGAACCTTGGAAGTTCACAAGACATAATAATTTAAAGCTTTGAATTAGTTTATATCTGAGATTTCTTACCTGCTCGTTTTTGCTGCTTTGCTGCTTCTAGTAAAAACTGAGACAGAAGTGGGTAAATTCCTACAATGTAAAGAAAATATGTACTACAGTAAAAACCTTAAAAATAAGACCACCCTTGAAAAGTGGTCTTAATATTGAGGTTGAATAAAAAGCGAAACGGTGAAAATGGTCTTGAAAATTGTGCTCTTAATTTTAAGGCGGTCTTACTATTGAGGTGGTCTGTACGTGAGGCTTCACTGTATATTCTCATTTTATTTTTTCTTGAATAGCTCTGTTTTAATATTTTTTTATGAGTTTTGTTTCTGTATGTGTATAAAATATATCCGTTAGTGCATGAGTGTGTATTCATTACTGTATTTATAAAATGATTTTTAAAAAAAAACAATATAAATTGTAAATGCTTTTGGCCTTTTTCTATTGTTTTTAAAAATGAATTCAGTATTGCATGACCATGAGTGTGATATGTGTATGTCATAAATTGTGAAAACCATCTTTTACATGGAAGAAATTCACCAGCTCACTACAGATAGCATTGAGGCAATAGATAATTCCCACATCTACAATATTTACCTCCCTTGTTCAGCCATTTTGATTGGCAAAACTGGTAAACACTTATAGGAGTAATTCCCAATTGCAAATACAATGTATGTGATTATTGAGAAAGTAACAACAGAATTTGCATGTGACAACCACTTTTCTTCAACATTCTGAGCTATCTGCCCACATGAGCATAATGAATACGTGATTTTTTATAAATATCTGATTATTATATCATTGTTTATATTATATTCCCTATAAACTTTAAGGAAATTTTTCTATCAATATAGCCGACTATTCAGAACAAGGAAGGTTAATATTGTAAATGTTGTAACAATCCATCAGTATAAATTGATGTATGGGTGTTATTTTATGTCCGTGTCAGCATTTAGGACATTAATACAATAATACTTGTGAAGACATATTGCTGCGTTTTCAGTTGCTCAAGTACAGTATATAATGTTTGCTGAAGATCCCATGGATAAAACTATTATGTTTGTTTCTGTCGAGTGATGTCTCTTCCAAAACCACTGGGGCAACATTTTCATCTCCAAAACCAGTAATGCAGTGGTCATAGATTGAGATTAGTCCCAAACATTCTCTTGGTGATCTTCTTTCAATTTAGTAGCTGATATCAGGGGTAAATATCTTCATCTGGTCAGCTGATGTCCTCTTTTTTGGACTTTAAATTGAAATACAGTAAAACCTCAATAATAAGACCACCCTTAGGACCCTTGAAAACTGGTCTTATTAATGAGGTGGTCTTAATGTTGAGGTTGAGTAAAATGTAAAATGGTGAAAACTAACTTGAAAATTATGTTTGTACTTTTGAGGTGGTCTTATTATTGAGTTGATCTTTAAGTGAAGTTTTACTGTATAAAAGTTATCCAATTTGGCTAGATATGTGTAAAAATGGTAATTTGTTCAACGGTGTGTGTGTGGGGGGGGGTCCTGTGTGGGGGGGGTCCCCTAATTTTTTATGTCTTCCTTCTTTGACATATAAGCATTCTCACCCCAGATATATTTACATAATGTAGCATATAGGTTATATTGCGATAAGATAAATCTTTAAGTTATGTGCCCCGAGAGCCATTGTAGGGATGTTGACTACATGTAATGTAATTGACAGTGCAGTGATGTTGAACTCATTTTCATAGTTCGATTGACAGTATTATGCTTGAAGTATGCGTTTTAATTTGTTTTTATCAAATGTTAAGATCTTGTTATTGTTTATTCGTAAATAAGAACAAGATTGATATGACATTTTTTCCTGCACTAGTACAGTTTATAAACTTTGCAATTTATGTATTTGATGATCTTACTTCCATGTGCAACAATTGTGAAAACATTTCAGCACCATCAACACATCTGTATATAGGGATTGTATCAGCTGTTTTTGAAGCCCTTATTCGGCTATATTCCCAATGCCTGAAAGTATACATTTTTCTCAATTTGAATGTAAAATTCCCTTTAAATCAAAAGAAACGGTTTAGGTTCAATTTAAGTCAAAAAATTGACTAAGGTAAAGGCTTTTCTCTTACAGGCGGTTTATATAAATAGCCATTGTTGATTAATTAATCACTGCACCCTTTACTTTAATTCCTAATATTGTGCTGTAATTTCTATACTTTTTCCCCAATTTCTAAGATTAATGTGCACAAAGTCTCAAATTGAAATGGTGGGTCATCTTCATGACTGAACTCCGACGTTGATAAATTTCTTGTCAAATATTAATATATTATTATTATGTTCATTCAATGAAAATTTATGCATGATATTACTTACTGTTATGATGACTGATACAGGAAATAAGTTTATGAAAGAAATAAACTTCTCATTCGATAGTATTAACACTGATTGGCTTATGTTCATGATAGACTGTATCTTGAATCTAAGAGTCGATACTTTAGTGCAATTCTTTGTTAACATTTCTTGGTGTACTGCATTCAATTGATCTAACCAGGCCCCGATATCTCAAATAGAAAGCTCAGCTCAATCTCAGCTCAATATGAGATTTTGCTCAAAATAGATACTGAGATTTGAGACAAATCTCATTTGAATCTCTTGAAAAGAATTGAGAAAAATCTCATCTTTTTCGTTTTTGTAATACCGTTTCTGAGTCCACAGTCTCAGATGAGGAAAATCTCAACGATTTGAGATAATATTTGAGCTGAGATAATGCTCAAATTGAGATGCTTCGGGAGATCATGGCCAAGGTTTCCCGGGATACTGGCCTCTGCTTACCTGTTCTTCTGCCAGCTTCCGACAAATGCCCCACATGAATCCGAGCTGCTGGGTTAATCACTCGGTCTTCAGTTTAATTGTCACAGCAAACACATCTCTGCTCATAAAATCAATCCCAGTTTCAATACTTGCACTACACACACACATAGGAAGTATGAATGAATGTACATATGGATACAGTAAGACTCAATGTGTGAAGCTGTTCAAGTGAGCTCTTATAAAACAAGTTTGTGACACGGAAAGGTTAAGGACTTTCCCAAGTGCAAGAAAGTGGTAAAAATATCACTGTCATAAATCTTTTCACGGAAGTATATTTTTTACATCCTTGCCTTTTCAATTTAACAGTACTCACTTCAACATTTTTCACAATATTTCCTTTTGCCAAACATCTGCCGATTCGTGAAAATATCTCGCTGTCAATCCCATCACTTCCATCCCCCTCCTCCATCTCCCTCCTCCATCCCCCTCCTCCATCCACCTCCTCTATCCCCCTTCTGCGGGAGAGAAGAGATGATTATGGTGTACTTAAACATCTAGCCATCACTCCATTAAAATATGAATAGAAAACATAAACACAGATATCTGTATTTTAGATATTTTATTTTGCAATTAATGCTAATACCCAATAAGCAATAATAACATTTCCAGTTAATAATATAACACAAACAGACATAATGCGGTGATGAACATTGTATGAAAATAATGTCACGTGATGAAAACAAAAATGACCAATCGAATAATTTATTCAAATAGATTTGATCTTTTTTCACTTCCATCACCTGACGTGATGCATGGACTAACAATAATGTGAACCCAGGGATCCAGAAATCCACAAGCCGGACTTGTCTAATACTGAATCAGGCTACAAACAGTTAAGTCCCAGACAAGTCTGTTTTTAAAGCTAACCAACAAACCTTAGAATCCCACAAACACATACATTTGATTATCAATTTTACGGTGTGGAGCTATCATTGTGTATGTTTAAATTGACCGATATTCTTGGATAACTAGCATCTTATGTCGGACAAGTCAGATTTTACATTTCAATAAGTCCGGGACAAGTGTCTTTGAAAAATAATTTCTAGAACCCTGGAACCTACAAAAAAAAAATGCCATGCAGATTGTGAAGTATGCTAGGATGGATATAAAGCATGAAATATAAATGCAAATAATGCATAAGAAAAAAGTGAAAACAAAATTGATGAAAAAGAAAACAGTTGCGTATGAACGACTATTTACTGAATTCTACTCATTTCGAGCGCAACAAAATAGATGGGTACAAATAAAAGTGGATATGACTAATGATTTACCGAATGGTTCAACAACAAAAAACAGGCTTTCATGAAGATTGCACAAATATAATGTATGAAATTTGAATGAATTCAATCGACTGTATGATGATGTTTATAGCAAACAACTTATAATTCAGTGTTAAAATATACAAAAGCAAATGAACAGTTGCTCATGAAATTGTAAGCTATCTGCATACCAAGCATGCAATCAGATACCAATTTAACACAAATACATGGATCCCCTTAAGCAATAGTTAAGGATCACTTTAACTGTAACAATATTTATAACAGTTACCATTCAACAGCTGATACTTTTCAACAATGTAGTTAACAATACATCTCTTAATACATGTATTACCAAAATTATCTACAAAACCTTTTGTATAAGAATTAACATTCACTGGTAATATCACAAATAGTAACTGCCACATATGATACCAATACTTTCACATACAACAAATGTCGAAATAAACTTCCTATGAATGTTTTGCATTCCAAATGTTAACAATATTATTTATGTTACATACCCCAAAATCAACAACAACTCGTTAACTACATCTTTTGTAAATTTATCTTAAATTTATTTTGTTAAAGTCAAGCAAAAGGGAAATTTCAAAATAGTTTTCAGTATAACGCAAATTCTCAACATAATGAAAATATTTAGCCTTCAAATTGTTTGGAATCTAATTAGTATTATTCCCTTAAAGCTGAATAGTGTTCATTTCACAATCAGAAAATTTAACAGCTTTAAATAATAAAAATAACAAAACATACATATATGCCTACATGTGTATAAACCATTTATGATTTCACAGACTCGTAAATTCTGCCTAGAAAAAA
This sequence comes from Mactromeris polynyma, assembly GCA_032209605.1. Lineage (NCBI taxonomy): Eukaryota > Metazoa > Mollusca > Bivalvia > Venerida > Mactridae > Mactromeris > Mactromeris polynyma. The sequence goes on along the minus strand of JASFXZ010000030.1, from coordinate 7,627,980 downwards.
ACGCAAACTAACAATACTAAATTAAGGAATTCGAGATTCATAGAATTTTACGAATTTATTTGTTCAACATTTTTTTCAAGCATTGATCTGAAGCCGAAGTCATATAAATAAAAACAGATTATTTAGAAGTCAAGTTCACTTAATACAATACAAAGAAAATAACTGACTAGATTATATTTACACAAAACTTGAGACAGAAAGTTAAATATTAAATTAACTCTACATATATACATAGAATAATAAGAGGTACGTATCACAAGGCAGGAATCATCGTTATAAGGATTAGATTTCAGTGATTTACAACAACAACAACAACATAATTATAACACCAATCATTGGATTCTTACCAACATATCTTTGTGAGAATATTCTTGCAACAACAAAATGGTGTAATTTGAGTCAACGAAATGGATCAACGTACCTAAGTAACCTAGCAACAACATTCGGAAACTTACATGACAAAATCTGTATTAGTGACATTGGTTATGACATCGAGTAAATCCAAATGAAAATTTGATGTCACAAAAACTAAGCACTTTCTCTGAAGTGTCTTTCTTGCTTATTTTAGATTAATAGAATTAGATGAACACGAAAATAAAGATAAGTGTTAGGAAATTTGTTTCTTTCCATTTGTGTATTAGAGTAAAGCGTTTTTGACCTGACAAGATTTTGTAGTTTACTTCTGCATTTTGTTCTTAATATTTGAATTGCTATAAAAAAAGAAAACGTCCGATTTTGGTATTAAATGAAACTAGAAAAATATTTTTGTTAGAAAATGTAAAAACCTGAAAAAAAATTGTCACTACAGGTTTTATCATGGAACAGCTTATTTTAAAGTAAAAAGTGCTTAACCGCCAGTACTATTTCACACAGAATTAGTTGGTATACAAGGGCTGGTATGTTTATATGGTTATGAATGGATAGCACTTACTGACATAGAATTAAAGATGTAATACATAGTTCTCACAGCTACAATATTTACCTCCCTTCTTCTGAATTGTCGGCCATTTTGGTAGGCAAATTTCCTTAAAGTTTATGGGGAAAATAATGTAAACGATGATAAACTAATCCGATATATAAAAAATAATTTATTAATTATGCTCATGGCTTAGTAAGTTGAAGAAACAGTGGTTGTCACATGCAAATTCCTTGGTATTTTCTCAATTATCACATATTTGGAAATTACTCCTATAAGGGCTTATCAGTTTTGCCTATCAAAATTGCCGACAATTAAGAACAAGGGAGGTAAATATTGTAGATGTGAGAACTATGTATTAACAGTAAACACACATTGATGATTGAATCATACAATCAAGTTAGTCACCAGGTCGTTACAGTAACAATAACAAGCACTTTGTGTCAACTTGTGTAGGAAAAAGAATGCACTTATATAAGTATAACATTGTTACAAAATACATTGGACATAATACAACAGTACATTTGAGCGCCACTGTACCATTTCCAAACTCTTCTTAAAGTGACATCATTTCAAGAAAACGTCACATGTGACATCACCATGTACTGACAGTAAGCAATATTTGCTCCATATGGCAATATGAAAATGAAGTGAAGTAAATATTGTTTCCTGCTTGCAAAAAGTGACATCACAAGTTGCGTTTTCTTGAAATGACGTCACTTTATAGAAGAGGTTGTAAATCCCATAGCAGCGCTCATTTAAAGAGACCAACATAGAAAATTGATATCCAAGCATTTGATTGGATAAAATACTAACTTAATACAATCCAACTATCAGACAGCTGTCAAACAACAAATAGTGCCCTATTTTGATACAGAAAATATAACAAACAATTGCAAAAACTGCTTAAAGAAAATGGTGGTGTACATATCTGTGAAAACAGGAAAAAACAAAACAATGTTCAAACAAAACTGTTAAATAAGACCATACCAGTTTGGATACAACAAAAAAAACCTCTTATAAACATGTCTAACTTCATTAAAGCAACTAGAAAACAAAGAGCGTTGACTATCGCAAAATATGCCCGTTCTACGGTTATGTCAGTGGAGTTTTAATGTTATTATAACACAATATGATTCAAGAATTTCAACGAAACACAAACACAATTAGCTCCCTTTATATGAACACATAAGTCAATCATCTATATATCTTTGGCGTTATAAAACTTAAAACCATAAGCTAAGCAAAAACACAAAATGCCCGTTCGTTTTAACGAAATTATTCGTAAGCAGGAAAAGATGCTGTGTAATTCTTGTATTAGACCTACCACAAAATCCCCCAGTCCTGGCAATATTCCTTAAAGAGACCTTGTGATAAAGTTTGGTAACGATCGGGTTAAAGGTTCACCAAGGCAGAGAGCAGGCAATGTTAATATGGCAATATTTGGCAATAAAAGGGAATTAACTCTAGAGTGTACTAAGGTGATCTGATTTATTAAAATTGAAAAATATTTTGACCAAGATTGGTGAATGTTTGATGAGAATGATAAAAGTCCGAGTGCCACATACACTCACATGCTGCAGATGATCCCTTTCCAGCAATGAGCATATAAAAAAGAGTAATTCTAATCTGCAGGCATTGTTGACATTTGTAGCTATGTGCATAAGTAGAATTTTTATGTCAGAAAGGGCCATAACTCCTCCAAAATTAGGTCAATTGTAACTGATATCGTACTTAACCTGCATTTCCTTTCAAGAGTAAATGATTAGAAAACAATTTCTGCACAGACAGACAGACGGAAGAACGGACAGGGGTAACACTGAATGGTAGAGGCATATAAACTATGCCAATTGATCTCCACCATTGCAGAGAAAATGAAACAATTCTAGCACCAATCGGTGGCATTCCAGGCACTGAATTCCTTACCTAAAAAAAAGAAAAAACATTTCTTCTTCTATCCAAATATATGACTTAAATCTACTAATATTGAAGTAACCAAATACCTCAAGCAAATAAAAACAAACTGCTGCCATAGTAACGAAGTAGCATAAACAATGGATGATATCTGAATGGCAAAATGAACATTTAAACTATAAATGAGCGCTGCTATGGGATTTACAACATTTTCTGTAAGCGACTTTAATACAAGAAAACGCAACATGTGATGTCACTATTTGTAAGCAGGAAACAATATTTACTCCATATGGTCACTTCGTTTTCATTTTGCCATATGGGGCAAACATTGCTTACGATCAGTACATGGCGATGTCACATGTGATATTTTCTGGAGATGAACACCACTACACCAGAGGTTGGAAATCGTACAGCGGCGTTCAAATGCAGATCCAATTGAATTCGAGCCATGAAGTCATTTCAATATCCCTACATCCTGGCTATTAGATCATCACTAATGAATTGAAAATGTTTTATAATGGCACAATTATATTTGTAAGTGATAACTCATAAACAACAACAACATTATATGGAGCAGGACTGAGATTCATAAGTAAACGAATACATCAATAGAAAAAAAGTCAGATATTAATATTTTTGATGCAAGGAAGACGAAAAAACAGATTCTTCATAGTCGTCACCTAACCTCGAATCTTTTATACGTAATAACTGAAAAGCATGTTACCCTGTTCCCATAACAGGTGAACATATTTTACCCTTGATATGCATGTACAATAAAAATCAAACAATACTAACATAAAAAGCTAACTAGCAACAAATGAAAAAAAATACCCGCATTATTATACATAATGACCAGATAAGCGAAGGAAATGAATTATGAATAACAGACATCGGCAGATCAAGTCAACTTGACAGCAAAATAAATAAAACAGTACATAAATAACACATGGAATGGAATCATACAAATGTACAACGAAATGTGAACAGGATTACCAAAATATTGAGAATGTTTCGAGCTAACATGTGGAATTTTTCTGCCGAGGTTCTGTAGAATATCATAGATATAATTACAAAAGAACTTGAAATTAGCAAACAATACTGAATATTCCAAATATGAAGCTGCTATACTAGACCATTTACTTAGAAAAAACTTAGAAAAAACGACAAGTGGATACTATGTTAATATTTGTTAAGGAAATACAATATCTTATCATAGATTGAACTTTTACCATTCAAACAAATACTTACGCAAGCTTTGGAAAGCTACAAATACCTAGGTATCAACCATGCTAAATGGAACACCTAATACGTAACTTCAAACAAGCATGCATAAATCCTACTACATATCTTGATACAAATACTTGGACACAGTTTGACACTAAAACCAACAGGAATGTAACAATATGTAATACTGACAATTTATGCAGATAGGAATGTATCTATTTAACAATCGAACCAACAACGTGGGCAATTTATATGGTATTTTAGACATCAACTAAGTATTGAACTAGATCGGTGTGTCAACAATTGGTCAAAATTTAACCCGCTTAAAGTTACATAGTCTTTTTTTTGGACAATACTATAAACTGATAAATATGAGAAAATTGATAGTAATTTACTTCATACAGATGTACTCTACAACACTGCATTGTCACTTTTCTTACATGTGTACCAAAACCACAAATACAAGCTTCCGATACCCGTATTTTCCATCATGATCTACGCGCCAATTTAGCGCCAGCATAGGAAATACCTGTATCGGACTCGTGCTTTGCAGTTCCTGGAAAATTTTAAGAAAAATTACGATGCAATATTTTAGAGTATGTCTGTGTGAAGGTATTGATATGCCCTTTTCTCAAAATTATCACGTAGCATATTTTGATAGAAAATCTACCTTTGAAGACTTTCCTAAAATAAATTTTCTAGAATTCCTGGAGAACTGAACATATAAGCAGACCTTTCCAAAACACTTCGTACCATATTACTAACCTTGATATGATTCTTAACTTTAATGATAAATAATAATGGTCCCACAATGAAAGAAATATCAATTTTGGCACCGAGGTAAGTAAATTTTGAAATAAATGTTTCATATGATAGGGTAGATGCCATATTCTCTCAATGTTCCCTTCAATAGTAAATAAATTTATCCTTCTTCCTATGAGGTGAAACTATCAACCATTTGTATGAAATGTTTAAATTTAAAAAAAAGTACAGTAAAACCTCGCTTATAGACCACCTCAATAATATCAGCACCTCGAAATAAAGAGTGCAATTTTCAAGTCTGTTTTCACTGTTATACTCTTTATTCAATCTCAGTATTAAGACCACCTCAATATTAAGACCTCCTCAATATTAAGACCACCTCAATATTAAGACCTCCTCAATATTAAGACCTCCTCAATATTAAGACCACCTCAATATTAAGACCACCTCAATATTAAGACCTCCTCAATATTAAGACCACCTCAATATTAAGACCACCTCAATATTAAGACCACCTCAATATTAAGACCACCTCAATATTAAGACCACCTCAATATTAAGACCATCTCAATATTAAGACCATCTCAATATTAAGACCACCTCAATATTAAGACCACCTCAATATTAAGACCACCTCAATATTAAGACCACCTCAATATTAAGACCACCTCAATATTAAGACCATCTCAATATTAAGACCACCTCAATATTAAGACCACCTCAATATTAAGACCATCTCAATATTAAGACCATCTCAATATTAAGACCATCTCAATATTAAGACCACCTCAATATTAAGACCACATCAATATTAAGACTACATCAATATTAAGGCCATTTATAAGGGGTCCAAAGAGGGGTCTTATTATCGAGGTTTAACTGTATGTACTTTATATTCTTGATACGATGTGCTGCAAATCTGTGTTTTTTATTCCTTAATTTAATAACACAAAGCTTAAAATTATACATATGAGATGTAATAAAATGATTTGCTAAATGAAACATTTTAAAGTTTTCTAGTACATTTATATTTCATGATGTAACATAATGTATGTAATTATATAACTTATATCTATCTATCTATCTATCTATGAAACTATACCATAAAATAATAACTGAGATTCTTACGTTTGGGGTAATACATGTTGAAACACAGAAAATATTGTATTTTATCGAAGAATATGCTTGACACGCAAAAAAACAACGTCATGACAAATTGGTTGAGAATTTGGTGTCAGAATAAAACACAAAAACAGTTAAACAAATTACAAATAAGTAGAATGAAACAAACCATAATGATAAAATGTCTATCAAAGATGGAAAAAAAACTCCCTGATAGTGGTGAATAAAATGTCAGGAATTTGTGTAGTGTTTGAACCAGTTAATGTAACAGCGCATAGTTTGTGGTAGATAAATTATCTGTCATTCATTGACATGGTTTTGTGGTATCAGGTTTCAAAATAATATTTAAACGAACAAAAAAATGTATACAGCTGTAGTTTGATTGGTTAATTCAAACTTGTATGAAAACATGTCTACCAATTAGCAGACAATAATGGTAATCAAGGATTTTTTACAACATGAAACTTGGAGAATGGTTATTATTTCCTTACAGCATTATGATACTAGCAATGTAACATAATTTCTCTTACACAGATCTGCCATTAAACTGAATTGGTCAGGTTTATATTATCAGCTCTCAGTTTAGAAGTACCAATTCTGCCTGCCTATTGGATTCCCTCTCAATCTCAAGCTAAGTTTCTACACATAAGTCAAAAGCTTGAAATAAAGACACGTTTGTGGAACACGAAAAATCGGTCAATGGCGCTACCGGGAATCGAACCCGGGTCTACGGATTGCCGGTCCGTGAAGACCAGTCTAAAATACAGGAAGACAGAAAAACACGCTGGAAGCATATATTATGTAGAATATTGTATGGTTTATAAGGTCAATCGACTTAAAACATCAGTGTTTTATACATAGGTTTTCCAGATAAAATTCTTAAACGTACATAGTCTTATTTTGTTTGACAAAATGTCTTTAGTGATAAATATTAGCAAATTGGTGGTATTATTAACTTCATACAGATGTACTCAACAACACTGCAAAAAAAACAATATACAGTCAGCATTTCTGTTGTGATTATAATGATCTGGCACACATAGCGAAAAATTAATCCATCACAGAAAATTCTAGTTTTACAGTACACCTCAGACGACATACATTATAGATATTAAGATTACAGTAGATAAAGCACACTGCAAATACCACAGATATATTAGAACCGATATAAAGTAAAGGCAACATATATATTCCACAAATTCATAGCACAGGTGATATAACAAACCTTGTTGGTACAACATTAAACTATGCTACAGTCAACTCTCGTTACTATGACACCTGTGTAACAATGGAATATTCTTTAACAACACAAATCTGGTGAGAATAATTCCATGTAATGACAATTTCAATACAACACCATAAATTCAGGGAATAAATATCATCAATGTAACAAGAGTTGACTGTAGTTCACATAGAGATGATATTACTGGGGAGAGAATATTCTTTGAAGAACAAAAATATCTTCAACAAGAAATTTCTTGAAAACAGATGGTCGGCACAATTTGTTGTGCAACATAAAAGATTGCCGAGATGTTACCATTGCTGGTCACTCCAAATACCAAAATGGATTTTGGTCAATTCACCGAAACCAACTTCTTTTTATAAGTCAAGCTTACAAACGTTTGGTTGAAGAGAAGTTGGAGAAGTTAAAATAATTCACCATTTTACCAGGTACACCTATAGATTAAATCCACATATTCAATACACTTTCCAATTGATGAATGTGAATACACAAATAATCAAATGATTGCCACAGAATTCCTGTACTGACTTTGAGTAGAGATTGATCACAAACGGCAACTGAGTCAGCAAGATTCATACATGTAAATATTCCAATATCGCTATTCAACAGATACTGTTGATTCCAATGTTTTCCAGGTACCAGAATAAATCAGCTATCAGCACCTACTGCCCAGTATCTTGCTCTATCCATGCAACAATTTTACCCTCCCAACCTGGTATTATGCTATCTTCATTTGATATCTGCAATATAACAATCATTATCACAACAAGTATTTACGAGACATAAATAGAAGATCGATATATTACAAAGAATAAAATACAAAAAAATCTAGAATCTATATGCGTTAAATGAACAGCAAAGTCACTATGTCATAATTACAAGTAAAACATTCAAACTATGCTCCAGTATTTGAATAATTTCTGTGATAAGAGGTTTAAAATTCGAAACGGCTGCCCTTTTTTCAGTTTTAGGGGAAGTATGGCTGGTCCTTTTGATAGAGAAAATTTGCACCCTGACTCAACAAATTTGGGAATATATAAGGCTAAAATTCAAATAATTTTACTAGAGTGGAATTTTCTTTCTAAGTAGGGGAAAAATATACACTTATTTCTTTGAGGAATGTGGCCCAATATCGGCCCAAAATTTGCCATAAAAAGGGCTGAACATATATATAAATATTTGTATAGCAATACTGATATGTCTACCTCTTCTTTTACGGTACCAAATTCTGGATCTAAGGCTTTGAAGTGGTATCTGTATGGTCCAGGTCGATCAAAAGCACCTTTAAAGTCATGTAACGTTATCTCACCCAGTCTGAATGTAAACATGAATACACATTTTGAAAATGTTTCAGCACAGGTTTTAAGAAAAAACTTTTGATAGCCAATTAATCTTATAAAGAGTTTTTTGCTTAGTAGTAAAAAGTATTTTCATGAAAATCGGGAGCGATTTATGTAAGCATTACTTATAAATGGATTGTGTTGGTTTGAAAAGTACAATATAACATCCCTGACATGGGAATCAAACAACGCTCCTCAATGAAAATAATCATATTGAGGAGAAAGTGAAGACGTACCTTCTATTGATTGTAAGCATCGAGGGAGTGGTGGAGCTATCTGTGAAGTATAACACTTTTGTACAGTTCTGATTCCCTGCAGGTGGACTATCTAATTTTCTAGGGTTAAAACCTACAAATATCAAAGTCATGATAAAATGATCACAAACAAGTTTGAGCCTATTTAGGATAAAGACAACATGAAATGGCTTAACAAAATATATGTACAGTATATGATAATGGGAGAAAAGTAGAAAAATATTTAAAAACATTAAATGAATATTATGAATTACAGTTGAACCTCGTTTAATTCGACAACCTTCTATCCAAATACTCGGTATCATCCGAAATAAATAGCAGGTCCTGATGTATCTTCTTATGCACATCAAATTGAAATAGGCTATTCAAAACCATGATGAATTCTAATGAACGAGGTCCAACTGTATTTAGTTCCAACATCAAATTTATTAATTGCAGTTAAATTTTTAGCAGGCAAGTGGTTATATTCTACTTCATTTCTGCTGAAAGGCAATTTTCCATAAAATCTGCTCCACAAAAACTCTGCTAGTATCAAAAGGGATTACACAATTACAATACAATATGCATATTTAAAGTCAGTGCATTTTTTAATGAAATAAGTTTAATGATGAATGATAGGGTAACAGTCATAGAAATTTTGCAATACATTTTTTAATGAACAAAATATACTTTAAAGTCAAAATCTACAGTGAAATGTTGTTCATTCCAATTCATCGGGTCCGAAATTTTATTTCAAAATAATACATGGTTTCGTTGGACCATTTCAATTTGATGAGCCTAAACAGATACATCAGGATCTGATAATAATTGTGTATGATACCAAGTATTCGGGTAGAAGGTTGTCAAATAACAAGGTCTGATTTAGTTTAAACTCAAATAATCAATACAAAATAGGGGTTCCATTTGATCCTTGAGTTGACCCTTTCACCCTAGAATTTCCTAAAAGCTTTCTTGGCCCACAGAATTCTGCATGAAGGGTCAATTTCTCTCTAAATTAGAGGTATTTTAGCTATAAAATGGTCAAATCCAGTAAAAATATATCAAAATGACCCTTGAGATGTAGCATCTAATAGAACCCGTGACAAATTGTACTAAACTGCAATATAACAAGGTACAAGATAGCACATTCGCAGTTCCTATGACGGAGTGCGTCTGCAATTTTGTGGGTTTGGTACAAAACTACTGTAACTCAGTTTCTGGTAAAGAAGGAGTTACAACTATTTTGCGCTAACCAAATGTAACAACACAGCAAAACCTGTTGCTTCCAATATGTAATCTTATACCACTCATCACATGTTATAGGTGATATGGCTTGCTATACTCTCAAATACCTTTCTAATTGGTCACTTTTTACAATGCTATATGTTTTTGTTCAGCTGTTTTTATAGCCATTATGCAGCTATGTTCCAAATGCCAAAAACTATGTATATTTTCCCAATTTAAGTGTAAAATTTCCACTAAATCTTAAGAAAAAGTTTTTGTTCAATTTAACCAAAAATTTACAAAGTTAGAGGCTTTTTCTCTCACAGGCAATTTATATACTTTACTTTGATTCCTAAAATATTGCTTTAATTTCAAGACTTTTTTCCGAATTTCCTAAGTTCAATGTGCAACAATTCCCAAATTGAAGAGTATGGGTCATCTTCCCAAAATAGCAAAAATAAAGCCTGTTTTTCGGGGAAAAAACACATTGTTATATGAATCAACTACATTGTTTTAATTCATACAGAGCAATACCTCAAGCTTTTTAAACCTCAACTTCGATCATGGTTGTACAAAATATCCATGCACAAAGACTACAACCAAGCATGACCAACTAGAAAAACAGGCAGAGAGTATAACAGGACGGATAGGTAGGGTTGATGTTACTGGTGAAGGTAAATATTTACAAACCGTGAACCACAACACTCACTTGATTGTTTACTACCTGGTATCGCTGTTATAGGCGATCTACGCACGTCACCCGTACCATCAAAATTTAACTTTCTGGACACATGGCCATCGTAATTTCCCTGAAAGTTGAAATAAAGCTTTTAAGTTGCGCTGTACTTTCATTGGTCATAACAATTAAGGCTTCAGCAGTGATACAAGAACAATGTAGACTACTACGTTAACATATGAATAATTCACATAAAAAACATCAGTACCTACTATGTCAAAGAGCTAAAAAATATTTATTTGCTACATCATCAGACTCTATAACAGTTAATGCTAGATAATGCGCAACTGGTAATCAAAGTAATAATTCAGTATACGGAGAGAAATTGTTGCCAATATTCAACATTCAAGTCCTAAATAATAAAAAACACATATAAGACATGTTCACTGTCGCCTGACAATATTGGGTCATCTTATCACAGTCTGACAATATTCAGTTGGTCTTTGTGTCATAATCCGACAATATTCAGTTGATCATCTTGTCATAATCCGACAATATTCAGTTGATCATCTTGTCATAATCCGACAATATTCAGCTGGTCTAGGAAATTTTACCGGCATTAAGCGATACTTCTTTTGATGATACTGATACACAATAAAGGTTTAAAGCAACACTTACCATGTGTCCAGAGGTAGAAGAAGACTGATTAGCGTTAGGTATTCTCTCTATCAATGTTGATATACCTTGTTCTATAGTATCTAGTGTATGTTGCTGTGGGTCTGTGTTGAGAAAAAATTGCCGTAAGCTGGATACTGATTCCTTCAACACTCCTAGCTCATCTGCACCGGTCTGGAAACAGTATTCAAATATTTAATATTCGTAAATCCAATAATATATTCACAAATGCATCGTGAAGGTATTTACATAACTAACTTTTTAAGCTGTATCTATGCAAAAGATATAAAATTGATTGTGTAATACGTAACTTCAAAATTATTCACTCAAATTATAAGACGTTCTGACATTATTCTAATCAATAGTAAATAATACACAATCAGTCAGTCAATACCCAATAATGAACTTCAAATGAAAGTAAGTCATACACACTTTATTATATGACATACTCCATTACCTAGTGAATCTGGAATGTTCAGTATCTACAGTCAAACCTGTCTGTAAAGACCACCCATGGGAACAGCAAAATGTGGTCTTTGTTTACAGGTGGTCTCTATTAACAGATTAAATATCATTGAAAATGGTCTGATGGGAGATAAAATTGGTGGTCTTTGCAGACAGGTTTTGCAACAGTGGTCTTTGTTCGCAGGTGGTCTTTAACACAGGTTTGACTGTATATATAACACAGCTAACTGCCAAATCACAAATTTTTAATCAATTATGGATTATACAAAGTTTAAGGAAATGCAAAAATACATAGCAACACTTGTGTAACGTACCACATACAAACATTCAGAAAATAAATAAATAGAAGAGTTATAAACAAAAGAAGGTTACAAAAAAAAGAAATCTTACAGGCTGTGGACGTATTTGGTCATTTTTGGTGTGTAAGATTCGACCAGCAAGTCGTGCCATCTGTTTATCTTGTGTAGCCACTCTCGCCTTTAAAGTGGCCTGAATAGAAAGATACAGTAATACTTAGAGACAGAGAAAGAGTCATAGTTAATTTATAACATGCATCAGAAACGGTAATGGATACCAAAATAAGTGATGTGAGTTTAAAATTCTCTGTTTATAGTGTGTTACAGTGAATGCGTGTGTAAACTATCAATCAGTTTTCCCAGTTTTGTTTGTTTGTTTCATCGGGTTTAACGCCATTTCTCAACGATATTTCAGTTATATACGGCGGCCGGTTCACCTAACCAGTTTTTCCTGGACTGAATTCTTACCAGTACTAACTTACCCTTCCACAAGGAGCCGGCAACTTCTCCACATGTGGAGGAAAATCGACATTTTTGTCAAATTTTCATGGAAGGGTATGACCTGCCGCGACCAGGAAACGAACCCTGATCGACGGGTTACAAGTCCAGCGCAGTAACCACTGGACCACGGCCTCGGCTCTCCCAGTTTTGAGTGTACATTACAAAATATCCAAGTTCGTACTCAAGAATCATGTTCCCAAATCGATGATAAAGAACAGAACAGATATGTTATTTAGGCTTGTACAAAGTATATCATCTATATCAAACATTTCATATATATATACATATAAAGAAGAGTCATTGACAGAAATGATATACTGAAAGTCATTTCTTTATCGTTCATTCTTTTTCACGTTGTACATTTTTTTACGTTCCACTCAAAATAAAAATAAAAGGTAATGAGTAAGATAATTACATGACAGATGTAGAAAAACATTTTTGAGAGAGTGAACGTGAATAAACAATATCAAGTTTTTGTACAAGAAGCAAACATATGCTTGCACAAAGACATACCCCCGTCTCGTCCACGACTCTAAATCGATCGTTCATTTCTTTCACTTGTAGTTTTAACGATGTTGTAGCGTTCTCTTTCTCATTTATCTGCATTTGTAACTCATGTTGTAGATGATCAATTCTCATATCACGACGAGCTATGTCTTTCTGTAAGGAGGATTAAAGTTGTTACATGGAATGCCACATACACAATACAAAGCCTCCCCACACGGATCCCTGGGAAACATCAGCAAAGGAATATTGGGGACTGAGAAGGGTAAACATCTATAGGAATGGGGAAGCACGGAATTATCTGGCCGACAATCAAAAACAATCGTGGAGAATTTAAGGGGACAACAAGGGAGGGAAAGGGATTGAAGGAATGGAATACACCACAGGACAAGTAAAGAAAGCCAGTAGCTTAAAATATGCCTAAAATAATTGATGATTATTTCACAAATGTATCACAGAGTTATTGTAAGGAGGAAATCACACATTTCAAATAAATACAACTATCATTATTGACATTAAGGATTACATAGTATAAACATCTGGAGTATTACTATCTGCAAATCTCTTGTGTTTTGACTTTGACCTTTCTCTGAACTTGACCGACACATTGTAACATCTTTCTGGACCTTTATCAAACCATTGCCTGAGCATAAACAGTATGTGTTGGCAGGTCTCCACGTGTACCATTTTAATCAGTATGTAGACATCTTAGTGTCCTAGACGATAGCTATCAAAGTCAGAACTATATTCAATGAGAAGCTTGGACTGTTATGAACAAATAGTAATATACTTACCCTTAGATCTGAGATAGCTTTATCCTTATCTTGTAATTGTCGAGATACATTAACCTATAAATAATAAGACGATTATAGAGAAATAAGCATAGTAAATGAAAACATTACCTTAAATTCTGGATAGTCAAGCAGTCTAATACAGAGAGATATAATCTTTTTTTATTTAAGTCATTTTAATTTTCAATGACAATTTACCAATAAAGAGAGCAATGAAAAATACTCAAATATAAACTTTTATACATGAATGATGGAAGAAAACAAGAGTAGTATGATGGTTCACTCATCCAACTTATAATTGAATACAGTAAAACCTCACCTAAAGACGACCTCAATAATAAGACCACCTCGAAATTAAGACCACAATTTTCAAGTCCGTTTTATTGTTTTGCTCTATATTCAACCTCTATATCAAGACCACCTCAATATTTAGCCCAAAAGGTGTTTTTGAGGTTTTACTGTATACAACAACAACAACTTTTATTCAGCATTAAGCAATAAAACAGGCTTCTAGCCTACATAAATACAAACTAATATACAGGTAAACAGATGTAGTGAATAAGACATGATGATTCATTGAGACACAGGGTAATTTTAATGAGAAGCTTAATACAGTAATGGTAGAGTACTTGATGTGCATCAAAAGTCTGAACCACAGCTACAATAAACTCAGATGTCAGTTTTCCTTGCCTACCTACCTGTTCTGAATCATTCTTTTGTTTTTGAAAATCTCTCTGCAACATTTCACCTTTGAATTGCGAAATAGTATTTTCTTGATCATTGATTCGCTGTTGAAGACCAGCCTAAAACAGAACATATCAACAGTTACACAAAACTTATTGTGCTCAACAATATTTTGTCATAGCCAGGAAGAATGGAATGTTACCAGTGTTTATGTATAGTGGTCAGTCTATTCATTCACTATTTCAAGGTCACAAACAAGTACATGGGCCACAGAGAGTGACAATATTTAAAACTAGAAACACAGGTACCCCCCCCCACTTTACTAAATCAAGGGCCATAACTCTCCTCTTACTTAATAAATCCAAACCAATTCATGTGATGACTAATATTCCTATGAAGTTTCGTTACTCAAGGTCAAATATATTTTGAGATATGAGGGACACGAACTTAAAGAAAGAAGGATGGACAGACATGGTGAATCTAAGTGCCCCCCCCCCCATCCACAAAAAAGGGGGCACAAAAATGAGAAACTTTGAAAACTTAGTGTTAGTCTTTTAAAGCAGGCATGAGAATGCAAAATTTCAAAGTGAGCTGAAAATTCAGCTAGGGGTCCAGCAGGGGGGGGTGGGGGCGCTAAAGCTCTAGGCATTAAAGATGGCTTAGATTGTCTCAAAAACGGCCCTTACTAGCATCAAATCCGTGAACTCATGGAAATCCTCGGAAAATTCTCATGCCTGTTAAAGGTACAACAGCAGTTTTATTAAAACTGTTTTCCTACTACAAAAGACTGTTAATATGCTACCATACCTTGACTCCTTGTATTTGCATCAGATCTATTTTATTTTTTGACATTTCTTCTCGTAATACACCACAAACTTCTTTTGTCTGTTGTAGCTGACTACGTAGTATCACCTGGAAAACAGACGATATATATCTGAAAATTCTTTCCTTTCTTGATACCTAGATCAAAGGACTGGAGGTCCTGGGAGGTATTACCAAGGCAAGACGGCACGTTTTCCATATTATCGTAATAGAAATTAATATGGGACTATTCGGGTAAACTCATTCGCCAAAAATGACAGAAATATTCTAGAAAAGTTGTTTATATCAGGACTCCTACCATTCCACAATTGATATATCCCTGACAAATAAGCCATTATCTCATCAAATCTATAATAAAATCAGAGGACTTCGCGTTGTACTATATTCTTGAGATGATGAATATGGCCGTACTTCGATTAGACCATCCGTTTGAAGATGATAGCAATGAGACGCTAAAGCGCCTCAATTTGCTTTAAAAACATGAAGTTTGATGTGGAGTTGAGCAGTTTGCTGACTATCGTTTAAACAAATCCTATGTTTATAAGTTAGTAAGTAAATTGTTTATTATAGTGACATGTGTACAAAGCATTTACATATACACATATTACAATATAGACACCCGGCCTGTAGGATCTATATGTCACCTAAAATATGAATACATTGTAGTAAACATAGAGTATAAATAATTATGAAAATTAAAAACAATCCATGTAAAAGTATACGAGATCACAAAATCTTAACAGGGAATCAAAATGGATAAACAGATACACAGCTGAAGTATTTTACATAGTCTTGTAATAAAGTAACTGTCCTCATAAAAAGTATACTTTTGTTAAAAAATTTATCACTTTATTTTGGCAATTTGAAATGAGAAAAACATTATAAGTGATACAGTTTGCAACAAGGTATTGTTTGTGAATTTCGTGAAATTAAGAAAGTTGCTATCAGCCAGTATTGAGTTTCTCATTCACAGATGTATACATTTACACGCTAGAAATTTACTGCACAAACATTCCCACCAATGTAACTTCTAAATCACCCATTCAAAAACTTTTTGACTCAAGAAATTATCCTGTCACACAGTAATCTCAATTCATCTGCAATTCAAATCATCTGTTGTAGTAATTCACACAATATTTCCATGTTTTGAATAAATTCTAATATAAAATAATGTCCTCAGCGTTTTTAGTATTTACCGAATATACAAAACAGGCCTATGATACAACACACCATAAGATACAAATTTGAAAATATTGACATTTTGCAATTGACTTTACAATCTCTGAAGAATACATAGTTTGAAGGTCATTTAAAGAAGAAAAGGGATCCCACAGAGCATATGAGTGCAGGTATTAATTAAATTAGCAGCAAATAGAAAACCTGACACATTACTACAATCCATTCAATATGCACGACTTTTATCTACGAGACTTGACATACTTGTTCAGGGTTTTCACTTGGATATTTCAGCTAGGGGTCCTTGGACTCTTGGGTTTGACAAATTTGTAGGGTCCCAGATATGCAGTTTATACTTGACAAAAGTTTATTTTAGCGGTCAAAGGGATGCAATGTAAGTGGAAAATGGGAGCCCCTAGAAAGAAAAGGGAGTCAGGGACTCAAGATTTCTGCATCAGGGAAATCACTGCTGGTTGATGCCTGTCAAGATACAAACAAACATGGAATTCACACTAACATGGGATGTTCAATTAAGACGGATATTGCAACATTAATTTTCTACTTAATTCATGGTACGTTAAATGTTAAATGAACTCACAATTTGTTCTTCAGGTGTTGTTCCCTCCACTACATCAGTCGGTGCAGACTCCGCTCCGTCAGGGGGCTGTCCACTTAACAACTACAATATCATACAAACAGGAAGTAAGAAATGTTATGTATTTGTACGTCCCTTATATGATATTATAACAACATCCAATTACACAATGGTTTAGTAATACAAATATACATGTGGTATACGGCGACTAAGTGTTTATTTATTTATTATAGTGTCATCCCTAATTAAAGGGCCAGCCATTTCTTATGACTTATGAGACATGTACTTTCTGAGCACATTTACTTTAACCGATTCCTATCCTTTAATGCCAGGCACCAAGCAGGTAGAAGCACGGTTACATAATTTAACTAGCTGGCGGCTCACCAATCGGCCATATCAGAACGGACCCCTACCGGGATTCAAACCTTCAACCTGCCGCTCCCAAGGATGCTTTAACCACTTGGCCACAGGAGACGGTTAACAATGATAAGGACCCGATAATGCATGTTTCACTCACATACATGGATATACAGGGTGTTAAAAAGGTTTGTTCACAAAGTTTAAATTGATATATAGAATTTTATCTACGCTAGGTACACAGTTTAATTTTCACACACACTGATAACTGCAGCTTTTTGGTAGCTATACCTTATCATTGGTTACAGTTCTTATCAACTCTTTCTTGCAGAGGCAAAGTGCATGACTATAGCAACATACAAGTAAACAAATGAAATGCCGCCTATTCTTACGAGATGGGGAGGTTTAGGAAACACTTCAGCATAATAGTCATGTAATATATTCATGCACAAAGGTCAGGACTAGGTTAACCTTTACAACCTATACTCTAAAGTTTCTAAACACCAACATTTAAAGATGTATTTAATACAAAATTTACAGACAAAAACCACTCACCAAGTCTTGTAATTGAGACAAATCTTTTTTTATCACAGACATGGCCTCAGCAAGTTTTAGATATTCCGACATCAGATCGTCATATTGCGTCTTCTTCACCACCTCTCCTCTACCAGGCGTAAATACACTATCATCTAATTCTGTACCGCTGTCTTTATCTGGAAAGGTAAATTGCAATCATTATTTAAATTTTTATATAGCAGGCGTTCCACAAGGCACAGAATCTCAAGGGTCATTTTGATAATTTTTTTAACAGATTTTACTATTTTATAGCCAAATTATCTATAATTAAGAGACAAATTGACCCTTCAGCCAAAATCCTGAGGGTCAAAATATGGCATTTTGGAAATTCCAGGGGTCAAAGGGTCAACTCCAGGGTCAAATGGAACCCCTGTATAGGTATGACACTTTCTAGATGGGGGGGGGGGGGGGGTGACAAAGGTTTCTTGCTAAGTAACAAATTGCCATCAGAGATAGAGAAAAATAATTTGAAACAAAATGCTGACCAGAATTAAGTATTTAGTCTGATACTGAGCAACCAGATTTCTCAGAAATGGATTCACATTCCATACTGTATGTTTAATTTCGAGAGGTGAAGGCAAAACTTGTCTATAGTGCTGTTAGACTGACGACAAACAGGCATATGATCATTCAGGAGCGATCCATGCCAGTTTAGGTAAGGAAATGCTCTCGTGCTTTAAGCTATAACTGCTGTTTGGAATACTTTTCTATCAAAACAGAACCACATCTTTTCCTCTGTCAAGCTTACAGACAAACACGAACATTTCAATACGCCTATTTGGAAATGTAATGGTCCAGGTCATGTATTCATACATTTGCGGTTATTAAAACCTCACTGTATCTGTATATAAATAAAGAGGTACATAGACATGCCTCACTTTCATTCCTCAATACAGTCGACCGACAACGCAAACATCGAAATGTGTATTTCACAGTATAATAAGCCAGGTTGACGGCAGCAAGGACAAGAGTTTTTATCCTTAGTCAGTTACGCTGGTCCCAAAGAAAGATTAACAAAGTAGGACCATTTAACATGAAACTTACAAGTTATGTAATCTGCCGATCTACTTTTTGATACTGACGCTTGTGTAGATTTTGGTGTTAGAATGGAAGACATCATAGGGGGTTTGGGACTGTGTACAGAACTGGACGTTGGACTACTACCAGCACTAGCCCCATCAACATCGCCGCGTTCTCTACCGGGTACAATCCTTGGATGGTCGGCATGAAAACTTGTATCAGAGTCACTACACTGATCTGAACTACTTTCTTGGTAGTAACTTCGTCTGTATTTAATCAAAAATATTTTTTATCAAACATTATACCAAAGGTATGCTAATTAGCCGTTCACAATGCATTATTGCATTACTACTTAGAAATGTTTTCCCTTATTAACGAACATAGAACAGTTTGCATTAAACTACAATCATACAAAACTAACTGAATTCAAGAAGCACAATGAAGCCTTTAAGCCAACCCCCCAATACTTCAACTATTTATTTAACATACATGGTATAACATAACAGATAACTGTATTTTTTTTTTCAATTAAAAAAAGTTTCCTTTAAATAAGTATGTTAATAAGACGAAGCCATGTACAGTTAATTTCTCCACGCAGACGGTTTTGACAGGCAAATGTTACATCAAACAAATAATCACAAACCTCTGATGATGATAATCTCGACCTTTTCTTCTAAAACTGCTTCCTGCTTTTGCCACATGTCTTCTAGCAGCGGTAAGGGCAGCAGATGCCCCCTGTTGAATACAAAGTGGAGTCAATAAGCAACATGAATCTGAGCACAATTACTAATAGGTCAATCTTCAACTACTCCAATTGACTTGCGTCAATTTAATGACAATAATAAAGATAGTGGCATTTCTTTAGAAAACCGGATTAATAAATACATGTAGTTCTTTTTTAATTATAACAAGAAATAATTGACCATGTAAGATCAATAAGACTACGTGAGTATTGTTTATACAAAGTAAATTCTTCATTATATAGAAACAAAAAGTATGAACAGTTATATTACACACAAACACATAGTCACTTAACCCACCAGTTACTTTGATGTTACTGAGCAAGCATCGATTCTGTCATGTAAATACTAAATATTTCAAAGATAACATTTTTGGTCAGCTAGAATTGCTTGAAATCTCATTAATTTACCCAGTACAAATGAAGACTTAGACTAGTATTAGTAATTGGTAATTAATTGGATAAACATATGCAAGTTTATTACAAAATTGGCCATGTTTGAGACAATTTTGGCAAAACTTAACTGCCAGATGGGAGTTTTCATAGCCAATGGCCATTTGGCAAGAGCTGAGTAAAATGTAAGAGGACATAAGAAAAACTATTATATACACCTGAATTTATACTATTGTGAAGGTAGAGTAAATGATAGTTTACCTGAGCGATGGCACTAACGTTTGGACTGGCAGTTTCAGATGACCTTGACCCCCGACTACCGGTGGAAGAATGTTTCACACTGTTAGGTTTATAATGTGCAGCTAAAGCCAATATCAACCTCATTATTGACTTGGAATTACCATCAACAATATCTGTAAGAACAAGTATACAGTGAAAATCATTCAATATCATCTACACTTCATTTTTATGTTAAGGAAAAATATTTATGACCAATAGCTACCTTCTGTCAGTCAACCAACATCAGTCACATTTCCCGCATGTTACAGTCCACCTACTGTATAAGTGGATAATATCGAGTGTCGAAAAGTTTGCAAATTGCCAATTCAAGACGTTTCACTTGCGGAAATATTTGCAAATTGCCGAAATCAGTTTGTTTATAATATCTACACAACGTGAAATTAACAATTTCTTAATTTTATTTAATTCTCCAAAAGTTATGGTAGGACTCCCAAGTATTTTCTGCCACGCAGTGCTTTACATGTGACTGACTCCAAGAAGTATTGGACTCCTAGTAGTGGCTACACGGTTCGAATGAAAAATATACTTTGGTGAAAGTGGACATTTACGCTGCAGAAATTGTTGGCGTAGTTTATGCAGTTTTCCTCCTCAACTTTAACACTTATACAGTATTCAATGTATTATGAATTACGACAAAATCATATACAGATAAAACATATTGATATAATTGAGGAAAGGTGAGGTAGAAACAATATGAGTTTTACTACAAGACTGACATCAACTGAAGCAAATCAGCAAATGTTCATTATTAAGGATTTCTCACAGTCACCGTCATCAAACAGTCTAGAAGTTTTATATTTATTCTATCAATATATACTATTTTAATTTATTTAAGAACTTGATAATGCAAAGATTAAATTACTTCAAACAGAAACAAGAAATAATGTAGACCAATAAGACATTCGGTACTGACCTTTAGCCATTATACGATGCATGCGAATTTTATGGGATGACATGTAATGAAGAATTTTCTCTACATTTTCCTTCATTTCAGCATAAGTTGACGGCACTTCATGAACACCAGATATTGTATCACCAGCTGAAAAGTAAAAACAATCAAACAATAAATATTCTATGCGATAAGTCAGAGTTTTAGTCATAAGTAACATTTTATAACAATATCAATGCTTACCCTATGGTGTGATTTAAACTGTTCCACTCTAAAGTCTAATGAAACTGGCTCTCTGAATAATCATATGAGGCCTTTAATTAAAATTAAGTTTGTTTCCCCTTTACCCCTTTTTTGGGGGTTATAAACCCGACTACATGTATACACCATTATGTCACACTACGATGAGTGCAGTTTGTTCTTCTTTGTTATCAAAACAATGACTATTTTTGTTTCATTATGTTTGCCTTATGATAGCTTCCTCTCGCTAGAAAGACTTTGGAACCCTAAGTCAGAAAAAAGTATGTCACAAAAATGGTCATAGTTGCCCTTATGATATTTTCATCAACAATTATTGAAGCCTCGTGCTCATACTCACTAATACAGACGGGCTATATAAAGTATCAAAAATAAGTCCACATAAAGGTGTCAATTTTGCTTTCATTTTACCAACATTATTTTTTTCTGAATTGATCCAAGCTTATGTTAACCATGTTTTTGACAACCGTATCTTTTTTAATATTTACAATTTTACTGTACCCGCCCACCCAATGTACCACTTTCAGAAATTACCACCCACGAACAATACATTTCGACTAAAACATATTAAAATTTCCGGAATAAAATAAAATATTTTTCCTACCTACCTACCCACCTCTAAAATCTAGGGTCGGTAAAGGGCAAACAAATACTTTTTTAATTTTGGCCTGAATCCCTGTACCCATAACCTGAACAACCTTAATATATTTCACTACAAACTTTGATATTGGTTATACCAGGAGTATACTGAGCCTGTACATTTGATGAATTATAAGCACCTTTAAAATGGGTCCCCTCTGCCACGTACCCACCTAATCAAGTCTCCTTGGAAATCACAAAACTTGTCTAGACAGATAAACACTTGCACTGACAGACCAAATTACTGGAATACTTATAGTCAGTATATTTAATTATTTTCAAGACCAGAAATCATTGAAACATTAAATCAGGGGTTGCACTAGGTGCTGAATCTTGAGGGTCATTTTGATAATTTTTACCAGATTTTACCATTTTATAGCCAAAATACCGACAATTTAGAGAAAGTTGACCCTTCAGCCAAAATTCGGAGTGTAAAAATGTGACCTTTCAGAAATTCCAGGGGTCAAAGGGTCAACTCCAGGGTCAAATGGAACCCCTGATTGAATGATAAATAAAATTACAAGAAATTAAATAAAAGTCATCCAATCCAAAGTTACTTACAGATGACACTTATAAGGTCTATAAATGCTACACCATCCCTGGTGTCATTACGTAGGTCTTCTACAAGTCTAGCTCCTGGCTTTTTCTTCAGCTGAGAATTAATCCACTGCATGTAAGCATCTAACTGATTCTACAAAACAGAGCATTAATAATTAACAATGATTACATTCGGTGAATTTCAAGTCATAATTCCAGCCAATACAACGAAAAGAAAAATTGTTTGTTACAAAAACATTTTCACTGAAAAACTATGTTTGAGATATCTTTTGACAGCTGATTCTTGTCAGTCATATAATTATATAATAATTTCACTTTTCAGACATTTTAGAGAAACCATTCATGATGAGCCAAGAAGAAAGACAATTATTTGTGATGTTAAAAATTTAAATGGTTATATAGTTATACACTGGATATGTAGAAAAGCAAACTCTCTCATTATTGTATGTAAAATTTTGTGTTTGCAACTTTGTATACAATAATATAAATACACTGAACTGTATTATCATATTTGGTTTATTATAGAACCAACATATTGAACTATATATACTATAGTCTGTACTAGTTAAGTATCACAGTTCACACTCAGAGAGACTTGCTTTCATAGAGTTACAGTAGGCGTGGCTTAACAGTTAACTCATGATTGGCATATTATTATTAAACAATAAGCTAGATATATATCACTACACGACAGTATAGTTTTCTGAGTAAAGATAAGAAGCTGTCCATTGAGTCAGAAAATGTAGAGTAAATCAAGGGGAAAATGTGCTCGAATAAGGGCTCAAACCTATGACCAGGTAAACACTACCAACTGAGCTAACTGGGCGACCGTCTAACCCCACACCACTACACTCCTCCCCCTTCCAGCATTTGAAGTTCAACCACTGTGGACAGTCAAACACCGCTGCCACCATTGAAGTAATTAAGGGGGGAAAATGTGCCAGATTTGGGGCTCGAACCCACTTGCTAAAGAATTAGTACAATGCTCTACTGAGATAATAAACCTACATTCCAATCAACCAAAGTGCCACCAGAATGACCGGAACTATCCGTGTCTGGAGATTTTGCCGGTGACATCGCCATTCTTGTTTAGTTATGTCGGAAGATGCACTATATTTACTTCCAAAACATCTTTGCACATCACATTATGTTTCAGTTTATTCACTGTAAATGCACATTTCCTAAGGCACGACAATCATTTCATGTCATTTTCACACAGACACTGAAGCCATTTCAAATATTAAACTGGGTTCAAACCAAGGGTAGTTTCGTTTAGCTGATGAACATTTTCATAACGTGCAGAACCACTTGTTGAATGTCAGGTTAAGTTGACATTAGTTACCACGGGTATGTGGGGTTCCCTTGTATTACATTAGAAAATGAAATCAATAAAGTAAAATAAATGTATATGCAGTTAATTATTATATTAACAATTTGACTCTAAGTAAGACAACAATCATAGAATCAATGACGATATTGACATCCTAAGTCGTTTTGACATCCGTTCCAATAATGGCGGCTTTTAGCCTCTAACCGTCTGGTAATAATTTTATGACTGTCATTGATTAAATACACAAACAGGGAATTTGAATGAAATAAATCTAGTTAAATCAAAAGATAGTAACTATTGTAATATATTATGCTGGGTTGAGATTTTATTAACTTCTTTAGAGATTAATTTGGTGTAAAGGTGTATTTCCACTCAGAAAGTTGATCCGCTACATCTAATTCTTAACGAATGCATATACACCGTTGTCGTCTGGGATTCGCAGGGCATTAATTAAGTTCTGTAAAAGATGAGGTCCTGTCGACGCATATTGTTGATACATACACGTCTTTTTTATGCATACAACAATATTGCAATGTATTCAATTATCATTAATTAATATAAACTCCATAATGCTGCATTTATTCAGGGTCGGAAGTATACGTGTTCCAGATTCATTAATTAAAAGTACTTTCAATGCACAATCGCGAGCTTAGTGTGTCCATGAACTGTCTAATATTGTTGACAGTTCATTTTTCTTTTCAATCAGATAATATTTATAAAGCGAAATACACTCGGGCCTAATTTTACAGATGTTATTGCAATGTGACTCATCGTTAATCAAACAGTATATACATTAATTGCATTTAGGCCTATTCAGAGTTGCAAACAAATATCTGATAGTCAAAACGTAAGCCTCTACTTTAACACAATATTTGAACTTTTCCTCAAACCATTGAAAACATTAGCTACATGAGTTAACCAACCAGATGAACTGATTGGTCGAGCTTTTCAAGCAAACATAGTTATCAAGGCCTGACCACCTGTCTTAATGATATATTTGCGGTAGAAGATTACAGGCCACATTCCGAGGGTACTAATTACAAATGAATTAACACACGACCAGCCAATTACATCATTGTTGGTTGTTATAAATAGACCAGCCTTAAGAGCAGACGACATTTATCGCGTTACTGAATCAACGTTAAAACCAAGTATTGAGTTTGCCAAAGACGACAAACAACAGAAATATCTAACAGGGCCATATTGTGTGACCATCTTGTGCACATTACAGACAACGGAGTTCTGTATACAATAACACCTCAATAAAAAGACCACCTCAAAATTAAGACCACACATTTCAACACCATTTGACTATTCCGCTCTTTATTCAACCTCAAAATTAAGACCACACATATCATTTTAAACATCATTTTGACTATTCCGCTCTACATTCAACCTCAATATTAAGACCAGTTCAATAAGACGACCAGTTTTCAAGGGTCCCAAAGGTGGTCTTAATATCGAGGTTTTACTGTATCTTAATCAGGAACTCTAAAATCCAAGCACGCGAAAACGTTCTGAATTCAAATAAAAATAACAAATAGTATACGGCTTTTATACATGTCGAGTAGTCGCTACAATTTGCCTTACCTCTATTTTAGCGGAAGTCTTGCTAGGACGACTTCCGGTGCTGAGTGGCGGCGGAGACAAAGATCTATCGGATCCCTTGACCGAACTTCTCGAACTTGAAACCCCTGACCTCGGAAGCAACGGGGAAGCATGCCTAGACGACGAAGTGCTGCTAGTTCCGCTTTGAGATTTCATTATGTTAAGTTCGACTCCCAACATAACTCGTGGTGACAGTCGTGTCGGCGGTTTCCCTGTAACAAGTGTCGTCTGTCTATCTTGCAATGCACGCCCATTGTTCAGATTGTTCAAGATGAAAGACATTTTTAATCAACGAATCTATATCCAAAACATCTGCTATAATATATATAATCCCACACTTAGAATCTATTTTATCTAATCACAGAAACACTAAACGTTCGCAAGAACTTGACCGGAACATGTTTGATACATCTCGATCTAGTACGAAGCACAAACACACAGATACCATCTACAATATATCCACAGCTTTGTAGTAGTGACTTTATCAATAAATCAACTTAATCTGCGGCTAAATCACACTTTCACATATTTCCGTTTGAAAGATCACAATTAGAATATTTTTGCCATACAAAATACAAACTATTTGCTTTGTCTATATACACCACACGAAAAGTATTTTATTTACACCCATTCGTCCGCAACGGTACACTCCTAGAATAAAGAAAACGGTTTGTTAGACAGTTAATTTGTGTATCTAATTAACTGTAGTTGTAATCAACTGCTGTAGTTACATACACGTCACATTTAATCAGTTTCAACATAACGTGTTTTGTCTCTCGTTTCATCGACAAATTCATAAGAAAAAAAATTTAAACACAGCTCACAGTGATTAATTACAGCCACATCTCTTTCATTTATCGGTATTTTCCGATACAAAATAGATGATATTTACCTATTTAAAACTAACAATCAGCTTAAAGGTGTGTTTAAATATTTTAAATAACTTAAATGTATAAAATATCACCATTTATCAGAACCTATAATATCGTATTAATCCACGCGGTATTCAAATGTTACATTGTGTTATCTATTCAGTCTTTTGTTGAAAGGCTAATCTTGTCAGAAAACAAAAACACGACGTTCAACCAGTTTCTGTGACCTATAACAGATTATGTCGGAGTACTTCAAAGGATTAAAACACGGCTTTGCTTATAAGGTGGATAAATTTTATGTAAACAAAGCCTTGTTGAAGTATAGACATTTAATCAAACTAGTTATTTCTGATGTATTAAAGGCACCTTCTTACACAAGTAATTCATTTAACAATTTCATATTTTTCTCTCTTGAAGCGAAATAATTGATAGGAATACATTCTTAACATCCGACAATATGCATTGATATTTTTTTGTCGACATTCTAGCTTTTTTTTTAGTTTTGAAACACATCTTCGAACAATGCGAAAAAAGAATGTTACCGTCATTTAAACCGGTGACACACGTTTCACGTACATGAATGATTAATAACTTCGAGCACTCGTACTTTCGTAAATTTATAACGTGAATGTACTTATAATAACAAACACACGTGACACTGAAAAACGCGCAAAAAATAATTAAAAAAAATGTACTTTTGTTTTGTCGATCTATCAGACGAAAATTTCCGAATAAACAGATTGATAAACTGTCAAACGTGCTCCAAGGTGACATTTTCTTGTCATGGTATAAAATAAATCAATAAAATGCATTAAATATTCAAAAGTTATCAACATAGCGCTGATTATTCACCAATATGTTATATTGTACGTTATATAATGGGGAATACTCCGGTCATATTCCGCTAATACAATAAATGCAGTAATCATTCGTAATTTTACGGTATTTTATGCAGAAACATTAATAATAAATTAAACCAGAGTTTATTGTGTCGCAATATTAGTTACCATGTTCTGGCATTACGCAAGTTTACAACAAAATGAGCTGAGAAACACAAGTAATGCCAATAAAGAATCTGGGACCAATATATAGTCATACATTTTGTTTGTATATATTGGTCCCAGGTAGAATCGATTCTTACGCAAGATCCGACAACCTACCATGGTGTAATGATAGTGATAAGCACCAAAAACCGCTTGATTTCTTCCAGTTAACATCGAAATTATAATTCCAAGTTTAGAATATTTGTTTCACTTTATTCCATTATTTGTTACACGTGACACACACCTTACAATATATAACCACACATCTCGTTATACACTCCGTACGTTTATCACAAAATCATTCGAAATCATTACTTCACCCCGAACAAAAAGTCATTGAAAACGCGTAAAATAGAGGAAAGCTATACTTGTAACAATACAAATTGTTTGCTAGTTTTTGTTTCCTTCATACCTCTATTTTTATACCCAGTAACACAACACCCGAACTATTATTGAACAAAGGGTATTTGCCAAATGTCCAACAGTTAGAAAAGAATGAAGACAGACAGTTATTTGTGTAGTTGCTTGTGCTTCCTTTATTTTCCCAAGGACTATCAAGCTCAGGGATCAGTAAACAAGGTCTCGGGGATGTTTTCGTCCCGTCGAGAAATGTACGCTAAGTTTTTGAAGTACATTTACACTGCGCACCAAGCACTTTCATAGGTCGTTTCATTTGTCCATGGTTCAAAGACGAAACAAAAAATCCCGCGTACACTTAACATACCTGTTGTAGCTGACGACATGAAAACGTCTGCAGGCGACTTAATGAACGCTATTTGACTGATTTTAAAGTAGTTTAAATCCACAGTTACTCACACAAATCGCTTCAAATATATAATTATTTATCCTGAATTCAGCTGAATAATGCACACTTATATACGCGCGACTCATTAAGATTAAAGTCACGATGTATACAATGAAGACATATTTCCAATGGTAGAATGTTTATCTCAAACTGCCTGGCAACAGTTTAGTATTCGAAGATATTATTCCGGTCAGTTTAAGCTCATGTCATTAATGGTTGATGAAGCGTGTTATCAAGATGATGATGGACATTTTAATGACCCCTTGGCCATCTTGACCCTTCCCCACGTGACCTCTCGCAGCTGCTGACCGTGTATAATGAAAGGGAACGTTTTAATGAATTCATCAGACGAGAGTTTGTGGGAAACGCTGGGTTTCGTCAGACGGATTTAAATAAACAAACATTAAATGAATGTACTAATTCCCCGCATATGTGTGTATATTGAACAAGCAAACATGATGTTTAATCATCCATTACAAATTTACTTGTGGTAACATATCAGTAAGACATTATATCATCGCGCACTGGTCAAAGTAAATCTTCTGCTTCAATTATTTGTCTAGACATCAGGATTTAACGTATTGACACAAAGCTTCTATCAAACTGTATGTTCTTATCGCATCCGAGTTCATGCTTCACCGAATTTTCAAATCACCGTCAAGATATCTGGCTGCCCCCTGCACTTGACACCAGTGCTTATAAGCAAAGACCTAAATAACATAAGGTCTTTGTTATAAGTAAAACATCCCCATGACATCGCTTTCAATGAAATATACACAGTAAAACATCGCCATCTCAATATTAAGACCACCTCAACATTAAGAACACATTTTCAAGTCCATTTTCACGGTTTTGCTCTTTATTCAACCTCAATATTAAGACCACCTCAATAATATGACCAGTTTTCAAGGGTCACAATGGTGTTCTTATTATTGAGGTTTTACTGTATAGTGTAAACTCTCTGCACCAACACCCTCTGAGCAACGTTCGCTTTGGCTGTAGTGGTAAAGTTGTTGATCTGGAGAGATTAATTTGATAGTAAATTCTAACTACAGAAAAATATGATACTAATATGATTCAGGGGCGTAACAAGGGATTGTGAAATGTGCACGCCTACCCAATTGACCACGGGAGACGGTATAATTTTATGAGTCGATTCCCGGTCACGTGACGTCCAGTCTTCTGGGTGAGCGGACTAGAGATAATGCAGGTAAATTCATTACAATGTTGCACCTAAGATTCACATGGACTATTAAATATTCTTGCATCGATTATGAAGCAGGTTAATACAACTTACACTAAACCCTCTCGGTGACCGCTTCTTGAGATACTTACCAGGATTATAACCAATACTTACCACTCAGCACTCAGCACTCTACATTCTAATCTAGTGCTGAGTTAGCCCCGCATACGTGTCTCTGTACTCCGACTTTTACACGCGTCTTCGTAACTGCGACAGTATAGAGTTGTGACGTCCGTGGCTGGACTAGTGCTGAGTGTAAGTATTGGTTATAATCCTGGGCCCTTTACTTACGTCTAATTCTGAGATAGTAAAATTCGCGGTTCAATCTCGTCGAAGGCGGGATCGAATTCACGACCGTAATATCAGAAGTCAGGGGTGATACTATTGTAGCTAGAGGCACACACTAATAATGAATGGAAACCCATGAACAGTGATTGGGTTTTCGGATTGCCGAATATAAGTAAACTACCATCGCTTTATACCTCGGACCTCGTTCATTCGAAATAACCGAGTCCGAAATTTTATTTCGAATAATTCAAGGTTTCGAATTGCCCATTTCAATTCGACGAGCATAAAAAGATACGGGACCTGATATTTATTTCGGATGACACCAGGTATTCGGATAGATGGTTGTCGAATAAACGAGGTTCGACTGTAATTTATTTCATCTTGACCGTGATACAGTATTTTATGCTTATTTAAACGACACTGGAGTCCGCTTCCTATGACAACAAACAATGTTTGTCTTGGGATGAGGTGTCACTGCAATCGGAACACCTCGTACAATTCTAGGAATCATTGCTCCGTAAGAATGGCCGAGGTGTTCCGATTGGTGTTACTGAGTCCTTTACGAGGCTTTTAAAACTAAAACCTTCACAAATATACCGCCTCCTTATATACGTTTGTAGAATATGTTAGATGGTGGCAAGCGACGATGGTTAAATGAGAGGGAATAGGTCAAACAATAATGAATTATCAAAGGACTGAAAGTCCTGGGAGGCGCTTCCAATGCAAGACTGCACGTTTTCCATATTATCGTATTAGAAATTAATACGCGACTATTCGGGTAAAATTATTCAACAAAAATGACACAAATAATCCAGAAAAGCCGTTTATTTCAAGACTCCCGCCATTCCACAATTGATATACCCCTGACAAATCAGCCATTATACTCATCAAATCTTTAATGAAATCAGAGGACTTTATGTACTATTTTCTGGAGACAATGAATATGGCGGTACTTCGAGTAGACCATCCGGTTAAAGATGATAGCAATGAGACGCTAAAGCGCCTCAAAAATATGGCAATAGAAGTTTATAAAGTATAAAGACATTATCAATATCAACTTCATTTATTTTTTGTTTATAACGTTAAAAATAGTTTATGTAACGAAATAAAACAGATAACAATGCAATTATAATTAAACGTTTGGAAGACACTGTCCTGAGAGGTTGGATTTCAGTTGGAAAGTCAAGCGATAGATATAATCAGTACATTTAAAATTGCATTATGAGGGAATTCTAAATTTTCATTAAATGACTTTTAGGATACAAGAAAAGAACTTGACATGATATTATTGCATGTGTACGCAACATGTATGCTAAATTTCATGGCAATCGACAAGCATTTTCATAAAACATGAGGTTCAAAAGTAATAAAATGAAAATTAAATAAGTATGGTTGGTAAAAATGTTTGCTTTTTTAAATGTACTGAGTATATATACTGGTCAGAAGAGCAAACACGCCATTTTGTATTTTGAACATCTTCTCCACATTATGACAAAGTGATCTAAATTCTTTAAGCGTGAATTTGACCGATTTACATCGAATTTCTTCGATGGTTCAATTCATTGGAATAATAAACTTTATAATTTCAGGGGTTCCACTAAGTGCTGAATCTCAAGAGTCATTTTAATAATTTTGGAATGGATTTTACCATTTTATAGACAAATTACCTATAATTTAGAGAAGAATTTACCCTTCAGCCAGGATCCTGTGGTGTTTTGGAACTTCCAGGGGTCAATGGGTCAACTCCGGGGTAAAATAGAACTCCTGAATTTGTTGCAATCAAAATCAACACAAACTACGCGAAATAATACTAGCATGCACGTAAGCACTTCTGACCAGTATAGTAAAACAACTATCTAGTGATGGATTTCTTAATTAAAATAAAATTAATTCAATGTGGGTATTTATGTTCTCCAATTAATATTTGCGTTTTTCCATCCAATCTCAGCTTCGTTGCGTTCGTTCTCCTCTTTCAGCCACAGATGAAGTTTATTGAAGTATTTCATTATAGAGCTTGTGCTAATTTCGCGACTTCCGGTCAATTTTTCCATCGCTTCCGGCCATGGTTTAGACATACCCAGTTTCAGCATATCCCTGTAATGGAATGTAATATAAACGGTTTATTGTGAATAAATGGTCAATTTCCCACGATAATGTTGGACATGCCATTAAACTTGCGCTAAAATCAAATTCGCTATGTACGATATAATGCTACGGGACATGGGTATCAACATTTTAATTGACGGAAACGATACAATAGCAGTCACTCAAGTTTTAATCCCACCCAAAGCAAAGTTTGTTTAGAACTAGTATTAAAAGCAGACGGATTCGGTTGCTATTATGAAAGCACGTGCACGTGAAACCGGTCGTATCATAGATACAATATCATCAGGATGGAAAATGGAATTTGTCTCAATTTTCTCACGATTTGACAGTAATCGCCGATAGAAAATCGTAAATGTCACATTTCAAAAACATGATCTCTTCGCGATGTAATAAAAGTTTACAGAAATCATTAAGGAACAATAAAGTTTGCACCAATTTCAGGACCCCTGGTCAGCGGACCATTCACCCGCAGGCGTCTAACCCCTGTTTTATCTCTACATGACATGCAGATATCTCGATCAATATACAGCCAGGTATTTACCACGGAAAAAACCGAGATAACCCGAATGCGGTGCCCTTTATATGACATGGTACTAAATATTTGTTTGATAAATACAAAAAAACACTTAATATCTGACCGAGTAGCGTCTGTATTATATTTAGGTATTTGATGTATATCTATTTGACATATACAGTAAACCACGCCAAAAAGACCACCTCAATAATATGACCAATGAAAATTACTTCTTCAACACATTTTTCAAGTCCATTATCACTGTTTTGCTCTTTATTCAAACCTCAATATTGAGACCACCTCAATAAGAAGACCAGTTTCAGGGATCCCAATGGTGGTCTTATTATTGAGGTTTTACTGTATCTGACCGAGTAGTGTTATTTTCAGGTCTTTGATGTGTACTTATTCGATATGTATATGTACGAGTATATGTATTATTAGCTTAAAAATACACAAACCAGTTTAGCACTAATACTTATAAAACAATCATTGTACGTTTTTTGCGCATACCCCAGAACTGTACGATATTTTGCCGTAGAAAACTAAAGCCTCATTTAAGTGTTTACCGCACTCAGGCCCGGATCTACACAGATTATTGAGCATCATATGTAACAGAGACAGAGATATGTCGTGGTGTTGTTTTAGTGTGAAACAGTGAAAATAAAATTTCTGAAAATAATTTTACACAATTCAATAATTTATGGAATTCAGGGAATATAATACTTGGGCCTAAAGTTTTGCAAAATAAAATAATTTTGTTTTTCTAGAACAAGCCTACTTTCCTATTTTCACATTTTCCTTATTAGAATTGCATTTCAAAATGCTTAAATCTTTAAATTACATTTCCTTGTCGTATAAAAAAATTGCATTCAAACTAAAACGCACCGTTTTTCTTTGAATCTTGAATACGTTCGCATTACCGCGTCGAAACATTATACCTGCATGCATTCATAATTTCAACTTTACCGAGTCATAAGGAAAACTAAATAATTCAAAAGATTGAGTAATAAGACACCATCATAATTGTGGTCCTTTCATACAAGGAAGTTTTGTAGTGAGATATGCAAAATACATACTGTGTTAAATGTTGGTTGGTATTTGAATTCATGTATCTCTCTAACCTCGAATCTACCATAAAATCACGAATTATGATAATTATGATAATCAGTTTCTGTATTTTTAAAGGTAAATATATTGAAGGTCTTTTTTAAATTTGCTTAGTCATAAACATGAGAAAATGCCTACATACAGTTAGTACACATGTTCCCAAACCCACAAATACACAAGTCCGATACAGGAGTTTCTATCACGACGTACATGCCATGTTAGCGCTTGCATGTAGGAAATATCTGTCTCATGAAGGGGATTTTGTCCTACTTGTAAAATTCATGAAGGGGATTTTGTCCGCCTTGTAAAATTCACGAAGGGGATTTTGTTCACCTTGTACGAAATGAGCGAAGGGGATTTTGTCAGGGGGGGGATTTTGTCCAACAAGCCATACACGTGGGTAGGTGTATTTTCAAAACGCTATACTTGAAAACTATGCAACATAACTTCATTTCAAAAAATGTTATATATAGAGGCAAATAATTAGATAATGTTCTCGTGTAAAAAAATTGAATTGTGATTTCTGTGCCAAATGGGCCATTTTTCTGCGCTCGAAACCACCTATTTTATGTCAGAGATGATAAACACATTTATTGTATTTCAGGGAGCATACATAAACCTGTTTGTAGTTTAAGTATATACTTTAGGCGGTTAACAGTTAATACAGTTTATAAGTGTGCTCCCTGATCATGTTCATTTTGGACACTAAAAAGAGTCAATTTCTGCCAAATCAGCATGAAAGTTTTAATATCTGCACTATTTCACAGAGTTTATGACGAAATAAAGCAGGGGGATAAACCCCCCGTACCGACCCCCACCTAAAGTGCGGGGCATTTTCATCATGTTTGCCCCCCCCCACCCCAGTCGGGATTTCCTGGATTCCGGCCTGCCACTTCACAGTAATCAGAATTTATTTGAAGTGGTGAAGGCATTTATAATTTAAACAAAAATATGACATTGTTACAAGACTTAGTCACAAATTGAGACTTTGCCAAGGCTGGTATTTATAGTTTGGACTGAAATAATTAGACAGTATTCTATCGATATACTTGTTAAAGAAGATAATAGCACGTACGTGTTACAGTATTGTAAAATAAGTACAGTAAAACCTCAATGAAAGACCACCTAGATATAAGGCCACCTCAAATTAAGAATACAAGTTTCAAGTGCATTTTTCTTATTTTGCTCTTCATTCAACCTCAATATTAAGACCAGTTTTCAAGGGTCCTAAGGGTGGTCGTATTATTGAGGTTTTACTGTATCGCATTAACTCAAAATTGAAGCAGAATACAGTCAACTTCTTCATTTCTGTGTGATCTTTATGTATATGGAATAGTGTTACAAATCTTGGATTGATGTAGAAGTATCTTATAATTCTAATACTTCGCAAATGAGATGATTCTCTGATACTAATTTATTAATTATCAAATGTCATCTGCAGAAATTAGTTTGTCAAATAAACTGTGAACTTTATTTGTTGTTAGTCATTTGTTGACTATATATGTAGTTGTGTTTCACGAGTCCCGGCCAACGATGCGACACAACACAGAGTTTATTATACGGATACACCCGGGAAATGTAACAATATGCTGTTAACATTAATCCGAATGTTAATAACTGGTAAAACTCTAAAACATTTTATATACAATCACGAATGCAAACAAAAAAGGTAAGCAATCAATTAACTAACTATCTTTCAGAACTAAGAGCACATTATCCATTGAGTTTTAAACACCATCGTGGATAACAGTTAACGGATATGAGAGATCGCAATATAGAGCCAGCATTTACAAGGCCGGAAATATAGTCCATTCTTAGTTTATTGTAAAAGTATAAAATTTTATGTTTTACCAGACCGTGGGATTTTTTACCTGACTTGTCAGATAGTAAGATAGCATACACAACCGGTGTTGATTATTGACCAGTTTGATAAGTGTCATTTTCGCGTGGAAGGCAATCCAATTTAGATTAAATTACTTAAACAAAGCCTCTAATCAAGGGAGATCATTTTTGATATTTATCCACGAAAGCCGCACAAGTTGCAAACTCTGGGATACTTACAGCAGTTTTTTACCGGCAGCTTCAGACTGATAAAAATCACAGGTATGCAATGGTCCTTTGTGACCACTCTCTTCACACATAGCTTCATAGAATTGGAACTGGACAATGAAACTGATGAAATAACTGAAATAAAATCAACATCAGCATTAATAACGTAACACTTTTACGAACACTGATGTGAAAGTCGCGCATTATGTGCGAACACTTTTACGAACGCTGATGTGAAAGTCGCGCATTATGTGCGAACACTTTTACGAACGCTGATGTGAAAGTCGCGCATTATGTGCGAACACTTTTACGAACGCTGATGTGAAAGTCGCGCATTATGTGCGAACACTTTTACGAACGCTGAAGTGAAAGTCGCGCATTATGTGCGAACACTTTCACGAACGCTGATGTGAAAGTCGCGCATTATGTGCGAACATTTTACGAACGCTGATGTGAAAGTCGCGCATTATGTGCGAACGCTTTTACGAACGCTGATGTGAAAGTCGCGCATTATGTGCGAACGCTTTTACGAACGCTGATGTGAAAGTCGCGCATTATGTGCAAACACTTTTACAAACACTGACGTGAAAGTTGCGCATTATGACGGACACACACCGGCCAGTGTCAATTTTCAAGACAACTGAACAATTAACACTTCTATTTCAAATGTTCACAACCAGGATCAATGCAGTTGAGATGTGGAAACGAACAAACGGACAGGTGCATTGAGACCTATGACAATACAGAATGGTATTGTCTGAATTGGGGAAACGTAAACATCAGATCTGTTGACTTACCAGATATATGGAGAATTCGAAGGAATGTGAAATTTTGCCCCAGGATCAAAGTCTTCTTCACTTCTGGTTACCGGGGCAACAATACCTTGGTATTGTAATCTGAATATATAGAAGGAATGCCAAATAGAGGAAGATATTCGTCAACGTTTCGGTACAAACAAACACGAACTACTTAGATTAAAATCGTGTTGTTGAAATATCCCAAAAAGGGGATCAATGTAATGTCTGGTATAAAAATTCACTCTTGAAGCTCAATATTTCGATATTTCAATAATGTGGCCGAACTACTGCACTTAAATTAAAGTTCACTATTTTATCTTTTGATATTATATAGTGACGTCATTATGGTTACATTTAAGAGAATTACAATAATTAAATGGCTACGTTTTAAGGTGTCAGCGTCATTTCATTCAAATATCATTCATAACGGGACATTCGTTGAGATACAATCGCAACATCTCGTCAATTTCCGTTATCGTGAGTCTTATTTTTTTAAATAGTCGAGGTAATCCTATCGATGGAGGCAGAGATCACTGCACCAAAAGAGGAGATAAGCATGGTGAGAAGTTTGTGTGCCGTCAAAATATACACATAATATATTCATACATTTAACGAATCATTGAGCTGTGCCACGACAAACTTGTTTTAATGACCAAACTGTCTATTTTCAGGGTTTTTTCAACTTTCATATTAAAATCGGATATGAAGAAAATGATGCAAAAGTAAGGTACAAAATGATGTCGCATCAGAATGTAGCGTGATGATTCTAAACCTATAACCAACGTCACTAATGCAGGTTTTGTCATGACAGCGCTCATTTATCATTAAATTCAGCAGACGACATCAATATGTGTTTTACCTCAAGTCCCACCAACGCTGATTATAGTTCTCCTCTGTGATCCTCCCCCGGAATACATCCCAGCGCCATTTATCTATCATATATCCAAACGGAATGAATGCTATCTTGAATAAGGCACGCTTCAACAAAAAGTTGATTTCACCTGAAATGTACGTCACATTGATCTTCAGACAACAATAAAACAAACACCCGTACTCAGGGCTCTAGATTTTGTCCAGACAGTCCCGGACTAATGGAAATGTAAAATTTAACTTGTCCGACAAAGGAAGCTAGTTGTCCGAGAATATCGGCCAATTTAGTAACAAATAAATGTACACCATGATAGTTCCACACTCCGAAATTAATAATCACATGTATGTGTTTGTGGGATTCTAAGGATTGACTATTACAACTGAACATTTGCTGATGTTGATTAGCTTTAAAAACAGACTTGTCCGGGACTAACTTCAACTCAACTGTGGGTAGCCCGATTCGGCATTAGACTAGTTCGGGACATCGTGCTTGTGGGTTTTCTAGAGCCCTGATACAACTACTGAACTAGTGTTGTAACTGGACATCAACTGTGAATACAGTGTTCAAGCGATATGGTGTTAAATGTACAGTAGTCTTATTTACATAATTATGGAAAAAAAAATCGGTGGTTCATTGTCTTCATACAGATGTACTGTACATTACTACACTGTCACTTTTCTTACAAGTTTCCTAAAATCACAAAAACAGGTGTCCGATACTGATATTCTTTGTCCAGACCTACATATACCATAGAAGGTAAATATATATGTAGAAGGGAAAAAGAAGGGGAGAGAACTCGTGACAATCTACTGTGATGAGTTGGCTAGAATTTTTAATAGCGGAGACATAAGTCTGTCTTAAGCAACAGTGAAATTTCGGAAATATAACCAAACAATGTACAAAATGATATGCGAAGTGTTATCACTATTGTATGTAGAATATGTTATTACATGCGAATTGTCCGCTTTTCTAATCGCCTATGTAACTTAATAAACTACTGTGTAAGTGGCATGGTAAAGTTTGCGAGGTGGAAAAATTAGCGAATTTCACGAAAGCACAAAATTAGCAAACAATTTCCACAACGTAAATTTCCACTTCCACCGAAGTATATTTTTCCTAAACACCATGAAGCCACTACTTGGAGTCCAGTACTCCATGGAGTCATATCTAAAGCACAGCGTGGCAGAACATACTTAGGAGTCCTACGATAACTTTAGGAGAATTAAATAAAATTAAGAAATTGATAATTTTACAATTTGTAGATATTATAAACAAAATGATTTCGGCGATTCGCAAACATTTCCGCACAGTAATTTAAGATAACGCATAAGACAACACTATATGAGCGCCGCTGTACGTTTTCCAACTTTTTTTGTAAGTGACGTCAAAAATGCAACATGTGATGTCATTATTTGCATGCAGGAAACAATATCTACTCTATATGGTCACTTCGTTTTTATATTGCCATATGGGGCAAATATTGCTAACTGTTCATGGTTACGTCATATACATGTGACGTTTTCTGGAAATGACGTCACTTGCAAAAAAATTTTGCAAATCGCATGTAGCGGCGCTCATTATGGTGACTTACCCATCTCATCTTCAAGCTCTCTTATCATAAGATCGTAAGGAATTAATTTCTTCGGCAGGCTACTTTTGTCTTTGTCTGTGTTAAGAAGACCCACGGTTTCCAGATGCTGCTTGGACATGACAGATAAACTAATCGTGTCCCCAACAGCCTCGTGGAACGCAGAATTGGCCCCTGTTCTATACACGGCGGGCTGGTCTTGGTAAGCCATGAAATATTCTATATGTCCCATCTCATGATGTATCGTTTCCAAGTATTCCATGTTCACTTCAGTGCACATTTTGATCCTGATTAATTTACAAAAATAAGTCTTTAAAAATGTTGTACAGTTAAACCTCACTTAAAGACCACCTCAATAATCAGACCACCTCAAAATTAAGAACTCACTTCTCAAGTCCATTTTCATCCATACCTGTACTTATGTGACAAACAAATCACTTAATAGACCTTTTAATATCAAATGAACACCAAACGGGGATTTTAATTCACGGTTAATAACCTATTGAATTGCAAAGTAAATCAAATTCTAGAACAACAATTTATCGTCTTTTATAAATTTCTTAAACAGAAGTGCAAACTTCATTGAGTAAAGTCCGTCAAAGTCTCACAATTGGTATAAATTCGACCCAAAATTTATTATCTTAACCATTTTCATAATGCATAATACACTGGTACCGGGAACAGTCAGTTCGTACACACACACGTGTATAGTACCATAGATGCCTCGAACAATAGGTGGCTCGAACAATATGTGGCTAACTAAATACTAGAACTGACGGCAGTTCGAGGTTTCGAAGTTATACTGTAACTATTGTTAAATTTTAGAAAACGCTGAAGGGAGTGGGGGTCATTTTTCGCGCTATTTCAAATATGATGCAATCAGTCACCTGAAGTCTTCGTCTGGTTTGGCAGAGTAGAAATCGAATGCCGCCGCGTGGCAGACGACATCTTTGTTTTCTGGTCTGACTTTCATAGAACGTGATTTGAACTCAGAGGACATCGGATAAAGTCCTATAGAGGTGTAGAAATCTTCTGCCATGTTGAACATTTTATCTACAGTATACTCTTGGTTCGCCATTTCTTGATCAATATTCGGCTCGTCTATATGAGGATAAGGTTTCAATAGATCGTAAATATTGGCCCATTCTTGTGCCCACATGTTCCCTGTTCAAAGAAATACCATAATCAGAAGTTATGACGTCTTTAAACGCATAAAAAGATATAAATTTACAAATACATGTATATCCGACGAGGAACATTTAAAATCCCTAACATAATGATCGACATAGGAGCACAGATCGTCATTTGCTGCTGCAGGAGTGATACGGCGTGATAAATATGTTAGTTTCATGTTCCCCGACCTACCCTTTTTTTGCCCCGCCCCTAGAACATGTTCGCGTGTCAAGGTTTTTTTTTCTATTTGGAAAAAATTATTCATTTCGGTAAAAAAAAATTATTGTGTGAATTTTTCTTTAGTTTCATATTTTTGCGAGGTTATAAGACGCTTTACGAGTATTCCAGCTATAGAGCATTATATTCACCTTGATTAAACAACATGGCGGCGTCCGTTCTAGGCGTACAAATAAAATAAATCTCCAACATAAAATGTCCTACCTACCAACCCTTTTATTTTTAGCATGAAACCTGAAACAAACTTATTTTTAGGCCAAATCGATTGAATTATAATCTGAATATCATCGTCACGTGACTTTAAACTATGTTCCAAAGGACTTGCTACCATTCTCGACAGCTCTCGGGCATTTCCGTACCACTTCGTTACTCGGATAACACTTGACGTAGTTGGCCGAGGATTTCCGAATGGACTTGCTACATGGACACCATTCCAATCTGTAAAGTTCCCGTATTGATACAACCAATGTTCTTGTTGTTTTAACTTCGTCAATTGTCACATTTTACTGTAAATTAGCTCAAGACATTTAACTACTAGATGTACTGTAAAACCTCTTTTAAAGGCCACCTCAATAATAAGACCAGTTTTCAAGGGTCCCAAGGGTGGTCTTATTATTGAGGAACTGAATATAGACATGGAGAAGTGAAAAGGTCGTCTAGTGCTGACACCCCTATGTAATGTTTTTTGAAATAACGCTACAAAAAACCACATTACCACTTAAATGCGCGGGTATTCCTCCATCTTTGAAGATGACGTCATATTCAGGGTATTTTTTGGATAACGTAGTTCGCATGTAGGCATGTAGCTGTTCATACAGTGGCCGGATTTCAAGCCATAACTGTTCAGCCATTTCTTCTAAGTTATCTGTCTCGTCAAATTGAGATGCCATCCAAGCTGCTGCGAAGTCATCAAATCCTGAAGACGACAGAGTTTACTAAATAGAAATATCTTGAAAAAAGATGGTTGGCGCAATTTGAAGGTTAAGATTTGTAATTCTAAGTAGATAGCCTCTAGTATACATTGTATTTAACTTAAAATATCTTATTATTAACCCGCCTAACAAAGACCTAAATACCAGGTTTTTGCGCCTAATAACAATTTCTCACTCAAGGGAAACAACCAGTGATTATTAGTGGACAAGGTTAGAGTTATTGCCTCCCTTGGTTTAACATGCAATATTACCTTGTAAATCACAACATAGGGCAAATTAATAGTTTACACTTTGGCATCCTGTGTTGATTATGGGGCATAAACATCGCACAACCATACCGTCATGGCGCATTACGTCATTAATACTTTTAATTTGAACGAGGGATGTTTAAAATAAGAAGTTATACGCTTATTTAGCGATGATCAATGATGTCAACGAATAAGAATCCGATCGTGGATTTCGATGCGCCGCCAATTTTTGAATAGTGAGTGAAAGGGCTTGTTAATTAATGTTTCGGATTTGACTTGACCCATTTTTTTTTAAATACTCGCAAATATAGGGCGACTTCCGACCGGCGACTTACAAGATACATGTATATACAGCTGGATCACGCAAGCAATCGTTAAATATATACAAGAAATTCACGAGTCCAGGAGGGTGGCAGACGATGATCGGAAGCGGGTCTATTAAGTTTGTCGTTACATAAATGTATGAAAATGGTCAGAATTGTTCCTAACAAACAAAACAGTAAATGTCTCTAAACTTTGAGGCACACATTTTAGCATTATAGTCGCTCTTGCGTTGAATGGAATTGATATAAAACATAACATTGGTTTTGCGTGCAGCCGAACCAATCCATCCCGATTGGTTGAACAAGGCAGCATGCCGAACCGTACCCAGGGGATGAGTGGTTAAAGCGTCTGCATTTGGAGCGG
Source organism: Mactromeris polynyma (assembly GCA_032209605.1). Lineage (NCBI taxonomy): Eukaryota > Metazoa > Mollusca > Bivalvia > Venerida > Mactridae > Mactromeris > Mactromeris polynyma. The sequence continues at coordinate 7,585,590 of JASFXZ010000030.1, read as the reverse complement.
GAGTTTGACGGTTCGAATTCCGGTACCCGTCCGTTCCGTTATTTCCAGTTGACGAGCCACCAGCTAGTTAAATAATGGTCACCCATTGTCTACATGTCAGGTGCCTGGAATTATATCTAAAGGATAGTAATCGGGGAGTAAATGCGTTCAGCAAGGTGTCTAATAAGTCAGAAATGACTGACCTTAAGGGCCGACACAGTTATAAATAAACACTTATATTCAAGTAAAGTTGCATAATGAACTCATTTTTTTGTATTTGCGTTTATTTATAGTCGCGACCGGTTTCCCATATGGGCGACGCTCTCGGAAGAATGTTAGTCATTTTAGATTTTTGGAGGATAGTGAATGATACAGAAGATATCCCAGTTCCAGAAACACCCCTCCTTCTTTTACGTGCTCGATGTAAAGCATCATACACGGGACCTTGGTTTTTGTCTCTATCCGAAAGACTGTTTGTACTGTAAGCGGTGGATCGAACCTGCGACCCCTGAATTCCTAGTCCAGCGCGTTACCACTGGACCACGGATCTGCTACTAATTAATTAAACAACTATATCCATGTTATATACACACCATTGTCAATGGCTCCCTGATTTAACAGACGAACCATAGAACTGTAATCTTGTCGCATGTTCGGACCCGTAGCGTTCCGCCAACCGACCCAGGCATCCTGCAACACGTCACCGTTACGTGATGTCGCCATTTTTCTTGTTATATCCGGTTCCAATTGTTCACCATTTACTGAAGCCTTGCTGTATGCGTTCTGCAACCTGGACTTGACTTCAACAAGTTCTCTGTAACAATGTTCAATAATTGAATAAGAGTTAATTTCACATCAGACCAATCTGCACCTTCCATTTAGCATCAAATATTGTATAGAAAATAAAATATTTACCTTAGCAGTGAAACCATCGTCTATAACGTTGTACATGTAGTTTGTACTGTTTTGTCTGCTAATACGGAACGATTGAGCACATAAAGTTAGCTTTTACTGTATGTATTTACCTCACGTAAAGACCACCTCAGTAATAAGACGAATTCAATAATAAGACCACCTCAAAATTAAGAACATATTTTCAAGTTCATTTCCACTGTTTTGCTCTTTATTCAACCTCGATATTAAGACCACCTCAGTAAAAAGACCAGTTTTCAAGCGTACCAAGGGTGGTCTTATTATTCAGATTTTATTGTACATGATCTTTTACTGTTTTAATTAATTACTCACTTTGCATCGCTCTGTTTTTTGGGTTCCGTCACGAAAGCCATCAGTCGAAGTTTACGTCTGACGTCATCACCCAGTGTACTGTACTTTGGATGGTCAATGTATTGTTGGGCGTTTCGGGCTAATCGTAGAACCCAGTTTGACATCTCGACTGTGACATTAGTCAGCTAAAAAAGTTAAATCAGTAATGTTATAGTCCCTACATATATGCTTAACGCCATTAAAAACGCAACCAAAAATTGTGTATATAGTCAAAGTGACATTATAAAGGCAAAATATTCTTTATTTCTTAAACATAATTTCATAAAATTAATCAATAATGAAAAAATAATTGTTATAGAGTTAAATACATGAAGAATAATTAACATATGTATGACTGTAACACGGTTTTGACAGTTGGTACTACAAACTGACGCATAGTTTAAATAGTTGCGTTTTTAATGGCGTCAAGTATATTAACATGTAGCCCCGCATACATGTCTCTGTACTCCGACTTTTACACGCGTCGTCGTTCGACAGTATAGAGATGTGACGTCCGTGACTGGACTAAGTTACATGTACATGTAGGCAGCTACAATGTATATTGTTCAGAACATTTCTAATGAAGCATGTCTTAAAGTTGTTTCGTATTAACATATACTTCTTTTTCGTCGGACCTCGTTCATTCGAATTCATCGCGTCCGAAATTTTATTTCGAATAAAACAATGTTTCGAATAAGCACTTTTAAATAGATGTACCTAAGAAGATACATCGGGACCTGCTATTTATTTCGGATGGTACCAAGTATTCGGATAGAAGGTTGTCAAATACTAGTAAACAAGGTTCGACTGCAATAGATTCATTCAGTTTGTTTGGGAAAACAACTAGATAATATGAAAGCAACATAATGATATACGCATGTAATTATCTATATCTCATGATAAAATATTTACCTTTATAATTATGTGTCTCTAAATGACTAAACGTATTTGAAAACTAATTGTAATTATACATTGCCTGTGTATGAATCGTTTCGAACCGATTTCACAACTTCTGATATTTTGTCGTCAATTTAAATGAGGCAATAACTTAACAAAATAGCTTAAAGGTATGTAGTCGGATTAATTTAATAAAATATCCTTTGTATAAATATGAGAAAATCGATGGAATTTGTCTTCTTAATGATGTAGTCTACAACACTTCATTGTCGATTTTTCTTACAAGGTTCGCGAAACCACAGATGAAAGCGTCTGATGCCGGTATGTTCTATCTTGACTAGTCCAGCCACGGACGTCACATCTCTATACTGTCGCTGTACAAACGAAGCGTGTAAAAGTCGGAGTACAGAGACATGTATGCGGGGCTATATCTTGACCTACGCGTCGAGTTAGCGCTAGCAATTGGAATCGTGATTCGCAGTTCCAGGAAACGTTCAAGAAAGTTCTAATGCAATGTTTTAGAGTACGTCTGCATGAAGGCATTTACATGCCATTTTCTCAAAAATTGTACTTAGCATGTTTGTAAAGAAAATCTACCTTTAACAACGAATTGCAATATACACGTTTATATTCGTTCAAGACGATGTAAGGGTGATGTGTTTGTATTGGATACTTATAATCAAAAATATTTGTTTTTTTTCTTTTTTCACCAATTTTAAACCGATAAGACTCTTAGTGTTATAAAAACTTGATTACTTAAAATACTATAAACATGTTTGTCGGTATTTCATCAACCACACTTCAACCTTTGTAATTTGAAGATACGACAAAGTATGATATCACGAGTCGTGCATCATTCATTCAAATCAGTATTAGGTGATTCTGGTACAAAGTACATGTACACACGAATGTATATTTATGTCGTTGAAAATCTGGGAGCATTACCTTTCATTTGATACAATACAATACAATACAATGCGATGCGATGCGATGCGATGCGATGCGATGCGATGCGATGCGATGCGATGCGATGCGATGCGATGCGAGGTATAGTGAATATTTAAAATAAAATATAATGGTACAGTTACAAAAGGTCAGACACATATTTAACACATATAGCAAGGGCCTATAGTTTTCACAGATTTGAAGGTACATAGCGAAGTAGATGTATTTTGCCAAGTGTATTTGGTTGATTTTGAAGACATGATATTATAATAATTTCTAAGAGTTGGCCAATGTCAACAATATCGGCTGAACTATTTGTGTCATAAGTCTCTGTATATTAAGAAATAGGTTTCATTACTGATCTCATTTATATATCTGAGAAACAAGTTAAGCCTGACCTCTTACCAACTTTTCATTTTCGTCAGTCATATCCGTTTCAAAGTTCCACTCAGCGATGGCAGACTTTTGATTCCGTCTACGATAGCATTCATCCCAGTTGGTAAGGTCGGCCATGACAAGCTCTTGGAAGACTTCATCATCATTGATTTTTATCTGTTCTTTAACAATCAGGTCACATGTTTTTAGGATCGTTTCTTGTCCGACTGTCTCTGCGCCTTTCACTGAAAGTTAAATTTGTTATTCAGCATATTACGGTGGCATAGAGGTGACATGAGTGAAATTATTTTTATCTCGTTCCTACGACTTACTAAGTCAACTTCGCGAATTCATGACTCTGAGACGAAATCGCTAAGTTGAAATCATGAATTCGTGAATTTGAAATCGTGAATTCATGAATTCGTGAAATTTACATCGTGAAGTTCAGATTATTTTATTTTTTATAACTAAGTCGTGGCCATGAGATAATTATGTCGTGGGAACGAGATAGTAAAGTTGTGTCCATGAGATACCAAGTTGTGGGAACGAGATAGTTAAGTTGTGGCCATGAGATACCAAGACGTGGGAACGAGATAGTAAAGTTGTGGCCATGAGATACCAAGGCGTGGAAGTAATTAATGAAATATGTCATTAGAAAAATTATGTATTATTAAATAAACACATGGAAAATTATGTAAAGAAAAATAAAAAGTGCAAAGTTACAGCAATTGTCCCGAAATTGTCCGGACACCCCTCGTACCATCTTCGGTACCGAGTCTATTTATACCTTAAATGCTATCCTAGGCAAAATTGACTGTCAAAAACTCGTGCTCATGAATAATTAATAAGGTGAAATCCAGCCGCTTAGCACACACCTCATACGATACGGAAATTGCCGAGAAGCTACGGATGAAATCGCGGTTGTGAGCGAACCAATGAAATTGAGACTTTCAAATTGCACTCTTTTTTCAATGGTGGCTGCCATTTTGTCGAATTTGCTGATAGCTCTTCACAAAGGGGGGTTCCTACTTTTTGTTATCGTCCATTTCATTGGTCGAGAAATGCTCCGAATATTCATGCATTACGAAGTTTCTCTAGCCATTTTTTCCAGGGAATCATATATGTTATGAATAGCATGGGTACCGAGGATGCCCTCGTGCATTCATGTTCAAACAAGAGATTTACCATTCTCGACAGCTCTCGGGAATTTCCGTATCACTTCGTTACCCGGAGGCACTTGACGTAGTTGGCCGAGGATTTCCGAATGGATATTTACCTGATAGTCCTTGTAGCTGTTCCTCCTCTTCAATGTATTCAAGTTCTTTTATATAATCTTGTAGACTTTTAAGTTGCTTGACTACAGCGCGTGCGTGATTGGCTTCAACTTCCGGAGAGGTGTTGCCTAGCAACGCTATGACCAGTATTGTCGCTGTTACCAGCATGGTCCCTATCTCAGCAAACATCCCTCGACCTGCAGACGATAAAAATACGACCAGTTTAGAACAGATCAGACATAGATGTAATACAATGGAAAACACTTATAACGTGCTCGGTTATAACGAATACTCGGATAATAGGACTACATGGTGTACGTAGGAATTGTTATTCCTCGATCAAATTCTTTTCTATTTTATTGTATAACTACACGGTTATAGCGAATTTGGAAAAAAGCGTAATTTTGGATATAACGTTGTAATGTATGGGTCACAAAAGGCATATATTTTTACGTAAACGTACTCGGTTATAACGTAATTCACAAATACAATGCATGTTCTGTATCATTACACGATCATCTAGTTCAGGTGTAAACAAGAAACAAGTCGATAGTAATGGATTTTATAACGAAATGTATTATATCCATACAATTATGATGAAATTTCACTGTATGGATATAACAAAGTTTGGATATAACGAAGTAATTATCCAGGTCCCCAGAAATTCGTTATACGCGTGTTCCACTCTGTATACTGTTTCATGTGCGTTTATATCGCGTCCGTAAATAAACAAGTTAAAAGACAATCAACATAATTATGTTCATGTAGAATCTATAACAGTGAGAAGTTGCGTGTTGTCTAGAGCGTGAGTCTAGACAAATATAAAAACGCCCGATTGTTAGAAATACGCCAAAATGACACGTGCTTTCAACAACAACAACCTATTGCTGATACAAGGAAATTATAATTATATATATCATTATTGCACATCTACAATATAGAAAATGCAGAAATCCTACACTAGAAAATACAGGCAAACGTCTCAGTTTGTTGCACAGGCGATTGTCACGAGTTCATTATCTTTATCATATCTAAAGTTCTCTCCTTTCGACCGTCTATGTAATATAATATAGGTTCATATTCTATAGAAGGACAAAGGGAGAGAACTCTAGATGGGATAAAGGGAAATAATTTGTGACAATCTCGTCTCCTGTGGCACGATGAGTTGCTACTGTTGGTCAGCATGTCTCGTAGTTTCCTGAGAGGACGCATTGTTTGATCTAGGAAGCGCATTAAACTTCTTTTGTAAAGAAACCTCTCACCTCTAAAGTCAAACTGTCGGTATCCGTGTAAAAATAATCTAAGAATTAAAACATTTATTAAACATTTTTGATGACGTCATTCAACGTCACTTAGAAACGTGCTCGTGGCGACGTTATTTCTTTATTAAGAGCTATAATATTGTAATAATATATTATGTGAACAACTTGGCGTAATACTATGGTGGCATTCTTCTGTCACCAGTTAACTACATAATTAACTAGACAATTATGTGAGATTATCACATGTTAAAGAAACTAGTTAACCACCTCAATAAGAAGACCAGTTTTGAAGTGTCCCAAGGGTGGTCGTATTATTGAGATTTTACTGTAATTGATTAATAACACATGCTAAACACATTACCAGACCTTCATCGGGAAATTCGTTGTATTCATTTAAATCGAAAGTACAAAATCACTTGAAACAGATGTTGTTTACAAACCAATGTTATTGTTTCAAAGCAAACGTTGATAACCACGTGATCATCATTTTAAAAACAACAGAATTACATATTTCATACATGTATGTAGCAATTTAAATTAATTCAGTGATATAATCATTGAATGTATCATATAAATCAGGCCCGTAGACCGAGGCAATACAGGCGGGTGTGTCAGGGGTCCTCACCCGGGGTATGCGTATAGGACCGTTTTCCTGTGTTTTCTGGTTATTTTAGTCAAGCGGTATTTCAAGTGTATTTTTATTTCGTTTAATAGCTATGATAGCAAGGGCAATTATTTCATTTATTTATCTATTCATTTTATTTTTGGTTGCGTTGGAATTTTTAAATTTAGGTGTGCCTCAGCGTAGCTATGGGCCTATAAATAAACTTTACAATATAACAATAATATTGAAATATGTTGACTTCCTTAATCACGTCGTCGATGGTCGTCAGTCACTCACACGTATTCAGATTCGATTATATTTTATTTATCATTTTGGTTTAATTCAACTGTGAAACACACGATTCAAAGAGTATGCTCATGATTATTGGGACTGTCTTTGACACCGACGCTGTCCATTTCAATTGGTGACATTTCGCCCTCGTGACAAAGCAGGTAAATACGTGACCATCATCTGTGATCGAGATATCGAGATAACGATGCTCGACATAGACAGGTAAAGCAATATAAATTTCGAACAAAATTGCCAGGATTTGTGTGACTTCTCGAGATAAAGTTATATACATGTAACAATGCTTGTGATAACTGTATGGTTTTACTGTAAATACCAATGTATTTGTTTACACCCAATACGAAATAAATGACAAAACATTTCATTTTATAGATGAATTATTAAGTACAGTAAAACCTCACATAATGACCACCTCAATAATAAGACCACCTCAAAATGAAGAACACGACTTTAAAGTCCATTTTCACTTTTTTTCTTTATAATCAACCGCAATATCAAGGCCATTTCAATATTAAGACCCGTTTTTCGTGGTCCCAAGGGTGGTCTTATCATTGAGGTTTTACTGTATATACGAGTGGATTCACAATGAAGTCAAATACGTAAAGCATTTTAGCAACCCGTAAGTATAGAACACAATGAATGGATAAAGTTTCTATCGATTTTAAGGAATTGAAATGTATTGTTCAAGCGTACCTCTATCATTGAACTTATAGGAGAGTATACACTATAATATTCATTTTCATTACTTATTACAATGAAAGTGTACATTATCCTTTAAATTGGTTAACTTCTGAGTTTCGAATTTCTTGAAAATAGTTTGTATGCGGTGTCAAAATATATTTTTATCCAAAGGGGTAGTGTTAAACTATTTGCCAAAAAAAGCAATCAAGACAAAAGGTTTGGGTATTGTTAAATGGGGCTGTGGTGCCTTCTAAACATGTCTACTATACATAATGCCTCGTGTACATGTATTTGCGTTTATTTATCGTCACCACCGGTTTCCCATATGGGCGACTCCTCCGGGAGAATGTTGGTCAGTTTAGATTTTTGAAGGATAGTGCATGATACAGAAGATGCCCCAGTTACAGAAACATCCCTGGTTCTTTTACGTGCCCAGTGTAAAGTATCGTACACGGGATCTCGGTTTTTGTCTCACTCGAAAGACTGTTAATACTGTTAGTGGTGAAGCGCGGGATTGAACCTGCGACTCCTGGATTACAAGTCCAGCGAGTTACCACGGTTCCGCTTCCACTATGCTTCAACGCTAAAAGTAAATTTAACAGTAACAGTTGGTACCAATGAAAAGCGAAATGTAAGGAAATAAATACACTAACAAACGTTATAACAAATAGATAGTTCCCACATTTACAATATTTACCTCCCTTGTTCTGAATAGTCAGCCATATTGATAGGCAAATTTCCTTAAAGTTTATAGGGAATATAATGTAAACGATGATAAAATAATCAGATATATAAAACAACTTATTTATTACACTCATATGGGCAGATAGCTCAGAGAGTTGAAGAAAAGAGGTTGTCACATGCAAATTCCTTTGATGTTTTCAATATAAATTTTGCACTGTTTAAGTCTAAGTCTGAGTATAGCTAAGATAAATGCCATATTTTATATCGATATGATTGGTGTCATAGACATACACTTGTTTGCATGTCTCATCATTAGCCTATTGTCTTACACCTGTAGAGTCGTAATGTACTCGAGTATATTGTTTTGTATACATTCATGTTGTTTCTTATTAACATTCAATGGTAGTAATTACAAGTTAATACTTATCGTACGATTCGTATCGTGTTTGCATGAAAAAAAACTCAAATAAACCCATAAAAACACCGCATCAGTCTGCCTATCCGTCCGTCCGTTCGTCCGTCCGTCTGCCTATCTGCCCTGGTGTATTATATATAAACAGTGGTAATTACGCACGTGTAACCGCGATAAACTGACATCTTATCATCAACAGTCAATGGAAATTGAAGTACAAATATTTCACAACGATCAAAAATCACAATTTATCAATCTACATATAATACATGATTACAACATACAAAATGACTCGATCACTTGCGGGTATAGAGAGAGTTACACAGCTCACCGGTATGTATATTATGTATCGTACTGATAAACATTGATGAACAAGCCCTACATATATGTTATATTGAATGAATTTGCATTATTTAGTTTATCGTTTAAACTGATTTGATTACATAGTATATCGAAACAAGTAATAACATCGAATACACTAGGCACTCTCATAATTGTTATAGTGACTTTAACTGTAACTCCCAAAATTTAGCATTGAAATAACAATTTTGCAAGCAAATTCAGCTCCGTATAGAAAAAAAGGGCTTGTGCTGAACAAAGTAATATGCTGACAAAGGTTCTGCACAGAGAAAGGTTCTGAAACGCTATTCTGTTTTTACACATATTTATAAATCATATATTTTTCTAGCATGAATTAAGTAACAGATTGTTCCCCACAGTTGTAATGTTAAAGAAACAAACATTTTAGCTCGGAATATTTGTCACTCTATTTGTTTGTGGCCCGAAGGACATGTACAGCATTTAAAAAGAGGCTATTTAAAAACGGTGGTATTTATATGTCTGCTAGTTATTGTTCATAACAAAAATGTTTTATGAATTGTTGTTTTCCCAGGAGGTCTGTGTTGGGAAGCACTGTCTTATGTATGTGGTGTTCCCTGTAGCAACTTATTCCTTCTCTTTCATAAGTAACAGTATACAAATGCTATTGGCTCGTGTATATAAACACTGTAACCTCAATACATGGACCACTCTTGGCCCGAACCCTTAAAAACTGATCTTAATATTGAGGTGGTCTTAATATTGAGGTGGTCTTAATATTGAGATGGTCTTAATATTGAGGTGGTCTTAATATTGAGATGGTTTTAATATTGAGATGGTCTTAATATTGAGATGGTCTTAAATTTGAGGTGGTCTTAATATTGAGGTGGTCTTAATATTGAGGTGGTCTTATATTGAGGTTGAATAAAGAGCGGAACAATCAAAATGGACTTGAAACGTGTGGTCTTCATATTATGGTGGTCTTATTATTGAGGTGGTCTTTAAGTGAGGTTTTACTGTAATTCTCTATAAAATCCGTCATGCAGATCACTGCGATATTACATTAACACGAAGAACAATTTACAGATAGAGACAAGAGAACAGTTACTTACCGTTATATCTAGTCTATACCATCCTTCATACACTAAATCCAAGCAAATGTCACAGTGGTATATTATTCTAAACGTAATAGACAACGCTACGTATTGTAATGACAAGTAAATAATGAACAGAATTGTACAAGCTTCGAGGCAATTACGGTTGATAGTGAAACATATGTCGACTGTATATTGAAAGTTGTACACTTCGAGAACAAAATACTGTGCAAATTGTACTGTGTTGAAACGATTATATACACGTAGTATAAATGTGTATTTTCTTTCAAATTTATCAATACACTATTTATTTTACGTATATTGGGTATTCAGTCATGTGTTTCAAGATTTCTAATAATAGATCAAACCATGACCCTCGGATTATAGGTTTGGTGACGGTATATCCGGGTACAAACACACGGCTTTAACTGGCGACGTTTCTAATTTACTTTAATGTTTACTGGTGATATGCACCCTCAAGCTATGAATTGAAAGTGATTTAATCACAAACTACTGTAAGATAAGTTATTAATTAAAAAAATGATACTTCATAAACAGGAGTTTATGATTAAATTAATGATCAATTCATTTACAAAATGAAATAATATTTCATAAACAGGAGTTAAATTTTCACATCGATGGGTGGAAGGGAAACTATGCTATCGACATATATATAAGAAAGCAGATAGTCTTGTTTTGCTCTAACTATGTTATTCTACAATAATAATAATAATGTCTTTATTTCATGAATATAACACAATAAGCTGAATGTATAACTTCTTTACAATGTGGTCTTCAAACAACAACAATGTAAGAAATCAACATTAACAAAATATCTGCACATCTACACATGTTCATACATACAACATAATTATAATGATTAATGAGATCAACAAAAGCTACAAAATCTACCGGATGATCTGAAAATAAAATAACCACAGACATCTCGCTTAAGACACATTAATGCAAGAATGAAATATTATTGATTATTACATTAAACATTTCCTATAATGTAATAATCACATTGTGTGGAGTCCGCATAGACTTAATCTTTGAAGATTCATTTTTCTTCGATTCTTACAATCTTACAATGCAATTCTTACATGTATCTAAATTTAAGGCCGATGCAAGGGAATTAAACTTGAAAAGTATCACTCGATTAGACGTCAGAGTTATCTCCCGTAGTGTAATGACGGAGGCAATAAATATCTTTAAAATAAGAAGATGGTCGGTGCAATCTAAATCAAGCAAGTTTGTTGCACTCTGAAGGTTAATATTAATTTTGTTGTACAAAATAAATGAAAACAAAACAAACCAAGGCAAAACAATATATAAGTCCATTGGTATTTATTTGCTTTATCTAACTGAATCAAATGCACGGCTAAATTGACAGTTTTAAAAAGTTATATGAACCTAAAGAAAATTTCACACAAATAAATTTTACCAAAAAGAAAAAATATGATAACACGCGAAAAAATGCTCTAGGGTTGGTGAAAAATAGGGGTCGGTCAGGAAACTTGACACAAACATATTTTACGTCATATTTACTTGTTTGTTAGTCGTTTGATTAAAGTTTATCTGTACTTTAAAACTCTTTGAAATCAGATTGAGACAATTCCGCCATTGTTTATGTATCTATCAGCTCAGATGTCATCAATAATCTATAATCGGTATTTAAACGATTGCCAAAAAACGGTGTTCATTCTTTTTGCACATTGGTTAAATATCTTTGTAAACATTTTATTATTTCGCGTTTAAATCAATCAAGATTTAGTCAAGAAAACCACGTGACTACATTGGAGTTTAAGTTACTGAAATATTAAATAGACAATTATTGATACAATTAATTGTCTTTAAACTTCAGTGTATACCTGCGGCAGTGTTTGAAGACATTCCTGGTGTGTTCAATGAAGTGGTAAAAGAGACGAACGCCAGATTTTATCAGTCTGACTTATTGTAAAGAAGTTGCAATTCATGCAATTTACCACATAAATGGACGACAAAAAAGAAATGAGATATTAAATTTAACAGGTAAGTGTACTGATTATATTTGTCGTTATATTAATTGAATTACAACGAATGTAAACTCATTTCCGTTTCGATCGATCGGAAATCGAATGATTTTTATATCGAATTATACCAAACAGCTTAGACCAATCGATCATTGATAACTGCATAGTTTCTTTTTCGAAAACGCCAAATCAGTTATATCGGATGCTTTAAACATATTCATTTTACATCGATTGTGAAACAAGTTCTTACAACTTATGTTAATCACTCTCGATGACGGCTTCCTGGCTACCAACCAGTATTCGCGCCAAATTTTTAGATTGTGAAGTGTTTGATCAAACTCCGCTCAACACGGGGCTCGAACTCACGACCTTCGGATCAATTTGCATTAAATAACAACGTAAGAGCAAACGGAACATTTAACAGTTTGAAGACTGAGTCTGACCATATAGCGATTAAGTGTGAGATTAGCTAGCTGTTAAATCGATTTAAACCCCCAGTATTTTTACTGACAGTTCCAAGGCTGTACTTCGCTGTATAGTAATTATTGCTTTTTGTGTTTTGAATGTATTTTATATTTCCCTTTCCCCTGTGCAATTCTTTCACTTTATATAGTGTTCAGGTTATTTTCTGCCCAGTTTCGGTCTATTGTTGCTAGCTGTCTTGACTTGTCCTGTGATCTTTTCCTAACATTAATTCCCCCTTCACTGTTTATCCTCTTTGATTCTCCTAGTTATTCCTTATGGTCTGCCAGGCCATTCCTTGCGCATCTGTTACCTAACGTATGTACCCTTTAACCTCATCAAGTGCCTTATGTTTTATGGAGTGTTGTTTTCCTGGAGGACTGTGTGGGGAGGCACTATGTTATACGTTTTGCAAGTAAATCACTCTCTAGTACAAACTTGATTCAAACTATTGTTCCAGTGTTTGAGATAATGGTAGGACTGGTTGGGTGATGCAATGATGTACAGTTCATATCAGATCGTCCTATTGTTAGCCGCTGTTTTTACTTACGTTTCAAGTGAAACCACAGATCAACCACGTGGTGAGTATTGATTCAAACGTTATAAATCATGTGTATTCACATTTATGAGCAGCCAATTGTTTGAAACTTGGATAACCATTTGGTTTGGTAAAAAAATAACCAAAACTCGATTTGATTGGTTGAAATGTGGTTTGGCGAAGTAATGAGCCAATCAAATTGATTGAAATTACAGGTAACCTCGCTACAGCATGAAGTCCAGTAGATGTTCTGGCAGAACATCGTGGTCAGATTGTACCGATGTTTGGTGCCATTGTGTATTGTTCGTCCAACTGTCTGTACGCTTATTGCTCTTCATCACTTATACGGACGCCCAAACAGTGGCTCAGTGGTTAACGCTGCTGAATGAATCTGGAGGTCGTGGGTTCGAACCTTCGTCCAGCCGGGTAAAAACAGAAAGCTTTTCAGTGTTTCCAACCTAACATAGTACAGGTATGTAACCAGGAAATAACTGACTGCGTAGACTCTATGAAAGTACGTGTTAGATGCCAGGAAATGGGTAACTGTACGATAGATCTTAATGGTCACTGTGCAGTGACCGTCTTTGGCTTCAAAATTGTCTGTGTGGCCTATACTGCACTACTGGCAGGTAACGACCCCCTTCGGCTTCAAAAAGTCCATTTAAGGTGTGCAGGGACATACCAGGTTGACCGAAATCCCATAAAGTGCATTAGGAAGAAATTAGAAGTTCATCCTCATAAACACAGTAATTTGCAACTGTGCGGACGCCCAATTAACACTGTTGGAAGATTAACGTTTTCAATTCTCGTGGTCGTGAATTCTATACAAGAGAAACACCTATGTATGGTATCCTTGAAGATATCTTCTTTCATTTGCCATCCAAATATACAAAAAATCGGCGATTCTCTGATTTTATAGTTTGGGTCAAAAGGTCAACATTATTAATTTATTATGCATTGCTTTTGTAACATGTATGAATTATTTCCTTGTCTCCTTGTGTTTTGTGGGTGACCGGGCACTTAGTATGTGGCATTCCCTCTTCGACGTCTTTATGTTCATTTTTAATGTGATTAATCCCAATTCTCGCTGCAAAAGGCATCAATCAGCTGAATGACGAAATGTTTGTCCTTTTTGATTCTCCTAGTTATCTCTTATGGTCGGCCAGACAATTCCTTGCACCCCTGTTCCCTTACGTATGCACCATTGAGCCTCCTCAAATGCCTTATGTTTTATGGATTGCTGTTTTCCTGAAGGTATGTGTGCATGGGGAGGCATTGTCTTATGTATATTATGTTCACTGTAGCAACTTATTCTCTCTCTCTCTCTCTTTTATATTATTTACTCTTTTCCGCATTTTCAAATATTTAGCTACAAGTCAGACTAATCAAGCCGCAAGTGACGCAGCAGACACAGATGGTGATTTGAAAGAAGCAGACGTTGCTGCCATAGTGCTTGGAATAATCCTGGCTTGTGTTGTCATAGCAACAATTTTGATATGTGTTCTGTTTAAGAAAGGTATATATATTTTATTACTTTTGATACCTGTAGTATTATTTAATGTGAATTTTGATGAGAACTCGGTACATGAAAGTGAAGTTTTGATAAGAAATTATGTCTTCCATAAATCGCATCGTGAATGGGAGAGGCCAAAAATGTACAGATTACACTATCATTGCTAAACAGAATGTAGCTTAATGTAAAAGTGGCTAATGTTTTAGTTTGCTAACGGATAATTGATTTAAGCCGCTTTTAAGGATAAAATATGTTTGTCTCATGTATGTTGCGTTTCCTGTAGCAACTTATTCTCTCTCTTTTACAACATTATTCTCAATGATATTTAACACGAGGGTTAACGATACACTAGTCTACCTGCAAAACAATGTAAGAAGCAGATAGTCTTGTTTTGCTTTCACCCCTCGACGTGCAGCACATTTCTGTTTCAGGTTATCTAGGAGAGCAGGAGCAGACGAAGGTGTTGCCTTGTGTCCCAGAAATTTACACAACACCAGAGAGGTACGTTGAACACATTGTTTACTGCTTGGATGTGACATTTTAAAGCCGTATTCGTTTCAATATTTCCGCAGAGTTTAACAGAAGAAGTTTCGGCTTCCCATTCCTGTTGTAAAAACTTTTATGTTCTATTAGTCTATACTCTTTGGTGAGAAATTCTTCAATAACCATACTCATGCTTGTATGAGTGTTACAAGTCTACCTGACCAGTGTTTCTGTGGTACGAGTCTGTACTACTTTGTTTTCCCTCAAACAACTAACACCCGGACTGGTACCCCGCATGAATCCGAGCTGGGGAACGAAACTTTTCCAGATTGGCAATCCAGTGTTCTACCGAGTGAGCTAAGCCACTCCGTACAGATCGAACTGTATTTGAAATGTAGTTAATATAAAACAGTGTATATGCTATATTCAACGTTTTAGTACAGTTAAATTCACTCTCATAACTCAGATGTTCTGTATATTTCAGTCTAAGAGAGTTTAGTACAGCCGCCATAGACAAATCTAATCGAAATCGTGGGAGTTATGATACAGGGTCTACCGAACCTATCATGTACGTTGTTTTGAATATCCTGTCTTAATCAAAGGACTGTAAGCTACTCAGGATATATGGTTTAATTTATATTTTGTTTTACTTACAATAACGCCATCAAAAGTATCTAGGTTGGTAAAAGAACAATTATGTAATTGTTTCTCTAGTAAAATAACTTGAAATATGACAATTTGCAAGTCTATGCAGCAGATTCAAATAAGGAAAGAAATGAAACGAGCTTTTCTACCGCTAGGTTTTGATACGAATGATTACAAATAATATAAAAAATAACTGCCGTCTTTATTTTCGAACACTTCTGTCGAATTCAAACATGAATTGATCACCAAAGTACCCGTTTATGGTTCCGAACTGGGTCCCATTGACTACAACTTAATTTTCGTGTTTTTTTTTCGAAAAAGAATCTGTGACGCATTTGTTTTTGTTTTCAAAGTTATCTGCGTGATGATGTTTATCACCCACCAAACTCCAGACCTACAGCGGAAAACTTGGCTCATTTGAAGAGGCACCGAAGTGTAGAGTCTGGATTACCAAAGATACATCATACCAAAGGCAGATCATTCAGGAGGAAGCGGAAATCTTCCAAACATACCCGTACCATTCCGGATTATCGCAAATCGTCACTAGACGGCACACAACCATACCCGAATAATTCAGTATTTATTCCGGAGAAAGGCGGGATGAAGTTTACGATGTTTTACGAGACTCAATCTCCATACAGTGAGAGAAATACCATGTCAAAGACATTTTAATGTATATATGAGCGCTGCTATGGGATTTACAATCTCTTCTGTAAGTGAGGTCATTTCAAGAAAACGCCACATGTGATGTTAAGTTATTTGCAAGCAGGAAACAATATTTACTCCATATTTTCACTTCGTTTTCATATTGCCATACGGGAGAAATATTGCTTACTGTCAGTACATGGTGACGTTTTCTGGAAATGGCGTCACTTAAAGAAGAGGTTGAAACTCGTACAGCGGCGCTCATGTAGTGTTTAAATTTGATATAAGATGTACATAGTATTGTGTGGATAAGATTGCCAGTAGAAAGCCGTTACATCGTTTGTGTATTTTTAAACTACTCCATTAATATTTATCCGAATGTATCCGAATATCATATTTACTAACAAATGTCAATTGTATACTGCCATGTAAACGGTCATGCTGTGAACTAATTTTTATAAATTAATATCAAGTGATTACAACCCTGATCTGAAATCGCGCTTGCTCACCATGTTAATATTTATTATGTCTTAACTCAATTATGTTTTTGACAATTGCATTTTTGATAGAGATAAACGGTATTGTTACTGTTTATGTTGTACTAATATGTACTTTCAGTACTTTGATTTTTGTTTCAAGAGTAATAATTCAGTTCTCTCCCTTTGTTTTTGAGCGGACATTTCTTTATGATGAAAAGTATGAAATAAAGTTTGTTTAAAGTTGTTTTTCGATCAACAGTTACTTTTAAAACTGATTTTGGTCCTTGAAAACTCTGGTTAAAATTTGTAATGACGTTGTTATTATTGTTTAATTCTTATGTAATTAATTCAAATATAATATATAATTATTTATATTAAAACTATTACTACAATACGTTTACTGTGTGTTGTGTTTAATACGCTGTATCAGTTAAGTTTTTCCCACGTCATTAAAAATATCACGATAAAAGTAATTCAAAACAATTTGCTGCTGGCAACTGGAAAATCATGTAAATATCCCAGCTAAATTCGTATAGAAATGGAATACAGTAAAACCTCACTTAAGATCACCTCCATAATAAAACTACCTCAAAATTAAGAACACACTTTTCAAGTCCAGTTTCACTTCTTTGCTCTTTATTCTACCTCAATACTAAGACCAACTCAATAAGATGATCAGTGTTCAAGGGTCCCATGGGTGGTCTTATTATTGAGGTTTTACAGTATTTGACTTCAGACAAATATATGTCTGTTTGTGTATGTGAGGGAATGAAAACATTGCATCATACTGACGCGTATAGCTGAAATCGAACACAAATATCTGTTCTCTCGTATAGTTCACAATGTACACACCATCCTCAGTACCCAGGCTATTCATCACATATGTGTTATGAATAGCCTTGGTACCGAGGATGTGCAAATACACGATTGCAAAAACATAGACCAAATACAATGCATGTACAGTAAAACCTCTTTTAAAGACCTTCTCAATAATAAGACCACCTCAAAACTAAGAACACGATTTTCAAGTCCATTTTCACAGTGTTGCTCTTTGTTCAACTTCAATATTAAGACCAGTTTTCAAGGGTCCCAAGGCTGGTTTTATTATCGAGGTTTAACTGTACATTAATGGTTGAACTCACAAATCGTAAATAAATAAATACGAAAAATACTATTTTCATTCATATTTTATTGTGAATATATATTATTTACAATATGTTTTATATAATACAAGTGTACGTAGCAGTAGTAAGGGGTGTATCTTAGGTGAAATTGATGTGTATGCCTAGTTTTAGGGGTCCAGGGACGTGGTCCCCCGGAAATATAGTTTGTAGCTAGATCGTCAGAGATGCGTTTTGGTGTATATTTCGTTCCGGTAAATATGCTTACAATCACATCAAAACATTCACTTAATTTGGCCCATTTGTTTTTTTCGATTTTTCGAAAAAAGTATAGGCCGCCGCCTACACGGCCTTATGAATCTACGCCCCTGTTTATTTCTCTGCAGTATGTGTAAAAAATATTTCCTGACAATACAAGTTTTATTTTTCAAACAATTTTTCACAAAATGGTAATGCTTTTGTAACATATGTGTAAATTTATTTCTTCGTTTCAAATTGCGAAGCATAAATTCTTTGCACAGGTTGGTATTGTTGACGGGGCGGCAATGGCGCATATTGTGGCTGCTGGGTTTGGACTGGTGCCATCTGGACATGTGCCATCCGGACAGGGGCCGGCTGCGCGGCAACTGGGTACGGCACGTGACTTACAGATACCTGCATCATGTCAGCATGACCTACCGATCCTGAAATACACCAAATGAAAACGTATGACGAATGTTAATTTAAGTTTGGTTAACTAGACAATACTACATTTGTAAAGTAATATTCCGATGGTACGTTAAATCTGACAAAAATAAAACAGATTGTTTAAGCCTCTACAACACTCGTCATAAAGAACGTGAAAACATATTAAAAATTGAAATATAAACAATTGGGGATTCCCTTCGCTTAAGTCTCATTATGTCCGTCAGATTCAATTGAGACCGAATACGGAAAAGAGTAGGACAAATGTTTAGATAGATCATACTTCAGTTATATAATGTCATCAAAGTATTTTAATCGAAGATGTGAAGATTCCGATTTCTGATTTTTTTTCTATTCGCGTTTCCCTAGAAACAATCAAAACAAACCATGAAACTGAACAGCATACACAGTCATTGTATAGTCTATGGCTGTAAAATGCGCTAATAATATGTTACCGTAAAACCTCACTTAAAGACCATCTCAATAATAAAACCGCCTCAAAATTACACAATTTGGCTCTTTATTCAACCTCAATATTAAGACCGTCTCAAAAACAAAACCGCCTCAAAATTACACAATTTTGCTCTTTATTCAACCTCAATATTAAGACCGTCTCAATAATAAAACCGCCTCAAAATTACACAATTTTGCTCTTTATTCAACCTCAATATTAAGACCGCCTCAATAACAAAACCGCCTCATAATTACACAATTTTGCTCTTTATTCAACCTCAATATTAAGACCGTCTCAATAATAAAACCGCCTCAAAATTACACAATTTGGCTCTTTATTCAACCTCAATATTAAGACCGTCTCAAAAACAAAACCGCCTCAAAATTACACAATTTTGCTCTTTATTCAACCTCAATATTAAGACCGTCTCAAAAACAAAACCGCCTCAAAATTACACAATTTTGCTCTTTATTCAACCTCAATATTAAGACCGTTTCAATAACAAAACCGCCTCAAAATTACACAATTTTGCTCTTTATTCAACCTCAATATTAAGACCGTCTCAATAATAAAACCGCCTCAAAATTACACAATTTTGCTCTTTATTCAACCTCAATATTAAGACCTCCTCAATAACAAGACTGGTTTTCAAGGGTCCCAAGGGTGGTCTTATAATTGAGGTTTCACTGTATAAACATATAAACTGTATACATGTACATACGAGCATCACTCCATTTTGCTTTTCTGTTTCCCTTGGCGTACATGATGGTGGGGTATTTGTCAACATTTTCATAACCACAAACACAACGGTCACGTCCAGGTTTAGGTTTATCTATAACCTGTATCCAACCATCATCAGTTCTACAGTTACCGACATGTTTGGAACTCACCGTCCAATGTCTGGAATCGTCGTCCCTGCGAAAAGGAAGAAAACACATGAAAACAATTAACTGTTCTTCAGTTTCCGCACTGTGTCCTCTTAATTAGACTATAACTAAATCGAATGCCCCATGTTCACAAAAGATCAACTTGATCCATAAAAATATTTGCCTTTTTCATGGAACAATTGGACACATTTCCCAATACTTCTCTTAAACACACACTGCATAAACATCTTCTAATTAACATCGTAAAACATACTAAATTTCATCATGATGTTGAGAAATTAATTTATTATACTTATGACTGAAACTGATCCAGATCAAATCAGGTTTAATTTTCAAAAATCGGTCATAACTCCAACAATCTCCATCTTTTCTTAATAAGCATGACCTTTGAATTTAATGTCTCAAACGTTTTGCTGAGTATTCATCTCTATCACAGTATGTAAACAGATTTAGGTTTGAATAACATTTTTTACAAGGTTTGGAAGATCCTATATCTGATCTTGATCCTGATCCTGAAAACTGATTCTTTGTGAATATATATATACAGTCAAACCTGTCTGTAAAGACCACCCATGGGAACAGCCAAATGTGGTCTTTGTTTAAAGGTGGTCTCTATTAACAGATTAATAATAATTGAACATTGTCTGATGGGAGATAAAATTGGTGGTCTTTGCAGACAGGTTTTGCAATAGTGGGCTTTGTTCGCAGGTGGTCTTTAACCCAGGTTTGACTGTATACATTGTATATACTCCACGCCATTAATACCGCAACTGAAAAGTGTCCGCGTCAACACAGTGACATTATTGAGAAATACTTATAACTTGATTCTCAAACCGCCTCGACCAATTTTCTTTCTATTTTCGGGATACTTCTGTACACTCGAGTCTTGTACCAAAATATATAAATCATTCCGTCGTCAACCATCATGTTTTTAATGGCCTCCACTAAGTGTTGCAAACGTTTCCCTCCCACAATTGTTTTGTCATATTTGCGGTCTTCCGAGGTTTATGAAGATGGGGGGGGGGGGGGTTGTCATATGCATGTCAAAATGAAACTGCAATGTGATGAAAAACTGGCCACATGTTGATAATTATATTATGCTCATTAATAATAGGGCTCTAGATGTTTTTTAAAACTGACACTTGTCCCGGACTAATGGAAAAGTAAAATTTGACTTGTCCGACATAGGAAACTAGTTGTCCGAGAATGTCAATGTAGTAACAAATAAACATACACACTGATAGCTTCACAATCTATAGTTAATAATCACGTGCATGTGTTTGTTGGATTCTAAGGTTTGACTTACAACTGAACAATTGCTGATGTTGGTTAGCTTTAAAACCAGGCTTGTCCGGGACTAACTTCTAGATTATGGACTATATATCATTTATATGATTTTGGTAGGAGTATGCTCCGTAGCTCAAAAATATGAAAGCCTCAAATTCAACTTCATGAATTCACGATTCCATCTTCATGAATTCACGGTTTCAACTTCATGAATTCATGAATGCACGATTTCAGTTACACGAATTCATGCGTATCAACCTTAAGTTACATACATGCAACAAACTATTGACGACAAATATGTAGGTACTTGATGCTTACCCGTCAAAGCTAAAATTGTCCCCTGTGAATGGTTGACCGTTTGTGGGAATATCCATGTAGTTTGAGTGCCGTAAATTGGAGGCACTAAAGAAACTTGTTGCATTCTGTAATGTTCCTTCAAACTCGAACTCGGCCACCTCATCTCCGTCATCATACAATTCTATCCGAACCTGGAACCATAGATTTACTTTATATAAGTCATGTGACATTCCCGTCATCATACAATTCATATCAGAACGGACCCCTACCGGGATTCGAACCTTCAACCTGCCGCTCCCAAGGATGCCTAAACCACAAATACACCCATGCTGATAAAATGTCGTTTTCCATAAATATTTCGCACAAATAGTGTACCATGTTATATGCTGGTAACACTATATTACATTAATGATGTTGAAAATCAAATGGTGGACCCCAACGTGCAATGTCTATAGTGAAGCGTAACTTATAAAACTCTACGCTTTCTTACTTCATGATAATGTCGATTTGCCGCAGAGATGCTCCGAATGCTCAAATCTAAGTAAATCAGCGGTTCGCAGAGGAAGGATTTTAAAGTAACACACTGTTTCATGAGAAATCAAAATTGTCAAAATGTCACAATACGATAAGTTATCAGTCATAGTGGGAACACCTTGTGATGTTCAATCATTCACTTACTTTCTGTATTTTACTATGATGCCATTGATCCATTTTCCAGCTACGAAATTGTGCGTCATCCTTATCACCATAACGAGCAGATTTCTCTTTACTTAAATAATCATCATGTGAGTTCCAATCGTCTCCTTCATATACACGATATACTGGTTCCCAGTCGTCATCATTATAAGCTACAAAACACCATACAAAATATGGAATCACACAATTAAAAAATAAGAAAAATAATTATGTTTATATGGTATAAGTAAAACCTCACCTATAGACCATCTCAATGATATCACCACCTCAAAATTAAGAACGCAATTTTCATGTCCATTTTCACTATTTTGCTCTTTATTCAACCTCAATTTTAAGGTCACTTTAATAATAACACTAGTCTTCAATGGTCCCAAGGGTGGTCGCATTATTGAGGGTTTACTCGTACGTGTAGCAAACAGCAAACAATTAACTGTAGCCCTTAATAGCTGGGTTAAATATCGTTTGTACTAGTCGTTGCAAAACGCCCGCAAAGATTAACTGCACATTTTACCAGGGTAGCAGTTAAAAGATAAACTAGAAAATCAAATGGACGCATATGGTTTAGATTTTACCGAACTGTTTGGTCGACAGACTCATAATTCGTGAAGTTTTGATCAAATACTGCACTCAAAGAAATTTTCAAATCAACCCGGATTGGAGTTTATCAAGACAAGACAAATATTGAATCAAAGGACTGAAGGTCCTGGGAGGCGCCTTCAAGGCTAGACTGCACGTTTTCCAAATTGTCGTATTAGAAACCAATACGCGACTATTCCGGTAAACTCATTTGCCAAATATTAACAATCCAGAAAAAACGTTTATATCAAGACTCCCCCCCCCCCATTCGACAATTGATATCACCCTGACAAATCAGCCATTATACTCATCTAATCTATAATAAAATCAGAGGACATTACATGTACTATTTTCTTGAGAGTATGAATCTGGCGGTACTTCGAGTAGACCATCCTGTTGACGATGATAGCAATGAGACGCTAAAGCGCCTCATAAACGACAAGAATAACATTTTAGTGAAAATACAATTACAAACATATAATTTTAAAGCAGTCCATCTATCAGTACATACTTGAAAACAAATTAGACAATTACAAAATATGTATGTTACTTGATTTAATAAAAATGCCGTACGAACTGTACCTAGGTTGAAGCTTGTTCAAAATGTTCAATTATTTATTTATCTCCAGTTCATAAATAGCTGTACATACTTCATTGAACGGTATATTACGAGAAGCATCAAAGTAGTCAATTACAAATCATCACACTGAAGCTATCAATCAACACTATATGTGCCACAAACACAGTATGGAATTAATTTCTATGAAATTAGATCCGAAATGAAAATATAAAACAACAAATATGTGTCTGACTAATGCAATACACATAGTTTGTGTTTTGTTGAAATAATAACCTTTAAAGGTACATAGTCTGATACATTTGACAGAATATCATTGCTAATAAATATAAAAAAAAAAACTGGTAATGGCCTTCATACAGATTAACACTACAACACTGCATTGTCACTTTTCTTCCAAGGTTCGCAGAACAACAACTACAAGCGTCTAATACCGGCTTTCTATCCTTACCTACGCGCCGAGTTAGCGCTAGCACAGAACATATCTGAATTGGACTCGTGTTTCGCAGTTCCAGGAAACGTTTAAGAAAAGTTCTAATGCAATGTTTAAGAGTACGTCTGCATGAAGGCATTTACATGCCATTTTCACAAATTTATGACATAGCATATTTTGAAAGAAAATAAAACATTGTAACAAGAAATACCTGAAAAATGATGGTCGGCGCAATTTGTAGGTTAAGATTTGTTGTGCAACATAAACATTGTCGAGATGTTATGATTCAAAATGGAACAAAATTCAGTGGATTTAGGTAAGGTAACGTACCCCTTATCGAAAGGTTAACCAATCCGCGTCAATGTTACACACGTTGTTCGGTTGAATAGAAGTTGGTTAAGCGGTTAACGTAAGATTTGATTGGTTTACACAACACTGGCAAAGTCATGTTAGTACGACTGCGCCGAACAAAAGTAGTTTGTATTTACTTACGCTGAGGATTGCCACCAGATGGCATCCCTGAAGGTAGAATAATTCCCGCCAAACATATATTGAGCAGACAACATATCGAAAACAACTTAATTATCGTCCCAGACATTATTGCCTGTGTTATTCGTACAAAAATAAACAACTTGTATTTACAATAATAATTTAATAAATATTCCAGTGTGGGCGCCCAGTGACTTGGCGCTCGTCAAATGGTATGAACTGTTTGCGCTCACCCGTTTTTATAAGAAGCAGAACAGAATCTTAAACGTCAGCACTGTCTATCAGTCAGAATAACAAAAACTCAAACATCATTATGGCCTTCATTGTTTATATCCCCTTTGTAACCTTTGCCTGCCATATCATAACTTTATCATGTTAATGTTTGCTTCCACGTCATAAATATTCTCATCGTACGGCGTTTTTTTCTCAAGTATAGGCACGATAGTGGAAGTGATTAATTGGTCGGTTTTCGAAGAAGCCGAAAAACGGAGCCGCTTAAATGTCAAACTGTCAGAGGAAGTAAAGATTTGACAGTTTGTGACTCACTATAATTATGTGAGCAGCTTTTAATGGACAGTATTCAGTATTTCAATATTTACTTGCCACACAAGCATTGTCAATGAGATGTACGAGTGGTTTTGATAATGCTTTATAACTTACGTATAATCGTATATTTCCTTCCAATAAATCTCCCCCCCAGTGCTTGTCCTCTTTGATTCTCCTAGTTATTCCTTAGGGTCGGCCTGGCCATTCCTTGCGCCTCGGTTTCCTTACGTATGTACCATTGAGCCTCCTCAAGTGCCTAATGTTGTATGGACTGTGGTTTTCCCGCAGGTATGTGTGGGGAGGCGCTGTCTTATGTATGTGGCGTCCCGCAGGTATGTGTGGGGAGGCGCTGTCTTATGTATGTGGCGTCCCGCAGGTATGTGTGGGGAGGCACTGTCTTATGTATGTGGCGTCCCGCAGGTATGTGTGGGGAGGCGCTGTCTTATGTATGTGGCGTCCCGCAGGTATGCGTGGGGAGGCACTGTCTTATGTATGTAGCGTTCCCTGTCTCTCTCTCTTCAATTAATGCTCAAACAATGCAAGAATATGTAGAATTTTCACTCAGTGTTCCACGTCAATGCCGCATGTACCACCGACATAATTTAGAATCATATTTATTTTTAAGCCTTCTTATGAAAAATTATTCGTCAATGTTAATAACTTTTACGTTATCACGGTCTGTTTTATGTCTGCATTAGTCAGCATGACAGCAGTTTGCAAAAATATCATTTTTCGTGGAAATAAAAATATCAAGCTTAAATTTTATTTTATTTTCCAAGTAAAACGCAGATCATATACATTTGTATTCGCTCAGCTTCAACAAAGGTAACAAGATTCGTTTTATACGCACAGTAAAACCTCAATAAATGACCACCGCTGAGACCATTTTAAAACTGGTCTTCTTATTGAGGTGGTCTTAATATCGAGGTTGAATAAAGATCAAATCAGTGAAAAATTGACTTGCCAATTGAAAGCGGTAGGCCTATGTAGGGATGTGAATGATTAACCGGTTAACCGTTTGAACATGCGATTATCGGTTAGTAAAATTACTAACCGATTAATCGTTTAATTTTTTTTTTAAATCTACTTTTCATTTTGGAAAAAAAACTTTTTAAAGCATATATTATCATTGAAAGATTTTATTGATAAACCAAAACATCGATGTCTGAATTCCAGGCTGACACGGTGTTGAGATAAAAACAATGCGTGATTACGTAAAAATTACTAAAACATGCGTCGCGAACGCCTGCCATTGTTGTCTATACGCATAAATTTTACAATACGTAAATCATTGGATCAATTATGTTAATGACTGTTCAAAAGATCAAGGCACCTTTGCCATTGTTGAATGTGATATTGTAACTTAATTTAGATATGATTCAGCAACACTGTCATGAATGTATGATTTATGACATTGAAAAATAGTTCATGCACCATCCATTCACTTCGGACTGGCGTATTAATTTATACTTGGGATTTAACACGTAGACAAAATCAATACAGTCGGACTTCGTTTAATCGACAACCTTCTATCCGAATACTTGGTATTATCCGAAACATATATCACGTCCCGATGCATTTTGTCAAGTACGTGGAATTGAAACTGGCTTTTCGAAAATATGTATTATTCGAAATAAAATTTCGGACACGATGATATACAATTTGTCACAAAATAATATCACATGCATGATTCACAACAGAGATGCTATTAGTTAATATATTCACGAGTGTCACTATTACGGATATCTACGGTGGCATAGTGTTGACATGTGTGCAATGATTATTTTTCTCGTGGCCACGACTTAACTATCTCGTTCCCACGACATACTATATCGTTGGAACGAGATAGTTAAGTCGTGGCCATGAGATACTAAGTCGTGGGAACGAGATAGTAAAGTCGTAGTAAGTAAGTCGTGGAAACGAGTTAAAAATAAGTTAACACATGTCACCTATATGCCACCGTAGATTTAGCTTCACTCTTTGGTTCTGTATTGCCATTAATAACGTGGGTATGTACATTATGTCTGTCAAGTTACACGTTTCACTGCAACCTGTTACAATTCAGATACACATAGTCCCCGGATGATATATTTGATGGTTACAATTTACCGCTTGTATATTACGAGGATTTATGTACGAACCTTACAAATGCATTTCCTGGAACGTCACTATAAATATAAATGTGTACACGCGAGTTTTGTGAGGTCATTTACCTTTAATGAACAAAATGGATGTACACTCAAATGCTTTTCATATTCTTCACTTTTCATAATGGCACGTGTTTCCAATACAAATGTAAATACAGTGAATTAACTAACTTTGTTTTACTCCATTCTAACCTAATACCGCAATCGTTCGAAACCCGTAACCCACACATGATTGTGCAATTAGATCTGTTTTTAAAGATTTCTATCAAAATTAACAAACATAAAAAATGAAGGGTGACCACATTGTGTTTTCTTAACGATTTGCTCTGACACACCTTATACCATTACAGTGCAACCTCTCTAGAATAACAACCTTTCTAGAGCGCCCCTCTCTATAATAACAACCTCTCTAGAGCGCCCCTCTCTTGAATAACAACCTCTCTAGAGCGCCCCCCTCGTGAATAACAACCTCTCTAGAGCGCCCCTCTCTAGAATAACAACCTCTCTTCAATGGCATTACCAATTTCACCGTCTTAAAAAATTACTACCAATTTAACCTCTCAAAAGCAACAATCTCTCCTCAACAGTCGACAGTTACATCACTCTAAGGGTGACGTTCAACATATATTGCACTGTATTAGATAGAGAAGTTATTGAATATGCAAAACTCTATTAAAGATAGATAGTCTTATTTTTTTTCATAATATGCTAAGTCATAAATTTGCGAAAATGGCATAAAAATTCCTTGATGCAGACGTACTCCAAAACATTGCAATGTAACTCTTCTTAAAAAAATCCTGGAAGTCCAATTAAGTTATTTCCGGTTCTAGCGCTCACTCGGTGCGTAGGTCAGGTTAGACAATACCAGTATCAGACGCTCATATTTGTGGTTTTGCCAACCTTGTAAGAATAGTAACAATGTATTGATGTAGAGTAAATCTGTATGAAGACAATTTCCTGTGATTTTCTCATATTTATAACTAAGGACATTGTGTCAAACAAATCAGACTATATACCTTTAATTAAGACGCATTCTAATTAATTACTCATGCGCATGTTTTAATTAACATAAAAAATGCTTCAAGCGTGCA
This sequence comes from Mactromeris polynyma, assembly GCA_032209605.1. Lineage (NCBI taxonomy): Eukaryota > Metazoa > Mollusca > Bivalvia > Venerida > Mactridae > Mactromeris > Mactromeris polynyma. The sequence continues at coordinate 7,557,431 of JASFXZ010000030.1, read as the reverse complement.
TGACAGCAGTTAACAAAAATATCATTTTCATGGAAACATAAACAAAAATATCAAACTTAAATACATATTTTATTTCCAAGTAAAACGCAGAACCTATATTCGCATAGGTTCAAAAAGGTAACAAGTATCGTTTTATAAGTACAGTAAAATCTCAACAATATGACCATCACTGGGACCCTTGAAAACTGGTCTTAATATTGAGGTTGAATAAAGAGCAAATCAGTGAGAATGGACTTGAAAATTGTGTTCTCAATTTTGAGGTGGTCTTATTTAATATTGAGATGGTCTTTAAATGAGGTTTTATTGTATTTTATTTTACATCAAGTCAAAAGGATTGCCAAATATGGTTTGTATAGTATGTACTGGCTGGTACTGTCGCTGTGGTGGTTGTTGGGGGACCTGCATCGGCGCTGGTGCTGGGGCAGCCGGATAGGCCACGTGACTGATTGAAACTTGCATCATGTCCGCGTTCCCGACGGAGCCTGAAGAGGTAAACACGTGAGTTTAAAATGTGATTAAATAGCCAATAGCTTAATGATCACACAAAGAAACTTAAGACATTTGAGTAATAACTACCTGTCTGGGTTTCATTGATGAGTCGTACAGGTCAAGGGGTAGAGAGCGAACTATACCAAACAAGTCTTGCTAACGGTGCCCCATATTACTTTCCTTCTACACAATCTATGTTAGCACTCACTGGACTTTGATTCTACACAAACTATTTGTAGTTATCACATTCGGCCAATTGTTCGGGTTAGTCTTCGTGCGTTTCCGGCAATTTCCGTATATTTGTATAGGTGTAACCCACTGCAAACATACAATATTTTAAGGATGGTCTACAATTTTGTAAAACGGTGTAAATCATAGAACAGATACATACATGGTGAATTATAACTTAACCATATGTTTAATAATATACGTACGTCGATCACTCCATTTTGCTTTTCTGTTTCCCTTGGCGTACATAATGGTGGGGTATTTGTCAACATTTTCATAACCACAAACACAACGATCACGTCCAGGTTTTGGTTTATCTATAACTTGTATCCAACCATCATCATTTCTGCAATCACCGACATGTCGGGAGCTCACCGTCCAATGTCGAGCATCGTCATCCCTGTGGATTATATTAGATATGTGCATGAATGAGGTAAAATCAAAGGACTGAAGGTCCTGGGAGGCGCTACCAAGGCAAGACTTTACGTTTCCCATAGTATCGTATTAGAAATCAATACGCGACTATTCGGGTCAACGCATTCGCCAAAATTGATACAAATAATCCAGAAAAGCTATTGATATCAAGACTCCCGCCATTCCACAATTGATATTTTCCCGACAAATCAGCCATAATAAAATCAGAGGACTTTAAATGTACTATTTTCTTGATTCGATGGAAGTACTTCGAGTAGACCATCCGGTTGACGATGATAGCAATGAGACGCTTAAACGCGCCTCAATAATATATCACAACCGGACCTTTCATATATTACAGTCCCTGTAGTAAATACAGTAAAACGTCACTTAAAGACCACCCTAATAATAAGACCAACTCAATAATAAGACCATCCTTTAAATTGATTTTACAATTTTCAAGTCCATTTGCATTTTTGTTCTTTATTCACCCTCAAAATTAAGACCACCTCAATAAGTTTTCAAGGGAACCAAGAGTGGTCTTTTAAACTTTCTGTCACTCGATAGTGATATTCCTAGAAGTCCCTCCTACGGTATATATGTGTTTCAACTCAACGGTACCAGAGGGCAAACAATAATCTAGAGGACTTTGATAAGCGAAACCTTCTACTTATTGAGGTTTTACTGTAGTCTAGCATTCTGAGGCTTCTTATGAGGGATCTAACATCTAATACCAAATACTTATTGTGTACTTAGTCTAATGGTCAATAGTTCCCAAAACAAGTACTCATTGGCTGACTCCCAAACTTTGTGTACAACTGTTCTGAAGCCAATATTGAGGAGAAACTTCACTGTCATTAAAAAAGTCCCATGCAATTTTTTAATATGGTATAATTATTTCTGCATTATTAACCAAAAAAAAATGCTGGTGCGCTTACGACATTCGATGACATTTAGTGTACTTTTTATAAAGTGAATTGTGTTGATAAAGCATTAAGTCAGTCATACGTACCCGTCAAAACTAAAGCTGTCTCCCTGAAATGGAGGACCATGTGTGGGAATATCTATGAAGCTTGTACTTCGCAAGTTAGCATGACTGAAGAAACTGGTGATATTTTGCAGCGTACCTTCAAACTCGAATTCCGCGACCTCATCTCCGTCGTCGTACAATTCCACTCGAACCTGACGAAATAAAATAAGATTGTAACACAGTAAAATCTCAATAATAAGATCATCCTTGGGATGCTTCAATAACGGTCTTAATATTGAGGTTGAATAAAGAGCAAAACGGTCAAAACGGACTTGAAAAAAAATGTGTTCTTAATTTTGAGGTGGTCTTATTATTGAGGTGATTCAGCAAAACTAGTATTTCTATGTTCGTAAATTTAAGTTCCCATTGTCAATTATGAATATATGAATATAATACAATATCGCAAAATAAGATATGTATATTTCGCACCTAAAGTAGTACACAATACAACATGATATTACATGTAGGTAAATTGTTCTACAACTACTGCTTCTGTTATTGCTACTACTGCTACTCCTGATGTTACTGCTACTGCTTCTACTACTAATGTTACTACTACTATAACTTCTACTACTGCTGCTACTACTGATGTTACTGCTTCTTCTACTACTAATGTTACTTCTGCTACTACTGCTACTACTACTATAGCTTCTACTACTGCTGCTACAGTCACTACTCATGCTGCTACTACTGCTGTTACTTCTGTTGCTACCTCTACTACTGTTGCTGTTACTGCTACTACTGCTGTTACTTCTGTTGCTACTTCTACTACTGTTGCTGTTGCTGCTACTACTATTATTGCTTCTACTACTGCTGCTAAAGCTACTACTTATGCTGATCTTCCTGCTGCTACTACTGCTGTTGATACTTCTACTACTGTTGCTGTTACTGCTACTGCAACTAATACTGCTGTTACTCCCACTATTAGCGTTAATGATGCTACTGCTGTTTCTGCTACTACTGCCAAATTCACACAGACATCATTCAACCATTTTACACTCATGTTGTAGAGTTTATCAATAGTATATTTCTTGACTACTACAAATGCTGCTGCTACTGCTGCTGCTACTGCTTCCTCTACTGCTGCAACTACCACTGCTACTAGTACTGCTACTATACGTACTCTTCGTATTTTATTATGATTCCATTGATCCAGTTTCCAGCTACGAAATTGCGCATCATCTTTATCACCATAACGAGCAGATTTCTCTTTACTTAAATAATCATCATGTGAGTTCCAATCATCTCCTTCATATACACGATACACTGGTTCCCAATCGTCTTCATTATACGCTGGAACTATGAATGGAATTGTACAGCTCAATGCATGTTTAGGTTCAAGGTTACAAAACTGATTTTAAAGACCAGTATCACAATGCAGCTTTGCCATTGGTCAATTTTAACTGTTAATTGGTCCTGCAACAACCAATCAGATGCTAGCGTTTTGAGACTGGTCTTCAAACTTGGATAAAGTGTGAACGCGCAAATTGTGAATACAAAATAAAACGCATGCGCAGAAATACAAAGCCAATAATGACTGGACTGTTTTATTATTATTATTGTTATTATTATTATTATTATTATTATTATTATTATCATTAATATTATTATTATTATGCAACACGTATTGTAATAGGTACGATACGAAAAATTATATAAAACAAATCGCGTATAGACATACCTTGTGCTGGTGGAACTTGTCCGGTTTGAGAATGAAATAGGACCCCTGCTCGACAAACTTGGATTAGCATCAGTATCAGACTCACCCTGAGCATTTTGAGACACATGAGTAGTCCCACCCCTTTAAAAAATATCGAATTTATAAATTGTAAATTAAAAGCTAAATTTCCTGCACACAGAATCCTAAATTCCACACAAAGCCGACACTCATTCACTCGCAAAATTGAGATTGTCGTAAAATCCACTCACTTACTTGAAGACAGTTATTATGTCATAATTTATAACCATGGAGCCAATCAAAGCCCTTGAATTGTTATAAAAAGCAAACATGCTGTTGAAAATTTGACACAAATAGTATATTATGTTACGTTAGTCTGACATGATAGATGAAAGATTTTACGCCCTTTCTGCACGATTTCTTCGTGCTAATTTTTCATATAAGTCAACTACGTTAGTTTGAATATCGAGGGATAAAACGAAACAAACGTAAATGTCTCTTAATTTACATACACATAGACTAGTTTCGGTTTCACCTCCTTCACCCCCCCTCCATTTCAAAATTGACAGAAACGTCTTAATTCATCATGAAACGTGTAGAGTTTAATGATACAACTCGGGCGATACATACGAAGCCCAATGGTTGGCTTTTAGAGCGGCAACTGCAACCCATAGTCTAACTTTTAGATCTGTTTTTGTTCCATTTCACACCCAGACAGTAAAACCTCAATAATAAGACCACCTCAATAATAAGACCACCTCAATAATAATACCACCTCAATAATAAGACCACCTCAATAATAAGACCACCTCAATAATAAGACCACCTCAATAATAAGACCACTTAGGGTGGCCGCATTAATTGAGGTTTTGCGGTACTTAGATCCGCATTGATTCTAAAGAAAGTTGGTGTTAATGGTGAAGTGGTCTGATTATCGAATTAAAATATGGAAGAAGAAGTACTCACGGTTTTATGATCATATGGCCTAATTAATGAGGTGGTATTACTTTCGAGGTGGTCTATAAGTGAGGTTCTAATGTACATAACAATTAAGAAAACAAAGTATGGCATTTGTTTATTTCTTGTATCTTCAACCTACTCTGTATTTTGTTGCATTATACAGTCAAACCTGTCTGTTAAGACCACCCATGGGAACAGCAAAATGTGGTCTTTGTTTACAGGTGGTCTCTATTAACAGATTAAATATCATTGAAAATGGTCTGATGGGAGATAAAATTGATGTTCTTTGCAGACAGGTTTTGCAATAGTGGTCTTTGTTCGCAGGTGGTCTTTAACACAGGTTTTGCAATAGTGGTCTTTGTTCGCAGGTGGTCTTTAACACAGGTTTGACTGTATTGTCAAAACTATGATAAATTAGTGCATCATAAATGATTAACAACGTGTACATATTTATTTTTATTTTGTTTATGCGTCTGGATGCGCATGACATAAAAGCACATATCATCACAAATACCAGCAAGAATACAGTCAACCACGAACATTCTCCTTTAAAGCACGTGAGGTATGGCACTCTTTACGTTGTATATCTAATACATATACATTCAAAAATAATTATAGGAAATATTTAATGGTGAATCAATAATATTTTATTCTTGCATGTATGTGTCTTATGTGAAATGTCTGTGCTTGTTTTATGTTCAGGTCATCGTAACTTTTGTAGCTTTTGATGATCTCATTTATCATTATAATTATGTTGTATGTATGAACATGTGTAGATATGTTTTAATGTTGATTTCTTACATTGTTGCATGTACCAGTTTCCTGGTTCTACCATAGTTTACCTTGATAGTCAGACCACCACACAAAAAAGACCGACATTCTTCAGAATAAATGAGCGCCGCTGTACGATGTCCAACCTCTTGTGTTAGTGACGTCATTTCTAGAAAACGCAACATGTGATGTCACTATTTGCAAACAGAAAACAAAATTTACTTAACATGGTCAACTCGTTTTCATGTTGCCATATGGGGCAAATATTGCTTACTGTCAGCACATGGTGACGTCACATGTGACGTTTTCTGGAAATGACGTCACTTGAAGAAGAGGTTAGAAAAAATGGTACAGCAGCGTTCAAATGCTGTTCTTATTATTGAGGTTTCGTTATTACCTACACATTTGTCATATCGACACGTTCACATAATTATTTGAATAAATTTTAAATAATTAGGATCACGAGGACACACTAACAATAATTTTGATATAAAACTATCAAAAGCTGATAACTTTATAGCTGTTGTAGCATGATTCAAGTCACAGCGTTCAGATTGAAGGATATCACGTGATGTCAAAGCAAAGATACATCGTAGATTGCACTTGAGGATATTAAAGCGTACATGCATTAGGGAACAGATGAGCAAGGAATGGCCTGGCAGACCATAAGGAATAGCTAGGAGAATCAAAGAGGATAAACAGTGAAGGGGGATTAATGTTAGGAAAAGATCACAGGACAAGTCAAGACAGCTGGCAACAATAGGCCAAAACTGGGTTGAAAATAACCTGAACACTATACAAAGTGAACGAATTGCACAGGGGAAAGGAAATATAACATACATTAAAAACACAAAAGAATATTAAAAAATACTGGGGGATTAGATCGATTAAACAGCTAGCTAGACAAAATTAATATGAACATTATTTATGATGGAACACTTGTCAGAGCGACGGACAAATATAGAGTTTAGATGTTAACTGAAGAAAAAACAAACACAGAAATATAGATGGTATAGTTAATTATCTCGTATCGCTCGCTTGTAGTGCACATTCTGTTTTGGGACGTTGATAAACACATGATTAATTTGCAAAATAATCAACAAATGAATAACCGTGCTTCATGAAAACATGTCATGTCCTTGTAATGCAACATTCGTGACGTATGTCTATATTATGATAGTATAAGACAAGTGATTAATGAGTTTGAAATGATGTTATTTGTCAAAGGGTCGGTTTGTCATACTTGCCTGTCTAATTCACGCTGCATTGTAAGCGGCGAGTATTAAATCAACGCCTATAAAATCAACAATGATGCACATTGCTATATACTCCTATTTTGAGAAACTTTAATTTATACAAGGAAATGTGTATGTGTTTTATACTTTCTATATTTCAATGGAGGGAAAAGTGGCTGAAACTTTGTCGTATGTCAAGTTAGTAATAAGTATTAATTCATAACGTGGAGAGTCAAAGGATTCTACAAATTTAGATGTATCTGGCCCAGGTTTGACCACGATCGTGTGTTTTGTACCTTAAATGAAATCCTCTCAGAGATAAGATTTCAATAGCTCATAGTTGTGCTCATAATAGTATAGTACATTGTATATTCATTTACGCAGCTGGAGTGTACATTAGATTCAGTGACCCTAATGTCTATTGTATTCAACATTTCACAAGTTTTAGATTTTGATCGTCATAGGTTTTTTTTTTCCATATTGCATCAAGTATTCTGCTGCGTTGGGAATTTACCTTGTGTAAGTTTCATCGGGTTTCAACAATTTTTTCACTCAAATAAGGCGGCCAGTTAACCTGACCCGTTTTCCTGGAATTTTATTATTATCCAGTACTAACTTGCGCTTGCGCAAGCAACGGACAATGTCGTGTTGTGGACATGACCTTAGTCAATGTCACGGAGGAACATAAAATGCCGGAACCGGGAATCGAGCCCGGACGTGCTGGATGACAGTCTAGGGTTCTACCAAACTGAGCTAGCCGGGTGGCTTGCACGGTTTAGATCTCAAGCTAATTTAACGTATTCATTCATTGAATACATACTGAACTGACTTAGCTTTTTTCTTCTTTAAACAATAATTCTGAAGCCAGTTAATACATTAATACAACATATATCAATCACACTCCAAGACAGATCCCTGGATTACTAACCTGAACTATCTCCTAATTAGGGGCTTGTGAAAATAGTGGTTCAACCTTGCCCGGAGCAGCTTTCAAACTCGTGACCTTCAGATCAGGAGTCGGGCGCTCTACCAGCCGACCGATATGCCTCAAACTGCACTGACTTACACGATTTTACAAATTTTATTTGTCCAATCACATATCAACTTACCAAAACAAAACAACAACAAAATCTTTTTGAAACCACAATTTATTTAAATATCACAATATCCACACAGTAAAGGATAAACTAAGCATTATAACAACAATAGAAACAACATAATATAATATAAAGTAAAACAACATTGCTCATACATAATGTGTACCAGTAAAAACACCATCAGTCATGCTGAGTAGAAAAGCAAGTGTGCAAAATATATACAGTAAACCTCAATAATACGACCACTCTTGTGACCCTTCAAAACTGGTCTTCTTATTGAGGTGGTCTTAATATTGAGGTTGAACAAAGAGCGAAATAGGAAAATTGTGTTCTTAATTTCGATGTGGTCTTATTATTGAGGTGGTCTTTAAGTCTGTTATTTTGCTGTATGCTCATTTTCCTGTGAATTCAACAATGCTGATCCAAACTAAACCATCATAAATTTGGTTATTTATTTTTAAAATGGGTGTATAGTCGAAGCACACTCACTTTTTTACACAGTATACATCAACATAAATCATGTTACAAGTAACATATGACTGACAATTCGGGCAACTTAATGATCTTTCAATTAACAAGTCCCTTCAAAATCACGAAATGCAAATTGAGTGAATATTCATGAACCAATCAGAAAACAGTTGTCATATTAAAAAGTCAACAACCACATGTAAGGTGTTTACCACAATGAATTCTTATATGTAAAGTAATTCAATAAAAACATGATCACAAACTGTTTTGATTACTAAACCTCATTACAAAGTCAATCATATTCACAATGAAATTTCATCCACCTTTCCTTTAAGATCAGAGAAAATTCGGTAAACACTATATAGCGCTTCTACTAAACATATCTCACAACAGATAGGACACCTCTGTTTTTATATTAGAAACCTATAGCATAAGAAACTTATAGCATAAGAAACTTATAGCATAAGAAACTTATAGCATAAGAAACTTATAGCATAAGAAACTCATAGCATAAGAAACTTATAGCATAAGAAACTCATAGCATAAGAAACTTATAGCATAAGAAACTTAAAGCATAAGAAACTTATAGCATAAGAAACTCATAGCATAAGAAACTTATAGCATAAGAAACTTATAGCATAAGAAACTTAAAGCATAAGAAACTCATAGCATAAGAAACTTATAGCATAAGAAACTTAAAGCATAAGAAACTTATAGCATAAGAAACTTATAGCATAAGAAACTGATAGCATAAGAAACTGATAGCATAAGAAACTTATAGCATAAGAAACTTAAAGCATAAGAAACTTATAGCATAAGAAACTTATAGCATAAGAAACTTAAAGCATAACTTGCATTGAATGAGCATAATATATTTCTCCTTCTTTAATCAATTATTTATAAATATCTTTTAAGACTCATAAAAGATACTTAAGAATTGCTCACGTTTATTTTTTCTCTATAGCTATTTTACCTGTAAATACTATTAACAGACCAAATACCTAATTTTTCTCGGGCGGATGTCAGAACTTCCAAATGTTTCGACTGCCAATGCTGAATAATTGATAAATATATTTAAGTGTATGTATTTTCATGAAATTGGGGCTTGGTTAACAGAGCTAAATGAATATTGCTTGCAACACTATGCTGTTGAAGACAAGTGAGTATATGCCAGTGTATAAGTGAGAAATATGTTTGTAGTAAATGGATTAAATACAATCTGACTATTTAGACAACTTGTCTCCTAATTCGACAAACCCATATCTCAGTTGATGTCATTTTGAGAAAATTGCTTTTGAAGTCGTTTTGAATAGCAATTGATAGTGAACAATTATAGATTTATGAAACTGGTATTAACCTCATTTAGCTAAATTCCATAATTCAAGAGAGTATACTGAAAGCAAATAGCTAACATGAACAAAAAACACAGTACCAAGTACCAATATCACGAATCAAAGGACTGAAGGTCCTTGGAGGTGCTTCCAAGGCAAGACTTCAAGTTTTCCATATTATCGTATTAGAAAGTAGTATGCAACTATTTGGGTAATAAATAACGGAAATAATCCAGAAAAGCCGTTTATATCAAGACTCCCGCCATTCCACAATTGTCATATACCTCACAAATCAGCCATTATACTCATCAAATCTATAAAAAAACTCAGAGGAATTTACATGTTCTATTTTCTTGAGACGATGAATATTACAGTTCTTCGAGTAGACCATCCTGCTGACGATGATTGCAATGAGATGCTAAAGCACCTCAAAATCTGAGTTACCAGTTTGTAGAATTAAGGTAACAAATTTTATCATTTTTATAATTACAGACATAGAACTAATGGTTCAATACAACGAGCAGACAATCAACATTATGCTAACATACCAACAATATAGTATCATGATTGAGATTCAATAATAAAAAAATATTTCTAGTTAACGATAAAGATTAACACATATTAGTAAACAACACATTCACTTCAAACAAGCGAATAGTTCTGTTATATTGACCGCCAAAAGGAGTATGAACTTTCGGGACTGATTCACATCAAGAAAGGGGACATAATGCACTCTTGCTTAAAGCTATAACAGTTAGTTGTTTTACTTTTCTATTAACATACATTTGCGGCTTGTCTTCGTAAATCGCACGGAAAAACACGAACAACATAATACATGTAGAACGAGTCTCGTGCTGATGACGTCACGTTATGACATCACATAACAGCAAATATTAACTAATGAATTTGCGAAGTCAGACGTTACTGTATAAAAGCCCTTAAATAGTAAGTTGTTTTATTCAATCTTGTCCTTTATTTCTCAAAAAGGTATGCAAGAAAGAGAATCTATCACTGGCTTCATGTGTAGATGGAAATATACGGCTCTCGGGTAACTGTTCAGGCGGTATCTCAGCACAGACAAAACCAGAAGCTGGTAACAGATTCTAATATCAAAATGGTACTAATGCTCTAAACATATACCAGGGAGGGTACAAATCTGTCAGCAAGGTACAATGTATTACCGTTGGACCCTAAAAAATAGGGTAGGTGATTTTTTTTTTCGAATGAAGCAACTTAAACAATGATTAGAACGTATGCTAACATTGTGTTTAATCAAGGAGAGTATAATAACGCTGTATAGCTGGAATACTCGTAAAGCGTCTAACAACTGGGGAAAAATATGAACCTAAAGAAAAATTTACATTAAGAAATTTTACCAAAAAGAAGAAATGTTACCAAAAAGAAAAAAATGTTAGCACGCGAAAAAATGTTCTAGGGTCGGGGCAAAAAAATAGGGTAGGTCGGGAAACCTAAAACAAACATATTTTTTTACACCTTACCTATGCATCAGGTAGATAGACGTTATTTTCACAATAAAATTTGAAAGCTACAAGTGTACTAACACGTATTAAGGACATTGATACACAATAGGGAATTGTTTATGACACACATAACTTAACTTATAACTCATTTAACTAGACATTAATATCAGCTTGTAATTCATTCAAACATCAAACCATGTACACACATAGACTATATAAATATGCAAGGTAATATTTTGACATATTGTGATGTGAAACAGCAATATATTGATAATAAAACACGCTAATTTAACCTATCAAGGATTTGGAACAAGACTACAGTAACTCAGTATCGGTACAGAAGCAGTTACAATAGTTTTGCAGAAAAAAATCAAAATGTGCTGACATATACAGAATTTACAGTTTACGACATAAATCACAGATAATTTCAGACACATTGTTCTTTCTGTTGCTATTGATTTAATAAGACTGGGATTTGAAAATAATTTTTTGAAGATTCAATGATTTTTTAGCTTAGAAATAAACATAACTATTTTCCATTTTTAGATTTAGAGTAATTTTTGAGATTTTTCATTTTGAAATAAAAATTTTTTTTTTATTATTCTCAAAAATTGGTAATTATATTGTTTCTATAAGTATTAACAACACAAAATCTAAATTTTTTACAATTTTTTTTACCAGCTACATCAAGTCCTCTATTACATTATGCAATTCTATCATAAAGTTATAAATATATTGCACAAACATACAAAATACAAGAAATTATTCCAGGCAATATCTCACTTATACTTTTGAAACTTACACAATTCCAGCCAAACATTACAGTCACAAATAAAAATCTAATTTATTAAAAGAAAAAAAATTGACAGAAACTAATTTTAATAATCTGAGCAAAATTAACTGTCATAGGAATAAATAATATATAAATGATATTTAACAAACTGATATGCCACATACGTAAAGCTGTCAAAATTCCTCATCATATTTGGTCACAAGACATACAACTGTTGTTTTTTAACACACACACATAAAATCTTCATTATACTTTAAAATGCAACATGTACGCTACAAACATACACTTAATCATTAACAGAAAATTAGGGCACATCTTACAGTGACATTGACCTTGAATATACAGGACACATATTGCAGTGACCTTGACCTTGAATGTACAGGAGACACATTACAGAGACCTTGACTATACTGGACACATAGTGCAGTGACCTTGACCTTGAATGTGCAGGGCACAACTTACAGTGACCTTGAATGTAAGGACACACCTTGCAGTGACCTTGACCTTAAATGTACAGGGCACACCATACAGTGACCTTGACCTTGAATGTACAGGGCACATAATGCAGTGACCTTGACCTTGAATGTACAGGAGACACATTACATTGACCTTGAATGTAAGGACACACCTAGCAGTGACCTTGACCTTGAATGTACAGGACACACCTTACAGTGACCTTAACCTTGAATATACAGGACATACCTTCTCTTTTTTACTTAACAACCGTTTCAATTGCCACTGAAAACTCATGAATTGTTTGTTAGTCATACTATGATAGCCTAGACAAAAGTGTCAGACAGACAGATGGACAAACTAACTAATGTACACAACGGACAATGTGTCTACTGCATGCCTCCATTAGGGGGCATAAATATATAGTTATAATAAATAACGATAAAATAACACACCCATTACATCTTCCATATACACACAAATGATTCACTCTCATAATATTCTCGTCATGAAAGGTGCATCTTTATAAAAGACAAAATATCCTAAACCTATCAAATCATAACCATGCACACACTTTTCTTCTATCTAGTTTACGTCTAGACTTTACAAGAAAAACCTTATCAAGTTCTCACCAACAGAAACGCAGAAATTCAGTTATGATAAAGCGTTATATTTCATGTTTTTGTAAGAATGTCATTAAAAAGAACAAACTTCAAATCCAATCAACTCCAGCACTTTTTAAAGCCTTCTTTAAAATATGGACTTTGGATTTTACATGAAAAACTTGAAATTCAATTACCTTTGATAATTATTGAGCATTTATTAAGCAGTTGATATACACTCCATGCCATTAATAACGCAACTGAAAATTTGTTCGCGTCAGCACGTCGACGTTATAAATAAATAATTATATTTGAATTCTCCAACATAATTTCCTAAACTTAATCAATTATTAAATATAAATACCACAACCATAGTTTAATTTCTTTTTGAAGAATGATTTACTCATTTGTAACAATAAAACGCTATTTTACGCTTGAAACAAACAAAATGAAGGCTAAAATGATAAAGTTGCGTTTTTAATGGCATTAAGTATATAGACAATTTATACTAGAGCCATGTCATGGAGAGGAACCTCTAGGCGATGTATCGAATACAGAAAAGGAGAATATTCAGTTTGTTCCGACAAAATACTAGCTGTCTTACGATTGCAGTGAACAATATGTGGCTTGTTAGTGCTTATACATTAATAAAGACTAGATGCTGTCTGACAAAGGATAGTTTAAATTCTCAAAGACACCACTTCTAATGCAAAGGACAATCATATTAACTATGCAAAAAAAAAAAAAAAAATGAAAAATGGTTATGAAGTAATTTTTAAAATCTATTCTAGTTCTATGCATCAAATATACTGCGAATTCATTCTTCTAAATGCATTCCTTAGATTATTTCGTAAAAACCCACTTCAATTGCTCTAATAAGATACACAACTATGTATCTTCACACATTCAGAGGTACTAGATATTAAAATGGTGACATAATAACCTTTGGTATTGCCCTATGATAGATGACAAGAACTAACATATGACTATCATGTGATTGTACATACAGCATCATTAGTAACAGACATATATTTCCCCCATTATTAACTACATCAATTTTTTTACTGGTCAAAGTTCTAAAAGAGCTGATTTATTGCAAGCCATTTTTTCAAATATTTAATAATGTACGTGCATTATACAAACTTTTAACATGTACGTAACAAATATTCTAGTTACCCAGGTACAGTCAGACCTCGTTTATTCTACAACCTTCTATACAATACTTGGTATCGTCCGAAATAAATATCATCTCCAGACCTATCTACTTAGGCACGTTGAATTGAAATGGGCTATTCGAAACCAAGATTTATTCAAAATAAAATTTCGGACCCGACGAATTCGAATGAATGAGGTCGGACTGTACCTTTAAACACTTTTATGCTTCATAATATACGATTAACACTTAACAGTGAATAATTAACAGTGTATACCTCAGGGACTATATTACATACAACATTTCTTAATAAGAGGAGACAAAACTCACGACAATATTGCAGTAATAATACTACATGAAACAATATAAATGATTACATTAGACAACAATCATATTTTTTTTTAAGTTCTTCGTAATCTGATTAAACAACGTTTTAGAAATAAATATTTTGCACTTTGCTTGACACCAATCACACATGGTGGCTCTCTGTTAAAGTGAATACAGTTAAAAATTTGGATTAAAGGTATTTTTCTCCGATGTACAGTATCAGTTATCGTGGCTGTGATTGGTCAAACAGATCATGTGACTTCATACCTGACCAATCAAATTTGATTTTAAGTTAATAAGAGTGTGTTCATCTTCTACTACTTCTAGTACTAGTTACCATGGCTGTGATTGGTCAAACAGATCATGTAACTTCATAACTGACCAATCAAATTTGATTTTATTGTGCTCATCTTCTGCTGCTTCTACTAGTTTCTTCAACACTGTATTCGATGAGGTTATCAAAGGAAAATGGAATGAAGAGATAGCCACCACCTTTGTAGAATTTTGAATTGAACTCAACCCTGAAATAAACAAATAGTCCTTCTGTCAGTACGATATGAAACAAATGATATTGTATGTTGAACTAAACTTAAATTAACACAAGCACGCCCACAGGTTGGAATATGTATGTATGCGAGTACATGTATCCAATAAAATAACCGTACTTAAATGGCAATACCGTACTTAAATGGCAATACCATACTTAAATGGCAATACTGTACTTAAATGGCAATACCGTACTTAAATGGCAATACTGTACTTAAATGGCAATACCGTACTTAAATGGCAATACCGTACTTAAATGGCAATACCATACTTAAATGGCAATACCGTACTTAAATGGCAATACCATACTTAAATGGCAATACCATACTTAAAAGGCAATACCGTACTTAAATGGCAATACCGTACTTAACTGGCAATACCGTACTTAAATGGCAATACCATACTTAAAAGGCAATACCGTACTTAAATGGCAATACCGTACTTAACTGGCAATACCGTACATGAACAACAATACCGTACTTAAATGGCAATACCATACTTAAATGGCAATACCATACTTAAATGGCAATACCGTACTTAAATGGCAATACCATACTTAAATGGCAATACCGTACTTAAATGGCAATACCATACTTAAATGGCAATACCGTACTTAAATGGCAATACCATACTTAAATGGCAATACCGTACTTAACTGGCAATACCGTACATGAACAACAATACTGTACTTAACTGGCAATACCGTACATGAACAACAATACCATACTTAAATGGCAATACCGTACATGAACAACAATACCGTACTTAACTGGCAATACCGTACATGAACAACAATACCGTACTTAACTGGCAATACCGTACATGAACAACAATACCATACTTAAATGGCAATACCGTACATGAACAACAATACCGTACTTAACTGGCAATACCGTACATGAACAACAATACCGTACTTAACTGGCAATACCGTACATGAACAACAATACCATTCTTAAATGGCAATACCATACTTAAAAGGCAATACCGTACTTAAATGGCAATACCGTACTTAACTGGCAATACCATACATGAACAACAATACCGTACTTAAATGGCAATACCATACTTAAATGGCAATACCATACTTAAATGGCAATACCGTACTTAAATGGCAATACCATACTTAAATGGCAATACCATACTTAAATGGCAATACCATACTTAAATGGCAATACCGTACTTAAATGGCAATACCATACTTAAATGGCAATACCGTACTTAACTGGCAATACCGTACATGAACAACAATACCGTACTTAACTGGCAATACCGTACATGAACAACAATACCGTACTTAAATGGCAATACCGTACATGAACAACAATACCGTACTTAACTGGCAATACCGTACATGAACAACAATACCGTACTTAAATGGCAATACCGTACATGAACAACAATACCGTACTTAACTGGCAATACCGTACATGAACAACAATACCGTACTTAAATGGCAATACCGTACTTAAATGGCAATACTGTACTAAAATGGCAATACCATACTTACCAATGTAAACGTAGAGCATGAAGGAAAGCCGACATCCCTTCCATCAAGACTAGAATAATCACAGTCAGCGTTGCCCAGAACGAGAAGCAGATTACGATTAGAATCGTGGAAACTATTGAAGAACTCATACTGAAGGCAATCTGCATTACCATACTCCAAAGTACTTCTGATAGCTCTATAAATAGCAAAAAGGTAAAGGTTATAGTGAAGGTCATAGTGAAGGTCATATAAAGATCAACTGCTAGGAATATGAAAATTTGAAAATTCACTGAACTTAAAATAAAGTTGGACGAAAATCAGATTAAAATATAATTAATTAAATATCATATTTAGTATCGAAAAATGTAAAATAATACGAATGGACAGACAGAGAAATAACATGTGACTTTCATATTCAATTTCATGCATAAAATATACAGTTCATTGCTATCACAAAATAAAATATCACATTTGTGTTACATTAGATAAGACAATGGCTGTCTATTACAGTAGCCTTTTTTCCTAAACTTAAGTGAAATCGCACATCCAGCTTAGCAATTTGTGATCTTAGTAAATCAAGTTGTTGGCGTAAAACTTCTACTTTTCTAAAGCTGAGGCACCTGTTACCTGGAAAATCCCTCAAAAAGTCATAATTGTAATAGGTTAGCTTTACGTGAGCACTCCTATTTTTAACATGCAGGATGTTAAAAAAGTTTGTTATTTTGTTAGTTAGATCAAATGAATATAATGCTGTGTACACTGGCTTTATTCGCATGATGAAAGATATTGCTTTTTTCATGAATATCCATTTTATTAAGACCTCTCACACACAAGTAAACTATTGGTCCATAGCGACACAGATGGACAGGACAGAGCATTTAAAAATAAAGTAAAAATTCAAACTTAGAGAACCAACTTTGTTAACACCCTGTAGAAATATAGAAATTGCAACAACAGAGAGATACTTACGGGCATGAGCCAAGCTAAGTGCCCACAATCGTAGGTATGATGCAGTATGGGACACACATCCTAGACAATACTCGATGGTGTGGATAGCTTGACTTATACATACTTCTCCCAAATCAAACTCCTGTAAGGGCGAACAGAACTGTCAATATTAAC
The DNA here is from genome assembly GCA_032209605.1 of Mactromeris polynyma. NCBI lineage: Eukaryota > Metazoa > Mollusca > Bivalvia > Venerida > Mactridae > Mactromeris > Mactromeris polynyma. The sequence goes on along the minus strand of JASFXZ010000030.1, from coordinate 7,539,764 downwards.
ACATAAATGGGGTCTGAGATTATAAAACTGAAGAAGAAGAACCAGTCTGAAATCTCAAGCTTCCGACTGGTTGGTTTAGAGCTCAACCATATCACTGACCAATGGTAAGGCTTCATTCTGGGACTGGTGTACAAGCTCAGTTCTAAACCCTCAGGTGTATACAAATACAGTCGGACCTCGTTCATTTGAATTCATCGGGTCCGAAATTTTATTTTTCGAAAAATACATGGTTTCAAATAGTCAACTTCAATTTGACATGCATAAGATACTTCGGGACCTGACATTTATTTCGGATAATATCGAGTATTCGGATAGAAGCTTGTTATATAACTGAGGTCCGAATGTATATAAAAGCATCAAAGGTAATTGTGTATCAGTACCTAACTAACAGGAATATTTCTGCTATATATTTAATGTAACAAAAGCACCGCAAGCATTATGTTGAAGCTCGTCCAGGGGTCACCATAGCATTGGGACGTACATTTTTCAGAATCTGAGCTATACGCAATATTTAATATTTTTGTGAATGCAGAATGATGACGATCATGCTCTGACAATAACTCTTTGTTTGTTTCAAGAACTTAAGAGCTAATGAAATGAAACCTGGACTCCAATACAAATGATTATTTTAATTCATGCATAGAAATGTAAGTTCAAAAGATTCCAGAAAAGTTAAAGGTAAGTATTAATAGATTTTATGAATATCTATAATCGAAAAAAGGCATGCAATTACTTGTATTAAGTCTCAACTTCTGCAAGCATTTACAGCCATATAACTCTCAGAAAATTAAGCCAATCAATTTGTATACAACACAAAACCATTACAACATCACAGTAAAGTACAACAAATTCAATATGCACAGATAGTAGAATGAAGTCTAACTTGTAATGAATCAAATTAATTAGAAATTAGAGAATAAATTCACTATAACAACACGTAGAGCAACGCAATAATAAACTCATATACAGTAAAACCTCACTGATAGAACACCTCAATAATAAGACCACCTCAAAATTACAAACACAATTTTCAAGACCATTTTCAGTGTTTTGCTCTTTATTTAACCTCAATATGAAGACCATCTCAATAAGAAGACCAGTTTTCAAGGGTCCCAAAGGTGGTGTTATTATTGAGGTTTTACTGTATATGACCAATCAGAGTAAACTTCTTTATTAGTGGAAATTCTATAAACAGAAAGGTATCATCAAAAGTTACAACACTTCAATAGTAATTGTAGAATGAAGCATAGTTCTACTTTTATCCTATCTATTCAGCAGTTTCAATAGAAGAGTTCACGGTCAAGATCATATTCAAGACAAATAGCATTAAGTCATACATGCTAATTAAATTCGGCTGACATTAAGTCATGGCTTCATACAACTTAAAAGCATAAGAGTAATACTCAAATAATTTCACTCCAACAACGAAAATTAATTTTCTTTCAAAGATATATATATTGCACCAACATTACAACAAAGTTTGATTAAATCCTGATTAAAGGATTACATAATGCACACAATGATCAGGGGTTCCAATTGACCCTAGTGTTGACCCTTTGACCCCTAGAAAATTTCCAAAAAGCAGCATATTGACCCTCAGGAATTTTTCTCCAAATTTTAGGTACTTAGGCTATAAAATGGTTACGTCCAGTTAAAAATTATTAAAATGACCCTTCAGATTCAGCCCCTTGTGGAACCCCTGATGACAATAATATACAATAAAAGCCAAGTATTCCAATTATTATTGAGGGATCAATTAATTCATTCACCAAAGAAACATAAGGGAACACATATGCGCTATATACATATTACACAGAAATGTTAGAATATAATATCAGGCTTCAAGAACTGACAAATTGTCTTAACGTTGCACAAGATATCAAGATCCAAACCCAACAAGCCACCACCCATTAACAAGTTCGAAGGAATAAGGAAGTTGAAACATTAATTGGTATATGTTTGTCATAATCACACTGATTATACGCATGCTAAAGTTCTAGATTTTAGATTAAATATAATAAATTAAACAAATCAAATATCTTAACATTACAAAATATGTTTTTTGTTCTTAAGGATTGAACTACCTGAAAGATTTAAGAACTCAAACGGTGATAACAATTAATAGAAAGAGAATACTGTACTCAGGCATGAGAATGCAAGATATCAAAATCAGCTGAAAATTCGGCAAGGGGTCCAGGGGGCCGCTGGAGCTCCTGGCTTTTAAGCATCTTAGATGGCTTAAATTGTCTCAAAAACAGCCCTTGCGAGCGTCAAATCAGTGGATTTCCACGAAAAATTCTCATACCTGTGTACTTTGATAATAAGAATTTTTTTTCTGAATATAAGACGAAGTTTGAAACCAGGACAGATGGAGACAGTCACAATATGCCATCAATGTAAGAAAATAAAATATGATTGGTATTTTCAACAATGTGTTACAAAATATTGTTGATAACACCGATGGTTCTGAACAGAATTAAAATAAATGAAGCGTCAGTGTCTGCTGGTGTCAATATATGGAGTCACTACTTACAAAAATGTTTTACAACCCAAAATATTAAGTACGAGTTCAAAATAAAATCTATTCTAACAGAAAAAACTCAAAATGTGCTCATTTTTCACAACATATTTTCACTACCTCCGGTATTGTAGGGGGCACTTGCGTTTCAATATCCCCGTCCCCTCTCTGTAAGCCGTCCTGTCCCGAGTTTACCAAGTCTCCACTGTTGACAGACAACTGTGACAAGCAACAAGAGTGGTCAATGAGAGTAATCTCCCTTGGATAATTCAAATATTAGCCGTTAAAAACCATGAACACATTGCTAGATTCAAACACAGAAAAGTGACTTGATTTATTTGTTAAAATACGTATTAACCTTGGAATGAAGTCTAGGGATTATATTGTATTTTGTATACAAGCTTGCAGCTATTTGACTTACTAATGTGCAAATATGTAAAAAGATCTTACATACATACATACTATTAATGAGTACTATGTGCAAATATGTAAAAAGATCTTACATACATACATACTATTAATGAGTACTTTGTGCAAATATGTAAAAATATCTTACATACATACATACTATTAATGAGTACTATGTGCAAATATGTGAAAAGATCTTACATACATACATACATACTATTAATGAAAAATTCATAACAGGAAGGATTATGGCGTATATCAAGATGAATTGTGGGTAAAAATCTAGCATTGTTCTATGGTAGTATATAAGCATATTTGTTTGCATGGCATTACAACACATCTGTTGTTGAAATGTGTGATGATGCAATAAAAAAGACAATTAGAGAACAAGGCGCAATGACAAACCTCAACCGTGTCAAACCAAGGTCAACTTCAAATTAATAAAGTGTCCATAAAACATAAAAGTTTGTATCTAAAGTTCAAGATCCCAAACCAAACATTTTTTTTCCAACCATCTTCCAACATGGATGCAGACTAATGCCATGCAAATAAATGTAAAAAAGCAACGGAAATCCAAAACTATTTTCTGACATCTGAATTTGTTCCGTTAACTCTCTGAAAAGTAACTCTCATTTTTGACATCTGAATTTGTTCCATTAACTCTCTGAAAAGTAACTTCCATTTGGCAGCTACCACCATCTCAGTTTGTCTAAATAATTCGAAAAATCTGTATGATCAAATATTTTGAACACGCAGCATGTCATAAAATCCCGAAACTTCCACATTCAGAAGTCAAAAAAAATTGCTTTGAATCTCCGAGTCAGTATCAATGCACCAGAGATTTTCTATCTTAGTTTGGATAAACTTCACCTGCTCTCCAACTTCCTCATCATCATCTCGATCGTTAGGGTTTTCCGAATCGACATGGTGCACGACCTCAGGTGTGTCGCCGTCTTGGAATGTATTACCGTTAACTAACTGGTACGAGTGAGACTGCTAATTGCGGAATAAAAAAACGTAACATCACAATGCACAATAATAGGCTTCCCAAAGTCGTTGCACAGATCACCTGACATTCGGACAGAGAGAAACATACTGTCTATTAGAAATTTTGTCCGACATCTACCATTTTTGAATGCATGGCAGCTAGTTAACTTGCCAGACATTTTATCAGGGAACTGGGGAAAGAGTCACAGGACCTGTTTGTAATTGGCCGACATGTCAGACTGTGTAGCAACTTTTAAGAAACCTACAAAACCCACAGGTCTCCAGATTATTTCAACATTTATGGTCTGTCCAAACAGAAAATGGCAGATCACTTTTAAGTCAAAAGTATCTTATAATGGTTATAGGTCCATTTTTATAGTTTAAATCATTTTGCAAAGAATTCCATGAGAGAGTCAAACCAACTTATTCATATTCAGACATAGGCGGTAATTTGACATAACCCTGAACTTAAAATTCAAGCAAATTAAAATTCATAGTGAAAATGTTCATGAAATTTAGTGAATATAAAAGCAATTTTTTCGGTTTTCATGTCTTACAATAATATGGAGACCAGTCTATAAAATACATAGAGGAAAATACTGCCATGCTATTCCATGCTAAAATACAAACTCCAAACTTGCTGAACAAAAACATATTGGGAAAAGTTGAGCATTCGAGAAACTGTTATTTATAATCTGGGGATGAAATTTAGACAAGTCAGCCCTTTTTTATTGGCAAATTTGGGGTTGACATGTGGCCCCATTCCCCAAAGAGCAAAGTATACATTTTCCCCAGATTTTGTCAAAATTTTCCGATCGGTAAAATTATTTCCCCGTAGTAGTCACATTTTCTTCATCGAAATGTTAATATCGGTGCCATGTTTTAAACACTCAAAACAATCTATAAAACAGGCAAATCATTCAATTTTGCTTAATTAATCTTGCATCCAAACAAAAAATTTTGGTAATATTAAGTCCTGTTAATTCCCCAATTTGGCGATTTACTACGGAAATTCCCCCTTTAAAAAGGCCCCACCATACTTCCCTAAAATCCGAAAAAAGGGCTGTAAGACTATCAGTACATGTACTTTATTTGTATCCAATTAGACCAGTTTCATTTTCACCCCGCAATAAGATCTTTATAAAAATATACAGATTTCTAAAGCCATGTCCATGTAAGTAATATTTGATTTTAGAGTATTCATTTTACCTAATAACGATAAAAAAGTTTGCATTGATTTTTCCGGATGTATTTCCACATTTAAGCAACATGACAATATTTTCATCTGTGCATCAGCTATATTTCATAAAAAACAACATCTAGCTAGAAAACTGCAAATTGATCAAAAATATCTTGAATGACTATTCTTATTTTACCAAGAAAATGTATAATTTTTCAAAATTTTGAAGAATCGGGAGTATAGCGTTAGAAAGTAGAATTACAACATTTGAATATAAAATATTGACCACAAAATTGAATTTTTGACCACAATGATAAATAATATATTTACCTGTCCGGATTTACTTTGTTTCCACAGTATGTATGGTTTCACACACAGCATCCAAGGTATGCAACATCCAGCAACAACGACAAGAAATATCTGAAACCCTTGCTGTAATAATAATACATGAAACATTGAAATCATTCAAAATACCAGAAGTTTTATTCACAAGCATTTAAGGACTGTATCTCAGACTTTGACTTTACAACAAGAGCGCTGACTATCGCAAAATACGCTCGTTCTACGGTTATGTTCAGTGGATATGACTGGTGAGCGTAATTTGTCCGAGATATTATGCCCATACAAATTCTGACCAAATTTGGTGATGACTAGACAAATGCTTCTAAAGTTAGTGATAGTAACTGATTAGACGCATCACAGGCCCAGCATTAAGAAGTTCCCTACCATGTGATTTAAAGCCATGTACATGTATACATATTGTTAATGTTGTACTAATAAGTACTTTCAGTGCTTTGATTTATGTTTCATGAGGAATGATAAAGTTCCCTCCCTTTGATGGAATGCGGGAATTTGTAAATGGTGAATGGGCAACAAATAAAGAGTGCTCCTAGAAAAAGTGTTTTATTCAGTTAACACATATTACCCACAATTAATAAAACATCTGTCTCACCTGTCCAGAGTACCACAGTTCCTCTTCTTTCTTGTAGTTAAACAAGAACATGTTGATCAAACCTGTAACATGAAAAAAAACATTACTATTACTCTAGACAGTTAATCAAGAATTAATTTGGTAGCAAATAGGAAGTCATTTGAAACAGTGATTAAGGACAATCCAAATTCTATCTATATTTACTACCAGGTTCATATTTCGAGACCTACCTATCAGGCAGGAAAAAACAATCAAAGTGTCGAAAAAAAAAGATTTTATCTTTTGAATGTACAACATCTTTCTCCCCACTAACGAAGACATTACACATTAAGACATAAAATACAAAATGACCCCCCGACCCCAAAATCAATAAGGTTCCTCTGCTACCCAAGGTGAATGTGTGGACCAAGTTTGAGGATGATAACTCAAGGGGTTCTTGAGTTATTGATCGGAATCGAAAAGGTTACGGACGGACATACCGACGGACATGTGCAAACCAATATGCCCTCTTTTCTTTGAAGGGGGGCATAAATAAATAAATAAATAAAGTTGCACAAATTCATCAATAAAATTGCAAAGTAAATTTTTAAGTTCAATGGTAGAAGGCACCGATCTCAACTATTTTCAACAGGATATTGGTCCCTTTTTATATTTGAAACCTCAATTTGACTCATTTTTTGTCAATAGCATAACAGCGAACTAACTCACCAATGAGAAGATTTGGTGCTTTCCTAGACTCTGCCTCGGTGAATTTCAACCATTTGATGAATACAAGTAATATCAAATATCCAAAGATGGAACACATGAATATCAACTGTGGAATAAACTCGCAGTATATGTTCAATGCCTTTTTGAAATATCTGCAAAGATAAGAGAATGTACAGTAACAACTCACTTAAAGACCACCTCAATAATAAGACCATCTCAACAATAAGACCTCCTCAATACTAAGACCACACCACCTCAATAATAAGACCACCTCAACAATAAGACCACCCCACCTCAATAATAAGACCACCTCAATAATAAGACCACCCCAAAATCAAGAACACAATTTTCAAATCCATTTTCACTGTTTTGCTCTTTACTCAACCTCAATATTAAGACCACCTCTATATTAAGACCAATTTCAAGGGTCCCAAGGGTGGTCTTATTACTGAGGTTTTACTGTATACTGTCAACTGGTTTAAGTGAAATTTTGTCGTGACAATGAATGTTCTACTTGGGGATTAATTCAGACATTATGCGAATGTCAATCTGTTTGCTGAACCACGTAAAAGTAAACATTACCTACGAAACAACTTGTGCTTAGTACAATAACAACCCTGGCTAACATATATAACTACAGTAAAACGTCATTAATATAACCACCATTGGCTTGAAAGAAAGTCAGTTCTAACTGTGAGGTGGTCTGACTAACAAGTAAAATATTAACAGATCAACTTGTCCATGAACATATGGTGTTTTTAATGAGAGTAATTATTAAGTGTGGCACTCAAACACAATAATTACCCCTATATCTTATAATTACAATAAAATCTCAATGAAAATGGACCGAACAGAATATTCAGCACTTATTTGACATTTTCATGCACTTTCCATACTCAAATTTTCAATATCAGACTAAAAAGAGTAAATTTTATGATTTGAGATTTGAGTGCAGAGTGGAAGTATCCGTTGTTATCTTGAGCCCCGCCCGTATTTACAAACACTTTAAGACTGAAACTCAGACTTAGACTTTAAAAATGTAAAAACATTTTCTGCTCCAACATTTTATTACAATATAGATCTTAGTAAAAGTTGGCAAAAATGTAGAATATGTAACACCAATTATTCTGATAAAATTTTATCCATTCAGATTGAACGCAAATCGAAAGGCTGGTAACTATAACTTTTGCAAATTTAAAGTCCAAGTCTGTTTTCAGTCTTAAAGTGTTTGTGAATACAGGCCCCTGGGCCCACAACTCTAAGACCTTAATGTCTCCAACTAGTTGTCAGTGAAGCCATACTGACCAAGGTATCATATGAACCGCAACTGACAGCTGCTATTCTACTTACCTGTGATTCAATAAACTCAAAGATAATCCAAATAGCATGTGTGTTACACCAAAGATGACAGACATCTTCATCTTGAGTGAATTTGTGATAGTAATTTTGTTCATCGACATTTGCCATACCTGGAAAACAAACATATTCATAATGTAATCTTTCAGATGAATACAAATCCTTACAAAACAAGACAAAACCTGAATTCACTAGTATTGCCCTCAATGCTAAAAAGCTCTGTAAAAAGGTGTAACAGAATAACATGTTTTGGTACTTTATTTAGAAAAATTAACTGAAATTCTTCCGAGTTTGAACCTTTGTTATCCCACATCATAACGATATGACTTTTAATCACATGGAACATTTCAATATATTGAATTTGATACTATTCAGATGATAAAATTTACGTACAATGCACTTGGGAAGAAAGCCGTTCAAAGATCTGCATCAGGCAGGTGGCTGATAATGATCCAAGAGGGTTCAACACCACCACTAACTTGTCAGTCCTGCGACCACCTAAATCACTCCCTAGCATTGGAAGTTGAACCATCAAAGGGACAGTGACAGATTGAAATTTAATGTTCAAAATGAAAAACTTGTTGGAAAAAACAGTTTCACACCCCTAAATTTCTTTTTATTTAATTTATTCCAATTTTCATAAAAGAAACGTCCCCTTATTTCAACTGGTCTCTAATACTGTGTTGTCAGGACCACCTAATTTACTGGAGGACTACTCGATTTTGAAATCACTAGTCCTGCAGGATACTAACAGGTTGGAAGAGTAAGTGTCGAAGCCCGTCTTACCTTATCTTGCCTTAATAAAACTTCTCTCTGTAAATGATCTAACAGATAAATTTCAACACAAGAGCCAGAAAATGAGCAACCAGACCAGAGCTTACAAGACAAATGCTTCACCTAAAGAGTCATCCAGGCTGCTTACACATTCAGCTCTACCAAGAAAACCAGTAACTGTGACACTCATACATTATATTTGAACAGTTACAGAAGCTAGCCACTTACCGGATCTAATCCTATTGGATAGGGTCCATTGGAATAACAGGTAGCATTTGGATTTATTTTGTAAGAAAATTTATCCATCTTGTAGTAGTTATACATCCTGAAAAATAAATATCACATATATAGTCGAACCTCGTTCATTCGAATTCATCGGGTCCGAAATTTTGTTTCGAATAATTCATGGTTTCGAATAGGCCATTTCTTTTTGACATGCATAATAAGATACATCCGGACCTGATATTTATTTCGGATGATACCGAGTATTCAGATAAAAGGTTGTTGAACAAACGAGATCCGACTGTATTAACCAAACACACGTAAGCGTAGGAAACATCAGACAAAGTTTCAGTAAGTGAATCTATCAAAAACATCACATAATTCAGATTCCATTATCCAGAAAAAAAATCTCACTCACAACCATGTCACATATACTTAAGCCTTATAAAGGGATCAAGTAAAGGGCCGTTACTTAAGGGGCTCATCAATATTTTAACTTGACACTAGTACAAAAAAAACTATCTACAGCGGTTCAATTTGACCCTTTGACCCCTGCATTTTCCAAAAAGCTACATTATGACCCTCAGGATTCTGGCTGAAGAGTCAATTTTTCTCCAAATTAAAGGTATGTTGGCTATAAAATGGTCAAATCCCATCAAAAATTATCAAAATGACCCTTGAAATTCAACAACTGGTGGAAACCCTGATCTAAATACTTACTCTGGATCGGGAGTCCATCCAGAACCGAAGATGTTGAGAGATTTGGAGAAAATATCATTGTATATCAGACCCGTGTAGATAGAGAACACTCCCATCAACATTATAATGTATCTTCCACCAAAAAACATACCAAATATCTGAAATAATAAATAAGTAACTACACAGACTTAATCCACGCATACAAAACTTAAACACACAACCTCAAATAGCGTTGTATACAATTCATGTACAATAGATGCCTCTGAACTAGTAACGTCATAAATGTAAAATAATCCGGAGTTTTCCCTAAGATTTTTCAGCTAGGGGTCCTGGTACCCTTGTGTTTGATAAATTGGGGGTCTTTGGTAAATTTGTAGGGTCCCAGGCAAAGGGGGTCGGCACGTTAAAGAAATGACCTAAAACCTAAAACAGTCATCCAAGTCAAAATCAATCATTAATGATATTACATGGTATGATTGATTTTGACTTGGATGACTGTTTTAGGTCATTTCCTCAACGTGCCGACCCCCTTTGGTCCAAGATATGCAGTTTATACTTGACAACAATTTTTTTAGGAGTCCCAGAGATGCACAGGTAGTTGAAAATGGGAGTCCCAAGAAAGAAAAGGGAGTCAGGGACTCAAGATTTCTGCGTCAGGGAAATCCCTGTCATCCCTAGATTTATAAGGCTCGAACTCATATCTCTATTTCAGTAAATGCTTATTGGTATGTGCCCTAAGTTACAATCAAATCTCATGTTAACTACCTCAAAATTATGACAACCTCATTGCATTTACCACACTCAGACTAATAAGAGTAAATTTTATGATTTGAGAGTCGAGTGCAAGTATCCGTTATAATCCGGGGCCCGTATTTTCAAAGTCCAGTTTTAAATTGTCCACCAGATTTTAAGTCGACAACAAGACCACCACACAACTAGAACCTATATTTTTTAGAACCAAGGGTGTACTGCAAAATGACAAGATTTGAATACATAGTTCCAACATTTACAATATTTACCTCACTTGTTCCGTATTGTCGGCCATATTGAACATTTCCTTAAATTTTATAGGGAATATAATGTAAACAAAGATAAACTAATCAAATAAACAAAAAATAATTAAATCATTATGCTCATGTGGGCAGTTGGTTCAGTAAGTTGAAGAAAAAGTGATTGCCACATGCAAGTTTTCTTGGTATTTTCTCAATTATCACATATTTCGAAATTACTCCTATAAGGGCTTATCAGTTTTGCCTTTCAAAATGGCTGATGATTAAAAACAAGGGAGGTAAATATTGTAGATGTGGGAACTATCTATAGGAATCTTACCTCACTATCAGCAATCTTGGCTTCCAGCTGTTTTTCTCTCAGTATGAGGAAGAGAGCAAACAGTAACATAATGGTACCATGTCCCATATCACCAAACATGATAGCAAACAGGAAAGGGAAGGATATTATTGTCCATGGAGCTGTAAAATAATACATGGAATTGATTAGTGTTCTCTGAAATAATCCTCCACACGTGGAGTTGTTGTCAATTGCTTGCGGAAGAGCTGTGTTAGTACAAGTTGATAATAACCTCACTTAAAGACCACCTCAATAATAAGACCATCTAAAAATTAAGAAACAGTTTTCAAGTCCATTTTCACTGTTTTAGTCTTTATTTGACTTCAACATTAAGACCACCCCGATAAGAAGACCAGTTCTCAAGAGTCCAAATTGTGGTCTTATTATTGAGGTTTTACTGCAATTCCAGGAAAAGGAGTTAGGTCATCTGGCTACCATATATGACTGAAATCTTTTTATAAAACAGCATAAAACCCGATGATAGACTAAATCTTTGAAATAAGATTGGTAGGTCATGTTGGATGTTACACTAGTTTTCAACAAAAGGCTTATTGGACCAACAATTCAAAGGGTAAAAATAATTCCAGCTTCTGTCTCATTATTTAAACTGTGAATCTAACATCCCTCGATTTAACCACAGCTGATGTAATTGTAGGTTTCTTGACATTAAATAATTAATAATGAGTTATTTGTCAATATCTTTCATACAGTCTTATTGCAATGACCTGTTTCAATATGCATACAGTTTTATTGCAGTGACCTGTTTCAATATGTATACAGTCTTATTGCAATGACCTGTTTCAATATGCATACAGTCTTATTGCAATGACCTGTTTCAATATGCATACAGTTTTATTGCAGTGACCTGTTTCAATATGTATACAGTCTTATTGCAATGACCTGTTTCAATATGCATACAGTCTTATTGCAATGACCTGTTTCAATATGTATACAGTCTTATTGCAATGACCTGTTTCAATATGCATACAGTCTTATTGCAATGACCTGTTTCAATATGCATACAGTCTTATTGCAATGACCTGTTTCAATATGCTGGAATATCAGCCAGGGTGAAAAACATAAATAATATACTTCAGGTGACAGTTATAAGCCTTTACAATATTATAGTGAGAAGGGAATTATTTAAGAATAATATAAGCTGCACACACACTTGATAAATAGAAATGTGTCCACAGAACACAGGTGCCCCCATTTTACTCAATAAAGGGGTGTCAAGGCCCATGACTCTATATTCCCTAAGTCAAAAGGGATGCAAAATACCATGTGCCCAACTTCACATACTGATAAACATTCCTGTAAAGTTTGAAGACTGTAGGTGCAGCGGTATCAGGAGCTATGAACAAGAATTTGAGAGACTGACAGACGGGTGGACAGACAGGGGTAAATCCAAGTTGCCCCCCCCTAACATTTGTGTGGGACACAAAAAGGCAATGTATGATTTTATACTAACCTGGGTTGACCTCCCGATAACTAGAAACTCCATATGCATCCACAATATGTTGAAATACTGACGTAAACTTGTTCAGACGATTGTACGTCGGTGGCTCCTGACGTGTCGACATTCTGTTCAATATTGAGGGTACAGAACTTCCACTTCTCTCCTGTAAATAACATAACTTGTAATAAATAGATGCAGTGGTACAAAACTGTGGGTTATAGTATAACTGTATTAACCATGTTTTACCTGAGACAATCAGATAAATACACTGTATCTATTGAATCAATACATGTATAAAATACAACCACTAAAAAGTGTCCCTCTCTTGAGCAACAACCTCTCTTCTATTCATGGGGATTGACTTTCAGGGTTTGTGAAACCCGCCCAATCTGTACGGTATCAGACATACAGACAGATGCACATGCCTTTTACATCGGACAAGGTCGATTTTTATCGGTTAGGTCCGACTGTCCAATGGGTACCTGCCATGACTGCTCTTCAACAAGTTGTTTAATTAAACATCCACTCTCAATGAATCTTATGAGACGAGTCAGGTCAGTAAACTTAAGATAACAACATATTCCGAATAGTGGCTACTTACATTTCCTCTGTGTAAAGCTTGTTGGATTCTATCTAGGTCGGCTACAGGACACCAACATTCAGCAATAAGACATTTCTGTGTCACATCCAGGTTGAACATGTTCAATGTATGGTATATGGCTTTGATCTTTCTCACTTTGATGAACCAAACTTTGACATTTTTGGCAGCAGCCACCAGTAACCTATGACGATGATCTTGAGTCTGTCCCAACACCTGTAATATAACACAGTAAAAGCTCACTTAAAGACCACCTCAAAATTAAAACCACATCATTAATAATACCAAATTTCTTCAGAATCAATGCTGGTCTTATTACAAGGGCCTCACGCTACTCTGGGGGAAGGGGGAATTTACAACGCATATTTCCCCTTTCAAAGGCCCCACCATACTTTCCCAAAATCTGATTAAAGGGTTGTGACCTCCAATATTTCCATAAAGTTTCAGTAAATAAATGCAAATAGTATTAATACACAATACAGGTTTCCTACTCTAAATGATCCGTAGTAATAAATTACATGGAAGCCAAAACATCAACATGAACGTATTCTTTGACTGTTGTAATATAGGAAATAATTGTATAGAAGAATTTAAATTTTGAGCGACACATATATTACATCGCTATGTAAGAAATGATTGTACATATACATACAGTGTTGAGATCCTCAATACGTGTCATCACACCAATTGCCATTTCTCTTCTCTCAGACTGAGTCTCTGGACAGGGGTATAATGTCGCTCGAAATCTATAATAAGAAACATAATTTATCATATAGGATGCATACACAACATCTTAGCTTCTACAAGCTTTCAGTGATTTTCAAATAAATTTTACACACTTCTATGACAAATAACTTGTAGTAATATAATCACAGTCACAACATTATATATTCAAGTAAAATATAAAAGCAAATAAGAGGCAATATCATGGGAAGATTTCGAAGAGTATACCATCAAAGGAATCCTGTTCACTAGCGGATCCAGGTGGGTAGCACATGACACGCCCCCCCCCCTCCAACCTTAAAATTCCCCAACCCTACATGAAAGTCTGAGAATAAATACAAAAATAAACAGTGATCTTTACTTAAATGATTTAAAATAAGCAATTCTGATTTACTGTAGTACTATTATTTATGTTCAATAACTTAGAAAAACCAAAAAATTACCTAAAAGTTACGCTCCCCCCAAGCCTAAATCCTGGATCCGCCCCTGCTGTTGAAGCAACTATTAATACTATACACAGAGGTAACAATAAAAACATATGTTGAAGTAAAATACAATCCAAAAAAGCTGTTGTCATAACTCAACTACATAGATCATATTCACCGAATGTTACTCAAATATTTGCTAAAATTTAACAGATGTAAAATGATTAAACTGTCCTACCCTTCACATATCTTCTTGACTCTCGTTTTAAGTTGTTCCCCTTGGAAAAATATAATAAATACGGTTTTGTCCACTTTATCACCCTACAAAACAATACAAGACATTCATTATACAGATGAGCAAGAACCAGTAAGAACCAGTAAATACACTCACAAGGTCACAACAGAACAAGTTTCATACACTTTCTATCCGAAATTTGACTGGGAAAGTCAGTTTATTTTTCTTTGTGTCTATTGTGAGCATTGAAACAAAATCAGTCGGAGCAGACGACACATTTATTTCTTGCAACATACATGAATAGAGTAAAAATGTAAAAGACTAAAGTCACAGAGTGCAATTAACTTAACTTGATACAAATGATAACATAAATACAATAACAATGTCTTACTAACGATAATAAGACCCCTTTCCGAACTAACAATCTATTTAACCATTTTAACAGACTATTCACTTTCACTTCGCACGGTAATACTATAATCATATCAATCGTAGCTTAGTTTAAATTTACTTGATGTCTGCAGGGCTCTAGAAATCCACTAGCCTGACGTCCCGGACTAGTCTAATGCTGAATCCGGCTACCAACAGTCGAGTTGAAGTCTGCTTTTAAAGCTAACCAACATCAGCAACTGTTCAGTTGTAAGTCAAACCTTAGAAGCTCATTGTTTATGTTTATTTGTTACTAAATTAACCGATATTCTCGGACAACTAGTGTCCTATGTCGGACAAGTCAAATTTTACATTCCATGAGTCCAGGACAAGTGTCTATGAAAACGATTTCTAGAGCCTTGGTCTGTGTCGGTAATAGATTACAGAATTCAAACTAACTAACCGTGACTGGATCTTCAAGTTGGGTATCAATCTCAGCTTGCTTCAGGAACACATTTCCACGACATACACGCCACAACATTCTCTCAAATGGCGGAATACGTTCTCTCAGAATGACACCTGCTACAAACCTGCAAATCATGATACAATTATATATTTTTACAAACACAAAAATCTGCAGCTTTTACATTTTATGTTCACCACATTTATAACAGTATTTCAGAAATACAACATCATCAGTTAACCAGAAACAGTAATCCAGCTTTCACAAGAACTAACAACTTCTACCACAAGAAAACCACCATTTCCAACACCAACAATGTTACAACAAGAGAAACGCTTAGTATAAGCAGATATCCAGTTATACAGCAAGTAACTCAGCTTTAAGCCATTACTTTCCACAAAGTTTGCTTGAAATCCAACCATCAAATGAGGAGTTGTCTAGGTATACTATACTCATCAAAAGAATCCAAGGGCAATAACTCAACAACATTATATGCACAGGGAAACACTGATGATACGTACAACAAGGTTTGATACTGATACACCAACCAAGCCTGATTTAATCAGACAAACAGATTAGACAGGGTAGCTTACAGTCACAGAATGAACTAAAACGTTTCTCCCTGAATTGCCGCAAAACTATATAATACTTATAATAGACATGGTTCATACAGAACTTCACGAAAAAAATTCAAGTACTTTTCAAGGACTTTTTAAGTACTTTTTTCCAAATTTCAAGGACTTTTTTAAGTACTTTTTCCCATTTTCAAGGACTTTTTAAGTATTTTTTTCCCAATTTCAAGGACTAAACATTTATATATAGGGAAGAAGGGATCCAGTGTAGTTTTCAAGTTTATCGCCTCGAGATGACCATCACTGCAGTACGGATAAAATTACACAGTGTAAGAATTACTTTAAGAGGGCATTAAACCTGTTGACCACTGTGCTGTACTGTATAACCAAACTATCACCTACTCGGCAGTAGGCCCGGTCGAAAATAGCTGTCATATAATCACATATTTTCATCATTGTTGGTATGTTTGTTATTATTTATCCTAAAGTTCCTACCCGCAGCAGAAGAATTCAATGGCAATTTACGAATTTTTTTTTTCAAAAATCAAGTACTTTTCAAGGAGTAGGCTTCAAATTCAAGGACTTTTCAAGACTGTGCGAACCTTGAATAGAGCTGTCATTGATACAATCAAAATCACTGTATCAACGATTTTTTTCTGTTGATCGATATTCAATATACAATTACAAATATCATGGTGGGTACATACAGGAGAATTGGTACAAACATGTACCAAAATAACATTATGTAGCTTAGCAGTTAGCTGCTTGTTAAACAACGCTCTAGTGAATAGTGCATTCCTAATGTTGGCAATATAACTTATAAGATACTACTGTGAAGTTAAATATGGATTAATTACGTATATGGTATCTTTTTAGTTGTTATCATATAAATACAAGTTGAACATTTAATTATGTAGGGCAATACACACATAAACATACAGAAATATAGCAGTGAATAGTCTATTAAAGGAATTTAGAAGTATAATCGATATACAGTAAAACTTCGAAACCTCGAACTGCCATCGGACCGAGCAATTAGTTCGAGCCATCTACCTGTTCGAGCCATCTACCGTATACGTGTATATGTACAAACTGACTGTCACCTGTGCAAGTGTACTAAGCATGCTGAACGCATTGCATTTGTGTGTTGTTAGTGTTTTCATACTGAATGCACGTCAATCAATAGTCACAGCATTATTCATAATTAAAAAAGAAATGCAAGAAAACTAAAACATATTTAAGTAAATGATTCGTTTATGTTTACACACATGAATATTATACAGACAAGATAGTAAACAATTACGAAGTTCTATTTTAAGACAAACAGTACTAACACAGTTGTCGTTCGTGGCAGACATACAAAATAAGCTTAATGTTTCGTAAGATATTTAATAGATCCATTAAGTGATTTGTTTGTCACATAAGTACATGACTTGTATACTGTATTATTTATAGTGCAACCATCAAGTAATTATCACTACGTGCGAATAACACGTGTCACCAATCTTACCTGTCATCAAATAATAGAATATCCATGAAAGGTGAGAATTATTGTATTGTTCGACCTATCTGGGGTGAACAATGAATGAAATGGTATCTAGGGACCGCAAAACCTGTTCGAGTGTTCGACCTATCTCCGTTCGAGTGATCTACTGTTCGTTAATATGAAATAAGAAGGGGTTTTGCCGGGACCTAAAAACCTGTTCGAGGTATCTACTGTGTTCGACCCAAAACTGTTCGAGGTTTCGAAGTTTTACTGTATATCATCAATACTAGTCATTTGATATATCGTTATCTTCGATATGCAAAAATTTCAATTAATGACAGCCCTACATTATCACTTTAATTTTGTTAAAGAAACAGTTAGAATAGTACATAATAAATTGAAGATAATTGCATCATAACTGCGTTTGAACAACAACAAATATCTTTCACAACTTACCCAAGTTTAAGGGCCTGTCCAGTTCTAGCCACCTCCTCACCCAGTAACCCCACACTGTCATCAGTCACAATCGGTTCATGCATTGCCTGTATATTACGATGTTCAGCCTGTTTAATAGTACAACAAACACAACATTTACCCCACCCGGTCAAACTCAAGCATAATACACTACATAAGAAATAAATAAACAAAAATCAAAAGCTACAAAAGTGACACAATAATTGAATAGAACAAAACAAGTTTCATGTGTTTTTCAATATGTTCTACAAGCATGGTCAGGCTTTTTTCTATAGTTCCCACGGGTCAGACTATCTGACCCATTCCAAAAGCCAAATATATGTTTATTTTCACAATCAGAAAAAAATTCCCAAACAGAAGCACCTACGAAAAATCGTCTACTGGAGCAACCCGATATATCTTTAAGCTCTTTGAACAAATCTGGCCATTATTGTCCCTTGAGTCATAAAATGTAATGTTTGTGGACTTTGTGTGTGTCTTTTTGACAGTTGATATAAGAAACGTAGATTTGAATGCTTGTTTATGTACAAATTTAGATATTAAAAGCCTGTTACTATAACTACAAAAATTCCCAAAATTGGAGTTGAAACGATTAAAGTTTTCCCAAATTGGCAAATTTTACCACGCAAATTTTCCCAAAATTTTAGGGTCTTTTTCCCGAAATGGACAGAAAAAGGCCCGATGGTGAATCATACACAATACAGAAAGATTGATCACAACATCTCTATATCGTTCTACAGATATTCTCTAAACCTAGATCAACAACAGTCACTATACATTGAGGGTTTTATGCATATACTGAAATGAACTGTACTAAGGCACTAGTGGACCCACAGTAGGGAGGGCACACCCACTGAGCACCCCGCATAAAAGTCCCTAATGTTACATTTAATCATTAAATTTTCAAATATGCGATTATGATCCATTGTAGCATTAGAATTTATGTTCAGTGACTTAAAAACAAAGAATAAAACACTGTCATTGCCGTATTAGAAGGTTTGAGCAAAACCAAATAATGACCAATAAGTTATGCTCCCCTAAGCCCAAATCCTGGATCTGCCCCTGTATGGTGCAGGTAATGCCCCTGTATGGTGCAGGTAATGCCCCTGTATGTGGCAGGTAATGCCCCTGTATGGTGCAGGTAATGCCCCTGTATGGTGCAGGTAATGCCCCTGTATGGTGCAGGTAATGCCCCTGTATGTGGCAAGTAATGCCCCTGTATGGTGCAGGTAATGCCCCTGTATGGTGCAGGTAATGCCCCTGTATGTGGCAGGTAATGCCCCTGTATGGTGCAGGTAATGCCCCTGTATGGTGCAGGTAATGCCCCTGTATGGTGCAGGTAATGCCCCTGTATGTGGCAAGTAATGCCCCTGTATGGTGCAGGTAATGCCCCTGTATGGTGCAGGTAATGCCCCTGTATGGTGCAGGTAATGCCCCTGTATGTGGCAAGTAATGCCCCTGTATGGTGCAGGTAATGCCCCTGTATGGTGCAGGTAATGCCCCTGTATGGTGCAGGTAATGCCCCTGTATGTGGCAAGTAATGCCCCTGTATGGTGCAGGTAACAACATAAAGGTACAGACAAAATATTTTTTATTCCCTCTTAGTATTATGAAGGGATTTCCCTGACACAGAAATCTTGAGTCACTGACTCCCTTTCCTTTTTAGGGACTCTCCAATTCTCCTCTTACTGTGCATCCCTGTGACCCCTAAACTAAGTCTTTGTCAAGTATAAACTGCATATCTGGGACCCAAAAAATTTACTAAGGACCCCTATAATGTCAAATATGAGGGTCCAAGGACCCCCAGCAGAACAATTCTAGGGAAAACCCTGCTTATGTATTTTTTTCAATATCTAATAAACACAAACTGAAATCACACTGCACTAGACTATTCTACAACTAAACACAACAACATCAAATAAACCAAAAATAAAATCCCAACCCACACGAAGACAAACACCATCCATAAGAAACCCGTTCTGATCATCGGACAAAATTAGGACATTTTCAGGACAAACAAGCATCTTTAAGCATAAGTACATTCAAGGATGAAATAAATATGTTTTAGGACATAGTAAATGGGTATTAGGGGTCTCAGTCTCCGAATTTGAGTGCCTCTATTCTGCACCATTCCCTTCTTGAAAAATAAAAATCAGTTTCCTATTGAAAGCAGATCTATTTGTTGCTGAATAACAAATTTTAAACAGTTCGACATATTTAAAAAAATTAATTTATTCACTTGTATCAGTGTATAGCATAAAACAGCAATTTTATCAAATAAAAATAATTTCCCATGGAAAAGTAAAATCTCGTGATAAACAAGATAATTCTGAACGGATTGTATATAATAAAGGCACTATTTATAAAAATGAAGGGAAAAAACTCACCTCATCAAAGAATGTCTGTGTTTTTCTCAAGATATGTTTCAACTCTGTCAGTTCCAGGAAGTTTTTCTTCAAAGCTTCAGTGTTTGAATTAACGTCCCTCATTTCTGATTCTAACTTTTCAAATGTAGCCTGAAGCAAAGTAGAAATACATATATAAACAAGAAATTCCCAATCAAAATACACCAACACTTCAGTCGGAACGACTAGGTAATAATAACAACTTTATTTAAAGAGGCAACACAGTTTGGCCATCCTCGGTACCCAGGCTATTCATAACATATATGATACCCTGGGCAAATTGGCTAGGGAAATTTCGTATAGATTTCGGATAATACCAAGTATTTGGATAGAAGTAGTCCATAATCAATTTTAGGAAAAATGAACCAGTCAACTGACCCACCTCATGTATAAGTGAAAATAAGGTTGACAATGACAATAAATGCAATAAAAAAGACGACAGTTCAATCATTGCTCCATAACCATCAAGTGTAGAATACATGATACTGTTTACTGTGGAATGAAGTTAAACTTGTACAGTTAAGCCTCAATAATAAGACCACCCTTGGGACCCTAGAAAACTGGTCTCAGGTGGTCTTAATATTGAGGTTGAAAATAGAGCAAAACAGTGAAAATGGACTTGAAAATTATGTTCTTAATTTTGAGATGGTCTTATTATTGAGGTGGTCTTTAAGTGAGGTTTTACTGTATTTCTACAGATACATAGAGAAGTGGATTGGGAGTTAAAAAATAAATAAAAGCAAAACTTTTAATAAATTATAAAGATTAAAATGCATGACACAGTTGCTTTAAAATAAACTGAATCTAGAAACACGCAAGTAAAATAAATGGAACTGATGCGTCATCAAACTCAATAGTTAATTAATCTTCAATTAACGAAACTTGCATGAAAATCGTTTTATCTCAGTATGTTTGTAATTAACAACAAATCTCCTAATGCACACTTCCTTGACAATGGAATGTCAAACATGATAATACCTGCTACTTTATAAATTTAACAAACACAAGGATAATCAGTAGGTATTAACGTCAGTTTATTATGCTGCACTCAAATGGAACCTTCAATAAAGGAGCACAACCAGTTTTTGTAACTTTTACATTTTACATAGAAGGTAAAAACAATTACCGTAGAAAAATTGACACCTGGAGACAGTAATTACTCATTTGATTTATCAAGTAACCAATCAAGAAGTTAATCATCTAAATACAGTAGCATAGCATAATTGCCTCCATCAAGAATGAAGTGTACACAATAGAGTCATTACAGCTGATTTAACAAAAGGGAAACTGCACTATAGCCAGATCTTTCATTAACAATAGAGTCATTACAGCTGATTTAACAAAAGGGAAACTGCACTATAGCCAGATCTTTCATTAACAATAGAGTCATTACAGCTGATTTAACAAAAGGGAAACTGCACTATAGCCAGATCTTTCATTAACGTAGGTATGACCCAAATTTACATTTGTCTAAGATATCATGCAGACAAATATTCTGACCATGTTTCATGAAGATTGGATAAAAACTGTTGAATTTATGACAGGAAAATATTTAACGCAAATGTGTTAACGTCATCCGGTCTGCTGCCCATCCACCCTGTTTTCAGCAATCTATAAGCCGTAATTTTTTGCTGAAAAATCTAGGGGGGGGGGGACAACAAAGGGACATTTTCAACGGATGAATGAGTTCGCAGCTTAAGACAGGTTTGACTGTATTATATGATTTACAATATTTTTACCTCTAAATCAATCATTTCTCGAGGCACCGGAGCATCTGGATTGTCTCCTGTATCCAACATTGGTATTCCATCCTTCTTGATTTCCTTCTCCAAAAATCCTGCAATAGATCAACAAACATGGAGAGAATTACAATAAGCTCAAGCTCCCATATAGTTCCACTAGTTTGTTTTGTGTACTACAAAATGTAGTCTGTTTTGTGTACTGCTCCATTTTGTGCACTGGTCCATTTTGTGCACTGCTCCATTTTGTGTACTGCTCCATTTTGTGCACTGGTCCATTTTGTGTACTGGTCCATTTTGTGTACTGGTCCATTTTGTGCACTGGTCCATTTTGAGTACTGATCTATTTGTGTACTTGTCTATTTTGTGCACTAGTCTGTTTTGTGTACTGATCTCTTTTTTTGCGCACTGGTCCATTTTGTGTACTAAATTTTGTAATGTACATTTGAGTAAAGCGTTGCAGAATCGAAGTCATTATGTAGTTTGCATTTTGTTCCTAATATTTGAATGGCTATAAAGAGAAAAGTAGACGTCCGACTACAACATGTTTGGTATTAAATGAAACTAAAAAAATTATATCTGTTAGAAAATGTAAAAAACCTAAAAAGGGATTTTTGGTCACTAAAACAGGTTTTATCAGGCTCATATGTGATTATATATTTATATCATACATGTATCTGAATGTACAGCAAAGATGGAACAACAGTGGGATCACTGCAGGGGAAAATAATAAGAACGCTGTGCTCAAGTTCCATTAGGCCATGCCTTTTTATATTTTTCTGAAGTGTCCATGTGCATCAAGGTTTTGAACTGTTTGAGCAAAAAAACCGACACATTATGCAAGGTTAAAAAATCGCCAAGGGAAGTAACCACTGTGTCATATTTATGTATGTTTCTGTAAACATTTTGCTAAACATGTGAAATGATACATCGTCTATTATCTGGCTTTGCATTTTTTCAAAACAACTTTTGTATCTCGAATAGGTAGCTAGGTTTCTCGAACCAAAGTTGACGCTTAACAAAAATAAAAATCCACTATGGCCTTTTATTCAAAGCACATATATCTATATCTTCGAGACATCCCTACTTCAGCAATCTAATATCCGCACCAGTTTTTACAACACAACGCAGACTTGCAAGGTACTCAATCTGCACGTAATTCAATATAGCCGTAACATTTTAAAGAAGACAGAATTCATCTAATTGTTATCTATCTACTTCAAGGTTTATGTCATGCTATACCAATCCTGATAAAACAGAAGTTATGTTATATAAAGCACAATCACATGTTTTTTCTCTTATTTTGGACAACATGGAGTCTTAATACTTATCAACAAGGAAAATAAATTCTCTCTCAAAAAAAAAAGAATTTATCCATCACTTGAAAACAAAGTATTGAAGCCGTAAATTAAGATACTGAAGCACTTGACACTGTTGTGTATTTGTTAAACAGAGATAACAGTAATTTATAGCAATTTGAAATAACAAGATACATATACATGTATGAACTACAGTGTCATCTCTAGTTTCAACGAGTTTATGCTGTTGTCAATAGTTTTATAAAAATATGACTATTTGCTACTGCCCCCTTCTTTAGGCCAAGTTCAAACAGCGTCTGATGGTTCAAAGCTAGGGTTGTGAGTCATTAAGATATATGTGTATATATGATGTTAAAGCAATAACAGGTAGTTAACAACCCTGTTAATTGTCCAGATGTTGCACTAGGTGCTGAAACTCATTTTGCGCCTCATTTTGATCATATTTGTCTGGATTTTACCATTTTAAATCAAAATTACCTATGACCTTGAGAAAAATTGACCCTTCAGACAGAATCCTTAGGGTCAAAGCTATAAGGGTCTAAGTCAGGGTCAAATAGAACCACAGTTGTCAAGCACCTCCAATTAACAATGATGATAACACTTGTTTTCTAAATACCATTCAGACAAGTGAATATAAAACTTTGCTTTCCATAATGGAAACCACTTGTCCACAAAGTACTACAGGTATTTGCAAGAATAATGACATGTATCAACAACTTAGTACATGGTTTTAACTAGACTCCTAATTATGCTTTTCAGAATCTTATTTTTTCCCTGGGACGTTTCTGGCAGTATTTCTTTGAATTTGCTTTGCAGGACTGCAACTATTTATAAAATATGGGTTTTGACTCCTTGCCCCGATCTCCCAAATAGAAATCTCACCTCAATGTTGAGATTTTGCTCAAATAAGAGCATGAGTTTGAGACAATCTCACTTGGAACTCGTGAAAAATTTCTGGAAAAAAACCCTTTTGTTTTCATTTTGTAATACCAATTTTTGAGTACAGTGTCAGATGAGAAAATCTCAACAGTTTGAGACAATATTTGAGCTGAAATTTAGCTCAGATTGAGATGCCTCAGGAAATCGGGGTCTGTTATAAAATCCTGGAGAGAATCTTGCAGTACTTACTCAGTTTTCTCTCCATTTCATCACATCTCCTCACTTCATTCACAAACTTTCTCTGGAACGCATTCACGTCTGGATTTAACTGCAACAATAACAATGGGAACATCACTCGACAGAATAACTTCAACAAGCAGGAAGAAATAAATCAACAATGAAGAACTACAGCCGACATCCTGCAGACGTTAGCAAGGTCACTTAGTGTGGTAAGCTAACATACATTCAAAACCAACAAATGTCAAATAAAAGTTCTCATTTAGGCTTCCAGAGTTTTTTGGGGCCTTTTTGGGGCCGAAATTCGGACACATTCCCCTCACTCAAAAAGTATGTTTTTCCCCCTATTCACTGTTAAAATTCCCCTCCTACAGCTTTTTTTTTTAAATTGTAGATGTTGCCAGTATTGTTGATATTTTTAGTCAGAAAGATAGAAACATTGACCTGTAATGAAACTAACCAATCTGTTAGCATATTTACATGTTTACATGACTGCAACAAAGAAGTGTAGTAAATACAGACATAGAAATGTATACTTTGTTAAATGCACATTATTTTCACCCTAATTTCCCCTCCCAACGCTATTTTCCCCTATTTAAGGGCCCGCCACCATTCCCCTAGAAGTGAAAAGAATCACTGGGCTTCTGAAACCAATTGAAAGACAATATGTGAAGCAATATCCGGAAGTCTGATTTTGCAATGTTCTCCGTGATTGAACTAGGCAAGGAATTTCAAGAAGTCTACAAGTTACATGTGCTTTTAGAAAAAAGCTTTTAGACTTATGTGGTAGAAAATTATCACAAACAACCAATCAAAAAGATTTAATTAGGTTAATACCTTAAAGTTTATAATTATTCTACTGACGTTGAAAGTAGTCCGTTAGAACTATACTTGTTTACAAAATAAAGCTAAGATGATGACCAGAAAAATGCATGTATATTATAACCAGTGGTCGGCACTAATGATTATAATTTATATAAGTTATTTAATCAACCTGAAAATATAAATAAGGCAATTTTAAATAAAAAATACTTACATCGCGGAACTGAACAAGACCGAGTTCACCAAGTTCCGACACACAAGCATATGACGCTTCTGATTGTAGGAACAGTTGACATAATGTCATATCCTCACTGCGGAATAGTGACCCCATGTTGGTCTTATTTAGTCAAATGACTACAGGTGTATCTACAAGATATAAAATATTTTAAATAAGATTGACATTCAAAACAATACACTCATATATATATATACAATAATGTATATATTTAAGTCATGACAAATGACTTTCAAGACTCGTCAGACATTGTTTAAACACCAACAACTGTTGTAAAACCTGCTCCGAAAATATCATATCGGACCTGGCCATTTTTATCAACGACGGCTATTCGTCATGATAGATATTTATGGCAGCAACATATATGTGAGCCTTTTCAGAAGGCAAATCGGGAAATTGCACCCTGAAAAGTGGGAGATTTTTATGTGACTGAAATTCAGGACTGGTATCCCGATTTTTTACTTCTAATATTATCAGTTTGACATGTGATTTCAGCGAACTACAAAATCCCCGGTAACATATATTAATGATGTTTACTTAGGACTTCAGGACTCAGGAGATTGCAGTCAAATCTGGGAGCCTCCCGCAGAAATCGGGAGAGTTCACATGTATGCAGCAAGTCATGTAACACAAAGATGTTTATATTCCTATAGTAGAGGAGAGGAATTTCAGTCACACAAAACAGGAAATGTACAACAATTACTTATCGAACATACTCAAAAACAAAATTAAAAACCTATTTTCCCAATTGAAAAGGCACAGGCAGTAAAATCATTTTCAAAAACAAAATCACTGATTAATCACACTAACACTGCAGATATAAGAGGAATTATTAAGAAATGCTGACCAATCTATCGATAACATACAGTAGAAGAATTGAACAGAAATAAAATGGATGAAAATCTGATGCTACTTCATTCCCTGGACATGACAACCTTGATATAGAATATATTATGCAAATGATGCAGAAAAAATTAGGGAGTTGTGTAAAGAATATAATTATCCACAAATTATAAATATTTAATAAATTATTGATAAATGAAGGCTATCAAATAATGGTGACACTGTTGCAAAAATTGACGGATGCCAGATTAGTTCTAAATGATAAGAGAGTGAAGACTGAGAAAATAAATAATTTCTCTTGACAACACGCCAAGTAGGTCATGCAAATAAGTATTTATGTCGACATCCACATTTGTCAATCCCAACGTAAACTGGTTATACAACATTGGTCATATCATAAACATGGATTTGAGAAATATAAGTCAGAATGTATTTGGGTTAGCATAAGTTAACCGGCATAATTTATGATAAATTTCAACGGTCACAGCAGTCGACGATTTTGTGATTTTGACAGAGACTTTATGACAGAAACTCCTTGAAACTTTGACATGGCGAACAAAGAATATAACAGCGTTAAGATATATATTAAATCTCACCAAAATTGCCTTATTAAGCGTTTCCTTCTGTAATATTCACATGACACGATCGATTACGCTTTAGATGATGACAACACAGGTAGTATTGATTAGAATAAATCAAACACAGAACATGTTCTCGTATGTTCCAAAATATAATCGAATTGAATCGTCAGATTTCCACTAGTTGCCCAAGTTATAATAATGAATTTTATTTTTATCACTGCTATTTGTGATATCAATAAATAGAAGTCATGTGTTTTAATATTCAATATAAACCGTATCCTCCTTATGATGTTTATGCCTTAGCTTCGTAAGAGTAGCCTATGGTTTTAATTTATTGCCTTCTATATACGGACATATGATTTACATGTCTGTGCCTATCTAACAGCCTACACAGTCAATGCGTGCTCAAGACAATTCACTTACAATCAATATATAACTTATAGTTAAAATATGTAGTCAATGCACAACTTTCCTCATTTAACTTTCTTACTTTGTGAGTATTCAACAAATTAAATTAAATTATTAGCCTGAAAACTAATAAACAACACTTTCAATGCTACACATTTGTAAGCCCCAAAATGTAACAGGCTTTGCTGTTTCCCAGGTTCACTATCTATATATAAATTATTCACACTAACTTAAATTGAATACAACTTCTACCAATAAGGTTTCAACGATTTCAGTATTTCTTTATAATAATATATTAGCATTAATATTACAAATATCTACCAAACATACCCTACATAAAAGTCATTAATTTATGAAGAGATGAAACAGAATGTTGAGTTTACTAATCAGTTTGAACCCCGCCAAAAGTAACAAAATGGACCCTTAATTTACTTCTAAAGATGTGGCACTGTTCGTGACAAAGGTAAATCTACCTTGAGAATGTCCCGTGAGCAAAAAGTTTTGACAACTCTGACGTTTACACCATGTACAACAATTTCGCTTTTCTGAAATGGCTTCAGTCGACACTAAAGAATATAGAGGGAGCAGTTGACATTTTTGGCTATAACTTTTTTATTTGACAAATGATCTTAAATGCACAGGTAGAATAACAAACTGTCATTTGTTACCTTTCCAGGTTTAAGTTAGTGTGAATAATTTATATATAGATAGTAAACCTGGGAAACAGCAAAGCCTGTTACATTTTGTGACTTTTGGAGTCAAAAGCATGAGCTTTTCATACAAGATACACAATGACTAGCATAGTATGACTATATAAAAAGTTACCAGAAGACGTGTAGTCAACCATCTATAGATAGGCCTGCTGTAGAACCAATACTTATTACATTTTGTTTAATTGGTGATCAGGAACTAGAATTTATATTGAAATAAACCCATTCCTGCCACACTGCTTTTTATGGGGTGCATATTTAAATGTATTATATAATATAAGTCCATGCAGTTTACACAAGGAGGCGAACAGACAAAACACTCGAAACATTTGACTGTTTTCAAGTACAACACAGTGGTATACTTAAACTGGTCGCCCTCATGGATGTCCATGTTATGATAGCTCGAAGTTAATCATGTACATGCAATTAATTATAATGTTAATATCATTTGTTAATGGAATTAAATTCAAAAATTTACGACGACAATTCATTTTAATGACTATCTGTTATGCATATATATATAATTTGACCGTGTGCACAGCTTGTTGGAAAACGACTGTGAAAACGCCAAGTTTGGCCGTGAAGGAGATGCTATCCTGTGCTACGAGTTGAGTTGCTCGAAGTATTCTGTCCCTATTGGTTATGTTTTCTGATTCTGTGTTCGGCTCATACTGTGCTGCTTTGAACTCTTTAGTAGGACTCTCGACCATGATATTTGGATTACATACAAGTTCCCGCCATTCAAAAGCAGCTATATCACAAATGTAGTAGCAAACCTGTAAACAGACAAAATATGTTATCAAGTTACGGAACGGAAAACGGAATAGATGAGAATAAGTAGCTACATGGAACGCCACATACATAAGACAGTGCATAAAACAAAGTCAAACGGAATATATTAAATTAAACATTTTTGTCTCATAAATAATCGTTTCGTGTCTGAATTTTTCGACACAGCCGTACTAACATGGCTTTGCGATTTGCATATCAGCGATGTGTAAACCAATCAAATCTTACATTAAGCACTTAACCAAATTCTCTTCAACGGGGGGGGGGGGGGGGGCAATTGAACAACGTTTGTAACCTTGACGCGGATTGGTTAACTTTTCGTCAAGGCCTACCTGTATATTTGTTTACCAAAACGAAAAAACTTGTTTATGTTATGTAGTTTCAAAGTAATGCACACACTTATTGTAAGTGTGTTATATTTATAAATAAAACATTTTGATCACGACAGAGGCGTTATTCTTTTGACTGTAACCAACGACCTAAATACCATAATTACTGAATATACGGTATTGACACTATGCATAAATCAGAGGGGCAGACCCGAACGACTAGCTATATATGGTTGTACACTGATGGCGTCATGTTCATGTTCAACAATAAAATCAACCTTCATTTACAACAAGTTATCCAGTACATTTCTTCAAAGTCTACTTGACTGTTTACATACATGATAATAAACTGTTAATAGGACATGTTCACACATGTATTTGCTTGAACGAAATAATGAACTTTGATGTTTTTTATCTTCATTTACGCTGTACAGCAAATCTTAACATTCAGATTGCAACATACAGATAGAGCCGACAATCTTTTTGAAAGATATTTCTTGTTTCAATATACATTTTCATTTGGTTAGAAAAGACAATAAACACAAAATAATTTAAGTATATTTAGTCCATATGATACGCATAGTAAGTCACAAACGGCAGGTAGAGTCAATCGGATCACCTCGGCTATTGTTTAAAAAAATAGACATCAGAAGTAACGTGGGAGCAAGTATTTCCAAAATGGCTGCATAACGTGAATGTATGTAGTCTCCGTTGTATGACAGACATCTTTTTCGCTATTATGAACACGAGGCACACAAAACATTTAGATAATGTTGCATTATGTTTGCCTGGTCAGGTGTCTTATAGGGTCCCAAAGGTGGTCTTATTATTGAAGTTTTACTGTATTTCCAAGCAGTAGTTTGTTATTGTTGCGGGCCGGTTAATATTATATGAGCGCCGCTGTACGATTTCCAACCTCTTCTTTAAGTGACGTCATTTCCAGAAAACGTCACATGTGATGTCACCATGTACTGACAGTAAGCAATATTTGCCCCATATGGCAAAATGAAAACGAAGTGACCATATGTAGTAAATATTGTTTCCTGCTTGCAAATAGTGACATCACATGTTGCGTTTTCCCGAAATGACGTCACTTACAGAAGAGGTTGAAAAATCCCATAGTAGCGTTCATATGTAGGCTACGTCTACCCCGTAGTCTGGTACCCAGCGTACTCTGTACATAATAATGTAATGGTAAGGGCATGTAATCAAGGCTAATCTGCCCCGCTGGTTTGTTTAAAAAAGGAAACAATTACTCCCACTAATACTCCGTGACATCGACAAAATTATTTTCAAGATAACTGACATAAAATTCTCCAATTCATCCCATTTCGATCTATCCTCATCTAAGTTTGTCATCAAAAACAAGTATGTGGTTTGTTTGTGTTCAACCGTACTTTTTGATAGTGACTGAACTATTTCACGGAAGGAAGGGAGATATCTTTTCAACCTTTAACGCTTAAAATCGCCACGTGGTATTAAAAGCGCATGAACTGCAATTCTTTAGATGACACAGTTAGTATTAGTACAGACAAGTCATATAGGAGATGATCTTTGTAAATTATGACGGAGGTGAAGCTGAAAACGTGGATTCTGAATGCTTACAAGGTCTTGTAGGTGTTTTGGTGACAGTCATGAGTGTAACTTACGACACACATCTAGACGATGGTCGATTTATGGTCCTACTTTCTGAAATAAAGATTTGTGAAATGTCCTTACGAAAAACGTTTTTCTGTCTGATATTTTTTCCTTTATCAGGTCACTTGGTCACATGACTTTTATGTCACGTGACTAGCCGGACTATTTTTAGTAAAGTATCGCGATGTTATCTTGTGTCTTATTTTTAATGTATAGTCTCTTATAACTCATTATAAGTAGTGATATACATTTTTACGAACTAATTGTTGAAGTTAGTATTATGTACAATGTATATTAATAACACTTAAATAAATAAATATATATGTAATAAGTATTGGTTCTACAGTAGGCTAATAGATGTTTACATTGTGTGGTTGATTACACATCTTCTGGTAACATTTTTATATAGTCATGCTATGCTAGTCATTGTGTATCTTGTATGAAAAGCTCATGCTTTTGACTCCAAAAAGTGTATAAAAGTCAGAGTTTTCAACACTTTTTGCTCATGTAGCGGATCCGTAGTCCAGTGGTAACGCGCTCGACTAGTAATCAAGGGATCGCAGGTTCGATTCCCCGCTCCATCACTGACAGTACTAACAGTCTTTCGGACGAGACTTTAAAAACCGAGGTCCCGTGTATGATGCTTTACATTGAGCACGTAAAAGAACCAGGGGTGCTTCTGGAACTGGGGCATCTCCTGTATCATGCACTATCCTCCAACAATCTAAAATGACTAAACATTCTTCAGTAGGCGTCGCCCATATGGGAAACCGGTGGCGACGATAAATAAACGCAAATACAAACAAAATATATTATCTTTTTCCGGACTTACTAAAACAATGGGTTTTTTCAATTGCATACTATCACACATTTCATCTTTTTGTATAATGCATACAATAAAAGTTTCGTTTCCCCAAAATTGTTCTGTTTTCATTCAAACAGTGCTTAATATTATATGTATCCGTTATTAGATTTTGACCCGAATTTAAGTGCTTACTTGAACACGTAGTAATCAGCGTAGTCAAACAAATTGTCGGCTGTTTTACACCATTCGAACACAATCATGTCGGAAATTTGAGTCCGTCTGCGTTTGACTCATCAGGGATAACGTATCAGAGGCAATATCAGTACGTATCCCACCATTCATCTCAATATTATATTTAAAATCCCAGTCCGGTTTCATCCATTTGTGCTGAAAATTCCATTTGCAATCGTAAAGGACACTGATATATTGAATGTACAGATGAATTCCTTGTTTTCTAGTTCAGTTTTAAATGGACAAATATTCATGAAATAAATGTAAATATGATTTCTGTGGTCACGTGTTCAGCCGTACTTGACATTTCTCGTCATTTCGTAAACAAACCGTGGGAAATTGCGTATGAACCAATTGTAATGATTATTTTTTGGCTCTTACTAAATTGTTGCAATTTCTTAGATTTGTTATTGATTAGTGCTTATCACATGCTCTGAAACGCAGATAAATTCATATTGCTATTACAAATGTGTCAGAGTCATGGGAACTATTTCTCTCGGCGTAATTATATTCAATACGTCACAAGGTATTCAATACGTCACAAAATTAATTACGTCACAATTTAGGGGATGTAACTCGGTATTATTTTAAATTCAATGTATTGTCCATTACTTAACATAAATGACAGGATAAACAGAATTATAGGTTAGTGACGTGACTAATAAACTTTCTCATTCCACGTCACTTACCTATTATTCTCTATTTCACGTGACTCTTATAAAACCAAAATCAGGCTTAACGTGGTGCAAACCCGATATAATACTTTTAAACTGACTTTAATAAGGATTCATTATTCATTTCTGTGGTTCACTCTTTCAAAATAGTGTTCTCAGGTTTCATCACCTGTGATGACATTTGAAAAAAATAAATAAGAAAAAGAGTAGTATTAGTGGAATTCACAATCCGTGTAAAAATGTCAATGAAAAATCATGTTCTGCTCTCTATGCAAATACTTCCAATTACATAGGACATTCACTAAAAGATAGAGTATACGATATAACAAATTATGAAAGGCGTGATTCATGCATTTCAATATTTTAAGATTTTTAACTTGAAGCAATAGCCGAACATTCCTCTTACTAACATAAAGCGACCGTCCCAAACAGCACTGTCAGTGCTTTGATTTTTTAATTCGTCGAACAAATACCCATTTTCAAAAACCAATGTTCATAAACTCACCACTCATGGATTACTATCAAAAAGCTTTTGAAAAAGATAACGAATATTTAATCATATCCATACTTCCTGGTTGTCGATATACACGAATCAAGTATTTGCATCTTATCTGTCTCAATGACACATATACATGTATACGTATAAAAGGGACACGCTCATTTTAATCTCAAGATGTTCATTTATTAAGTGGTCTGTTTTTTGGACACAAATTTTGATAGATATGATCAGTTTAAAATCTAGCTATGATGTGGCAAATGTCTGACATTTGGCATTTTTAGTCGGAAGATTTGTTTCATGAGATGTCTTAAATCAAGTAAAACTGAAACATTAACTGATATTGCTTATATTATGTACAGTGAAGAACAGCGACGTGAGTACACCAAATACGTTTTTGAAGCCGCTTGCGTCGTTTCGGCGCAGCCGTACTAACATCGCTTTGTTATGTGCATATCAGTGTTGTGTAAACCAATACAATCTTACGATAACCACCAAGGCAATTTCTCTTCAACCGAACAACGTTTGTAGCCTTGACGCGGATTGGTTAACCTTTCGACAAAGGGTAAGTTACCATACCGAAATCCACTGAATTTCTGTGAATTTACCGAAATCCATTTTGGGTCTGGAGTGACCAGCAGTTGTAACCTCTCGTCATTTGTTTATGTTGCACAACACCTCTTAAACATTCAAATTGCGACGACCATCTTTTCCAAGATAGTTCTTGTTTTCAGTTAAAAAGATATGATATTTGTTGCATGACAGAACTGACGGGATTCTTTTTATATTACTATGTCATGACAAAAATCATATTTGAACCAGGATCATACATGCTAGTATAAAGTATACCCTCCATGCTTATATACATCTATTTGTTTATACATGTACATAAAGTATGTATACATTGTTTTTGCTCAATTTCTGTAATGTCTGTAAATATTTTTCTAATGTGATCATTTACTACCATTTTAAATATAGAGCAATATTGTTTGATTAAATTAATCTTAACATTTTCTGATGTACGATGTAACAACGATGTAGTGTAAGGTGGGGCAAAAAGTCCATATTAAGCAATATCTTACGATACAATAATAACCCATCAGTTCGATTAAGACATAATTGGCTATACGTGCACGTTTGCACAAGACCTATACATGTATAACATAATTAACGCGAGATACAAAACGAGATAAAAATCAATGAATTGAACATAACTTTATTGATTTTTGCCTTTTTGCCCCATGTATTTTAATAAGGGACAATAACCTCTAAACATTATGTATTTATAAATAACTTCTGGTAAAATGTAGTACAATTTCGGGATCATGCAAGCACTGCATTAATACCGTCAAACAAACGCACGAATGGCAAAAATAGAGAATACAAGGTGTACGAGGCAATAATGTAAAATAAACTAATCAGCATTTACACAAAATAGTGTAAAATTACAAAAATGACAATTAAAAACTTACATTTGACGATATACATGTTTTAATTTTTCGCGGCATTCACATATGCGTAATACGTCACAAACAGAATATCGCGCGGCACGGTAAATCTAACGATGACAGAATTTTTACGCGTAGGCCTTTTACCTCGTATGGGCATTTGCCCCACCTTACCCTTATGATGATCTTAAAAATTGTTTGCATTTCAATGCATACGTATCATAGTTATAATCTAATACCTGACTCTAACTGTTTATATTTCGTTTCGATAAGCTTTTAGTAATATACCAGGTAACACTTTATGAAATCCAAAGCATACCTATGTGTATAATGCTATAACAAAAAGATTGCCTTAATTGAACATATTTCACATATCTATGTCACTTCTCTTTTGTATGATTATCTTCATGTAATTACTATGAATCATTCTCAGTGTACTATGTATATCTAATTATTATCCTCTTATATTTGTAATTGTTTGAATCTGACTGAAAAGTGGAATAAAAGATTATATATAAGACACAAATCCCCTGATCAGAAAAATAATGTTCATTTCAAAATCTGATGTCGGAAAGTTGTTCATGTGGCCTATTTAAAAACATGTGTATAAAGGCATTTTTATGAATTTTGTGATAAAAATATTTTTGGTGCAGGCAAAATGTGGGTATGTAGCGGAATACAATGAGTATATTTTAGTTGTAAGAGTATGCTTATAATGTTCGATGACGTATCGAACGTATCGCTTTAAATCTGTGAAATATGTTTTAATTTCAAGATTTAATCGAACTGTTATTTGTTGTTAGGGACACGTTATCGCCCGGGATCGGCGATATACTGTCACTTGCGATAAAATGGATCAATAATACAGTTCATATTAGCGACTTTTACGTGCACGGGCGTCACCTTCAACTAAATAGGATAGTACTGATATGATTAAATTGAATAACTTATTTATGATGTAATGTTAATTCATTAGCAACATATACTGTGAATTATGGATTTAAAATTTTAATATTAAATAGTAGTGTTTGGAATATTTGCGAGACGTTGATAAAATATTTCTGAGACAAATATACAACGAAAAGGGAAACTTTGGAAACAGTAAGTATTGATCTTCTTAAACATTGAGTTATGTCATTTCAGTTGTTGTATGTTAGTTTAAAAAATCACCATGGGAATTAACCGCTGTGTCGTAATTAAGTATGTTTTTGTAAGATATTTTGCTAACTTCGTGTTTGAAAATAGTGAGTGATTGATAATGATTTATAAAGAAACATGTTGTTCATTTATTTTATCATGTTTACCTCATTAAAACATGTGAAATGAAACATTGTCTATTAACTGGCTTTGCGTTTTTCGGAAAGGAATTTGCGTGTTTTTTTCGAATAGGTAGCTAGGTTTGACGCTTAACAATAGTAAAGATAACAGTATTTGGATAACATTATTTGTACGGAGCGATTGCAATATTGGCTCAGTGGCTGGGAATCTTTGTGATACCACATTCACTAATTTTGATAAATATTCAGCTGGATTACTAATATATAAACACCACACATACAACTTGATTTATATAGGTATCTTGTCAACTATGTGCAATTCTTTCACTTGCTCTAGTGTTCATGTTATACCCCCCCCCCCTTTCGGCCTATTGATTCAAGCTGACTTGGCTTGTCCTGTGATGTATTCCATCCATTAACCCCCCCCCCCCCTGTTTGTCCTCATTAATTCTCCTTAGTTGTCCTTTATGGTCGGCCAAGCCATTCCTTGCGTCCCTGTTCCTTTGCGTATAAATTTACCCTTGTACCCCCTCAAATGCCAGATGCTTTATGGACTGTTGTTTCCCCGGAGGTGGAGAGGCATTGTTTTATTATGTGGCATTACCTGTAGCAACTTATTCCCTCTTTTTTGTATCATTCTAATTGGTTTATTTTATGACGTACACTCAATGGCCGAACTTGGAATTAATAGAAAGAAATTATACGTTATTTTTCTGCTATTTACGGCAAAAATAAAAAGTTCAATGAAACACAAAACTGTGTTGCTTATATGTAAGATAAATAATATTTTTTGTAACCTTGAAAAATACAATTACACATCAAAACAAATTCATTTCTTGAAGAAAAAAACAGCGCTAAACAAATACGTGATCAATCAGATACATTGAAGGAAGGCAAACTATTATTTAGTAATTTATATCAATTAGACATTGATCTAAATCAGTATTTATCTATTTCAGTTGTCCCTACTTTAAATAACCGACAATCAGACTCATTAGAAGGATCCTCTCACACTCAAGAGTTTAACATTAAAGAATATAAAAAAGATAAATCTCCGGGTTCAGATGGACTTTCTGCTATTCTTTTTCATTTTCTGGAAACAGCTGGGACACTTTTTTGTTACATCTATAAATATGCCTTTGACAAGGAAGAACTTTCAGTAAAACAAAAACAGGGTATTATAACCTGTGTTAAAAGAAAACAGAAATATTGTTTTAATAATTGGCGTCCCTTGACTTAAATACAGTACAGTAAAAGCTCACGTAAAGACCACATCAATATTAAGACCACCTCAAAATTGAGAACACAATTATTAAGTCCATTTTCATTGTTTTTTTCTTTCTTTAACCTCGATTATAAGACCAGTTTTCAAGAGTCCAAACGGTGGTCTTATTATTGAGGTTTTATTGTATCTATGTTAGCTTCTGGTTCTATTACCAACAGAATGAAAACAGTTCTAGACACTTGAATTAGTAATGATCAAACAGGTGATACTAAATGTAGATTTATGGGAGAAAATACTCGCTTGCTATATGATGGAATGAATTATACAGAAAAAAACATAAGATATCAGGTCTTCTAACGATTATTGATTTCCAGAAAGCTTTTGATACCCTCTCCTTTGAGTTTATAAATAAAACTTTAGCCCTCTTGAAATTTGGATCAATGTTTGAAAAAGGATTTCATTATTTCTAACAGGCGGATCCAACAATAAGGCCATTTTTATAACGGAGAGATTTCCTTCCAACTTTATTATATTTTAAGATAAATTGATAAATGCAAATACCTAAATACCTGGTATTTAGGTAAAAGACTGAAAACAAATGTTAGAGATCAAACCTTCTACTTTATGATGGTGTAAATACATTTTGTAGTATGTTTCTGTGATTTCTACATCACTGTCCTATTTTAAAGTTTTTAAGATCCCCTTTTTTACATTGAACATAGAAGGGGCTAAAAGAATATCTCTTAATTTAAATATTTTCCAATAGAGGTAGATACTGTGTGCAGAGATATATTAGAGTTCAAAACGTGTACTTTCGAACACACTTTTTAAATTTAATGTGGATACTCTATTATGCTGTCCTTTTTAACAATTTTTGTTAAAAATTGTCTGTTTTTTTCTATAATTTCGAATACACTAGATATTGCGGTGTACGCGTGGTCGGTATCCAACAGCGCTCGCGCGGCATGACTTCTGATTAAAATGATGAAGCCGGATGCGGCGATTATACAAGCTGTTAATTGACTTGGAGTGCGCTTGATAGGGAAGAATTTGGGGAAATATGACTTTTATAGAATAGTGTTGAGATGAAATATTGGTGTGGTTAATTATTGGGTGACAATAGCATGACGTTAATCTGTAAAGATGTTAAAAGTTGAATAAAATAAGTATAATTTTGGCGTTGATATTGTTGTACGTTGTTCTTGAAAGTTAAAATTATATATTACTGTTATTTATATATTGTAAAAAAGAGATGTTACAGTTATTTAGGACTTACATGAAATAAAATAAACTCACGAGGTTTGATATTCATTGTATCAGTCTTATCATTCGTGCTAGACTTCAGTGTTCATTTTTGAGGCGCTTTAGCTCTCATCGTCAACCGGATGGTCTACTCGAAGTACCACCATATTAATCGTCTGAAGAATATAGTACATGTACATGTAAAGTCTGATTTTATTACAGATTTGATGAGTATGAATTCTGATTTGTCAGGGAAATATCAATTGTGGAATGGCGGGAGTCTTGATATTAACGGTTTTCTGGAATATTTGTGTCATTTTTGGCCAATGAGTTTACCCGAATAGTCGCGTATTAATTTCTAATATGATAATATGGAAAACGTGCACTCTTGCATTAGACGCGCCTCCCAGGATACTCAGTTCTCTGATTAATATTTATTGCAGAAAGATCGTATGAATTAAAAACAACCAGACAGGAGCCTTGACGGAAGCAACCATTTTCTACCATCAGCGGGACATCCGGGTACGTGGTACAGAGATGCTTTAGTTTGATGGTGTAACATTAGAGAGTCATGAAAATGGATGAATATTTCTGTGTAAAAATTCATTACAGAACGGCAATATTGCTATTGTTACTTATAGCACACAGAGGTAAGCTCGTTTGATTGTTCGTCCATTTGTTTGTTCGTTCGGGTGTTTGCTTGTTTGTTCTTTCATCGGTTCTTTCTCGACTCGTTCGCTCGTTATTCGCTCTATTCGAATTTCTCATTGTTTTTTCGGCGCAGCCGTACTAACATGGCTTTGCTATTTGCATATCAGTGTTGTGTAAACCAATCAAATCTACTGTTACCCACTAAACCAACGTCTCTTCAACGGAAAAAACGTTTGTGACCTTGACGCGGATTGGTTAACCTTACGATAAGGTGGTACGTTACCTTACCGAAATCCACTGAATTTTGGTAAATTTACCGAAATCCACTTCTAATACAACACATGCACTATATATTGCCCATTTCTTTTTTTAAGATTTAAAGTTAGGATGATTTAAATGTACATACGAAATAAAGGAAATATTGCATATTAAGAAAAATATAGACGGTTACGTTTCCAGTGGATTTTGGTAAGGTAACGCACCGTTCGATAAGGCCTATATATGTTTTATCCAAGCCTAAAACATTAATTTGATTATTATTATGTATTTTGTCTTCCGAAGCAAAGTAAAGAACACTATTATTGCAATGGTGTTAATTTGCTTGCTTCAGATTGAGCCGACCATCTTTCTAAAGATATTTCTTGTTTCTCTTGGCTTGACTTACAAAGTGAAAACAGTTCTAGAAATGAAATACGATCGGACCCCGTTTTATTCGACAATCTCCTATCCGAATACTCGATCTCATCCGAAATAATATCTCCTTACCTACGCCGAATTGAAATGGGCTATTAAAAACCATGTTTTATTCGAAGTACAACTTAGGACCCGATTAATTCGAATGAACGATGTCCGACTGTATATAATTACTAGGACAATAGAGTTATCTGCTGGCATAAACATTATTCTCGGTTTTGTAATCGATCATGTGTATGCTATGAGAAGGCAAGTACCATGAACTTCATACATGTATTCTTTTGCAACCATTTCAGACGCAAACACATTGTGGCTATGGACAGAAGGTAAGTATTTTAATTGGTATGTTTCTTTAGTGGGAGATTTCAAATAAAAAATGACAATTTTGATGTTACTCATGCGTCATTAGTAAATCTACCATAGATAAAATATCTCCGAGGTATAATCTCAGTACTGCGGTGTGACCTTACACAATTTTTTGTTGATAGAGTATTAAAAATGCAAAACTAATATTGTGCCGTTTTATAGATGTCCTTTGTTCAAGATACATGGTTTCTTTTAATCAATGTTGTAAACATATTCCTTCATAAAATACAATTTCACGACGAATGTTTGAAAAAATGTTCTCGAAACGTCACATATTATTTAAAAAAAAATCATATAGCAATTTAATTGTTGTGGCATAGAATATTTGTTTACATTTAAAGTTGTGTGTTTTTGGTTCTCGAACCAGTAACCCTTCCTAGTCTACAAAGTAACATGATCCGTAGTCCAAACAATTAGACAACCATGCTAGATCCTTCATGTTTACCTTCATTTTTTAATATTTGATTTTTTTATTTTCCATATTTTACCTTCATTGTCAAGCATATGACAGAAAACGTAAATGTTAAATATCATCAAAAATGAAGGTCAAACGTTAAGAATACAAATGCTTGGAGTTATATGTGTTGGACTACATGGTCCGTGGAAAGAAGACCACTGCTTAATTTGTTTACAAATGTTGATGAACATGACAAAGCCAAACTACTCCATGCATAGGTATTTGTTTTCATGAATGGTATTTGAGATATGTCAATTTTCGATTTCAATGCCCATGTTTATTCAATCAGGAATGTTAAAACTCTTAATTCGATCACATACTCGCCATTACTTACAAGGACTTGTCATAATAAAACGCCAGTTTTGGAAATTACACCGTTGGTCGACAAGATAAATCGTCATGTAAACTTGAACTGAAAAAGATAAAAACTCAACACGGAACACAAAATACTGTTAACTTTAACAGCACAACCAGTCAAATTTATCAGTCGAAATATTGTGACAAGATTTGACACTCAGTGAACAAATGTATACTCCAGTTTGATTAAAATGTTTGAAAGCTAAGGCCATCGATACACAGAGTGTGTCTGTTTGGCTGCACTTCCTGGACTCTTACTTCTTTAGAGATAAGACGGAATATTGACATTTAAAACAAACATATCCAATTGATTATCTGATACAAAAGCCGAATTATATTCTTGGATGATAGAAAGATACAACTTGACTGATAATTTTGTAAAATATAAGATTTTATCGAAGCAAATGTGAAGTGCATTATCACTAATATACACTTCGATCTTGAAGTATATTTGTATAAGAATTCAATAGAATGCTTGTCACATGAACTTAAATCACCGTGTATAATCAATATAAATCTACTAAATGCAGTTCAAATATCAGTCCAGATATTCAAGTTTTAATAATTCAGTCCGAGGCAAAAAATGACATTCGGTATACAGCATTTCAAATGGTTCAGCTATAATAATATTTTTCTTATCATATTCGAGAATTGAAAGCTACATTTTTAAAAATGTTTTCGCTACTTATTTTATGTCCTGATGAATATCTGGTTTGCCAAAATGTTGAAATGATGTAAACGTCAACTTTTCACGTACTGGCTTATTTACATACAGAAATTCCTCACTTAGACCACCTCAATAATAAGACCACCTCAATAATAAGACCACCTCAATAATAAGACCACCTCAATAATAAGACCACATCAATAATAAGACCACCTCGATAATAAGACCACCTCAGTATTAAGAACACAATTTGCAAGTCCATTTTCACTGTGTTCAAGTGTTTTGCTCTTAATTCAACTTTAATATTAAGACAACCTCAATAACGAGATCAGTTTTCAAGGGTCCCAAGGGTGGTCATATTATTGAGGTTTTACTGTATATGCATACATATACAATACATAATAACATGCAATAGAACGAACAGTAGTTATAGAGTGAATCACACACTTAAATTCACGTCGAAATCAAATGCGATCAAATTACAGTAAAGGTCCATCAAACTTGCGAAAACTGCCTGCTGAAATAGCTTAGCTGGCTGGTAGAGCAATGTGCTGTCAACCAGGAGATTCGGGTCCTTAATCACAAACGTACTTCCCGACCGTGAGACTTAGCTAAGTTTAGTTTTTTGTCAACGACGTAAGCAACTTTAACACTTTAATTTAATGTTTTGCGTGCTAAGACTAAGCCTAAGTCTAAAATAATTATTCGTGAATAAGGCTCCTGTGCGGTGCAGGCATTTTAGTGACATTTGACTACAATCATTTGCCCTCCATCTCTGATTCATATGAGAAAGTTGTCAGCTGCAGTTGGTAGTGGTTGATAATTAATGCCAAGAGGACGGTTTAGGTCAACTGACCGACATGTATAACTTATTTCTACAAAAATTGGTCGGCAAACCATTCGGATATGTTTGGTCCACACAGTGCTTTGATATTGCCGTGTTACATTCATCCGCTGCTTTATGACGCAGTATATTTTGATATTTTACCTTTTTCGGCGCAGCAGTACCAACATGGCTTTGCTGTTTTGTAAACCAATCAAATCTTATGTTAACCACTAAACCAACTTCTCTTCAACCGAACAACGTTTGTAACATTGACGCGAATTGGTTACCTTTCTAAAAGGGGTACATTAATTACCGAAATTCACTGAACTTCGATGAATTTACCGTAATCCATTTTGGGTCTAGAGTGTCCAGCAATCGTAACATCTCGGCATTTTTTATGTTGCGCAACAAATCTTAAACTTCAAATTGCGAAAAACTATGAAAATAAAAGATTAAAATGAATATTTTTCATATTAATTTTAATAATTATTATTGTATTAAAGGTTGCAATCAGGTTACAGTGAGAGGTACAGTTCATAACATCACAGACAATTCACCAGTCACGTGTTTTGAGGCATGTGGAAATGGAACAAAGTCTGTAGCGCTGCAGGTAATTTATTTGATATCTGTTATGTGCAATGTCCTTTAATGTAGATTTGACCATATCGTGTATTGTTGTTTGTTAATGGTGAAATTGATTTTCATACCAGATAAATATCATTACACCAAATAAATGTCTGACAGTGCCCACAGCTGCCCCCCCACCCACTAGATAAGTGTTAAGTGGTTAACACGATAAATATCTAGTTAACTACACAATTTAGGACATTTTTCGTGTTAAGATATTTATTTGGTATGAAAATTTATCACGATACTTATCTAGATAACCACATGATACTTATGTAGTAAACTTGTTTCTTTAACGTGATAACCACATAACTGTCTAATTAGTTATGTAGTTAACTGGTAGCAGAAGTATGCCACCATACGTCAGCAAGTTGCATTTGTTCTCATTAGTTTACTTGTCTGACAATTTTGATGATTTTCTATAACCTTTCAGGTAAATCGTTGTGTCTGTGAATTTGATATTGTCCATACAGTGTGGAACGAAGAGTGTTCAGCTCCATGCTCTGGCAATGAAATAACTGTTTGTGGTAATCTGGAAAATGGGGATTGGTCAGTTTACACAAAGGGTAGGTATGGCCAACATTGTTTGCAAGTATATTGAAAAGAGTCCCGTTTAGTTAGACAGTATACAACATTGTGTCTGGTTTCTTACGTACGGTCAGATAATCTAAAGCCTTTGATTTTGATATGTACAGTACAGCCTCACTAAAAGACCACCTCAATAATAAGACCACCTCGAAATTAAGAACACAGCTTTCAAGTCCATTTTCACTGTTTTGCTCTTTATTTAACCTCAATATTAAAACCCCTTCTATATTGAGTATGTTTTCGTTCAACAGTAGGCTTAATGCAGTGCTTTGATATCACTTTACAAGAGCAATGTTGTATGGAACGCAAAGTCTACATAAACTCAAGTAGTTGAAGAGCTCTTCAAATATTGATGCTATCATAATCATTAATTCAATTGGAGCTCTCTTCAATTGAATTGGAGAGCTCTCCAAATCTTCCAAACTTAGGGGGGGGGGCGTTAATTAGCAGAGGGGTGTTTATTAGGGAATATTCGGTAGTTTGTATTAAAGTGACGCATCTCATTGTTTGTGCGGGAATCATATTATTTTTGAGGTGCTAAGTATATATCTACAACTATGTTAGATTGATTAATGTTTGTTTTGTTTCTTCATGTCAGCAAATGAATCAGAAGTGGCAGGAAAGCAGTTACCTATCAATATGACTGGATGTGTGGCCATGGAATACCGTGGTAAAGCTACCTATGTGTACACATTGCTGTCTTGCAATGATTCAAGTGCATCTCACATTTGTCATAGTTATGATACAAGTATGTCTATTGTAAAACATTTTTGAAAGTTTTTAGAGTCGA
Source organism: Mactromeris polynyma (assembly GCA_032209605.1). Classification (NCBI taxonomy): domain Eukaryota; kingdom Metazoa; phylum Mollusca; class Bivalvia; order Venerida; family Mactridae; genus Mactromeris; species Mactromeris polynyma. Next base: position 7,495,476 of record JASFXZ010000030.1, on the reverse strand, counting down.
AATATAATAAATTCTGTCATTAAAACGTATGATATTGCATTGTGGGCGTACTCGATACAGGTAATCCATTTTGCTTGTTGGGACGCTATGACATCTTGTTCTATTACGGTATTGGAATGAACAAACATTTTGCTTTTCGGCGCAGCCGTACTAACATGAGTATGTTATTTGCATATCAGTGTTGTGTAAACCAATCAAATCTTACGTTAACCACTAAACCAACTTATCTTTAACCGACCAATGTTTGTAATCTTCATTGAATTTCGGTGAGTTTACCAAAATCCATTTTGGATCTGGAGTGACCAGCAATCGTAACATCTCAGCATTTTTTTATGTTGCACAACAAATATTAACCTTCAAATTGCACCGACCATCTTTTTTCAAGACATTTCTTGTTGGGATTATTCACACTAACTGTAATTCTTTGCCGTGATCAGTCAGAAAAACATTCGGCGACCCTGTTAAATAAGGGAAGACGGAAATTAGGATTTTTTTTAATATGATTTTAAGTCGTTCCATGTAATTAAAACAGACATCTATTTTTGTTCTCACGAAATTTACTCTTTTTTTGCCTGGTAATGCATGGAAATGTTAATTGAGTGCCTTATATTCTATGTGTTTTTTCTTAGAGATTTAAGTGTTATACGAGATCTGGGAGTAATTATTAAGTCTGAGTGTTGAGCATAGTGCTTGAACCCAATAGTTACTCCCAGATCGTATAAACATATTAAAATCTTTGTCAAAGGAAATGAACCAAAAACAATATCCAGCACTAATTTAACATTTTCATACAATTTTCACCCTCAATTGTTCACTATCAGTCTTATGATGAGTGTAGGGATCAGTTATAATCCTGGCCCCAGGTTAGTACTGCTTGATCACCTAGGAACATGAGCTAGATCAACTAACCACTCCAAATACAACTGAAACACTTTTGAAAAAACGTCGTTAACATCAACAGAAGTTTCAAATGCAAGTATTGTATTTTCATTTGAATAAAAGTCTATCCATAAGATTAATACCCACCGGCGGAGCCCGAATGTGTTTGCAGATCGATAGATAAAATGAGGAATATTTGTTTGCTTTGGTAATATGAGCAAAGTTGATCGACCAGACAAGAACTGGATTTAAGTCATATATGGAGGCTAATATCGAGATAACCATTTTATATGTTTATCCTACTTTGATAAGTCCAATATTTTTTGTCATTGTTTTTTCGGCGCAGCTATTTGCATATTAGTGTTGTGTAAACCAATCCAATCTTATGTTATCCCACTAAACCAACTTATCTTCTACCGAACAGCGATGTGAGGTGAATGTGATAGGAGAAGGAAAGAAAAATATATTTCTTCGGATTTAAGCAGTTAATTGGTTAACATATTGACTAAGATTAATAACCTTATGATAATCTATGCATCACAATCGTAATCCCACTAAATTTTGCCATATTTACAAGGAAAAACACAATCTGAAGTATTGACAATGTAACTTTCGGTTCATTCATTCACATTTTCGCCTCTTTGCCGATGACTCTCCTCTACAGATACATTAGAAGCCAAAAACACACAGACTTGCTCCAAGAGGACCTCGACGCAATACAGCAGTGGGAAAAGGACTGGCTCAAGAGCTTCAGTCCATCCTCGTGCGAGATCCTACATATTACAAGAAAGAAAGACCCCATCCAAAAGAACTTTACTGTCCAAATTAAGGTCAGCAGCTTAACATCACCAAATCCGGAAGGTATCTTGGAGTAACAATATCAGATGACCTATCCTGGAAAGACCATATCAATACTACAACAAAAAAAGGCAAACAACAGCTTGGTATTCATAAGGCACAATTTATCCAGATGTCCATCAGAGACCAAAAACATGGCATACACGAGCCTTGTGCGACCCATACTTGAGTATGCATCCATCGTATGTGATCCACACCATTCTACCAATGTCCAGCAACTGGAAGCCATGCAAAGGAGAGCTGCCAGATTTGTACGCGGTGACTAGTACTACCGGACCACCAGCAGCACATCAAACATGATCGCCTCCCTTAGTTGGCAGACTCTACAGCAGAGACGCAGTCAAGCGAATCTGTCTAAAACCTCATAGACATTCCTGCGGCACCATACCTGTATACAGATACATCTGCTACATTGTCCCCTTCTGCCGAACAGACTACATACGTCGCTCCTTCTTTCCGTCCTCCATACATCATTGGAACCAGCTACCAGAGGATCTTGTGACGGTCACCTCCCAGGAAGCTTTTAAATCTGGGGTGGTGCATAATCTGCTGTAAAAACCATAAACTTTGTGCATACTTTTAAATTCTGCACTGCTAGCGCCTCACTGCAACCTTGTAAATCACCTTGTACGACTAAGTTCCAGAGTGAACCTACGCTCCCACACAGCGCTTTGATTCCACTACCGTTACATTCACATGTGATTATGAAGGTATCGGAATAAGCGCCCTATGCTAAAGGAGAGTAGAGTGAACCCTGTACAATATTGAAAGAATGAGAAGACGTTTGTAACCTTGACGCATATTGGTTAACCTTTCGATAAGGGGTGCGTTACCTCACCGAAATCCACTGAATATCGGTGAATTTACCGAAATCCATTTTGGATCTGAAGTTACCAGCAATCGTAGCATCTCGGCATTGTTTTATGTTCCACAACAAATCTTTACCTTCAAATTGCGCCGACCATCTTTTTCGGCTCAGCCGTACTAACATGAGTATGCTATTTGCATATCAGCGTTGTGTAAACCAATCAACGTTAACCACTAAACATAGTTCTCTCCAACAGAACAATGTTTGTGACGTTGACGCGGATTGGTTAAATATATGTGTTAATGCCAAAAAAATGTTTTTTTAACGAACCTAAAAATATTAACTAGTTTATTGTTACGTATTTTTTCTTCCGAAGCAAAGTAATGAACATGATTATTGCAATTGTGTTATGTTTGCAACGAAAACATTTTGATCACGATAGAGACGTTATTCTTATTATTGTAAACGTGACAATGGTGTATGAAAACCAGATGAACATTTATTGTTTGCCTTAACTACACTGCGTCTTAAAGTACGTCTATAGTATGCTTCAAGATTTATCTAGTGAGTAGTGTTGTTAGTCAATCCCACGGGAAGTTGCACGGCGTTAGAATAAAGAAGACATTCTATGTTTTATGTATCAGTCAGAGATCAGTTTGGAAAACATCCAGTTCTAATGTCTCAATTGAAATAAATGACATATGTACTACTCCGTATACATTTTTCTTTAAGTGTATACAGACTGTTTGACGTATCATGCAACGTCGCCCAATTGGACTGTTGCGTGTGGCTATAACTTTGGACAATCGTCGCTCAACGAAAGATACCGAGTTGGATTTGTTGACACCGAAAAGTGCATCGAGAAACACGGTAGAGAGGTTGATGTCGCATTGAAATATTGGACTGGACTTATTGGACTAGAAAGTAGAGGTATGTCTCTAGGTATTATGTATTGTAACCTTACTCATTTAGCTTATCAGTACAGCTCATTTTATGATCTGACATTTTGGACGGTGCTATGTATGCATATCAGTCTCAAAACTACAGATCGAATTGCAGCAAATCAGCATCAAAGGAAATAGTGCAGCCTTTAATGCTTAAAAACACAGATGAACTTTCAACGCGCTTCCATAACTTCAATTGTATGTACACAAGAGCCAAAACTAAACAATTTTATTGTTATCCATACTGACCAGCGAGAATTCAAACAATTAAAAAGAGCTAGAGCGCCCGACTCCTGAGAAACTTCACAATTCCTAATTAAGGCGTGAGAACTGTTTAGTCACACAGGAAGCAGGAGAGTGATTAGTATAAGTTGTAAGAACTTGTTTCACTCAGCTTAAACTTGAATCGTAAGTATTACCACAGAAGAATTATAGACACAAACGATAGAAGGGAGAAAGGGAGAGAACTCTTGAAGAGATAACAATTCTAGAAGGAACAAAGGGAGAGAACTCTAGAAGGGCTAAAGGGAGACAACTCGTGACAATATCCTGTGGTTTGACAGCACATAGTATATGTATACAGTTTCTAGCACTTATTTCGGTTTGGTTTTAATGTATTTTAAATAACTGAAATATTCCAAACTTACTAACACAATATTTTGTTTTATTCTCTGACATCCGAACAACAGAGCCGTCCATATCTCCAACACCATCTGATGTTGCAGGATCTTCAACCTTACAGAAGGAAGTTCCATCTTCGATTTACTCCACAACATCACCAACTTTAATACCTTCATATGAGCTAAGCTCAACAAGTTTGGGCTTTGTGGGGTCCGAAAATGACACGAACGTGATCACTAACATTTCAGAATTATTAGTATCAGTGCATTCGGATATGACAGAGTTGCCTATTACACATATCACAGCGGAGTTTAAATCGAGTGTCTTTCATGCAAAGACTGTTGACTCAAGTGTAATTAATGTAACAAATGGTGCTGTTAGCGATAGTTTCTCAGTCTACGATCACGTGTTCCAATCATCCAATCAGGATAAAGAATCTATAACCCAAACCAATCAGAATAGAGCTTTTAGTTCGTCTGTCACAGTAGACAGGATGTATCATATATCAACAGATCAGTTTAGTGACAAGTCAAAGGCTACCTTACACCAATCTACAAGTGTTTCAAAACAACATTCATGTTCGGTGTCTAGTTGTATATATTCATCGCCTACAAGAAATATTGATGAGACACAAATTAGAACCATTTCTGAATCTACTAAAACTTTATCTGTTTCTACTGCAACATCATCTGAATTCACTACAACATCGTCTATATCTACTACAACATCGTCTGTATCAGTAAATCAATATTCAGGTAACTATTTTTGTTTGTTTAAAATTGTTTAGGCAGTGTGCACAATTCTTCATTAGTTAAAACTTGTTTATTTTGCAGCGATTGTGGAACAAGTTTTTCCCTGTCGATTACATCTTCTAGTGTTACTAACCACAATGCATCCTCATCAACAGCGAGATTCGAACCTCCCACATTCAGACCAGAAGTCAGGCACTCTAAGCATCAGGAGCTTGTCTTGAGTTTTCTACCATGAACCGTTCCATAGTATAAGTATATATGTTATAATAGTATTCATTATGTACTTAATCGGCTGTCTTAATTCGTTTATTCACAAAATTCACACCAATCACGAACACTATCGTCTCCACATACGATAGTAGTGAATGATAATTTCGTTAAAGACATTATTAGCTGAATAACTGTAGATTTGCGTGAAATATGTTACCTTGGTTACAGGAAAAAAGGCACAAGGCAACCCAATTTCAGTCTCAACCACAGTCGCTATAACAGCCGGCGCTGTGGCATTATGTGCACTACTTGTTGTCATTGGGATGGTATTTTATATAAGGTACGTTTTGTACATTGTTATGTAATTGTTTTAAATAGTACAGTTTTAAAAACCTCAACTCAAATGTTCTTCTAGTGTGTGAAATAAGCCATTCCATGATAGTTTCGTAATTTTCTATTGCATTACAGTCGAACCTCGTTTACTCGTAAACTTTCTATCCGAATTCTCGGTATCATCCAAAATAAATATCAGGGCCCGATGCGTCTCATGCATGTCGAATTGAAATGGGCTCTTCGAAACCATGAATATTTCGAAGTAAAATTTAGAACCCGATGAATTCCCCTCGTGTGCCGAACAATTTTCTGTCCTTTGAAAAACATTCGTGCTAATTAGCTAAATAACTGTTGATTTGCGTGAAATATGTTACTTTGGTTACAGGAAACATGTTACTAAGCAACCCAATTTCGGTTCAACAAATGGCTCGGAGTTTGGACGTAATTCTGAAATCCCATTGGCACCATTTCAAGTAAGGCTTTTTAACTGTTTCATTCACATATTTGGTTGAAGACTTAACTCGTCTTTTAACTCTGTCTTCAAGTCAAATAGTTTAAATGATAACAATATTGGTAAATTTATGACAAGATTCATTCACAAGTCTGATGACGTTTTCACATTTAATAATTTCTCTTTTGAAATATTAAAAAATGTCAAGTATTCGTGAGTTCAGGTGAGGGATGAAACACAGCAGATTGTCACAAGTTCTCTCCCTTTATTCCTTCTAGAGTTATCTCCCTTTTTAGTATATGTATGTATTTTTGGTCTATATATACATACAACATATACAGTGATAGAAGGGTAGAGCACTCGGGACAATCTCCTTTTGGGTTAAAATTAGTAGTATTTAACAGATTACAATACTTATCGCCAGCAAACAGTGATATTGAGGACAATGCCTTTCGACGTAATATATTATCATCTTGAGTCAAATTGTCAAGGAGATCATTCTCCTTATCCAGACTTCGAACCCACAGCCTCCAATCTATCAGTCGAGTGTGCCACTAACTGGCATTAATTAGGTGTGCTTAAATCATTATCAAGCACGCTGGGGACTTATTCACCAACAGTTTAAGGTCGAAACTCAGAATTTACAAAAAAGTTTACTAACCAGTCTTCATAAGCTCTGTGCAAATGAAATTGTGTCTGCATAATTGTTGTTACCCAATGTACACCTTTACCAAATTTGATTAAAATATGTAAAATAGTAAGAGCAAGCAAATTTAACATTTTGAAGTCTAAGTATCCGAATTTCAGAATAATTACCCACCGGAATTCCAAGACGAGACGTCTGAAGCAGTTCTAAGAAGTGTCAACATGGGTGAAGATATTCCAAATTTGTCATACGGCAGAAGAGCTAACCTACACTTGAGCAATACGTTATCATCCATGCATTCCGATGTTCCATCGATGAGCGGCCGTGCAATTGGAAATGAATATGTATTGTATTGATATAATTGATGGTTATATTTATACATCGCCGTGGTCTTGGATGGTTGTTCCTCCCGTTCAACCCATTTAGCGTAGAATAGGATTGTATTCGGAAATATCCCGTTTTCAAAAATGCCAGCAAGATTAATTTAATATCTTCAATGGCTGATTATTCTAACATGTTGTTGTCCATTATTGTGCATTCTATTTTTAGTTTAGATTAGGTTAAAAACACTGAAACCAGAGTAACACACAAAACATATTAAACAATATCTTTCAACACTTTTCTTGACTCTCTGCAATTATTCTGCAACAAAAGAGGGATTAAGTTGCTACAGGGAATGCCACATGTATAAGAAAGACAATGTCTTCCCACCCAGACTCACGGGAATCAACTGCCTACAAAACATTAAAGACAGAGGAGGTCCAATGATAGACATGTATCAGGATAGGGGAGTAAGGAATGGTCTGGCTGACAAACAAAAATAACCACAGAGAATGTAAGGGGACAACAAGGGGAGGGGACAACAAGGGGAGGGGACAACAAAGGGGAGTGGCCAACAAAGGGAGGGGACAACAAGGGGAGGGGACAACAAGGGAGGGGGACAACAAGGGGAGGGGACAACAAGGGGAGAAGACAACAAGGGGAGGGGGCAACAAGGGGAGGGCTTTTTTGCAATTCTGGGCGCATTTGTTTACCCGAATAGTCGCGTATTTATTTCTGATACGATGATATGGATTACGTGCAGGCTTGCTTTGGAAGCGCCTCCAAGTACCTTCAGTCCTTTGATTTTGTTACCCTTGTGCCAGGCGATAAAATATTTTAGGGAGAAAATTGACCAGCATATTTTTTGAACATCTTGCCATATAAATGAAGATTTTATGAAAATTCCCAAAATATTTTGGTCAAAACATGTATGTTTTCAAAGTTTATAAAGTGTGTGTATTAGCAATCCTTATGCATTCAATAGTCAAGTCTGTGATATGAAGTGTAGACGGGTACCCATGTTAATCTCTTATGTTAATGAATGATTGTCGGCGACAAGAACTTGTCGGGAACCAGACCGTGTATGCAATATTGACGGAGGTTTATGCATTCTGGTTTTGTGTAAATGCAATAATAATGGGTGTGTGTTGATACATAGTGCGTATGAATGATTTTAAATAGGTCAGTATCAGCGATATGTTTGTTTCAGTACACCATACCACCACTTTTGCGGTGCCGGAATGGGTCGGTCGAAGTTTGGTTTTGCAGACTTCATTAAATTTTAATATTTTTATATTTTCAAACACAAAAATTCCTGCCTTGAAGTGCCAACAAAATACATGTAGGTGGACCCGAATGCAATTGGTCGGCTAGGTACCGTTTGTCAACAATTGTTAAAGATTGTACAACTTTTGTATACGAGTGATTGAGTATGAAGAAAGTGTGCAGAGCAATTACGTTTTTTTAGTCGCCGGCGACTCTATTTTTATTACTTTTTCAATTTGTTCATGGGGGAGCAGTTATTGTTTTTTCGTGATGTTAAAACATTCTGTATTGAACTTTTACGCAATAAAAAGAATCAAAGTTGGTTTCAAACAACTTAGTATGCATACATTTTCCGTATGAAAAATGTTTACATTTCAGCAAAAATGTAACTTTTATGCAATTTTTTCATTTATTTATTTTTGTGATCTTTATCACCATCAACATTTATGTTCTCATTGTCAATTTCTTTCACAGATTTTTTTTACATTTATAAAGAGTTGAATTCAAAATTGTTTGTTAAACTTTTACCTTGGGCTAGTTCCAATATTTACAATACATGTATTTACCTCCCTTGTTCTAAATAGTCGGCCATATTGAGAGGCAAATTTACTTAAAGTTTATTAGGAATATAATATAAATTATGATAAAATAATCATATATATGAAAAAATACTTGTTCATTGAAGAAAGTGGTTATCACATCGTCATGCAAACTATCTGGTTATTTTTTCAATTATCACATATTTGGAAACTACTCCTATAAGTGCTTATCAGTTTTGCCTATCAAAATGGTTGATGACTAAGAACAAGGGAGGTAAATATTGTAGATGTGGCAACTATCTATAGCCACTTTATTTGATATCCTGAGAAAAAAATGTCACAGTGTTTAAACAGAGACATAACGCAATATAGGTCAGGGATTTAATTACACTGGGTACATGAATCCTGCCAGCATTTTTAAAAATAATTTCTATCGTCTTTGAATTTGAAAAAAAAGTTGTGGAGAGCGTTTGGTAGATACACATATCTGTTCTTGTATATCTCTGAATGCTAGTTATGGTTAAACCCCAGTGTAGTATATATATAGTAACACAGGAGATCGTCACAAGTTCTCTCCCTTTATCCCGTCTATAGCATATACTTTAGAAGGGGTAAAGCATACATGCCATATTTTCAGATGGTCAATAAGTGAGATTTTCCTCAGCAGGGCTGTTTTTAAGTGAGATTTGGGAAAATAAGTGAGACTGTAAATCGCGATTTTTTGGGGCGCTTAATACACCAACACTAATTAACATTACCCCACCCAACTGTTTTCATGCGTAATTACAGTGTTACTTTGTCGCGTAAATTCCTTCATCAATTAGCATTAAACAGGGTTTCCCTTGAATTGGCTTTTAGGGGCCACAGTGGGCTTCATTTGGGGGTCATGTGTAAAATTTGGGGGTCATTTATACAAGTGACCAGATATGATACTCAAAGGCAATTCATACTGGTATGCAAATATTGTATACATTATAACATCTACCGAATATTTTGAGAGGAGTGGGTGTTTAAGAAAGGTAGAAAAATCACATATTTTTTAAGTCTTATGTGCATCTATTAGAATAAGTACGGTACCCAATAGCAGTTTTCTAACCTTTGATCAAAGCCGATGTGTCGAAACTTCCACTTGCCAGCCTAAAATATCTTCCAAACTAAACCCTTTGATCTGCCTGACGGTTTTACGTCACATAGAGTACAGTATTACGTCACAGCTAGCAGTATTGCCTGTCTTACATGTGCATACGTGACCTTTATCATTTGCCTCAGTTCACCGAGTTTTGAAGTTTTTAATACCAATAAATTTAATATTCTAAAGTAACAGTTATGCTTTTATTGTGTGAACATTGCTTTTTTGATTCTTTGATTCATGGGATATACACGTGATGGATATACATGTAGGCTAAATTACGGATCAAAGTAAGAATTTTTCAGGTTTTTTATTTAGCCAAAAAGTACGTCATGACGCATAAATTTGTGCGTCAGGGAAAACCCTGCATTAAAACAAGCAGATTAACACCTTTCCTGTCAATAAAATGATTAAAGTTAAATCACCGCTTTAACAAACAATTAACGTACTGCCTGAGGTGATTAAAAACACGCAAATCAACAGCTGATCAAAAGCCAATCAACGAAGTGTCACCTTTAATCGGCATTTTCGGGTAGTATCGAAGAATCATAGCATGTCCGAGATACAAAATTTCGCACGATCAGTGATATTTTCTTTTTTTCTTGGAGGTTCAAATTTACGTGAGGTTTTAATCTAACGGCGTTAGACCGTGAGGAGGCATGAAAATACGTGAGGAAAGGTCTCACGGCGTGAGATATGGCATGTATGGTAAAGGGAGAGAACTCTACACGGGATAAGGGAGAGAAGTCATGACTTATCTCCTGCGGTTTGAACACTAATCTGTCTTTCTGAATGAACAGAATAGAGCTTTCATTCACCTGTGCACCTGTTTCACTTATTCAAAATTGACTTGTGTAACAACTAATAATCGTAACGTTTACATGTACATCATATTCTGTAGATGATCAAGTGGTTAGTCTCCAAATTATTGAAAAAAATCTAAATTCGAACCAATAGATTGCAATTGCAGACTCTTATTAGTTTCTGTGTCATAAGCATTGGATTCCAGCCTTTTCATGGAAACATTACCCCAATACGATAGACATAACATATCAGGGATGAGGCTTAGCTGAAGGGGGTCCCTAATAAAAGTTGAAGCTAGATCATCCGAGATGCGTTTTGGTATATATTTCATTCTGTGATAAATATGTTTGGGCTAGTGAGAATTCTTTGGTTTGGCAGAGCAACTTGCCCTAGCTAATGGGCGCCGGCTAGGTTCTCTGAAAGAATTAAGGCAACAATTGATCAATTCAGAGTTACCATTGAATTGTTTAAATAAATATCAGGAAGAAAAAAATAAAGAAGAAGATTGTTCTCTAGAAATATGGTGATTTTATTTAAGATCTTTAAATTTTTGGTATGCAAGGACAGAATTCTGTCGACAGAAACAATAGCACAATGATCATACAACATTACATGTGTAACCATAGTTACTGCAAAACTTATTCCAACAATATAAACGTACATTTTTAACAGTTTATAATAATTTGTATGGTATATTAGATTTATTAAAACATTACCTTGCGACAGTACAGAAATGATTGTTCACATATTGATATACTAGTCATAAGTGCCGACCCGCCATTTTGTTGTAAGAATCTTCACTGCCTTTTGACGAAGTGATCAGAACCGATGTGATGTTTATATCGATTTTTTTTCGAGAGTTCAATTCGTTTGAATTATACATAATGCATCTTACTGCAGTTCAAATCAACAGAGGAAGTTTCCAGTAGATTTTTAGAAATTGCGTGAAATAGCGTTTGCGGGTCAGCACTTTTGACCAATACATGTCATATACATTGATGTACAATATGTTCTGTTTAAATAAAAAAAAACAATAAATAAAAAAATCTTGCTACAAATGAAAGGATGTTATTATGTAAAACATTTTTTAAAAATATTTCCGTAAAAAAAGTTATGTATTACACCTCACACAAGATGGTGAATTCTCACCAGAGATTTTTCTTCAATAAAACTAAAGATGTTTGCCGTAGTTAACCATATCTTTGGAACTATCGATCCTCACACTCAACACAAACACACTTGTAATATGAATATACTTCATTCTTCCATCTTTCATCTAAGTACACGACTTTGTATAGCATTCATGCATGCAAAGTATAAAACAATCCAAACTATGCACGTTATTCATGAAATAAATCCCCCAGATTACAGTTAAATATCGGAGCCAGTCCTAGATCTATAAACACAACCAGTTATAAATCTCTCACTAATTTAAGTTGAAAATATATATCAAAACTCGACAGTGAAAATACATTTCTGATTAAGGTATTACCAGTATACAACGTCCAGTATAAAGTCAAAATTTGGACATCATGAGTTCTCTCCCTTTATCCATTCTATAGTAAATGTATATATAGTACTACATGTATACATACATACACTATAGAACAGATAAAGGGAGATAACTTGTAATAATCTCCTGTGGTACAATGAGGTCAGACAATGTATCTTACTGAACCCAACTAAACGTCTGTAGAGCAAGAACGACGTTCCAGTAATAACCAAATTTTGTCCAATCTCACAGATGATTTCAATGTTGATGCATGTTAATATTAGACAATTTACAGACTGAAATCCAAGGGACATAATTCAAGAATAAAGCTGATGCTAGTACTCGTGAAATTGGCATCTACTAATTGCATACAACTATAGATCCTATCGTTAACAACAACACAATTTGAACCTTGATAATAAAACATTTAAACATGTACACATACAATCAGGCTAATGATACAAAAAAATTTATAAACAATTTGTCAATTCCTGTCAACGTGTTGATTCAATCGACCTCGACCTTACAAACAAATTCCATTAAACTAATCATAATTTATAACAATTTCAAACAATTATAAGTGTTAATTATACCATACTTTGATTCCAGAATAATAATATTTCATTCATTATATTACCGTAGATTAAATACATTTCACTGGGATAAATGCAATACACATGTATGAATTTAACAACATGACATTACTAAAGCAACACATTTATCATAGCATAAATATTATGACTTGGTAAATTCGTGATTATTTTAATTTTCTAATTTTCCTAAAATTTCTTATATGTTTTTCATTTAAGTGACACTTGACACTGCCACAGACTTACACTGATGTACATCGATATAAAACACACATACCTATACATATGAACTTGCAAACATAATTACACCCTAACAAACATTACATCTCATCATTTAAATTTCATCACTTATACGGAAACAGATTTTATTTCATAGCAGAAATAAAAACAGAAACATCCTTGCCTTAAACCCATGCATACCCGAACATACAAATAAAGCTATAAAATCTTAGGGATATTTCGTAACAATAATATATTTATTTATATAATGGTAAGTACTCTAGTATGAATACTTTTTTTCTTTTTACAGGGAATAAGATAAATTAACAACATGGTGGAAAAAAAACACAACTAAACCTTTTATACCCATAACAACAAAATCACACGCCTAACTTCACATAAACAATATTTAAATATAAATAAATATAAAGCAAAATACTAATAGTGAGACACTAAAAATACTTTCAAATTGCACTTGGTTGTCATGGTAACCTAAACTACAGTTTGCGCTTGCGACTATGAAGCATCACACACAGACCACAATAAGTCTGCATATTTTGTTCGACTATCATACAAAAACTAATATCCACTGGCCTCGGGAACATTGTTCAGTCTTTGAGCAAAAGCAACTCCACGACGACGTTCGTATTTCACGTTAAATGTCAGACGTACAGTTTCTAAGGCATTTTAGAATTTATTTAAAAAAGTAGAACACACCGGCGTTGTTTGAACACAATCATACCTCTTAATAATTTTTTGATAAATCGAGCGAATGTTTATATCTGTTCTGTTTGAGAGAACTGACTTGCACTAAAAAAATCTGTGATATAATCAATTTTTTTTTTTTTGGAATGGACTGCTTAGCATGTGGCAAGAATCCACACAGTGCTTTGATACAACTAACTTAACCTTCATGGAAATATTGCAAACAGCATGCAACAATAAAGGAGAGAATTGAATGGATAAGCAATAAAATAAAGGGGTCCTTTAAACTACTCTTACATCTTCCAATCAAGAAACTCACAGTATCAACGACATATTTGACATTTCGAGGGTTCAACGCAAGACTATCGTAACTCCTATGTATTTATATAGGAGTTATAAGAGTCTTGCACTGAACCCTCGAAAACATTTAAACAGCCATGGAAGCTCTCATCAAAGGGATTTAAGTAGGTTTGTATCATCATTCTTCATCAATTCCTCTCAACACTGAACCAGTGATATCATCCAAACCCATAATGAAATGAAGATTTTTTTAAAGGTTTTATTTTGTCCAACTAGAAAAAAACTAACTGCAAGGTATTACTACTTCTTCAAGTTGAAGAATATTTTTCTGACGCATTTTTTTACAAATTTTTCGAATAGACTCCCTAACAGTCCTTAGTGTGACCCTTTACAGAGCAACTTGATTAGTTTGGTGCATCTATATTAACATTAGCAATGACCAGGTATCAAATGACACTTCATTTATTGTCTGCTGGTTAATTAAGTTTCTGTAGCACGTTTGTACTTTCAAATAAATGCAAATATCGTAAATTAAACTTTTTATGAAATATCAAAATTGTACAATTTGAAATTTACGTATGCATTTTGAAATATTACGTCAATGCAAACGAATAAAACAAACGGTAAATATTTGTCAAACATGAAGAAACGAAGATGGTATCGTTACTTTTTTGTTTATGTAATTACACGGCACTATCTGAGTGTATCTCTAATGTGTATACATCCAACTACCAATAACACATGTGACGCGTAATCTCGTTGAACTCCTCGGGACTTTAGAAGATACTTCGAGACAACAAAAAAATATGCTAAAAATGCTGATAGACACGTTAGGCCATTTTTATTATCTATTCACAAGGCACAGTATTCAAAAACGAACTACCAAGTATCACTACTGGTATGGCAATGACAAAAATGTCTGAACTATGTTACGGGATACGTAACTGAGATAAAAGCAGAAAGGAAGAAACCGGGAGATCTGTCTTGAGTATTTGTTTGTTGCGAACAATGTCTGGTGACCGACATACAGAAACAGTCAGAGAATCACAGTATGAGAATCTATGATCATGTATATATACATGTCAATGTATAAAATCAACTACGGATCTATGACTTTCACCTTTAGCACGGAAGTACCGATAAATAATGCAGAAAATGTCGGAATAATAAATCAGCCGAGTGTTCAGACCTCCGAGCTATGAAGATTTCAAATTTTGCATTTTAGATATGGTTAAATGACCTTATAATGTATAGTATATTGTTAAAGTCGAATTTTTTTAAGGTCTTATTCATTCTCAGCATAGACAGAGCTTAGTCGAGCCATAATAAAGTATGAAGTACAAGATCCATAGTTGTAATGTCGCAATAAATTAATTGGACTAATCTACCCTTAAATGATAAAAGTTTGTTCACTGTCATTATCTAATTGTCTATTTGTTTCATAATATAACAGTGTCTTGCTGGCTAGGGTTATAAGACGACCTAGTAAGTGACCCCTCTCTTGAAGGACCCTGCGATGTTGTATGTCGCGATTGTCTTGACAACGAACTTTCCCTAGACTGTTCTCCTCGACCTTGTGACCTTGACCTTTTGCGACTTCTACGGAAAAGTTTCTTCAAGCTGCCACCGAGAGACCTTGACTTTTTCAAGTTTGGTGTATCTTCGTTGCGTTTCACTTTATGCAAGTCTATGTCATCTGTAAACATACGGAGCAGAATTAGTACACATATTACAGTCAAACCTCACTTAAAGACCACCTTAATATAAAGATCACCTAAAAATTTAAGAACACAATTTTCAAGTCCATTTTCACTATTTTGCTCTTTATTCAACCTCAATATTAAGACCACCTCAACAAGAAGACCAGTTTACAAGGGTCCCAAGGGTGGTCTTATTACTGAGGTTTTACTGTATATTTATTTGTGATTGCGAAGAATTGAATAATGCTATTCATCACATGTCTAAAATATATACCAGCCTTTTCAGCTTCTTGATTAAATAATGACTGAGCTTTTAAGTATTTTATAATACAACAGAAAGCTATTGGCAAAATGCTAACATAGATTTGCTTTACAACAGAGATGTCCGCCCAATGTTTGTGTGTTACTATTAAGATAAAGAAAACATCTGCACAGTGAAGTGCTGGTACTAAATTCTGCAAATTATTATGTTCCTTGTTTGAGTAAAAAACAATGTTTGCATCCGTTGAAGTACAACAATGTAGCTGAAATTTCAAGTTTCAGGCACTAACAGATGCTGTTTGAAAATACACATATATTTATTATCATAGACAGGTATTGTTGTATATTTGATCCGAAGGAATAACAAAGAAAGCAGTTTGGCACGTAATTAACTAAACAATATGAACATCCAACGATATGGCATTTCTGCCATAACCAACAACAACTTTCAGGCTCTGTGGAAAATTGGTTATCAAAATTACAAACATACGGTCTTCAAGCATATAACCACTAAAACAATCATGATTGTCATCTATGCTGTAGCATTATAACACTGTAATGAATCTAAAACAATTTGTTGTGACATTTACCTGTTTTAGGTGTGCAATGTAATGGATACATTAGTAAATAAATGTATGAGCACATTTTTGTGTATCAGTACAGCATGAAATTGAATTCTTTCACTCATGAGTTCTGTCACTATTGTGTTCTGGCACTATTGTGTTCTGACACTATTGTGTTCTGACACTATTGTGTTCTGTCACTATTGTGTTCTGGCATTATTGTGTTCTGGCACTATTGTGTTCTGTCACTATTGTGTTCTGGCACTATTGTGTTCTGGCATTATTGTGTTCTGACACTATTGTGTTCTGGCACTATTGTGTTCTGGCATTATTGTGTTCTGGCACTATTGTGTTCTGGCACTATTGTGTTCTGGCATTATTGTGTTCTGGCACTATTGTGTTCTGGCATTATTGTGTTCTGACACTTTTGTGTTCTGACACTATTGTGTTCTGGCACTATTGTGTTCTGGCATTATTGTGTTCTGACACTATTGTGTTCTGGCATTATTGTGTTCTGTCACTATTGTGTTCTGGCACTATTGTGTTCTTACACTATTGTGTTCTGACACTATTGTGTTCTGTCACTATTGTGTTCTGTCACTATTGTGTTCTGACACTATTGTGTTCTGACACTATTGTGTTCTGACACTTTTGTGTTCTGTCACTATTGTGTTCTGACACTATTGTGTTCTGGCACTATTGTGTTCTGGCATTATTGTGTTCTGGCACTATTGTGTTCTGGCATTATTGTGTTCTGTCACTATTGTGTTCTGGCACTATTGTGTTCTGGCATTATTGTGTTCTGACACTATTGTGTTCTGGCACTATTGTGTTCTGGCATTATTGTGTTCTGACACTATTGTGTTCTGGCATTATTGTGTTCTGACACTATTGTGTTCTGGCATTATTGTATTCTGGCACTCTTGTGTTCTGAAACTATTGTGTTCTGGCACTATTGTGTTCTGAAACTATTGTGTTCTGGCACTATTGTGATCTGAAACTATTGTGTTCTGAAACTATTGTGTTCTGGCACTATTGTGTTCTGGCACTATTGTGTTCTGGCACTATTGTGTTCTGGCACTATTGTGTTCTGGCACTATTGTGTTCTGGCACTATTGTGTTCTGGCACTATTGTGTTCTGGAACGATTGTGTTCTGGAACTATTGTGTTCTGGCACTATTGTGTTCCGGCACTATTGTGTTCTGGCAGTATTGTGTTCTGGCACTATTGTGTTCTGAAACTATTGTGTTCTGGCACTATTGTGTTCCAGCACTATTGTGTTCTGGCACTATTGTGTTCTGGAACTATTGTGTTCTGGAACTATTGTGTTCTGGCACTATTGTGTAATGGCACTATTGTGTTATGGCACTATTGTGTTCCGGCACTATTGTGTTCCAGCACTATTGTTTCCGGAAACTATTGTGTTCCGGCTCTTTTAGTTCTGGCACTATGTATGAAGCCAGCAAGTCACTATGAATGACAAACTGAAT
Organism: Mactromeris polynyma; assembly: GCA_032209605.1. Lineage (NCBI taxonomy): Eukaryota > Metazoa > Mollusca > Bivalvia > Venerida > Mactridae > Mactromeris > Mactromeris polynyma. Next base: position 7,477,595 of record JASFXZ010000030.1, on the reverse strand, counting down.
ACAACAGAATGATATAAGAAGAAACAACAGATGTACTACTCTGAGACGAATGCACATATCCCCATACCTCCGTTACTTGAGAGAGAAGAACTGTCAATACGTAAAGAGAGACTCCTCCGATCTTCAGAATAGCAAGAAAAAACACAGTGACACTATTACAACAACATAGTCATGTTTCTGTTTCTATCAGAATTTTGTAACTCCTAAAATATAGTTTCGCTTTCAGACATTTTACCAAAAGCGTTAAGGCAAAATGGCAACAGTTGTAGAAGACGGATGACTGACTCGAAATATTTTAAATTTTCATAGCTAAAACGTCTTTTGTACAAAATTAAGCCAACTACATGGTAACTTAGATAATGGCCTTTCAATGAGAACAAGAGATGTTTGTAAAACATTATGCCCCCTCATGGTTTAGTTATTGATCGGAAATGGTTTGTGAACAATTGACCCCTGTGACCTTGACCTTTGACCCCATAACCCCAAAATAGGGTTCCTCTGTTACCCAAGATAAATCTGTGAACTAAGTTTGAGGATGATAGGTCAATGGGTTCTTGAGTTATTGATCGGAAACGAAAAGGTTACGGACAGACCGACATGTGCAAAGCAATATGCCCTTTCTTCTTCGAATTGGGGCATAAAAATAAACAGATATACTGTTATGGTAGTATAAATAAATCAGTTCATACGGGGAAACATTTCAATAAAAGAACAAAGTATAATGTTTGTTCATGCCCAAAGTTGCACATGATACATGAACATGTAATTTCATTCATTGTTAACATAAATTGAATAAAAAAAACCTAGAACAATACTGCATCACATACAAAATAAATAACTTTAACAAATAAAAAATAATTTCTGATAATTTTCTCTACTGAAAAAATTTCATTTTATTTTAAAAACCAAAAAATAGTTTATTTTTAAAACCAAAAAATCAACAATCAGGACCATCTTCATTGACAGCAAACTGCCATTTACAGTCAAATATAAGATCAATTAACAAAATTGAGAGATTTAAGATAATTTAGTTAAAACTTATTTATTTTACATCAATTGTGAAACAAGTTCCTACAATTTAACTTATACTAGTCACTCTTGATGACTGCTTTCTGGCTACCAACCAGTACTCGCACCAATTTGAGGGATTTTGAAGTTCATCGCAGGGCTTGAACTCACGACCTTCGGATCAGGAGTTAAGTGCTCTACCTCATGACCACTGCACCTGCCTAAAAGGTAACACGGTCTATCGAATATCAATTAATGTTAACGGATATAAAGTTTTACTTTGGAACATTGCTACACCTTTGTAAGCCTATGGACTTACGCATTGGAAAAAGTCTCTGCGAATAATATTTTCTTGTAATGCTCTGGGGAAAAAAATCAACAAAAACTCATTCCTACCTCGAATTGAACTCGTTGAGGCTTGTATAGTTGTAAGGGATAAATCACTATCTATTGAACAACTGTCTAAGAATGCAGAAAAACACAACAAATCTATCTAGATGCTGATATAACATGATTAACAATAGTATCAAACAAACAAATCTATCTATAATGCTAAAACGTTGCATACTAATGTTATATATCAAAGGACTGAAGGTCCTGGGAGGTGCTTCCAAGGCAAGACTGCACGTTTTCCTTATTATTGTATTACAAAATAATACCCGACTATTCGGGTAAATTTAACTCATTCACCAAAATTGACACAAATAATCCAGAAAAGCCCTTTATAACAAAACTCCCGCCATTCCATAATTGATATATTCCTGACAAATCAGGCATTATACTCATCAAATCTAAATCAAATATCAGAGGACTTTACACGTACTATTTTCTTGAGTCAATGAATATGACAGTACTTCGAGTAGACCATCCGGTTGACGATGAAAGCAATGAGACACTAAAGCGCCTCAAAAAACTGTATCCTCTTGCATTCCAGCAAGTCAACATTTGGAAATTTGGAAAAATCATGAAGCGTCTAGACATTGCAATTGTAACTTATATGAATTTTATAAGAATTTCCAAGAATTCTGACATAAGAAACAATTATTAAGAGTTCAAACCAATGAATCAGCAATAAAACGAATCATGTACAAAAGAATGCAAGCTCAGCTTAACTTAACAATACTTATTTGGGAGGACACAGGAAAAGTCAGAGAGCACCTGGGCAAAACACAATTCTGAGTTATGACAGGGGGATTCACTTTGACAGACTAAAGCCTCTTCACCAAGTAACATGCAAATAAACATTGATATATATATTTTACAACAACAGTACTGTGAATGTGACAATATAAACAAGTCCTATGTCAACAGATGAAATTGGGTACTTATAGATCTATACAAAGTATTGAAATATATCCGCTGCAACAATAAATACTACCAACCACACAAAAAAAGATAAGGACCTTGAGAGATTATTACAATAACCTTGAGAGGCAACAACAATAACCTTGAAAGGCGATTACAGCAACCTTGCAAGACAATAACATTGACCTTGAGAAACAATAACACTGACCTTGAGAGACAAGTACATTGACCTTGAGAGACAATAACAATAACCTTGAGAGGCAACAACAATAACCTTGAGAGACAATAATAGCAACATAGCGAGACAACAACAGCAACCTTGCGAGACAATAACATTGACCTTGAGAAATAATAACACTGACCTTAAGAGACAAGTACATTGACCTTGAGAGACAATAACAATAACCTTGAGAGGCAACAACAGTAGTATTGAGAGACAATAACAATGACATTGACTGACAATAACAATGACCTTGAGAGACAATAACATTGACCTTTATAGCACCATCATTGACAGACAATACCATTAACAATGAAGGCACTTACACATTGAACTTGACAGACCATAACAGCTTGACAGACAATAACAATGACCTTGACAGACAATAACAATGACTCTGACTGACAAGAACAATGACCTTGACAGACAATAACAATGACCATGACTGACAAGAACAATGACCTTGACAGACAATAACAATGACCATGACAGACAATAACAATGACCTTGACTGACAAGAACAATGACCTTGAAAGACAATAATAGGGACATTGATGGACAATTATAACAACAACTTCGATAGACAAAACGACCAATCTTGAATGACAATAACATTGACCTTAAAAACAGTAACAGTCACAATGAGAAACAATATCAGTGACCTTGAGAGACAATTCAATTGACCTTGATGTAGAGTAACAGTGACTTTGAGGGACAATCAGAGGGACTTTGAAAGACAATAACAATCATAGTAATCTAACAATGTATACACAAATCAAAAATATCACTGAAAAATAAGTAGAATCTATGGAAACCTCAAAATGTTCTATTTATACCGTATCTACAGCAAACCACTGCCTCCCCGTTAGTTAGTAATAATAACAATAATAAGTCACAGTTATAAAGTAACAAATATAGAAGGTCTTCAACTGCAGTTTGCAGATACTGAAAAGAAATACGAAGATCCGATAACAGTAATGGTATACTGAGACAATATTCACCAGGCACTCATGAATATTTATACAAATTCATGTATTTAAATTATGTCAGTGAAGTATGGACATCCTCGGTATCCAGGCTCATTATAACATATATAATACCCTGGGCAAACTGACTGTAAAAATCTCGTACTCATGAATAATTAATGAGGTGAAATCCAGCCACTTGATTGGCTGTATGGCACACACCTCATGCGATACGGAAATTGCCGAGGACTAACAGATGAAATCACGGTTCTGGGCGATCCAATGACAACGCGGCTTTCAAATCGTGTAAGGGTGCATTTTGTCGAATTTGCTGATAGCTCTTCACAAAGGAGATTCTTTTTTTTCTGTTATCGTCCATTTCATTGGTCGAGAAATGCTAATGAATATTTATGCATTACGTAGTTAAGCTAGCCAATCTGCACAGGGTATCATATATGTTATGAATAGCCTGGGTACTGAGAATGAGTACCGAGAGCTACCTGCCCACTTGACAAGAAGGCAACTGTGCACAAAAAGCAGGGCCCTCAATCTAATTTGGGGGTTTGGCCCCACAGTCCGGGTAGGGATAAGTTTGAGCAAACTGGTGCAATTTTTTTACATCTTTCTGGTCAAGCAAAACCGATGTTGTCATACAAAAGTTTTTTTCGGCTCTGAGGGGGAAATTGAAATTGAATCTAGATATTATTTTGGTGGGGATTGGGGCTGATATTTGACCCCAACAACAAGGGCCAAGAAAAGTGATATGAATATTAATGAGTGCCTGTTTAACCTTGTCTTATCATACATGCTTTCACAAACATACACACACATATAAGCCATCCAATATAGCACAGCCAAATAACAAGTAAATCTAACAATTGAACAAAACTCAACAACCGTCTCAAAACTGTTTCATGTTTTATCAAACAGTACAATAATACACATAAATGTAATATTTTCAGTTACGGTCTCGTCAATTAAAGGCCATATATATTCAAAACAGATCAAAACTGAATATGTAGAATAAAAATCCAATATAGCCTAAAAAAATCACCCTACCAAAATGTTTGGGTCCCGGTGAAACCACAAACAAACACTTTTTAGGATTGCCTTATCATGAAAAATGGCAAATATGTTCAAAAGTATGCTGATATATTATAATCTTTTAGATATCTGTCAACACTGACAGTTGATATTTTATCAATTTTAACAGAGTGGGGGCATAAAAACGTATTTTGGATTTCAAATTTTCTCCAAATGTTGATGACAAACTGATACGTATCCCGCCACCTTATTCAGTTTGACGTCTGCTTTACCAAGTCACATGACTCCGCGTTATCTAACTAAAACACTGAATCAGTTTTGAATTTAACTCTACAACTACGAAAGACCTTTTGAATGAGGCCCAGGTGGCTGTAGATAGTTTGAACCCTCACGCAGAGAGCTAGTGGCACGATCGGCGCTCAGCGATCGCTTCTTGGAGCGGGAAAACCTCTTCTTGATACGAGCAGCAAAAGATTTCCTTTCTATAAAGTTATTTGAATATCAAATGTATTTCTACAACAATATTACTTTAACACAAGCTGTACAAATAGTTAGTCAAAAAGTTCACAATTTGTCAATCATTGATCTACTTCAGGAATGACTGAGCAAAATATTAACGCTTAAATATCATAGATGTAATTGCATATACCGTACATCTAAATAATAGATAAAAACTTAATCAGAACTAAAGCAAGCATCTCTGTAAATGAATATCTTTTCTTCAAAACTAACATGGCAAAGATCAGCAGTTCAAGAGCTTAGGTAAAAATAAAATCATTAATCTACACTAGATAAATCAAAAATTCCAAACTAGACTATATATATGACTTAAAACCACAGGAGATTTACACGAGTTCTCTCCCTTATCCGTTTGAGAGTTCTCTACCTTTATCCCTCTATAGCATATGTACATATAACACTTTATACACATACACTGTAGAAGGGATAAAATATATTTAATATAATGAATAGTTAAGAAATATTCAATATTATGAAAAAAAATTGCCATAGACACAGACTTATTATCAGTCACAATTCTGATATTCCCAAAAGAGAGTTAGACAAGATATTAATGCCATCAATTTATCCTGGTCAACAAACTTTACTCTAAGTACGAGCTACAGTCGGACCTCATTTATTCGACCAACATCTATCCGAATATTCAGCATCAAACGAAATAAAAAATCCAGCCCAATGTAACTTGTTAGGCACGTCAAATTGCGATGGGCTTTTCGAAACTATGTATTATTCGAAAGTAATATTTCAGACCCGATGAATTCGAATGAACGAGGTCCAACTGTATTGACAAAAGTAAACGATAATTTTTTATCTGTTTAATATCTACACATATTTGCTGGAAATAAAAATTAAGCAAATGAGGCTATAAAACATGAGAATAATCTCGACCGTAAAATTTCAAGATGAGATCCCACAGGGATTTGAGTAAAATTTGGGCAGAACATAATGAGATCCCACAGGGATTAGAGTGAAACTCGGGCAGATCATCATGAGATTCCACTGGGATTTGAGAAAAACTTTTGTGAAACATCATGAGATCACACAGGGATTTGAGTAAAACTCTCAAGTTCTTTAGCCTCAGATAAAATCATGACACTAAACAGCTGTGTTAATTTTTCAGCATCTACAAGATTTTCATGTGACTTTCTCACAGGCTTTTGTGACAATATACATGTTAAGTGACTCATGCATCTAGTGTATCAACACTCTATTGCACAACATGGATTTTAAATCTTTAAGTTGCAGAATAGATTGCAAAGAAAATTTGAGAATATACCATTAATCTGCAGAAAAATAAAAATTTTGATAAGTGCTGTCAACTTATAGAAGGCTATAAAAAACTTAAGTATTTCCCTTTAAACTTAAACAGCCCAACTGAATAAAATTTTGAATACATACTTTAGAGGTACATAGTCTTATTTTTTTGACAAAATATCCTTAGTGATAAATATGAGAAAATTGGTGGTAATTTACTTCATACAGATCATGTACTCTACAACACTGCATTGTCACTTTTCTTACATATTTACCAAAACCACCAATACAAGAGTCTGATACAGGTATTGTCTATCTTGACCTACGCGCCGAGTTAGCACTTGCGTAAGAAATATCTGTAGCACACTCGCGTTTTGCAGTTCCAGGAAGTGTTGAATAAAAGTTACGATGTTTTAGAAGTATGTCTGTGTGAAGGCATTAACACATCATTTTCTCAAAATTATTACGCAGAATATTTTGATAGAAAATCTGACTATCTACCTTTAAACTTAAGCGACTTTTTGTGGATACAGTGTGTGAATACATACCTTTAACTTGCGGAGGGTAGTTGATTTCTGGAGATTCTGGTGAAGATGCTGAAGCTGGAACTGACATTCTTGATTCTTCTTCATCTGTTGGTGAACTTTCTGTTGTCTGTAATATATAATCATCGGATTTATAGCACATCAAGGAATCCATATCTTGAAAAGAGTCAATGATTCAAATTAAATACACCAGAACCCCTTTAATCTGGAAACCCCTTTAAACCGTCCGGTCCCAATTTTATATAAATCAACCCTTTAATCCGGAAACCCCTTAATTCAGGAAACCGGACAAGAATTTGGCCCAAAATGGATATTTCCATAATAAATCACTTCTTCAAACTGGACAAGAATAAAGTTTCAATATTGATTTTTACGTGTATCAAAATATTAATTCCAAGGGAACGAGTTAGGTCATCTGGCTTTTCGCCGAATATGACTGAAAAATTCTATAAAAACGGCATAAATACCTGATAAAATAGCCAAATAACGAACAAATATGTATGTAAGACTCAAAATTAAAGATTATTTTATAATATTGATGATCATGTAAATGTTTAAATCTAAATAAATATTCTGTTCTGTTGTTGTTTTACTAGACTATAATATTAAATAGATTTATCTACTTTTTTTACATAACTGTATAAAACTATATCATTGTTGTAATACATTTTAATTATGAAAATTGTAGTTTGAATTATTTTCCAATCTATTATCAACAATAAATCAAACCTTATTTACAACTAGATATTGACCCGATGTCAAGGCTTCTGGATAATTAAAATGTCTGAAATAAGCATGTGATAAATATCACATGAATATGTACACAGAAAGTGGCATTTAGAGAAAAAACATCATCTTGCATATATTTGTAATTTTTCATACAAAAGGGTGAAAGGAGAACCAGTCTATCTGAATACAAATACAGGGTCCTCGCTCCTGCTTTATTGGGGCCGATATTCAGCCCCATTCCCCAATCAATATAGTATCCTTTTTCCCCACATTCAAATTATAATTTCCCAAGACACAGATAAACTAGTTTCACTTACACCGCTCGAAATTTTACATAATTATTCTGAATAATTATAGAGAAAATATTGCATTTTAAGAACAAAGGCCTAAAGAGTGAAGATAAGCCAAAAGTGTGCGGGGAATGATTTCAATTAACATTTCTCCGAAGTTAGCAAATACTGTATAATAGAATATTTTCGCGAGGCAAAAAGTTAGCAGATGTGTGATTTCAGACGTTTCAGAAATGTTTGCGAATCACCGAACTGAATATGGTAATCGTGTAAAAGTAAAGTACAGTCGGACCTCGTTTATTCGACAACCTTCTATCCGAATACCTGGTATCATCCGAAATAAATATCGGGTCCTGTATCTTTTTATGCATGTCAATTTGAAATGGCCTATTCGAAACCATGTATTATTCTAAATAATTTGGACCAGGTGAATTTGAATGAAGGAGGTCAAACTGTATATAAAAATGTACATCTGAGAACAAGGAAAATTACGCTAGCTGATATTTTCACGTTAATCCAGATATAGCGAACTTCGCAAACATTTCCACGTCACAAACTTCACCACTCCGACAGTAACGTGCATGTGAAGGAACGAAGCAAGCAAGATGAGTATGATACATTTTGTGTATTATTCTCCGATATCTGTTAAACTAAATTGGACTTGTTCGGGACGTCGGCTAGTGGATTTCTAGAGTCCTGCACCTTACAGAAAATGTCAAAGAAGAAAGCATGTCAGCCACTAGAGAACTGCCTTGCGTTCAGTTACGGCTATCGTTCCAAAACGTTGCGAAACAGTCGGCGAGTATTGCTATTGACCGGCGTGTTAGCGAAAAACGTTTCATATCACTGGCTATCGCAACTCGGAGGTAGCACGCGAATATTTGAGCCTATCACTGCGTTCAGTTACGGCTTACAGTCACTTTGTATCCCTGCCCCACCGTATCACAATGACTGCACACAGGGAACCAAATTGCCAAATGAATGCTAGGCTGGTTCCCTGCCTTTACTGTTTTTGAGGCAGGGAACCAGAATAAAAACGAGGCGTTCAATACAATTATTTGTGACGCTAACTTCGAGCGTTTTGCGTTAGCTGTAACTGAACGCAAGGCTGTTGTTTCGGCGCAGCCGTACTAACATGGCTTTGCTATTTGCATATCAGTGTTGTGTAAACCAATCAAATCTTACGTTAACCACCAAGGCAGTTTCTCTTTAACCGAACAACATATGTCACCTTGAAGCGGATTGGTTAACCTTTCGATAAAGGGTACGTCACCTTACTGAAATCCACTGAATTTCCGTGAAAGACCAATATCCATTTTGGATGTGGAGTGACCAGCAATTTTAACATCTCAGCATTTTTTTCTGTTGCAAAACAAATCTTAACCAAATTGCGCAGACCATCTTTTTTCAAGATATTACTTGTTTCAACTACGCCTCTTGCAAATACCGGTATTAATGATTATTTCAAGGCAAATATCTCTCCATTTCGCATTAACTTTGATCACATAAATGAAACCACCCAATTTCTCCCATCATACAATAATCGTCTCATACATCACGTCTTCTCTATAAATATCATAATGAGTTTCATCATATTGGCGGAAAAGATGAAAAAAAAGGCCCTCTTATTTTATTGCCAATATCACTTGCCAATTATCTTTTATTTCGTCTAAAGTTTAAGCAGCTTTTAACCTAGCCGTAAGACATGCAGACGAACTAACGCAGAAAATGTGGAGAAAATTGCAAACAGAGACAAGCACATACATACACACTGCAAATACAACACGATCATGCAGACGGAATCTGATTGATATTGACAAGATTCCGACACTACAGAATGATTGGCATTGATAAAATTCTCAGACATATTCGTTCAGCAAAACTGTTTTTTGATACGCTAAATGTAAGAACTTTTTTTTTTTAAGAAACTTATTATCTTACTCTCCGGCAGCAACACTGCGCTGTCTTGACCCAGGCTTATAACCGTAACTCAGCCATCAGCACACGTGATTTACTCAGCCAGGTCTGAGTGTGGGGATTTGTGAGTGCAAAGAGGACCACAATGCTTGCAGTGTGTGGAGTATTCTCTATGATCAACCCCAGAAGATTGTCAGGAGTTCTCTCCCCTTCTATTTCCCTTCTACAGCCCCTTTTTTATGGCAAATTTGGGGCAGATAATGGGCCACTTTCACCAAAGACAAAAGTATATATTTTTCCCCTACCTAGAAAGAAAATTCCCCTTCAATAAAATTATTTAAAAGTTTAGCCTTTAAAACTACCCGAATTCAGTGATTCATGATGCAAATTTCCCCCATCAAAAGGACCCACCATACTTCCCCTAAACTGAAAAAAATGGCTGAATGTATGTAAAGGGAGAGAACTCTAGAAGGGACAATGGAAGATAATTCATGACAATTTCCTGTGTGATCAACTATCTTTCTGATCCGAGTATGAATCAGGAGCGATTCTGGGATGTGAGTGCTGAGAAGTACCGAGTGCTGAGTGACCGTTATAAACCTGGTTCCCCGCTTTAATCATAAAGGTTTATAGCACTTCGCTGTTAGTACTCTGCCTGGTTTTGATCCAGACGATTCAAATTTGTGGTTAGTAAGTTCCGAATTTGTACAAATGGAATCAAGGTGTTAGTTAAAATTTTCAGAAAATTATACCAAATATTTCGATAGTGTAGGAATCTTGCATGTGATAATTTACATCAAAAATGTAAATTTGACAAATACCTGTATTTTCGGTATAATGACCTCCTATTCAGGCAAAAATTAATACAAAACATGTCAGTAATGGTTATCTAGCAAACAGCATTGTCAGAACCAATAGTACACATGCCTGTATCAGTCACGACTGTTGCGGCCTTGTTGTCATGAATATTAATCATTAATCTGCTGACCAATGAAATTGCATGTAACATTTGATACTCTTCAATTGAAGTCAAAAATATCTGAATGCAATATAACATGTTATTTCATTGGTTGAACGTTCCATGCAGTCTTCATAATGAATTCATTGAAGTCTCATTAGTACAAAAGTTTTCAAGTCAAATAACCGACGGTCGCTAATGAAGTGCTAAACAACGAGTGAAAAATAGGTCACCTGACATTATACCTAACTACATATACATGGTTGGACTTAAACAATTCGCCAAAAACCTCCGTATAAGCTTTGTTCAAATAGATCAAATTTTGCATCAATGAAAATACTACTCTTACACTGTTAAACCATTCATCGTGTGATTTATGCCAATAAAAAAACATTAATTTTAATGTAATACAGATCAATATTTACTCACAACAGCCAAATTTTAGATAATTCCAGAAATTCATTCCATAAAGAATACAAAAATCTAGAGACTATTAAGTTCAAGATGAGGTAAAATTACCAACTACATCCAAACAAACATGAGCATTTGAATGCAGCATGTATTAATGACCATGAATAATTTTTAAGGCAAAATTTGAAAAATAAAGTACTCGCAAATTCAAAGAGATCAACGGTAGTAGATTCACGGCTTAAGATTAGTATAATCTTACCCTCTTAACTCCAGTAATGATAAGGGTGGACACTTTAGAGGGAGTTCTTCTTGTTGTTTTTGATCTTTCCGACAAAGCCCGAATTGCAGTGTCCGCAACAGATTCTACCCCGTTAATGTGAACTACCTCTGTAAGCAAATAAACAACATACAACTCAAATATGCCGACAAACCATGCATTGTGTTAGTATAAGATTTTATTCCATATAAACAATAACACACATGCTTCAATGGACACCACCAGCACTCCAGCCAGGTATAAATAGCAGGTAGCAGCACCCTGTCCCTTTTTTCAAGGACTTTTCCCTTTTTATCAAGCATCATACCCTTTTTAAGGCTCACTCTCCCCTTTTTTAAGAAGTCTGCCCCTTTTTTCAATAAGTTGGTCCCTTTTTTAAGAAGTCGGCCCCTTTTTTCAAGAAGTCTGGCCCCTTTTTTCAAGTCTTATACCTTTCTTTCAAGCACTCCCACCCCACCCTTATCAATTTCCTGACTGAAGCACTGAACACCTGAACCCAAATAAGTGCAACCAATAGAAAGCCAGATAACATGTAACACCCACTTTGATTGATAGTTCATATGAACAGCTTCTATTCTGCAACCAATAGAAACCCAGATAATTTTATGTAACACCCAATTTGATTGGTTGTTCATATGAATAGCTTCAATTCAATTCATAACGTCAAGATTATGTTTAATGGGTTATGAGGCAAGAGCCCAATATTTTTAGCCAATCAGACTATAGTGTTTTCCTATTTTCAACTTTCTAAATTAGTGCGGAACAACTAAATATTCATGTGTCATTCCTACATGATAAGGTCAGCTGGTACACAAGTGCAGCGGTCGAAACTGACTAAAAATATCGACAAGCACCCGGTCGGTTAGAGTTTGATACGTAATGTCGATAGGAAAATGCAACCAAGGCCAGATCGTGAATAATAAAGTCACGTGAATCAAGAATATATTCTCATTTTGCACCTGAAAAATTGTGGTATTTACCAACCAAATCAAATAATTTGCTCTTTATTTCATGAGAGTAACCAGCAAGTTGGAAAAGCGATTCAATCGACAATGAATTCCGATTGGTCAAAAACATGTAAAAATTACACGCCAGCAGCATTTAACATGCTAACATAACAGTGCTTTATAAATATACATGTATACTTAATCTACAGATATTCATATTTTGCCAAGCATTCATATAAAACGCATGTAGGCAACCAAAACAAAAATCAGTCAACATACAAAAAAAAACAACAACGTAAAAATACATAAACATGTCATTTGTCTAAATGCATGTCCTTGTTTATAATAATGGAATCAAGTGCTTCATAGACATAATCATACGTGAAACATCGCAATATCAGTGCTTACACTGTAAACGTTGGGTACAAAAGCATTCCGTACTTTTAAGTGGATTGTATTGCCTGCTCAGTTGTGAGGAATCGGCGATGTAGTTCACATTCATTCATTTAAGACCTCGGATAAAACTTTGTGTGTATGATGAAAATATAAGGCCAATATTTTTAAATCATCAGTTTGGTTCAGAATTACTGAAACTCAGTTTTGGTACGAAAAAAGTTAATGCAATTTTGCGTCAAACTGACAACTTTGGAATTTTTATCATGAAGAACAAATAGACCCAGTTAGTATATTAATTATACAAGTCAGTATGAACAAATTGTACAGCAAACTCTACATGCCATATGTTGGGGGTGGGGTAATAACTTTATTGGTGGGGACAAATTGTCTAGTTTTTCATGCTTCCTAAATGTGCTTGTATATACTCACAATAGGAGAATAAAAGGCTGAAATACCCGTAAACCAGAGATTCAGTGAAACAGACAACGCACGTGTCAAAATCACATTCATCATTTCCGATCACTTTGTCATAATGTAGCGATGATTTTCAAAATAGAAAATGGCGGGCTAGCAGTTTTGCCCAGTATCAAATTCTTCACATTCAACTAATGAAATTTACTGAATTTCTTAATATTAAAATAAGAAGGGAAACTTATAAATAGCTGTCCTCACTTTCTGAAACCAATATACTTAACACAAGATTTAACATTAAGCAAGTGAATACACAACTCAAATAACCCATATTTTCAACAAAAGGGGTCTGTAACAATTTCTACTTTCAATTTGTGTATACATATTACAGTATACGAACACAAAGTGAAAGTATAAATTGTTACAGACCCCTTTGATTTTCATTTCGTATACAACAAAGGGAAATAACTCAGTGAAATACAGCTGTCTTAGCCTCTTCCTTTTAAACTCAGCGCAAATATGCTGCGAGAATTTAGAATATTACTTCATGAAAAACTAACCCAAATGTTGACATCATATACAACAAAGGCAAATAACTCAGTAGAATAAAGCTGTCTAGTTCTTCCTTTAAAAATTATGCTAGTATTCTGCGAAAATTTCACCATTTTGAGTCAGATATGCATTTAATATGTTATAAATACCTGAAGTTGCAGCCTCGGGACTGGCAGAAGTATTATAATCAAATGATTTCTTCTCAATGTAACTTGGGGAACCTGAAATGAAAATCAACAACATTTCTTTCTCCTTATGAGCAAACAATTAGTCCTGAAATTCTTCATAAGAAGTACCCCACCCACCCGATCCATCAAATTTGCCAAAAATAATGTTTCTAAATATTTGGCCTGCTGTCTTGCTGTTACCGCAAACAATCAATATTGCCAGCATGGTCTAAGAGGAAGTAAAGTTTTCATGGCAACCATTTTATTCTGATGTTTGCAAGTTGAACAATACAGAATGGTATCAACATTGCTTTGTACTGTTCATAACAGTTATTATAACAACTTTACGAAATAACAATTTTTATGAATTTGTCTACACCTGGAGGCCGTTTCATTAACCTTAATACAAATGTTATTTTCGTAAATCTGTTCATACGAGCTTTAGTGAACGTAAAAGACTCATGGGACTATGAAGATCCTCTTTGTACGAAGTTTAGTGAACGGCCCCCAGTTTTATAACACTGAGTTGAATTTCAAGTCATAGACAAAGATAATTCAAAGGCCAACCATATTAAAATTGTGTGATATAAGTAACCGAATGTGTATACACGTGATAATATTACCATCGATGGCGGTATCATATCTTGAATTTTGAGGTTTCTGTGTTGTTGTTGTCATTGTGGTAACCAGGGTTCCACCAGGGGTCACTTCCTTGGACGTCTCGATAGTCCTACGTGGTGAAATAGTATTTGGAGCATCCGTACCATCCATGCATAAAAACTGTAATGTAACCATGGTAACGGTCATAGAGGAACACATCGTAGGATTATAATAATGGTGTATTATATGAAGAAAACAAATCGAGGGTTCAGTGCAAGACTATCGCAACTTCTATATAAATACATAGGAGTTACGATAGTCTTGCACTGAACCATCAAAATACATAGAATAAACTAAGCGTAACAAATCTATATGAACGACGCCACGACAAAACCTGTATTAGTGACATTGGTTATGAGGTCGAGACTGTCCCGACAAAGTTCTGACGTCACAAACTAAGGTTTTTTGTCCGAAGATGTTTTGGAATATTAATTGTGATTTATAGATTTTAATGAACGAGGAAATATTTGTATGTACAGTATTCATAATTTGTTTTCCATTTGAAGAGCAGAAGATTTTTTTAAGAATTATGTACATTCTGACACAATGTCATCATTTGTAGCTTACTTTTGCATCTTGTTCTAATATTGGAAAAACTACAAAAAGAAAAGTTGTAATTTGATTTTAATACTTCAGGTATTAAATGAAAGTTGAACAATATATCTGTTCGAGAATGAAAAAAAAATGAAAATGGTATTTTTGGTCACTAATTCAGGTTTTGTTGTGGTTGGCGCTCATATGTTTCCATATTATATGATAATGTCACTTTCTCCCTTCCAATTATAGCTAATCAGGAAAGCCGACTAAATTGAGAATTTTGCAAAGCTACACAAGCCTGAGGCAGAGAAATGATATGCTAAACATGGATTCACTGAACAGGCAAGGGTTTGTGTCCGCACGGACTGGAGAGAAATGGTGTTCAGGGCTCTAGAATCTTTTTCAATACACTTGTCCCGGACAAGTGAACATATTAAATCTGACTTGTCCAGTATGGGAGGCTAATTGTCCGAGAAAATGTATTGACTGTTTGAATTGTCACCAATTTCAAGCCATCTGTAATGCATGATTTTCGTTCAATAAACACATACAGAAAGTCCAATGTTAATAAGCTTTAAATACAGACTTGACCTGGACTAAGTTCAACTCAACTTTTGGTAGCCCGACTCAGCAATTAGACTCGTCCAGGACATCAGGCTAGTGGATTTCTAGAGCCCTGGTATCTGGAAACTTGAACAAGCATTTTAAGCAATTAACCAATGAAAATGGAATGAATTCTGACTGAATAATTATGATGCAGATTCACTTGCATACCAGCATATATAGAGAACTATGCATCAGCTAGCCATGCTCTAAGTTCAACTATGTATCATATATCTTTGTTTATCTTGGCTCAATATTAAATGCAAAAACTAACAAACAACAAAGCAACCAAAGAGTAGGAACCAGTCAAGAGATAGAACAACATCATTTCCATTCCATAATAAGAGCTGTCACTGTTAACTGACGATTGTCCCCGAAGCAGTATTCAAAGTTCATAACAAAGTTACAGCCCGGAAACAAAATATCAGGACTGACTGACGGACAGACAGATGCACAGACGGTGTGATCTTCATAAGCCCGCCTTTGGGGGGTATAAAAATATATTGCATTTCACTTCGACATTTTGGACATTTTTACAATATTAACTCAAATTGATAATTTACTGATACAATCTTTTCACAGAATATGGGTATTTATGTTTTGAATTGTTTTATGCAAAAACTGTGACTTAGACCTTTTTCGTTTTCACATCTCGATATAAAAGCCCAATTAATAATGCATCTGAAAGTTCATGGACTGTATTAGGTAAAACAATGACAATATCAACTCCCATTTTGTCATAATATAAACGTTTAACATGATACCTGCTATCACTAAAAATTCCATTGACAAGCAATTTATGCAACACACATACAATTAATGTAGTGCAAAAGTTCTAACATTTTATATACAGAAATCAAGAAAAGTGAACAGTGAAAAAAGACGCCAAGAAATGTGAATGATAAAGATGGATACCAAGAAATGTGAATGGTCTATAGGACAGTACAGGGCATAACAACAATGTACTGTACAATAAAATATTAAAGACAAGAGGGCCAAGATGGCCATATATCACTCACCAGAGTACACTGCAATTTTGGCTGAATTAGACTAAAAGAGCCAATAGATTTGTCTAGGTTACTGCAACACTGCTGTTTGCAGGAATTATTTACAGTTTAGATTCAAATACATCAAATGTGACCCCAATTTTCAAGGTAGTCAATGGGTCTTGAGTGACATTTTTTCCATCTGTCGAACATTTGTGTCAGATTATTTCAAACTTTGTGACGGCTACAAACCAAATGTCAGAGCTCCAGGTCACATGGTTTTGGACAAGATATTCAAATGTTCACGTTTTAACATCTATTTTTAGCTCTTGTGACCTACTAATGCAGAAAACTGGAACAATATACAAGTATAACCTTGACACAGGACCACCTAAAGATAATTTCTGTGAAGTTTGGACATAATCCATTCAGCACTTTAGGTCGAGATATGAAAACAAGAGATGTTTTCAGAAAATGTTGACAGACGAAGCACAACAAAAAGACGGCCAATGATCCTTATAGCTCACCATGAGCACTTTGTGCATAGGTGAGCCGAAAAAATCATTAAACCAAACTCTGGGCAAATAGGGAGCCTACAGCATAATGAAGCAGTGCTAGCTAATTGGATGGACCAAGTCACAGAAAACACTGCTTTAGACTGTGGCCATGTTGTAGCACATGGTCAAGTTCACCATAGACTGAAGTATATGAAAACCATACATCAAGGGATAAAGGGGACACAAGCCAGCTCCTTTATTTATATACAGACAGACCCGATTCACTGACACCCCTCAATATGTCTCGCACTACTGATTGAAGTTTCAAAAGCGAAAGAAAAGGTATAAGCTCATAATGAACAATACAGTAAGCTGGAGGATGTCAGAAATATCTGAAACTTGAAAATATATGACTTTCACATTATACATATAAAGTCGGACCTCTTCATTCGAATTCATCGGGTCCGAAAGTTTATGTTGAATAATACATGATTTCGAATAAAACCATATCAATTCAACATGCCTACCGGGTATATGATACATCGTGACCTCATATTTATTTCAGACTATACCAAGTCTTCAGATAAAAGGTTGTCGGATAAACGAGGTCCGACTGTACCCGATAATGGGGCGATACTATTTATTACTGGATTGATGGTAGAGAAACTTGTGCCAAAACGGCAATGAAAGTCCCAGAATAGATCAAACAACAATGATATTCACGAACAACGAAGAAAAGCTGAGAAATAAATTCTCTGCCAAACTTGGTACACAGTTACAGATTAAATTCATGCAAGAACTGTTAGAACAAATAGGCAAGGGAGTCTATTTAATTCAAACTGCAAGACAGTGCCAACGCAAAAGCATTCTAAGTAGCAAATATAGTCTACGAGAGTAATTATTCATTCCCAAACAAATTCTCTCAAATTAAAATCAGAAATGAATCGATCACAAAACATGGCAAAAATTATTTCTTCCATAGAAAATTTTAACGTATGAATTAATGACTAGTGAAGTATCAATACTTGAATTAAATGCAATCCATGAGTGCAGGTTATTACATTTGTGTTTGAATACAAGTTAATCACACATAATACACAATCTACTTGCTACTTTGCTATTATTGAGTAAATAAATTCATTTTGCAGTCTGAATTTTACATAGACTCACCTTACATAATGTAACCAAGGCCATAGATAATTCTCAACAATGATTGGTTGATAGTCACAAGCACTGCACTCTGATTGGTTGACTACATATTCAAAATCCTCTAACACTATTGGCTGATTATAAACCAATCAGAAAGCAATAAACAATACTGGTGAATATTGATGAATACTGGAGGTAGAGAAGACTAAACTAAGCCAACACACAGCAGGAAACAGGTATAAAGTCATAATTTTAAGTCGTCAACATCATTGAAAACACTCGAGTGGACAAAACAACTGAAAAGAAAAGGTCCATAAGAAAAAAGTAAATATACAGTCAAACCTGTCTGTAAAGACCACCCATGGGAACAGCAAAATGTGGTCTTTGTTTACAGGTGGTCTCTATTAACAGATTAAATATCATTGAAAATGGTCTGATGGGAGATAAAATTGGTGGTCTTTGCGGACAGGTTTTGCAATAGTGGTCTTTGTTCGCAGGTGGTCTTTAACACAGGTTTGACTGTATTTGTACATTTAAAAACGCACAGTTTATGTCCGGTGAAATGTTTACAAAGCATCTCAATTTATTGCATTCTGAAACTTCTTTTATATGAAACTACCTGGTCATTGTTAATGGATGTAGCATACATGTTGCACAAACATGAAATATTATTGTGTAGTGTCGTTTTCTTGTACTCCTATCCAAGTCCATGAAACTTGAGAGAAACTGTATTGTGTGTTTCTAAATGTACTGAGTATAGAAAAGAATGCCAAAATTGAACAAAGGCAAAAGATATTGCGATACCTTACGAGGACTGTTTTAAAAAATGTACGAGTATTTCATGTAAAATGAAGAACAAAATTGCGGAAATATTTTTTTTATAAATCGGAGACTGTGAGTATTGATGTAAGATCACACAGACGTGAAACTGTCATGTATGACACTATTTTGTCGAAAGCTTGTTGTTTATTCAGTAATTTATGCATTACAAAAATATCTTGTAGAAAACAAAAACAACTAATTGAAGAAAAATACTAATACGTTTGTTCTGCTCTGTATATGCTTGTATGTTAAGTTTGATAAAGGAATTGTTACATTCATGTATTTCTTATCTTGGCCATCTCATATTTGTTTTATTTTATGGTCAAAGGCATTGTACATGCTGGTACCAGTAAACCTGTAGTATAGCATAGTACAGCTTGTACACACTTGCATAAAAGTGTGGAGTCATATTCGCAAACATTATAAGTCTGAAACTCCAACTTAGACTTTAAAATGTTAAATGTTCCTTTCGTTCCTAACGTTGTTATAAAAACACAGATTTTCATAAAAAACTGACGAAAGTGTACAGTGGGTAACAACGATTAGTCAGACACAATTTCATTCATTTTAGTTTAATGAAAACAAAAGGCTGTTGAATATAATTTTTGCAAATTTAAAGTCTGAGTTTCAGTCTTAAAATGTGTGTGAATGAAGCCATTGTACCCGATAGAACCCTTATTTCAGTGAAACAATTAAATGATGTCCACGACAGATTAGCAAAAAAAAATCAGAAAAAAATTATAAGAGAATGAATATCGGTATACAAATACTACACTACAGCATGGTGAAAAATACGACGGCACACTGTGCGACAACATTAGTACATGATACACGAATATACCAACCTCCACAGTGACAGAACCAGACACAAACTCTCCGACGCCCAGACGTCCTTGTAAAGGTATAATCTGACGACTACTTGGATTACGTTGTAAGTCCTCGACGTAGACAACCGCTTCACCGAGGAAGCTCTCTGTAAAAGCATGGAATATATTTCATGCATTATGTAAAACAATTGGTAACATAATGATCGTTTTAGAGCTTAAAATACTTACAGAATATTCCCTAATAAACGCCCCTCCCCTAATTAACGCCCCTCCCCTAATTAAAGGTTCCCTGTAGTTTGGAAGATATTTTAGTCTTGTGAGTGCAACTTTTGACACTTTCGGCTTAGATAAAAGGTTAGCCAGTACCGTACCAAAAAGTCTTGTTCTAATAGATGCATAGGAGCAAATGACTTTTTTCGCAAATTTTATTTATTAAATGCCCTTCCCCCTCTCAAAATGTAACGCCCCCAGGGATGTTTATTAGGGAATATACGGTACTTGAAATTATAAGCGAAGTAATGCTAAACGAGAGTACCTAAAGCAGACGCAGATGCTTCTATGATGGTTACGTTATCGTCAGGGGCATTGTTCACAAACATTCTCAGACTAAAACTCAGACTTTAAAATGTTAAACATTCTTTTTGCTCCAATGTTATTTTTACAGAATAGATTTTAATAAAAATTTGCAGAAGTGAACAGTGGGCATCATAAATTATTAAGACAAAATTTCATTTATTTAGATTTAATGAAAACAAAAGGCTGGTGAATTATAATTTTTGCAAATTTAAAGTCTGAGTTTCTGTCTGAAAAATGTTTGAAAATAAGACCTCAAGGCTTATACTCTCTCAGAAACTGAGCTAAATGCAATACTTAACATTTCTATGGACGCAGACCACAACAATCAAGGTATGACAATGTATTTGTATGTTTTAAACCGACAAGCTAAAAATAGCAGTACATGAACTGAACATGAACGAAGAACATATTTTGTCTACTCAACAAAAAATTGTCACTAATTGATAAATACAGAAGATTGCTTTTTAAGTTAAAATCTGCCACTTCCATCTATGACTGTAAGATTATTATTACAGATCTGCACTGCCTTCAGTTACGGCTAACAATTGCGAACGTTATGAAATGAAGTCATGTTTTGAGGAACATGAAAAATCGGACAATGGCGCTACCGGGATTCAAACCTGTTTCGTTCTGTATTCATGACCCACCGTATTCACATTCACTGCACACGTGGAACCAAAATACAAAAGTTACGAAACACCTTGACTGAACGTAGGGCGGAAAACTAAATGAAATACAAATGTTTATAGACATATGACCAAGTCATACATACCATTCTGTGGACGCCGTTTATCCAGCACCTCAAACCTTATTTCTTGGCTATCTCTGTTCAAATCACTGAAAACATACAATTGTATAGAACAAGACATATAATGTTCATTTTTTGTTCGATTTTTTACCAAAACAAACATAAAATATATACTTCCTATAGTTAAAACATCAATAAACAAGCGTTAACAAAGAATGAATTCATAATGTTTTTATCCGTATTTGGTGAATAAAGATATTTGTACATCATAATTTATTTTTTTAAATCCATTTTTTTAACAATCAGGCCATTTTACAAGTTTTGTCTCTTAGAAATATGGTAAAAAAAGATGTTTTTAATCATTTATACATTGCAAACGTTCTTATTAGAGATGTTTTAGCCAATGTAACTACAATACTGGATGAAGCTGATTCAAACATTTTATGTTCAGATGAGCCAGATACATCTTTAAGGTCAAACAACTCAAGGTCGGTGTACACTCAACTGCTTTTCTAATTGGTCACAGATACAGAGAAATATAAATTGACTAACTAAAAGATTTCTATCAAAATAATAAAATGCAGAAATGTGGGTTGACCAATTAGAAATGCGTTTGAGTGTTGAGTACTGAACTTTGAAACCAAAGTCATTGGTACAAATCTCTGTTACATTTACCATTTTGTCAATGATGGCAAAACAATTTGCATAACATATGGATATAATGCAAATGTCATAATTATCATTTTAATATTAATACATGTCATAATTATCCATGTATCATATGCAATCAAAATAAATATTATCATTATTATTATCATAATTATGTCATAATTATCTATGTATCATATGCAATCAAAATTAATATTATTATCATCATTATTATTATTGTTAGTATAGACATGGAATGATGCATCTCAAGATATAATCAAAGTGCTTACAAGTAGAACTGCTCATCCCAGAATGGGTTGAATGTACTTCGTACAATATTAGTGACCTCAGTCTGAGCGGGTGAGTCCACATACATCACGCAGTATGGATCAACGGAACCTGTAAGAATACACAAAGTATTATGTACCGTAAACCGAGAAAATGTTTCACACTTGTTAATTTAGCGGTTTTGAGGCAAGAAACTCTGTGAAATAAATAAGCAACAAAAATGTAATGCATTGCTAATCATATTTGCCACAAAATTTTGGCATTTATGGAAAACGTGAAACATTGAATTTGCCAATATTTCAAGGTGTACAGTATACAGTAAAATCTCAGGTAAAGACCACCTCAATAGTAGGACCACCTCAAAATTAAGAACACAAGTCCATTTTCACTGTTTTGCTCTTTATTCAACCTCAATATAATGACCACCTCAATAAGGAGACCAGTTTTCAGGGGTCACAAGGGTGGTCTTATTATCGAGGTTTTACTGTATATGTATAAACCAGGAATTAGACAAAATAAAGCAATTCTGACACAAGTATTATTAAGGCTTGTAACCTGGACAGAATGATGCCCATTACAAAGAAAACAGAACATCCTTATTAGTATGACTGGTGTTAATTTATGAATAAATTCAGCAAAATCATTTTCCTGGCATTTTTGTAAAATTAATTCTTCTCATGTTGTTGCCAAAGTCCTCGCAAGAGGTTAGACAAAAGATATAAATAAATGAATGAGCACAAGGCTGACTTCTTTTGATTTAAAAAAAAATGCATCTTTTTCAGACCAATTCCATAAGATATGCATACAATGATGGCCAACTCAGTCTAATTAAAGGACATTTAATACAAACACCAAAGCACAATACACACCTTCATTCTGTTTAAGTCCACTAGCTTTGATGACTTTAACAAGCAGACGTTGATCTGACGGCCCCCTTGCCTGCTGGACACGTTGAGGCAAAGATTTAGATGGCGTCTGCAGTGTCGGCACGTGGAACTGTTCATAGAATTAAATCTGATTTATATTTCATCTCTGTACAAAAATATGATTCAACATGTCAAATTATTATAAGTAAGTTTCTTAACAGTACAGTTTTTATCCTATTTTATTGAATTTTGGTAATTTTCAATAATATAACAGGCATGAGAATGCAAAATTTTAAATCAATTGAATTTTCAGCAAGGGGTCTAGGATGCCGCTGAAGCTCCTGGCTTTTAAGCATCAAAGATGGCTTAAATTGTCTCCCAAATCGGCAGATCTCTGCCTATCCGCGAAAAATGTGCATGCCTGTTATACCAATCCGAAGCATATCTATTTATAGTAATACACCGCTAGGGGAGATAAGCGATGTGAGGAGATTGGCCATTCGGAATACCTCGGCCAACTACGTCAAGTGCCTCGGATGTAGGCACTACTTTTGGAAATACCATTCGAATATCATGTAAACAAAATGGCAGCGTGAACGCTTGAGTTCTGATGAAACGGGATTAAAATCACATATTTAAGCTATATGAAGACTGAAATATGTGAGTTTTTAATTAGAAATGACAACGATAATCCATTTCTTATGTGAATTTATCGAAGTTGTTTTGAAGTTAAATCTGTTTTATGAGAACTATTTCTTGACAGCACAAAATGTTGAGTTTTGCCAAATAGTGCTCCGCCTTACATACACTAGAGGGTGTTATTAGAGTAACGAAGTGGTACGGAAATACCCGAGAGCTGTCGAGAATGGGGAATGGCGTGTACTTACAGCGCTTGTCTGCTGCTGTGGTACTTCCTTAGCTTCATACACCTCAGCTTGTGGAATCTGCTGCTGCTGTTGCTGCTGTTGCTGTTGTAGTTGCTGTTGCTGTAGCGGCTGTGTTTGCCTTGGACTCTGAGGGGCGGAACCTGGGATTGGCACATTCTCAGTTGACCTTGACATCTCGGTAGAGAGAGTTCTCTGTACAGGGATAGGCTGATTGCCGGCACCCGCAAGCCACTCGGACAGGTTGAAGGTCGTGCTGGCTAGACAGATTGTATTTCTGATCACTTCCTGCACAACGCCAACATCAACCATATCACTAGGATCCTACATTGGTGTAAAATAATCAAAAAAGGAATATAAATACTGTATCAGTGGTAAAATTCACGATGAGCAATTGTTTGCAAATTCAAGAAATTCACTAAAATATCCGACAGTGCAGGGCTCTAGAATGTTTTTAAAAATACACTAACATGTTAAATTTGACTTGTCCGACATTGGAGGATTGCTTATAGTCACAGAAAAACTAAAACATAAATCCAACAGCTACAAGCAACGCATCATAATTCCAAAACATTTCCAGCACTGGTAAGTAACGACTAACGTAAATCTGATGGTACTCTAAGAAATAATGAACATATAATGGCCACTATGACTTGTATAAGACTAGCAATGTACCGGTCAGCAAACAGTAAAAGATATTGCCAACTGTTGTTTATTCTACAAACTAGAAACAATAAGCCACCATTATCTGCTGCCAAACACTGACCAAAGTAAACACTATCATATGGGTATTCAGAAGCAGACGCTTACAAAACTAAGTCATTTAGTAAATAAATAAAGAAGCAGACTGACCCCCACCCGCCCTTGTTTTACATTGATAGTCACCATTACAACAATCCAGAAATGTTATTCTACTTTTTTTCCAGCTGTTTTATAGCTGTTACAAGACTATATTCCCGATGCCAAGAAATATGTATTTTTCCTAATTCGTATTTAAATATTCCCCATTAGAAGGGAATGGGTCATCTTCCCAAAATAAACCCTGTACTCTCCTAATTATTCGAAAAAAGGAAGTGATGTTAGGGTACTAAACAAATCTCCAAATTAAAGAGTGTGAAGAGCAGATTCAGTATTAAAGTAGGAGAATGAATCTTGTAGCAGAAACATTAATTATTATCAGTGGAATACAATCATAGATTCCAGATACCCCGGCAAACCTAAACAATATTAACTCAAAGTATTTTGCACAAGGCCATCCTTAAAAAATTATTGTTTTCCATCCCCCAACCAGCCTAGTATTTGGTCCTAACTTAAAAAGTGCCTTGGTTCTTCCTTCCAGCCTATTTACAACAAAATCTAAAAATAACAGCCCTTCCTGTATACTTACCCATACAAAACTTTGTGGACGGAATTACGGCAAACAAACATTTGTTTGTGCACAGACTTACTATGATTCTTGGATAAACAGGCAAACATAAAGGAAATAAATACATAAAATGTAGCACTGGTCTTGAAAACAGACACAGGGTTCTGTAAACAAATCAGGAGAGTATCAAGTCCAGAGAACCACTTATACTGTATACCGAGGACTTAACGCAACAATGTCGTAACTCCTATTAATTTATATAGGAGTTACGACATTGTTGCGCTGAGCCCTCGAATTACGTGGTAAAGTTTGTGAGGTGGAAAACTTCGCGAATTTCGCGAATGCACAAATTTCACAAATATTTTCCGCAGCGTAAATTTCCATATTCGCCGATGTATATTTTTATCTACACATCGTGTAGCAGATACTTGGAGTCCGGTACATGTACTCCATTGAGTATGATATCAAAGCACTCCCTGCCCTACAATCGATTATATTATAGTGATTGTTACGATGTGTAGATATCATTATCAAAGTAATTTCAGCTATTCGCAAACATTACCGAACTCGAAACGTAGGGAATCGGCAATTCGCGAACATATCCACTTATACAGTATTCCGTTTGAAGTTTTGAAAAGTCAATATAGGTTCATCCTGGTAGTCATAAAGGGATCATAAACAGCGCTTGAGGCAATTCGATCTAATTTTACAAGTAATTTCCTGATGCTGCCATGAGCAATATTGGTCAGTTTTCTTTCATCATTAATTTTGTTATATTACCATATATGGATTGACTGGCTTTCCTAGCACTTTGATGTCTGGACGGCCACTGAAACTGACCTCGGCCATCATGTCATTCTTCTGACGGAAGCAACGAATCTTCAACTGAAAAGAACAAACAAACAAATCAGTATTTTATACACAAATGTCATCAAATACAGTACATCCTCTCTACAGCGTCCCTTTCTTGAGCAACAACCTCTCTTCAACAACCACTATCAATTTTCTGTAATAAGAATTTAGATTTAACCTCTCTCGAGCATCCACCTCTCTTCAACAACTCAATACATTTGTAGTAAGAATTTATCTTTGACTTAACCTCTAAAGAACAAACCTCTCCATAACGGCCAGACTGACCAAACTCTGGTTCTCCCAAAGGGTTTTTCTCAGGAGAAGGTTGCAATGTAGACCTCACAGTAAACCTCACTTAAAGACCACCTCAATTATAGGACCACCTCAAAATTAAAGGGTCAATTTTTCTCTAAATTAGAGGTAATTTGTCTATAAAATGGTAAAATCCAGTCAAAAATTATCAAAATGACCTTTGAGATTCATCCCCTTGAGGAACCTCTGATATACAGTAATGACTAATGTATTCATATATATATAAACACAAAGTAACACACAAGTGTATTGTTCAACCATATTCAATAACTGGCTATCATGAATATCCATACATGTCCGTGATTTATCATATGCTAAATCACACACAAGCCCACCCAAGAAGACGTTATGATTGTCCCAAAAGAGAAAGGCAAGTGTCTGTTCAATCTGATCACCATTGCCTAATTATAACAACAGCATTTACTATCATATCTATAGAATGATATATCGAGCTTCATCTATACAAAATGATGCTCAGAATAAGATGGCAACACTGATATTATTGAAGAGTCTTATACATTAAAACCTTGATAATACGACCACCCTCAGGACCCTTAAAAACTGGTCTTCTTATTGAGGTCGTCTTAATATTGAGGTTGCATAATCAGCAAGACATTGAAAAAGGACTTGAAAATTTAGTGCTTAGTATTGAGGTAGTCTTATTATTGAGGTGGTCATTAGGTGAGGTTTTTCAGTGCTAACATTTTGCCACGTGCAATCGTTGATATAAATCTGTGGACTGGTACTAAACACTAAAAGATAATGAATACCATGGCAAGAGCAACATGACATATAATCACTGGCATCTTAATAGGTAGACAGGCAAGAAATAATGATTAATCATTGTACTTATATAATATAATGATTGCTTTATTATCCAATTATTGTGTAAACACAACAGGAAAAGCCTGAAACAGCTGATCAATCTCTTATTGAACTAGATATGTTAGTAAAACATTATACCCCCCTCCCCCTCACACTGAGGCCGCCTAATAAAGGAGCATTGTCTTTTTTTGTATTCGCGTTTAATTATCGTCGCATATGGGCGACGCCTCCGCAAGAATGTTAGTCATTTTAGATTTTTGGAGGATAGTGCATGATACAGGAGATGCCCCATTTCCAGAAGCAGCCCTGGTTCTTTTACGTGCTCGATGTAAAGTATCAAACATGGGACCTCGGTTTTGAAAGTCTCGTCCGAAAGACTGTTAGTATTGTCAGTGATGGAGCGGGGAATCGAACCTGCGATCCCTGGATTACTAGTCGAGCACATTACCACTGGACTACGGATCCGCTACGGAGCATTGTCAGTGTGAGGACTTTAATTAATATGATGACCTACGAGTGAGTATGGATGATATACAAGGGTTTGACCTTGATGGTCTAAAAAGCTCAACAATTCTTATGTTATCAGGCAGCCAAGGATTTCCGCCTAATGGTCAATTTCACCTTGACCTTAGCCGCAGTAATCTAAAAGTCAATATGGTTCATCTTCAACTCTCAGACAATATAACTACTAAATAAGGAATCAGGAGGCCAAAGGGTACATGATTTATTGTGCGGACACAAAAATTCAAAATTTTCAAACCCAATAGGGTTCATCTACAACCCAAAGGCAATCAGAGAGGCCAAAGGGTATTCGAGTTATCAAACTCTGGATCAATATTGTGCGGACAAAAATTTCATCTAGTGGTCAGTTTGACCTTGACCTTTGACCCAGTGACCCCTAAACCCAATAGGGTTCATCTACAACCCAAGGGCAATCAAAGAGGCCAAAGAGTATTTGAGTTATCAAACTCTGGATCAATATTTGTATTTAATGACTACAAGTCATGAAACACAGAAAACTGTCTGTGGAGAAGTTTTATACAAATTACAATAATTACACAATTGAAGTACAGGCTTTAAAAGCATTATCTTGCTAAGAAAGGAACACATCACGCAGTTACTTCACATGCAGAGAGATATTAACATATCAACAAGTTAACAGAGTGATTGATTCACAAAAAAACGAAATGCTTCCAAACCACAGAATACAGATGTATCAAGTAATATGTTTGCACTAATATTAGCGAAAGTAATAAAAAAGTTCGAATCAATTATTACAGATACTAATTAATCACACAGACTTTACATCTGAAGCTACTCTCCATAGATTGTAAGCCTAAGATAGACATATCTTTTACTACACACATCTATATTATACATTTCTAAGTACACTTAGGCCAAGAGTTAAATAAGGTTTGTTTCCCCAATCATTGCATGAAAATTGCTTCAGCCATGTACAAATTGATTAATCATGCAGTAACATCTTGAAACAAGAAATATCTTGAAAACAGATGGTCAGGGCAATTTGTAGGTTAAGATTTGTGGTGCAACATAAAACTAGAATGCGTCCTTAGGACACAAATGCCCCCACTTGCAGCCTTTGTCACATAAGCAAATACGATTATTCTGCTCATAGTTTGTAAATGGATATCAAAATTACCAAGTGAACAACTGTACTGATTATGGTGATAAGACAACGGCCATAACTTTGCACTTACTGGACACAGGCAAACACGAAACCCCAGGTGCATAACTGTACAGGTTGGTGAACATTCCTATACAGTTTGGTGAGTGTAGCTGATATACTTTAAGAGATATGTGCGACACAAGATTGCATACTCTGTAGGCAATATTTTAACTAAGTCAATGGTCATAACTTTGCAATTACTGGACACAGCCAAACATGAAACCCCAGGTGCAAAACTTCACATGCTGGTGAACATTCCTGTAAAGTTTAATGACCCCGGCTCATATTGTTTTAGAGATATGAGTGACACAAAATTTTGTCACGGATGGAAAGACGGACAGATGGACAAGGGCAAATCTATATGCCCCCCCCCCCCTTTTCAGAGTGGGGGCATAAAAATGCAGAGATGTTATGATTGCTGGTCACTCCAGATCAAAACGGATTTCTGTAAATTCATCGAAATTCAGTGGCTTAAAGGCTTAAACCAATCCGTGTCAAGGTTACAAACGTAGTTCGCTTGAAGAGAAGTTGGTTTAGTAGTCATCATAAGATTTGATTGGTTTACACAACACTGATATGCAAATAGCAAAGCCATGTTAGTTTGGTTGCACCGAAAAAAGTTTAACTTATATTTTGTTAACGTTTTCAAATCGACTCTGTCAGTAAGCATTTGACAGGGAATCTGGAGGGGGTAAGTTTTAACTCAGGGCGTGGCATACTGTATATTCCCTCATAAATGCCCCTCTCCTAATTAGCGCCCCCCCCCCCATCCTTTAGTTTGGAAGATATTTTCTCATAGGGAGTGCAAGTTTCGACACTTTCGCTTTTCTCATAGGTTAGAGAATGTCTAGTCCGTACCATACTTGTTCTAATAAATGCATATGGTTCTAAATGTGTTCGTAAAATATAGAGCACTTTAGAACCAAATTAAGTTCTGATCTGGAATTCTGGAACATTTGTAGAACTCTTCAAGATTTTAAGACAATAGTTTTACTCAGTCAATTTTATTCAATTACAATGAACAGTTAGAAACAAAGACATTTCTCACTTTGGCCTTACAGTGAAGATCTCAAGTTCTACTGATCAAGATTCCCAGCAAAATGCTTTCTGGCACAAATCCTAACCATATTGTACAATTTGAAGTATTACATAATGATGACTTAGCGGTAGACAAATCATATGGCATCTAAAAATGTCTATTTCTACCTAAGAGCTCCGATATGATTCACGTTCTCTGAATTATACAAAATGTCAAATCTCCATGTTATTATGGATGACAGTTATCAAACTCTGATAATCATAATTAGATTTTCAAGAACAGAAACAGAAGATTGTGACAGATGATTTCAGAGTTATGTTTACCTACAGCTCAGCTGTTTCACAATCTGTTCACTGATTTCTAGCACTTAATGTTTTGTTTCAGCACTGGATTTCGTTTGAAGATTGCATGCATTGGTTTAGAGGCTTTGGTGATAACATAATGATATTTTTTTACTTAGAACTATGAATCAATCTCGTTAATGATTTGGTACTGATAAAGCATCACAAATCAGACTGGTAGGCACTCAGACTGTCTGGTTCTCAGACTTGACCTTCAGACTGGCGGGTCCACAGACTGGTGGGTCCTCAGACAGATCTTCAGAACCGTGGGCCCTCAGATTTTAAACTGGCACACAGACAGACTGGCCCTCTGGGACTTGCTGGCCTTCAGAACAGGGGGCCCTCAGACTTGGCCTTCAGAACAGGGGGCCCTCAGACTTGGCCTTCAGAACAGGGGGCCCTCAGATTTGGCCTTCAGAACAGGGGGCCCTCAGACTTGGCCTTCAGAACAGGGGGCCCTCAGACTTGGCCTTCAGAACAGGGGGCCCTCAGACTTGGCCTTCAGAACAGGGGGCCCTCAGACTTGGCCTTCAGAACAGGGGGCCCTCAGACTTGGCCTTCAGAACAGGGGGCCCTCAGACTTGGCCTTCAGAACAGGGGGCCCTCAGACTTGGCCTTCAGAACAGGGGGCCCTCAGACTTGGCCTTCAGAACAGCAGGCTCTCCGACTTTCAACCGGCCCTCAGAGAGGCTGGCCTTAAAACTACTTGGTAAGAACAAAATCATGCTGGGATGTTGTTGCTTACTTGCCTGCAAATGTGAAAGTATACAGAATAAAAACACAAATAACGGAAACCAAGAAGTTGTAAGATAAAGGCACGGAGACACAATACCGCTGTAACGTATACCTCAATACAGCAATGATCATTACACAAATACGCCACATATGCCAATTTACAGGTAAATCATATAACCAGTATTTTTAGAAGCTGTTTCATTCTTTGAATAGTTGCTTTGGAAAAAAACAGAACACAATTAGATATTCAGAATAAATAGGCAGGTGTTTCTACAGATAATGTACAGAGTATTTCCCAGTGTGTTGGAAAAGTCATCAATTCAATTCCATGAATACTGATAATAGTCGGAATAATGCTAATATTTCAGGACTTTTTTGTCTTTATTGCCTCGGTGGGTATATTTCAAATCAAAATATGTCAGTACACTATTGTTTCTAATTAATAACATCCATACAAAATACCAGCAAAATTCATCCACAAATTTGGCCTCACCAAAATTATACATTTTTTGGGCCAAGTATGTCTATCTGTTTGTAAGTCAATTTGACTGTCACAAAATTGGTCCACTATTCGTAACCCTTAAACCACTGGAAGGATTCAAGTAAATTATCAAGTAACAGCACATATGCTCACAATGAGACAACTTCAAAGCAAAAAGTAACTTCTGGCCATGTCTGTACACGGTCAGGGTCATATGGTGAGGTCAAGGTCATACAGGGAGATCCAAGGGTCAAATAGGCAGTATGTTATGTCTGCTCGATATCTATTTACCTTCAGGAAGGATTTTAAGATAACTAGGCAGAAATGTTCATCATTTATAATGGGACAATTTGTTTCTACATGTGTAGAATGCAACATCAACTGGGTCAGATCAGGGTCAAGGTCATATGGAGATATCCAAGGTCACAAACCTGTCTACATGTGTAGAATGCAACATCCGCTAGGTCAGATCAAACCTGGTATGTATTTTTCAGGGAGGCTTTTTTGCATAAACAATTACCATGTGGTTTTACAGTAACAGGAATCAAACCAATAGACATTTTAACCATAATGAAAGTAAAAGCATAATATAATTACCCACAAGAATCAATGATAAGACATGAGGCAGACGATAGGTAATACACTGCGTGGACTATTTACATTAGTGTATATATACATAAAATTACCAGAGTCCAGAAAGATGTGAATGTCTGATTATCAAAAAGGCGTTCTGATTAAATCGGGCAGACAGACAAGATGTAATAACTTTCTGTAGCGAATAGCTATAGCCGATGTGTAAAGTCTGCAGCGATTCGAACAAAACTAAAACCAATGACAAGGCGTAAATTTTGCCGATGAGAGTTAAGGAGAGGTTCCATTTTCGTATTTATACATACGTAAATTTACTTTTTGACCTTTTGTCTCTCCTTGCAGATGTCCACACATGATTCGCATCCGTGAAAAAATTGCGCAATGTGCGATTTGATATGGACGCGTATGCGGAACGGACAAATGGAATTGACCGCTACGATTTTCTCTTTGGGCAATTATCTGAACATGCGGAAGTGTGTTTGCACACAAACGGAAACCCTGCCTTAGGCAAACTGATAATTTTTAGTATTTTTTTTTTCCTCAGTAAAAATCGTTTACAAATGGTGAAAGTTACATGAAATAATGAAACAAAATCCGGGCAGGAAATGCCAAAAGTAGAGTATCAACGATGATGTCCATGGGTCTATCACTGTTATGTAACAGACATACAAACACATGGGGAATGGCTAGACATGATGATTTATTATTTATATAATGCATTTCATCCATATGGGAGTCGAAGTATCTCAGAAAATGTGTCTGCTGAATATGAATAGATCACTCACGATTTCCGAGCAGAAGACAGTTGGGATCACAACTCAGACACCTGGCCTTCCAAAGAAGCATAATTACTACACTTGAGAATAATTCAAATATATGTCTTTGTAGTTTTTCCTCGCAATTATGCTCAAATGAATTGGAAAACTGTTAACTGATATACAGTTGGACTTCGTTCAATCGAATTCATTGGATTAGAAATAATATATCGAAAAATACACAGTTTCGAATAGCCCATTGAATTCGACGTGCCTAAGAATATATATCAGGACTTGATATTTAATTCGGATGATACCAAATATTCAGACCAAAGGTTGTCGAATAAACGAGGTCCGACTGTATTACTGAAGATGTTTGTTTAGTACTTTACATTATCTACGGAAGGTTAAATTGAGGGTTGAAAGCCATACTCCAAATCCAACTGTACCACTGGTTCGAGTCCAACAATGGACAAGAATCATCCGTGGTCGTCACAAGCCTTGAATATTAGACACGAGTAGAGTTTGGAGACCCAGGAAGCAGTCTTCACGACTGATCTAGTTGTATAACTTGTTGAACAATTGATTTAAGAAAACTATCTAAGTTAAGGCAATTCTTAAAAAAAAATTGTTTGCAGTTAAGCGACCGACTCATGAAAAATGCTGCGACTCAATTTATTCTTTCATGTTCATTGATGAAAAAAAATTAGTTTGGTTTTTAAGCCATTACAGTACTAAACTAAAGAAACCTATCTACCTACCCACTGTTAAAATTCCGTGTTGCATCACCGCAAACTAACAAATTTTTAAGGATGGCCTAAGTCTGAAGAAAATTTGATCAACCATAGGAAACTGCGCATAAACTGTATTCACATCTTATATCAAGATGGTAACCACAAACCAACAATAGATACTATTTTTCCATGTTTTATTAATCATTTTGCAATAAAAAAAACTGAAACAATCTTATCAGAAGCATTTGGCTAGGCTCCCGTTTCAAGACAATACCATCACATAAATTTATCAAATTGTAAAATTCCTTAAATTTGAGAAAATATTCGTTATCGACAATTTCTGTGAAAATTATCTTACATTGTGTATTACAAGATAAATAGCAAAATCAAGAGATATTTTAAGGCCAATGGAAGCTAAATTTCTGTTTTTTAGAGAGACACACCAATGTTAATTGTTATTGGCCTCAGGGCTCTAGAAATCCACTAGCCCGACGTCCCGGACTAGTCTAATGTTGAATTGGGCTACCAACAGTTGAGTTGAAGTTAGTCCCTGGAGACAAGTCTGTTTTTAAAGCTAACCAACATCAGCAATTGTTCAGTTGTAAGTCAAACCTTAGAATCCCGCAAACACATACATGTGATTAATATTTACTGTTGTGTAAATCAATCAAACCTTACGTTAACCAGTTAACCACCAAGGCAATATCTCTTCAACGGAACAACGTTTGGTACCTGGACACAGGTTGGTTAACCTTTCGATAAGGGGTATTAAAGTTACCTTAAGTGAATTTTGGTAAATTTATTTTTATCCAATCTCCTACAAAGCAATCTCCCCTTACAGGTATCAGAGTTACTAAAGTGTAGCATAATCAAGTGACCAGCAATCGAAACATAAAGGCAACTTTTTATGTTGCGCAAAAAATTTAACCTTCGAATTGCAACTAATGAGTTTGCTTCAAATTGCGCAGACCATCTTTTTTTAAAGATATTCCTTTTTTTAATTAATGTACTCCCTAAAATTTATATTTCAACATGACAAACTTTATTGAAACTGAATAGCTGACAAAATGAAAATTAAGCAAGTTTGGTACAAGGAATGAGTCATCTCTGATTCCATGTTTAATAGTGATATCACAGAAGATCTCAAATATTGCAATACAACAAATTCATTTTCTTATCATTGAAATGTTATTATGTGATGTGAAAACAGCTGAGTCAATGTTGGATTAGAGAAACTATGGCAACCATTTAAAATCGCATCTACTGGGAAATAAAACTTTTCAATAAAATTTTGTGGCAGAAATAATAATAAGTTTGAAGTGCATATAACGGTATCTGTTATAACAATCACACATAAATTTTAAAAAGGGGTAAAAAATGGTTCATTCGTACATTGACACATTTCAGGAAGAAAGGTCAGTAAAAAAGTGTATCATGGTGGATCCATGAATTATCTAAAAACTCTGATTTCAGCAAAATCTCAAAAATGAGATTTTGATTTGAGATGCTTTGAGAGATTGGGGACTTGAAAAAAAGCATTGTGCGAAACCCTCGATTTGTCTTGCATCAGTTCACGAACTCAATCTGTGGCGCCTGTTTAAATAAGCGAGGCTGAGGTTAGTAAATAGGGCTCCACAGCCATTAGAGGAAGATACACAAAGAAAACGAATAAAAAAGATTTATACCTGTCCTTTAAGTTTGAGCACAGTCACAGTAAGATTCGTCAGCTTGACCCCATCATGAGTCTGCTGGGAGGCAAACACAGCAAACGAAAGATCACGGGAGTCGACACGACAGTTCACAATCTGAAAAGGAAACGAAATTACTGATTTAACCAAAGTATCTAAATCATAGAAAAATGTCTGTCATAAGAATGTCTGTCTTAGTTGTGATATAGTCTGATTATCAAGTTAAATCATAGATGAAAAATTAAAACCTGGCTTGTTACTGAGAGGAGACATTCTTGTCAGCTCTCGGGTATTTCCGTACCACTTCGTTACTCTAATAACACCCTCTAGTGTATGTAAGACGGAGCACTATGTGGCAAAACTCAACATTTTGTGCGGTCAAGAAATAGTTCTCGTAAAACGGATTTATAATTTCAATAACTTAGATAAATTCACGTAAGAGATGGATTATCATTGTAATTTCTAGTTAAAAAATATTAGATTCATCAGCACTCTAGCGTTCACGCCGCCATCTTGTTTTCATGATATTCGAATGGTATTTCCGAAAGTAGTGCCTAACGAACATCCTAGGCACAAATGACGTAGTTGGCCGAGGTTTTTCGAATGTGAGAGGAGATTGTCATGAGTTCTCTCCCTTTTTATGTATATACATTTACTATGGAAGGATGATAAAGGGAGAAAACTATAGACAAGATAAAGGGAGAGAACTCTAGAAGGGATAAAGGGAGAGAACTCTAGAAGGGATAAACTCTAGAAGGGACAAAGGGAGACAACTATAGAAGGGATAAAGGGAGAGAACTCTAGAAGGGATAAAGAGAGAGAACTCATGTAAGCGTCTGTGGGTTTTACTGTATGATAAACGATGTGGCCTGTCTTCACTATCATTTATTATTGTGAAGTTTGGAACTTGCCAGGCTGTTGAGGAGGGGCCTTGTTGTTTGATTCAAAACTTGATAATGAATGACAACACTTGGTAAACCCAACAGCTCAAAGGTGCTCAGGTCAGCTAAAATTCAGTAACATAATAATTATCATGGTGACAAGGCAGGCATAGAATTGGTAACAACGGATCAAATATATAACCAAACAAAATCAGATTTCAAAGGTAAATTAATTTACTAAATGAAGCAAATAATTAATACTCAAGTTAAATGTTGTTTACGCAGATCAAAAGAAAGTAAATGGATTAATCAGGGCCGTAAATTACATGGAGGCATGTAGGCAGTTGCCTCCTATTGCGGGCTGAAAAAAAAATCATTTTTTGTCTAAAAAGGGTCCAACAATTTTTTTGGACCGCTCCGCTCGGCGGGGTGCCTCCCATTCCAGGGGAGGCAATTTACGGCCCTGTTAATCTTCGAAAAACCTTTTTTTTTAATGGGTTTTTGATAATTACCTTACTCAATCATACTGTTATTGTCAGAATGAAAAAGGGAAAATGTTACAGATAAGGCCTAAAAAATATATTTGTTTCAGGTTTCCCGTATGGTGACGTACCCTACGTTTCTGCCCCGACCCTGGAACTTTTTTTTGTGTGTGTTAACTTTTTTTTCTTTTTGGTAAAATTTCTTTGTGTGAATTTTTCTTAAGATTCATATTTCTGCTATTAGATGCTTTACAAGTATTCCAGGTATAGAGCGCTATATTCACCTTGATTACACACAATATCAGCATCCGTTCTAATCTATGTTTATATAAATAAGTTGCTTCCTTGGAAAATAAAATAAATCTCCAAAACATTTTCCTTAGTTACCTATCCTATTTGTTTGGGCAT
This sequence comes from Mactromeris polynyma, assembly GCA_032209605.1. NCBI lineage: Eukaryota > Metazoa > Mollusca > Bivalvia > Venerida > Mactridae > Mactromeris > Mactromeris polynyma. The sequence goes on along the minus strand of JASFXZ010000030.1, from coordinate 7,440,412 downwards.
TAAACCTAAAACAAACATTTTTTAGGCCTAAATAAAAATTAATTCCTTGAAGAATGGTGTGCACTTACGTTTGCAATTATTATCCTACTAATCATTATCAATATGAGAAAACTGAAGCCAATTACACATGCTGTACATGTTTCTAAGTACGAATTTACCTGAGGAATTTCTCAGGAATCAACCAGGTATAATGTTACATATACTTCTGTTTAAATGAGAGCTTTCTCTAAAATAGTTCTGCTAATTAAGAAACAAACACAGCTTATTCAGTCACCCTCTAGTTCCTACCAGGATAAAAATGAAACATAACAGAGAGGCTTTGTGCTGATGCCACAACTTTAATACATTCCTAGGTCAGGGTTTAAGATTTGAAAAACAAGTAATTACATATTAGAAAAAAATAATTTTTATTGACTATTTCAGGAGCTAGACTGGAGTTTAGCCAATCACAGACTATTTCAGTAGCTAGATTACAGTTTAGCCAATCACAGACTATTTTAGTAGCTAGAATACAGTTTAGCCAATCACAGACTATTTCAGTAGCTAGATTACAGTTTAGCCAATCACAGACTATTTTAGTAGCTAGAATACAGTTTAGCCAATCACAGACTATTTCAGTAGGTAGACTACAGTTTAGCCAATCACAGACAATTTCAGTAGGTAGACTGGAGTTTAGCCAATCACTGACTAGTTCAGTAGCAAGACTACAGTTTAGCCAATCACAGACTATTTCAGTAGGTAGACTGGAGTTTAGCCAATCACAGACTATTTCAGTAGCTAGACTGGAGTTTAGCCAATTACAGACAATTTCAGTAGCTAGACTGGAGTTTAGCCAATCACAGACAATTTCAGTAGGTAGACTGGAGTTTAGCCAATCACAGACTATTTCAGTAGCAAGACTACAGTTTAGCCAATCACAGACTATTTCAGTAGCAAGACTACAGTTTAGCCAATCACAGACAATTTCAGTAGCTATAGACTGAGAAGAAAAGGGACATTATTTCATAAAAAATGAGTATCTACAGGAGTTGTCTCCTATAAAATATAGTAAAACAAAGGGTGTGTATATGGTTCTTACTCAGGGTAACCGATCTACAATACTTAACCCATAGACCCTCTGTATACGTTGGTAACATTCCCAGAATAATTAATCATTCTGCAGAAAAAGCACACACCTGTAACTTAGCACACACAAAAATATTTTATCTACATTTTGCAAAAAATCATGCTTTCAGACATTAGTTAGACTCGGTTACATAACATAACCGGTAGGGTACATATCTGTATACTATCATTACTGGTAAATATTGCAAGATATCATATCAAGTTTTGGATTCATTCCCTGACAATCTGTATGAAATTCACAGAGCCATGAACAAACCTATCAATTCACTAATCAAGACGTTACCATGGAAACCCATTTGAAATTGAGACATATATATGAAACTTAGATGGATCCGAATAATTAAAATTCTAGAAAAAAAGTTCAAACTAGAAAATTAAACTTCACCATGACACGACTGTGACAATCGTGTTTTATGCAAAATAGAAGATTGGCAATGCATATGAGCTGCGCTACAACAAATTGTATTATTGTGACCAGGTTTATAACAGACATATTTTTCAACATTCATTTAATACCAAAAGTATTAAAATCAGATGTCTACTTATCTTTTTATAGCAATTCCAATATTAAGAACAAGATGCAAAAATAAGCTACAAAATGATGATGCCGCATCGGAACATACAAAATTCTTCAATTCTATCAAAACATTTTTTTTGCAATACTTATAAATATTTCCTCATTCGTTTAATTCTATAAGTCACAATTAAGCCTCCAAAATATCTTCAAATGAAACGCTTAGTTTGTGACATCAAAACTTGGGAAATACTCAACATCAAAAGCAATGTCATTGATACAGGTTTTGTCTTGCCAGTGCTTATATCTATTTAAGCACATACATGTTTAAACAAACTGAAAGAGGCAAATTATAGTAATACAGGTAGATTTTCTCACAGTGGTCTTTCATAACAACTAGCATTAAGATAATCACATAGCTTCTGAATTTGTCAAATGGATAGACATGAATATCCAGCAATGATCCTTATGTCTGAGTGGTTACGGCACCACACTGCGCTTTGATTCCACTACCGTTACATTCACACGCTGCTGTATAGCGTAGTATATTTTGATATATGACCCTTTTAACCTTTCTGATATAGCCAATGATTTAGATGCAGTAAACAGAATCCCGTTTTTCAATGATACTTAATTTCATTGGTCGGCACGATCACGTAACTACTGAGTTTATAATAGACAGTATTTTCCTGTGTTAGAACCAATCAAATGTTTGCACAATATATGGCCCTTCGTGCCCTTCAATGCACAGTCGCATAATCTTTATTTACATATTTACTGGCCTTAACTTATAGGACATTAGCGAGTTGTTGCAAGCGGCTGGCTGAATGGCTGTGGACGCATGTCGAATCGCCTGTCTAAAAATAGGAAGTATCAGTGACACTTGAGTTATAAAGCATGAAGGTATCGGAATAAGCACCCGATGCTAAAGGAGAGTATCTGAGTGGTTGTTGCTTACAGTATGTATCTCTACTCGTAGATCATACTTACATATATATCATCTGGCCCTGCATCGTGAGTGACCTCCCCAAACTTTGGCGGCAAGCTCCCAGATTGAACCTTTTCAAATCGTAATTGCACGGGGCCCTGAAATTGAAAAAAGAAAACATTTGTAATGATATCGTTTTATGCTTAGTGACTGGTCACAATATGTTTAGCCGCAAGATGCTTTGTACGGCTTTTTATATTTCATGCATTTTGTTACATGTACAGTAAAACCTCACTTAAAGACCACCTCAATAATAAGACCACCTCAAAATTAAGAACACAATTTCCAAGACCAATTTCCCTATTTTTCTCTATTAATCTACCTCAATATTAAGACCACCTCAATAATAAGACCAGTCTAAGAGGGTCCCAAGGGTTTTACTGTATTCAGCAAATTTCATTCGCATTAAGTCCTCCTTTCCTGGCTTAAACAGTGTACAGTCAAACCTGTCTGCAAAGACCACCCATGCGAACAGCAAAATGTGGTCTTTGTTTACAGGTGGTCTCCATTAACAGATTAAATATCATTGAAAATGGTCTGATGGGAGATAAAATTGGTGGTCTTTGCAGACAGGTTTTGCAATAGTGGTCTTTGTTCGCAGGTGGTCTTTAACACAGGTTTGACTGTACTTGAATTGATTTTTACATCTGTATAGATTAAGATGTTCAGCTTCTTTAGGAATGTCTATGTAAATTGTTGGATGTGTGCTGCATATGTGATGTTTTGTTTAAAAGCGGATTTGTTGGCAATATAACAATTACATACTCAGCTGGCAAATCGGTCCCCAGACTAAAAATGCCGACAGTTCCAAGGCTGTCACAAACCATTATGTTGCCAAGTTTCTCTTATTGTCTCGATGTTTTGCAGTTCTTAATTGTCCAGTTTTTTGTTAAGCTTACCGACTGCACTCACTTCCAAGTATTTATATTATAGCCTATCCCCCCCCAACATTTTAGCAATATGCACCTCTCTATTATTTGTTTGATTTCAAACCGCACATGTCTCGAGAGACCCAGTTCCGAGAATGTTTACTTTTCAGCATTGCTTTCTTTCTTTCTCACTGAGATCATGAAATAAATGTGCAAATACTCTACACCAGCAAACATATCATGAAGACTAGAAGTATCTACTCTTTTTTGGCGCAGCTGTACTAACATGGTTTTGCTATTTGCATATCAGTGTTGTGTAAACCAATCAAATCTTACGTTAACCACCAAGGCAATTTCTCTTAAACCAAACCATTTAATGTAACATTGACGCTGATTGGTTAACCTTTCAATCAAGGGTACATTTACCTTTTATCCAATTAAATCCACTGAATTTCGGTGAATTTACCGAAATCCATTTTGGATCTGGAGTGACCAGAAATCGTAACATCTCGGCATTTTTTATGTTGCAGAAAAAAATTTAACCTTCAAATTGCGCCGACCCTCTTTTTTCAAGATATTTCTTGTTGGTTCTATCCTAGCTGTTGGTGTGTATGGCATGGATTTTATAATCGTTATTTTAATATTATTGCATGTTTTAATTATCCATGTATCATGTGCTCCACTACCAAAATAAATATTACATTATTATTATTACAAAATGTTAACATAGACAAAGAAAACATGACTTTGAGGCAATATCAAAATACAGTCAAACCTGTCTGTAAAGACCACCCATGGGAACAGCAAAATGTGGTCTTTGTTTACAGGTGGTCTCTATTAACAGATTAAATATCATTGAAAATGGTCTGATGGGAGATAAAATTGGTGGTCTTTGCAGACAGGTTTTGCAATAGTGGTCTTTGTTCGCAGGTGGTCTTTAACACAGGTTTGACTGTACCATCAAAAGAGCCAGTATGAGAAACAACACTTATATGTTTACTTCCCCCCCCCCCGACAGATTACACAATACCACATTCAAGGACAAAGTCATTAACAACATTCTAAGCTAAAATACCAGTTGCGGCACAAAAAATATTCCTGCATACCGGGTATGTAGCTAATTAAAAAGAAGGCAATGACTTGTCAACAAAATTGACCTTGACCTTAATGTTACGCAATATCAAGGTTTTGTTAGAAGATCATAAATCATAGTAAATCAAAACATAACACCTAAAGCTATTTCATGGAAACCATTTGAATGGTGAGTTTGACTCCTCACCCTGTTACAAAGCCTAAAAGTAAGTTCATTTCTGGAGAACAGGCCGGAAAACAGAGATGTCAGTTCGAAGGAATTCCGTGTCTTTTATATCAAAGTCTGGTATAAGCTGAACATCCATTTTCTTCTTACACAGCTAGTCTTCATATGAGATATATTCCAAAGTTTAATTCCCAACTGTTTTTTTGATATCTTACATGCTTTGGCAATTATACAGTTTGCATATTTTTTTCTCCATAAGGCCACACCAAATTAATGTCTTGTTCGTCGGATTTCCCGCACCTAATTTTCGATTTTTGAAAAAAAAATATTTTTATTTTTTTTCTACCGCCCGCACCTCCAATATTTTTGCGCTGGGTCGAAATTATTTGGGACGAAAAAAAAATATTTTTGCGCTTGGTCGAAATTATTTTGGACGAAAAAAATCCCTCGGATTGATTAGAAAATGTTCTTGATGTTCTTGGACAATGCGCCGATTCAAATAAGTGCCAGGAACCAACGCATTTACAAGTAAGTAATTATGTAGTTCGATTAACTTTTTTCCTGTTCGCTCGATGTAAAATCAAGAACACACAAAGATGGCAGCGCCCTATGTGTTTATTGTTTGCTGCAGAGACGAGGCACACACCATTTTCACTTGGACGGCCGTGCAGCAGCCAACTTACCAAACCTTCATAGATCTGTTTAGGGAGGCATCCATCTACAACAAGGTAGAATTGTCTCCAGATAACATCCTTTACGCTAATGCGAGCACTAATCCTTCAGTAACTAACCCAATTAAAATTCCAAATCTTGAACTACATGTACAATTTGCCGTCGATATTCAGTTACGATATATCGAGTTCGTATTAAATTCAGAACGACTTCCATCCCCTTCTAACGTCACTACTAAAACCAACAATGCATTTTCTGTACTTTTAAATGCACAGAAAAGGATAAGCTTACCTCCTAAGCCAGAGAACTTAAACAAAAAACTAACCGGGCCACAACAACTTCTGTGTAATTTGATTGATTGGGGTGAACAGCTTGGTTCTGGATGGACACAAGATTCACTTAACAGTGGCAAACGTGTTTTTGATAAGTTGACCTCAGCATTGTGGTATGTTGACCACTGCCATGATAAATTTAAGCAGAATGGTTGCCCTATTCCTGACTGCTTTAATGAGTTTCAGGGTTATAACCATTACAAAGAGTTAAGACACAAAGTCCCTGATGTTACTGCATGGAAATAAGTTTTTACTGGTATAACAGTATATGTAGTTTTATATAGTGCTATAATTGCTGTTACACTATTGTGATACTGTTGCATTAGTTTTCTCCAAGACTAGCAGTAATAGGATATAAATGTAACTTCACCAACATTAGTTTAAAATGCATCTCATGAACTAGGTAACTCTTGACATGATATCAAACATAATACTTGAACTTATTTACTTTTTTTTTATTTTATCGCTCTTCGCTCGCTCAATTAAATGAGGATTGAAAAAAAATATATATTTTTTTTTTTTTCGCTCGCTCGCCCCAATTTTTTCACCCAAAAATCCGAAGAACAAGAAATTAATTTGGTGTGGCCTAATGACCATAATTTCGGACAAAAAAATTCGGATATGTTTTCATGGCTGATAAAAAAAATTGAATTGGAGTAATGAGGGTCAGTTTTTGTAAATCCAACATAGAAATCTGTCACAACATAAAGTTCCAATCAGTTTATCATGTATTTGGTCCAGTATTCCGAGACAGATCAGTAAAAAATGAGGGTCAGAAGGGTAACCAGAAATAAGGGTATTTTATCAGTTTACCGCCTATTTGGTACAGATCTTATCAATATTCTAACTGATGAACATTATGTATGAAAATCTGAAATTACTTTTGTTTTAATCTGACTCTAAATTAATGAACAACACTCTTGTAATCAAACCTGTAACTATGGCAATGCCAGGGAGGAAACACACCTTATCTCATGTTTTCTTGGATTCAATTTCATATTACACTGATATTACATTTCTACTCAAAATTGCAGACTTTTTTTATTCATTCTAGTTTCATTTCCTCAGAATTGCAGGAAAATTATAAGAAAACAAACTAACACAGAGAAGAAATCAGAGGGAAATATGATCACACTAAATCATTACCAACAAAGATTTATAAACGTGCTTCCCATTAAGTTAATGCCTGGTTATATTATTACTTGTCAGGATTTATAATGTGAACTATCAAAAATCTTCCTAAATCTTCATAAACAGGTATTTTTAGAAACACTCATAAATTCAAACAAGCTGTAAACACATACATCATACATGTATATTAAAACCATGACCTTGCCAGTACAAAGTGGCACAAGGCTGACTTTAAGGAAGAAAAGGATTTGTAAGTTGATCATCATAATTGAGGACTCCTATGGATTTATAACCTCTTCTGTAAGTGATTTCATTTCAAGGTAATGCAACATGTGATGTCACTATTTGCAAGCAGGAAACAATATTTAGTCCATATGGTCACTTCATTTTCATATTGCCATATGGGGCAAATATTGCTTACTGTCAGTACACGGTGACGTCATATGTGACGGTTTCTGGAAATGACGTCACTTACAGAAGAGGTTGGGAACCGTACAGCTCATATTGTATTTAAAGGCTTCGTGAAAGTTGGAGATGTCAGACAAATTTCAAACAGGTCCTGTGGCTTTTTGCAAAGTTCCTGACCAAACGACCATCAGGTTACCAAGCTACAAAGCATTGAAAACCCAGTAAATATCTCACCAATGTTTCTTATGGTCAAGCAGTTATGTCAGGCTTTCTGTGAAGTAATTTCTGGAAAACTGCATTATAATACATTATACAAAGGACAGTGACCACTACAGGTGCTACGTAGTTAAGGACATAAGCGTAAAAGAACTAATATTAATCTGAATTGTCAAAATGGTCTAAGCTCTGCAAAAAAGCTAGTGATTGGTCACAGTTTAGTATTCTACATTTCGACATAACTCAACAGTGACTGAAAGATCCGTGGCCTTTACATTTTTTTGTCTGTTTTTGCAAATTTATCTGCTTTGTCAAGACGTATTTTAGTCTTGCTCTCTCATTCTCAACCACTAAATTTGCTTCACATACCAGAAACTTGCAATTCTTTCTGGAGGAAGTTTCATAATTCTAGAAAGCATATCAAGCTGAAGCTTATAGTGACCCTGGCTTCTAACAAACATGACCTGGCAATGAAGGTAAACACTACAGATTATCATCACAAGGAAAATCCTAACAGAGCTATCTGAACTAAATATAAGGTCCCATAAGGTCCCATAAGGTCCCATAAGGAACCATTGTATCTTCTTAGGCACGTCAAATTGAAATGGGGCATTCGGAGCCAAGTATTGTTTGAAATAGAATTTCGGAACTGCCAAATTGGAATGAACGAGGTCTGACTGGACACTTTCGACCTTATTTCCAGTTCCATTAAAATCATACACTTAAAGCCGAGTACCTGCTTATAAAAAGGGAAGTAACTCCAGCTACTTCCTGCTGCTTCTTGGATAGCGGGCGATATTATCATGTGATCAAACAAAATAACACCCATTTGATTTCCCTGGCAATGGGAATTTTGTAACATGAGGTAAAATGAAATAAATATCAAATATTCACCACAGCAACTTCATGCATGAATTAAAGAGGTACCCGTGGCAACTTACAAGAACAAGCACAGGTGTTGGGGTGCTTTTACAAGTACGCAAGGTAACTGAACCCAAAGAGGTGTAAGGTGGGATCAGAGAACACACTTCACATGATCCATGAAACTCTCTTTAATGCCAACAAGAACGTGTGCCCCTTCCATCAAATGGTAGAACAAGAAGCTGATTTGCATCAGAAGCGAGCCATCAAGGACTTCACAACACAAGTACAATAACCTAGGTATTTATTCCATCGGATATAAACCTGCATATCTGTACATATAGTGTGATACAGGTAAAATTGTAAATCAAGATAACTTCGGAGTGTTCACACACAAAAAGCAAGCTGGCAAGATTTCACTAACAGTCCAACAACAACAACAACAACAATAACCAACAGCAGTTCAGGTTTGCTGGAAGCATTTACATACAACATGCGAAGGAAAACATCCTGTTATGTTGAAATAATCTGTACAAGGATAAAAACTTTGCAATTAATGCAACCAGACTAATGCGCTTCAACACAAAACAATGCACATTGAGCGCTTCATAAGTGTTTTCCCTGTCATGTCATTTGCCATCTACTTAAATTTGTTCAACACGCCCTTGAAAAGAGAAGATACAGTTATCACCTGGAAAACACACATCAGATTCATCCTATCTGACTGGACCAAAACAGGGGTTCCATATATGTGACTAAGGAGTTGACCCTTTGACTGTTGGAATGTCAAAAAAGACACATTTTGACCCTATGGATTCTGACTGAAGGGTTAATTTTCTCAAAATTATAGGCTATTTGGCTATAAAATGGTAAAATCAATCAACGTTTTTTCAAAATGACCCTTAAGATTCAGCCCCTAATGGAACCCCTGATCAAAAGAAAAAACACTACTGTGCTATTTGATCTGTAAAAGAGAGAGAATAAGTTGCTACAGGGAATGCCACATAAATAAGACAGTGCTTCCCCATACAGACCTCCGGGGAAACCACAATCCATAAAACATAAGGCACTGGAGGAGGTTAAAGGGTATTTATTTTACATAAAGAAAAATGACGGAACCATCCTTGTTTTTGTTACAGCAGATTACATGTAGATGTGCTGCAGAAAATGGTAGTGAACATTTACTAATTTATTTAATTACTGGATCATGTTTATTCCCCACAATATAATCTATGATCTGAGCTGCCTGAAGGTATTTGACAACATGATTGTATCAAATGTACTAAATACATTAGTATAATGAATTATATCCCAGCATTTAAATGGATTCTATCATAAAGCATTTGATGGCATTAAAAATAATGCTGAAATGGCAGATTTTGTCCATTTTATGCTCTCGCTGCATAAGATATAATATTTTGAAGGTATGTTCTATCATAAGCATTCAATGGCAGGGATTTCCCTGACGCAGAAATCTTGAGTCCCTGACTCCTTTTTCTTTCTAGGGACTCCCATTTTCAATTTACCGTGCATCCCTGTGACCCCTAAAATAAACATTTGTCAAGTATAAACCACATATCTGGGACCCTACAAATTTACAAAAGACCCCCCCAATTTATCAAACACCATAGCTGAAATTTCTTAGGGAAAACCCTGCAATGGCCTTAAACAGTAATGCTGAAATGGCAGATATTGTCCATTTTATGCTCTAGATGCATCAGGTGTTCAATATCCTGAGATACGCCAAGGTTAGGCTTCCACTTGTGTCAGAATGCTATACAATAACGCACAATCAGTAGTCATTGTTTAATTGTTATTGTATCCACGTTAAAAACACTGTCTGACTCCCGTCTCCGAATTGATTAAACAAATCATCATTCATTATAAACAAAACATGGCTTCAGGTATGTGCCTGACTGCAGTGGCTGTTAACAAAGGAGGCATACATGACACATCATACTCGTACTGTGGATACAACTATTATGACACAATGTCAAACAATTCAGATGAACAAAAAACAGCAGTTGCGTCAAATGTGCACCAGTTTGCAGTGCGAGCAAAATGCTTGTATTGTTTGTCCACACGTGAGACGATTGGCAAGGTGACCTAGAAAGATCCCAGATATATTTTACGGCCATATGAGCACATTATCCACATGTTGAGCATTTGAGGCCAACTTATATTGTGTGGATGAATACAAATCTGAGTAGACTGTCTCCGGTCTAAACTAAAGCCAGACTTTATAACCAGAAGACATGGCAAGCCAATTAGTTTGTATCATAATGCCCAATGTAAGTCTGCAATGCAAAGTTTTCCAACAAATTAATGAGCCTTTTTGCTATTGGCAAACCCAGCAGCTATATAATGGGGTGCTCATTATATCATATTAATTGATAATGTTGTATAATTCACAAGGCAACAATTCATCTACTTTGACAGACCAAGCTGCGCTAGCTAATTTTGTAAAGCGCTTGATGGCTGAGGCAAGTTGCATTGTTCTCATTACTAATCTGACAGAAAATAAATAATAATTATACATTGTTTGTCCTCTGCATCTAATTAGTCTAAATGAGTCAAAAGACAAAGCTAAAATTATTTATTGAACATATTACATGTTATTAGCAGGTACGAACCACAGGCAGAAAGATTGGTCGACTATCCCCCAACATGAGCACAAAGAGTACACTAGTTCACTTACTCAGTCATTATGAACAGGCAGTGCACAAATATTCACTAACACCAGTGACCATGAACACAAAGGTACAAACATTCAATAACACCAGTGACCATGAACACAAAGGTACAAACATTCACTAACACCAGTGACCATGAACACAAAGGTACAAACATTCACTAACACCAGTGACCATGAACACAGAAGGTACAAACATTCACTTACACCAGTGACCATGAACACAAAGGTACAAACATTCACTAACACCAGTGACCATGAACACAGAAGGTACCAGTGTTCACTACCCACAGTGACCATGAACACAGAAGGTACCAGTGTTCACTACCCACAGTGACCATGAACACAGAAGGTACCAGTGTTCACTACCCACAGTGACCATGAACACAGAAGATACCAGTGTTCACTACCCACAGTGACCATGAACACAGAAGGTACCAGTGTTCACTACCCACAGTGACCATGAACACAGAAGGTACCAGTGTTCACTACCCACAGTGACCATGAACACAGAAGGTACCAGTGTTCACTACCACCAGTGACCATGAACACAGAAGGTACCAGTGTTCACTACCACCAGTGACCATGAACACAGAAGGTACCAGTGTTCACTAACTCCACCATGAACAAAAAGTGTACTGAATGTTCACTAATGCCTGACCATGAACACATAACATATGAAGTGGTAATGTTAACTGGAATGCATTACTTGTTTTAACAGGAATACAATGTGATGTTGGCACCAAACTGCTACCGTGGAAGGTAGAAACACAAAGGAAGTTGAGGCAAAATCTAAGTGTTTTCATGCAGCCAGAAATACACTCTCGCTGTGAACACAGCATAGTAACATTACATACCTTAGCTAATTACATGTCTAATTATCAACAATGCCATCTGAATTCATACCTAGCTAAGATATTACTGCTGTAACCAGTTCTTACAGCCTGGGAATCAAAGCTTCGAGGCATTAAGAATAATCAGAAAACCATGACAGACAGAGAAAAACAAACAAAATTTCTAGAAATTGTTAATCATTGCTAATCTAGATGATATAGAGTAGAAAGGGTGTTGGGTTTGAAAGTAAGATTGGATCAGAGAAACTAGTTTTAACATGTTGATGAAAGATCTATATTAATAAATACAAAAGAATGTTGATGCAAGGCATCAATCACTCACAGTCACTGGGAAAAGTGTAGAAACATAAATGTTGTGAAATATTTGAAGGGAATATGTAGAGACAATAAAATGAAAGTGATGACTTTTCAGCTAGGGGTCCTTGGACCCTCGTGTTTAACAAATTGGGGGTGCTTAGTAAATTTGTAGGGTCCCAGATATGCAGTTTATACTTGACAAAAGTTTATTTTGAGGGCACCATGGAGGGATGCAAAGTAAGTTGAAAATGGGGGTCCCTAAAAAGAAAAGGGAGTCAAGAACTCAAGATTTCTGCTTCAGTGAAATCCCTAAAAATGTAATACTATTGTGTAATCATAGAAATATTTGTTTCACAATGTACACAACTTTTAGCTGCTTGAAAAAATATTTCAACAGAAAATAAGAATCAAAAGTAGTGGAAAACCAATGTGTTAATACTATTAATAACAATGCTTATTTTTTTAGCTTTATCATCTACAGGCTGTTTTACTCTTTATCAATCTTTAATTCTGCTAGTGCCAAGGATTAGTCAGTATACAGACCATGTTTTACTATCATTTAACAACACCTGTATCTACTCATTTTTTATGAAATAAGGTCCCTTTGCATCTCAAACATAGATAATCAGTGCCCAAAAAAAAATTTAGTTGTTAAAAAATATAATCTAGTCGGTACCCACCAGATTAGCAAATAATCATGAACTTCAATATGTTCAACGCCTAGAATCAATTAAGTCCATTTCCACTGGTTTGCTCTATATTCAACCTCAATATTAAGACCACCTCAATAAGAATACCAGTTTTCAAGGTCCCAAGGGTGGTCGCATTATTGAGGTCTTACTGTTCTAAAAACCAACACAATAGATAAATGCACTAGAAAAAATAACAACTTTCAGTCAACAAACTTTGTTGCCCAATATTTACAGAACCCTGCAACTCAAATTTTGGCGGTTTTGACTGTTTGGTATTGTTCAAACCATCTTTCCAAGCTCTTTCTATCTGTACTACCTATATAGTTCTGCAATGCACATAACTTAAATAAAATGCAATTTCATAACCCTTTATGTTTTTCTCAAAAAGATGAAAATCAAGTTCTGGAAGCAATAGGATGTTTTTAATGTTGATTTTTCCCCCTGAGAAAACTGGTGTTGAAAGTGAAAGGTGCTTACTCTTGTATTGTGTAGTCATAATCAACACCAATACCAGGAAGTGGAACATTTTTCTGGCATAGAAAAGTTCTATGTGTAACAAGTTATCTCGTTATTGTTGGAAAGACTCAGATACAGACACAGAAGATTTATTGCAGCGATGCTCTGATTCAGCAATATAATGGCGTTTATCAACTACATTACTGGCACTTTAACGAATGTGACCTGACCTTGAACTGTGAGAAAAAATGTAAGAAAAGAATTCATTGACTTATGAAGGGTAAGTTACAGAAATGAATCATCTACACAATGCAAATTCATTGGAGAATCAAAACAACTCACCAGAATTGCTAGAATACTTACAGCATTTATGCTCACTACTGTCATCAGTTTTATCATCAGCAGGCTATCAAATAACCTCTGTTCAATAGTAGAGATAAAGTTTAGGGCTATATTTTTTAAAAAGTAGGCAAAACTAGGGATTTTATTGCCTAAAAAGTAGGGATAGTAGAGATGATTCTTTACTTTTGGAATTTAAAAAATGGAAAAAAATCAACATACTGTACATTCTTAATGATTTAAGACCTCGATCTGTGCTTCATGCAGGTGAAATAAATATTTTGAGTTAACGCCTCAGATTTGAAAAAAGTAGGGTTAGTAAGGGCTCAAATAATCAAAAAAAAGTAGGGAGCAGGTAAAAAAGTAGGGAAATGTAGGGAAAGTAGGGCCCACTTGACAGCCTGCATCTGTCTTAGAAATACTTTTTAATAAATTAATTAACCAACTATAACATACGAGGGGTGTTCAAAAAGTGTCGGGAAAAGTGCCCAATATCTCCTTTTATAATAAATATTTGTTTTTAATATAAAAAAAAACCATGCATTCAATGAACTATACTTTGATGTCTTTACAGTCAAAATTTTGTTTACAAATATTTATTTTTAAAGGGGATATGGCACTTTTCCCGAAACTTTTCGAACACCCCTCGTTACAAATACTGAAGACAAAACTAGAATCTAATGTTGCAAAATCTTATAGCCCTGAATACTTTAGCATGTACATGTACTTATATATCGTTTATAATTTGTTACGCTTGTGTAAACCTAATGCATGTGTGTATATATAGATACAATAAAATAATTATGATTGAACGAAGAAAACATAAACTGACTCACTCAAACCACATAAAATGGAAAACCATTGATTGATCATATTACTGACAGCATCTCTGATTTTGGAACAAGAATACCATAGAATGATAACACTGTATGTTTAATGATAGTGATTCATTCTTCAAGCATTTGACCATAAAACAACAACAAAGAAAAAGTTATCTCTCAATAAAATCACAATTCTGTTCTACAAGTAAAAACCATTTCTTTCACAATTATAAATACAAAGCAAATGACCCTTTACTTTGAGTATACCACGCCAAACAGCTGACAGGAAGAGCAGGGTATATGAATGATGTTACCACAGAATGTAGTAAATACTGCAGTGTCAGCATTAGTGCGAAGAAGATTCCTGTAGGTCGTGTAGGCTTGAAAAATTGAAAAAATAAATGGCCAAAACAGCAATTAGATATTTAATGTATACTTTTGATTTCATTGTAAGCATATTTACCAGAACGAAATATACACCAAAACGCATCTCTGACGATCTAGCTACAAAATGTTTTCGATCTAGCTACAAAATGTTTTCGACATTTTTCCAATGGTGCAACCCCACAGACTTTCATTTCTTTTCAAATAATCACCCAAGGAATATTTGGTTCCATATATTAACATTTCCCATGGCAACAGACATATTAAAATACAGATTACACATTTGAGTAGATCTATTGAATATAAAACTCTGTAGGAATGTGGAAACACATTTACCCCTAAATTACATTCATAGTTACAGATGTTACAAATACCTCTTTAAAACATCTACTACACACCTACATGAAATAAATTGCAGTACAGGAATAAAACTAAGCCAGCTTTCACTAAATTAAATACAGTCGAACCTCATTTATTTGACAACCTTCTATCCAAATACACAGTATCATCCAAAATAAATATCAGGTTCCGATATAATATATACTGACTGAAATGGGTTGTTCGAAACCATGAATCACGAGGACGAGGACCAACGGTATGTAGTTTATAGGTTAACTGAAATCTTGGGTTTTTTAACGATTTATTTTTTAAGGGTTTTCAAGCGCAAACTATAGATAGTTCCCACAACTACGATATTTACCTCCCTTGTTTTTAATCATCAGTCATTTTGATAGGCAAAACTGATAAGCACTTAAAAGGAGTTATTCCCAAATATGTGATAATTGAGAAAATACCAAGAGACTTCACATGTATATGTTACACCACTTCTTTTTCTTCAACTTTCTAAGCCATCTACCTACATGAGCATA
Organism: Mactromeris polynyma; assembly: GCA_032209605.1. NCBI lineage: Eukaryota > Metazoa > Mollusca > Bivalvia > Venerida > Mactridae > Mactromeris > Mactromeris polynyma. The sequence goes on along the minus strand of JASFXZ010000030.1, from coordinate 7,424,634 downwards.
ATGAATAAGTTACTTTTATATATATCTGATTATTTTATCATCGTTTACATTATATTCCCTATAAACTTTAAAGGAATTTGCCTATCGATATGGCCGACTATTCAGAACAAAGGAGGTAAACGTGGAAACTCATCTATATATACACATGTAGTCAACAATAACATTTCAAGGACATAACTAATTCTACCTGTTTTGATCTTCACCAAAACAAAGATGGGAAAGCTTCTCATGCAATCTGTTCAATTTATCAAGAATTAATGTCGGGATTATATAACAAAGAAGAACAATAAAATATTCCCTCAGAATGATATTCCTCCTGCCAGTCCTGGGTGTATACTTAATTCAATATCGGATCTCTGGTTCGAAAGTTACAGTCACCGTTTTCAATCTTAGCTAAGACAATTACACTCAACAGGCAGAAGATCGGTACTGTTTCTGTGGGAGATTGTTTACATATTCTGTACGTCTTGGAATTATATTTTCCAGCAGTTGTTATGTAGACTTCTTCCAATCTTACTGTGCAAGTTACCATAGAAACACGAACAAATGAAAGCTTAGTTTTCGTCTAGAAATGTATTTCGCAAAACTAAGCGGATAACGTGCTATATAGACGGAAATGGTTCTGCAGTATTATGTAATCGGAGAATTCTTCATTGTAATCTTGGTAAATTGATAAAATAATGTGCAACAACTGTTTTAATACCAGCAATCATTCCAAAATGAAGGTGGGTGGGGTACATGAATTCTGTATGAGTGATTGATAATAGAGAATCTTGATTTTTATCATTGTTGGAAAATTAAGTTTATCATGTAACTACCAAATCTACTCCAGGCTTTTGCTATAACAATTATAATATGATGCTACAAAGTATAAATAATACAGTAAAACCTCACTTACAGACCACCTCAATAATAAGACCACCTCAAAATTATGAACACACTTTTCAAGTCAATTTTCAAGTCAATGTTTTGCTCTATATTCAACTCAATAATAAGACCACCTCATTATTAAGACCAGTTTTCAAGAGTTCCAAGGGTGGTCTTATTATTGAGGTTTTACTGTAAATGCTGTTTTTTCACAGATACAAAATCTTTCACAAAAATATTAAATGTAATAATTAAAAAAATATTTAAAGATGTATCTGGCTCATCTGAACATAAAATGTTTGAATTGGCTTTATCCAGTATTGTTGTTACATTGGCTAAAACATCTCTAATAATAGCCATTGCAATGTAAAACCAATTAAAAAAATAGTTTACTATAACAGTCAAAACCTGCAAAACAGCCTGATTGTTAAAAAAAATAGATTTTTTTTTAAATTTTAAGATGTACTAACATCTTTCTTCAACAATTATGGATTAATACATTATGAATTCATTCTTTGTTAATGCAATGTTTATTGATGTTTTAACTATAAGAAATATATTTTTCATGTTTGGTTAGGTAAACAAATGAACAAAAATGAGCAAAGTATATCTTTAATAAATGCACAACATACAATAAAATATAATAATACACTTGCAGGGTACATTTTGGCTTTTCTGGTAAGATGACCCATTATAAACCTTCAAATTGGGAATTTCTGCGCTTTAAACTTTGAAATTTGGAAAAAGACTACTAGTATAGCACTTACAGCAAAATATTAAGTAATGAAAGTACAGATGTAGTGATTAATGGACAATTGCCATTTATATAAACTGCCTGTGAGAGAAAAGCCTCTAACTTTGTCAAATTTTGGCTAAATTGAAAAAAATAATTCTCTTCAGTATACTATTTGGTATTGGGAATATAGCCAAATAACGGCGAAAAAAACCAGCTGGAAAAACCCCCATCTCATTGAAGTCAACCCCTAATTTTAGCTCCATTACTTTCCGCTGTTAGGATCTGACTACACTCCGTAAGAGGTCACGTTCATTTAACCTCTCTAAAAATAGATATGAGTAACCAGGTGCTAGTTCGCGTGGTCCAATGAAATTTCACCTTACAAAACCGTGCTTGTCGTCTTTCTCAAAATGGCTTTATCGTTTATTTGGAGTTTCTGTTTATACTGTTTTTTAATGTCCTTCCTGTCGCTTCCGGTTATAAATATTTCCAAAAACAAAATACCACACAAACAACACTTATCAACCAAAGAATGTTGCCGTGTTGGAGATAGGGTTGTGCCCAAGGTCGCAGCCATATTGAAATTGACGAAAATACGTAATCGGAACGTTTTGGTGATCTACGCTCAAATAGAATTTATGGAGCTTGCCGGAGATCAACAAATATTCATAACTCTATACCAAGGCATTTTGCAGCCGACAACTTGATTGGCTACTCAAAGGTCACAAGAACGTGACCTGTATTGTGCAGTCATCAGATCCAGTTAGCGTATAGAATAGGAGCGTGCAACTGGAGCTGATTTTAATGAGATTGGAAATACCCTGACTTGTAATACAATTTATACAACTATATGTGTCTTGTCAACTGTTTCATTCAGATCTGTAAGGTAGTATCGATTTTTGACGAGAATATAATATTTTAAACATCTGTGACACATTATTATTAAGGCTTGATTAAATGAATGAATTTATTAACCTTGATCATTGTAAAACACATTATCTTACTACATACATATGTTACATTTTGTAGAAATATTGAACTATCATCTATGTGTTACAGTTACCGTAACTTAATCTTTGTCATACATAAAAGTTTAAGCATGTATTTTTTCTCAAACCAATTAAAAATACCCTTTGATAATAAATTGTAACTTAGAATCAAAGCACTGTGAGGACAATTTAACAACCCTTATTAAGTCAAACAAGACAAGATGGATTAAAGCAGGACGCAGTTAATTAATTTTAAATTAATTTTATCTTTTCAATAACTTCTGTTAATGAAATCACATCCAATAATAAGTACCCTAAAATACTGATTACTTATAATGCAAGATACCAGTCATTAATCATTAACATGCGCATTACATACTCTTCAATTTAGGAGGTTAATAAGATGTATACAGGATATGCAAAGTCATTGACATACCGGTAGCTGACACAAGAACTAGCACTTAACAATTCAAGATCATATTACAACGTTTAATTTACATCCAGACTACATTAAAATAATTATACTTACAATTGCTAGGTGAACTACAAGTGAGTAAAATGTTCCCTTCATATTATCATACTAGTATTATCTAGAGTTGATTTATGAAATGTCCAATTATCTGAACTATCAAGGACAAATTTCATAATACTAATCCAGATTTAATTGAATAGTGACATGCGCTTATCAACAAATATTTAAGCCTTTTGATTAACGCCATATACATTTTCCTGGCCACATTTTGTTAACTGACAATTCAAGAAGAGAAAAAAATAACAACTTTAACAAACGCATTTCTGTTTGAATATCTAAACTTTACTTTAATGTTTGTGAGACTTATCCGTAGACGCGAGTTCGAATCCCGGTAGCACCATTGACCGATTTTTCGTGTTCCTCAAACATGATTTTTAAATATTTATATATGTAAAATATTATTGTTCAAGTAAAAATATACCAGACTTGCAGAGACTCTTGAAATAAACAAAAAAATGAATAATTTTTTTTCAAAAGATAAATTTAATCAGGTAGTAATGTCAATCAGCAAAATCTGGGATATTTAGACTAGTGGATTCAAATACTAAGAAAATACTTTCAAAATAAGCAAAATAAATTGTCAGTAAAATGAGCATCAGAGTGAGGAGATGAATTCTATCCAACCTCCACATAGCAGCACCCTTTGGTAGATACCCGATATATATATGTTGGCTGTTATTGAGAGGTTGTTGCTACAGTGAGGTTAAATTTGAGATTAAATTGTTAATACAGGAAAAAATTGATACAGTTGTTGAAGAGAGGTTGTTGCTCAAGAGAAGTTAAATTTGAGATCAAAATTGTTACTCTGGGAAACATTGATACTGTTGTTGACGAGAGGTTGTTGCTCAAGAGAAGTTAAATTTGAGATCAAAATTGTTACTCTGGGAAACATTGATACAGTTGTTGACGAGAGGTTGTTGCTCAAGAGAAGTTAAATTTGAGATCAAAATTGTTACTCTGGGAAACATTGATACTGTTGTTGACGAGAGGTTGTTGCTCAAGAGAAGTTAAATTTGAGATCAAAATTGTTACTCTGGGAAACATTGATACTGTTGTTGACGAGAGGTTGTTGCTCAAGAGAAGTTAAATTTGAGATCAAAATTGTTACTCTGGGAAACATTGATACTGTTGTTGACGAGAGGTTGTTGCTCAAGAGAAGTTAAATTTGAGATTCATTTGTTACTCTGGGAAACATTGATACTGTTGTTGACGAGAGGTTGTTGCTCAAGAGAAGTTAAATTTAAGATTCATTTGTTACTCTGGGAAACATTGATACTGTTGTTGACGAGAGGTTGTTGCTCAAGAGAAGTTAAATTTGAGATCAAAATTGTTACTCTGGGAAACATTGATACTGTTGTTGACGAGAGGTTGTTGCTCAAGAGAAGTTAAATTTGAGATCAAAATTGTTACTCTGGGAAACATTGATACAGTTGTTGAAGAGAGGTTGTTTTTCAAGAGAGGTTAAATTTGAGATTAAATTGTTACTCTGGGAAACATTGATACAGTTGTTGAAGAGAGGTTGTTGTTCATGAGAGGTTAAATTGAGATTAAATTGTTACTCTGGGAAACATTGATACAGTTGTTGAAGAGAGGTTGTTGTTCTAGAGAGGGACACTTTAGAGAGGCTGCTGCGTATCAAGACTTATAGCTATTGACCAATCGATACGGTTACTGAGGTCACAAAATTATTGACCAGTAAATGTGATAGCAGCATATCTTTCTGAGAAACACACCCTTTTTCCCTGATAGAGTTGTTAACGTAATATTAACCGATACATGTCATTTGAGAGAATTTTAATTTAATCAACATCAAAGTACAGATTTAATTACTGATAAAGGATTCATTGTCACCATAATTGATAGTGGGTTATAAATACTGGTATAAACCAACATGATATCATTATTGCATTTATACAATCATTTTTGCATTTATACAATGCTTACTCAGGTTATTCATATCTTTTATAACCCACCCTCATATTTAAGTACAGTAAAACCTCGATAATAAGACCACCATTGGGACCCTTGAAAACTGGTCACAATAATGAGGTGGTCTTAATATTGAGATTGTCTTATGATTGAGGTGGTCTTTAAGTTATATTTTACAAATAAATGTATATATTATTCTTTTCCTAAAGAAAAGGGGCCGTCTCAATATTTACTGATAATTGTTTTGCTTCATCAGGTCGCCTCTGAAATAAATATTTTACTGAAATGTTTCAACTAGCTGTTGCATTTAATGTGAAAACATGACGTCATCTTTATTGCGTTTTTTCTCAGAAACAAGGCTCAGTGCATTTATGCGGAAAAAAATCTCATAGACTGCCATGTATCTGAATGCCCAGATATTAGAACATTACTCTGTGATAGAGTCAGGAAAGAGCCTATTAAGATAATCAGACAATACATTATCAATGAAGCCATTGTCCGGACTTTATCAGTACATAGACATAATTAATGATCAGCATGATAATTCAATTAATGACTGGAAGGTTACTAAGAGCAATCACACAGTGATACAGACAGGAATGAAGTATCCAGACAGCTATGCAAGATTAATATACAATTGATTGTTATAGACCTATCTTGAGGTCAATATGTTACTTAGTTGACCTGCTGAAAGCAATATTGACCAGAAGACATACCAGTAGTATTGGATAGCAACATTAACTTGTGAGGTTCTTATAACGCTAAGTAGGCAGAGTAGGCGAAGAAAGCATAAAAGAAATCAGTGGCTGCAGAAGTCGTTAACTTGGATAATCGTAATTATGTATAGGAAAATTATTCAAAACACAAGGAAATGTCGGACATAATATGGAAGCAGTTTCCCGATCTTCACGGTTTGTAATTGACAGCTACGAATACAAATGATTCCAATTCAGACAAACTTGGCCCCTACCCTCTGTCTTCGAGTACTTTGCAAAAATAATCACCGCTTAGGAAGAAATAAAACCTGTTATATAACCTCAACATTTGCTTACGCTGGAATAAATGGCAGACTTGCAGAATCTATTAAATACAAAACATTTAATATCAAAAGTCATTTAAATAAAGCGATCAATTTTCTGCCATTTTGAGAAGTTCAATCCAGCAATAGTGACGCTTATCTGCCGCTTCAATTTTTGTATAAGTACAGTCTTGTAGCAATTGTCATAATATCAATTCATTTGGTGCCAATATGGCGCTTGCAGGTCTTAACAAATGTTTTGTTAAAAATAATCGTGGAATTTATTCCAAGAATTGAATAATTTTACACAAAATGTTGGACAGTACATTTTCCGGTAAATAAACAAACCGTCAGTATTTCTACAATATATATTATCCTAGCAGGGGCATAGATTCCTATAGGCCGTGTAGGCAAAAAATAAATGGCCAAAACTGCAATAAGATATATAATGTATGTTTTTGTTGTTATTGTAACCATATTTACCAGAATGAAATATACACCAAAATGCATCTTTGACGATCTAGCTACATTATATTTTCCTGAGACCATACCCCCAAACCCCCCTAAAACTAGGCCTATATATCAATTTCAGCTTAGCTATACACCTGCTTAGTGCAGGTCTTCCTAAAAGAACAGACAGCTTAAGAGTCTGTGAGATGATAATTCATTGCCATGGCAATATAACTGTCTGTGACTTATAGTATTCCTTTAACACCAATTGTGTTCATGTCTTGTCAGTTTCACAGACATCATAATACATTGTATTCAATATTATGGATGAAGTGTATTCATATTATCACACCCTATCACATAGTATTGTCAGTCAGGGCAATACTCCCAGGTTTTATTTCAGCAGTTTTTATAGCCGTTATTCAGCTATATTCCCAATGCCAAAAAGCATATTTTTTCCCAATTTGAATGTAAAAATTCCCAATAAGTCTGAAGAAAAAGTTTTGGTTAAATTTAGCCAAATATGGACAAATTATGGTAGAGGCTTCTCTCTAACAGACAGTAAATATTAATAGCAATTGTCCATTAATTAATCACTGCAGCCTTTACTTTAATTCCTAATACTTTGCTGTATTTTCTAGACTTTTCCCCAATTTCTAAGTTTAACGTGCAAAAATTCCCAATATGAAGGTTAAGGGTCATCTTCCCAAAATAGCTGAAATAAACCCTGATTCTCACAAGATCTTGGTAATTATACAGTACTGGTCAGGAAATGTAAAACTGATTAATTGTATCAAGTATCATACAGTTGACAGTCTGTATACATGACAGTCGTTAATGAAGCGTTAATGATATTTCTTTCAAGTACAGTAAAACCTCAATAATGCGACCACCCTTGGGACCCATGAAACTGGTCTTAATTTTGGGGTGGTCTTATAATTGAGGTCTTTAAGTGAGGTTTTACTGTAATTCTTTTATATCAAATTAGTTTTTCAAGGATTGAATTCTACTAAAAACCACATACAGGTTTAGACTATTAGGTCATATTATATTAGGTATAATTATTTATTATAATCAATAATTGGTTCTGAAGAGAGTTGGTCTTATTATTGAGGTGGTCTCATTATTGAGATAAAATGTGTAAGAAAAAGAGAGAACTTGACCTTGAACGTGTGATCTTTTTAAAGAGGTGGTCTTAACTTTGAGGTTGTCTTTCAGTCAAGTTTCACTGTATTTAAAATTTGATCTTTTTTAACAATCAGGGGTTCCATTTGACCATGGAGTTGACCCCTTGACCCCTGGAATTTCCAAAAAGCCTCATTTTGACCCACAGGATTCTGGCTGAAGGGTCGATTTATAAATAGGTAATTTGGCCATAAAATGGTAAAATCTGGTCAAAAATTATAAAATTGACCATTGAGATTCAGCACCTAATGGAATCCTTGACCATTGCATGAAAATAATGAAAGTAAAACAAAAGATACGCAGCAACAAATTTAACATAATTGATCAAAAATATGCTGACTAGTAGCTCCTGTCTTACGTAATGTAGTACCACTGTTTACGAAAGGCTGGAAATGACATTTACATTCTCAAGGTCAGATAAAAAGTAGTTCCACAGATATTCATCCATTTTATCATGACTGATTACACATCATACCTAAGTAATCATGTAATGATCTACAACACAGCTCAGTTATGTGTATAACCGTTCAGTTCCATTCGCGAGATTTCCAAATTTAATGCAATAATGTGAACAGTCAAACCTGTGTTAAAGACCACCTGTGAACAAAGACCACTATTGCAAAACCTGTCTGCAAAGACCACCAATTTTATCTCCCATCAGACCATTGTCAATGATATTTAATCTGTTAATAGAGACCACCTGTAAACAAAGACCACATTTTGCTGTTCCATGGGTGGTCTTTATAGACAGGTTTGACTGTATATCCAAATCAGCCTCTCTCTGAGTTCATAATATTAGAACAGAATTCATAAACTTTACAATATGCATGTATATATAGCATTGTACTAGTACAACTGAAGGCACAAGATGCTGAGTATTGTTTAACCTTAGACTAAAGTTCGAGTTCTTCGTGCACTCTGAGTGACTTCTCTCAGTGCGATTTAATAAGTATCAGCTATTATTGTGCTGAACCTCATATACTGTATGCATATTCTAATCTATGAAATCAACAATCCAGATATTGGAACAAGATGTTTGAGACAAAGAGAAAGATTAATAAATAAAACTTAATACCTACTTACCCACCTAAAATTTTCTGAGTAGGGTTATACCAAATATTTTTTTACAGATGGCCTAACAATGAAAGTATTGACATAATAGGCAATTATGATTCCATAACATTTAAAGGAAGTATTTAACAGCGAAAGTCCACATCAATCATGAAGATATATTTGCCAATATCAGGGATATGAAAGTATATTGTGATCTTTATAATACTTTATTAACATTTCAATAAAATGAAATTCCTAACAGCTATAGCTTGACCTAAAATGAACAATGAAGCTAAATTGTCTCATATTCAATCTTTTAACCAGTCCTGGTTACCATGACAACAAAGATACATAAAAATTATATATTTTACATAATTTCAATTAAAAACTAATTAAAACTGAAATTGATAAATAAAAAAATCAATACGTACCCCGAGTTTATTTGCTTGCTCATTAAGCGACTGAACCCAGGCATTGACAAACGCTGGGTACCCATCGTAATGCAGATAGAACCAATTCAGAGCCGAATTTAACCAGAATGTCGACTCGGGAGTGTGGGGTCCCTGCGTTACTGCCTTACTACTGGATGCTCCATCCTTGGATTTGTCCCACGAAACCCGGGGTTGTATCGGTCCAAAGAATGAAGTTAGGGAGTTAACCACACTTACAATCAGCAGACCAACCGAAATCCAAAATATTAATAAAAAATCCAAGAAGTGTTCCTCCCAGTTAAACCAGCCTTGCACGTTTGCCCCGGCTTCCGCCATCTTTGAATATGTTTCACCGAGTCGGTACCATATCAGCCTCAAAGTTAAATCTGCCATGTATTAGCCAATGGGATGCTTGCTTCATACAGGTGTAACCTTGGCAACAGTTTTTCTCTCCCATAAACTGCTTTGGCACTGATTCAACATCAAAGCCGGATTTTTGTGTTTTCTTTTACCTATGTCAAATGTTTGTTTTCATGCTGATACGGGAACTCCCTGTGACGTCAGAGGAAAAACTGTCAAATTGAAACGAGGCTTAGTATTCCCCAACGTATGACAAATGCAGTAGCGGTTCGAGGTTAATTTTGTTAGGGGCGTACTACGGAGGTTTACTAGGGAAACGAAATTAAATTGATAACGTAGCGGTATTAAGTTTACAAATATAAAAGCGTATAGATTGGCAAAATAATAATTAGTTGCTAATTGCTTAAATTAGTTAATACTAAGTGTTTAATTGGTTATAATCATGATTTTATCACAATTGTAATAATGAACTAATGATGTAAAATATTTATAGATATATGGAGGCTTACAGGGAAGACTGCGCACGCTTGCCCAACTATGTTGCTCTAAATAAAGTCATTATTATTAAAACTAGCTCCGTTATTAGTTAAATATAAACAATGTAGATTATTTAGCTATAATAATTCGTTATGTATTTGTATTTTAATTATTGCATAAATTTACTCAATATAGCTGGAGCTTGACTTGTCAACAGTACAACATCAATAATAAGACCACCCTTGTGACCCTAGAAAACTGGTCTTCTTATTGAGGTTGTCTTAATTTTGAGGTTCAATATGAGGTGGTATTAATATTGAGGTTCAATATAGAGCAAAACAGTGGAAACATTCTTGAAAATTGTGCTCTTAATTTTGAGGTGGTCTTATTATTGAGGTGGTCTTATTGAGGTGGTCTTATTATTGAGGTGGTCTTATTATTGAGGTTTGACTGTATAATTATATTGCTACGAGAATTTGGTGAGTAATTGTTAATACAATATTCAACAGCTGTATGTTTTCCTGTAAGCTACAATTTATAAGTCTTTGCAGATAACAAGTAGCTGGCTTGTTTCACTCAAATATAAATCTACATTAAAGTTCATCTTGTCATTTTGAATGTTATGTTTATGCTCGCATTGATGGGTTGTTATCATACCTGTTTGTTCTTTATTACCGGTGAACAACTTCTACTTCACTCAACAGGTATGAGTAATCTCTGTAAAGTACATTTTTTAATTGATATAAAAGCAAAATTCATTTCTGCTTATACAGAGAGGTTCCATATTTAATATTGTTATTGTAGATGGAATAAAAAGGAAATCACATCACTTATTGCGTCGGACATCATATTATCTTAAAATGTAAAAAAATATAATTTTACACCTTTAGAACCAAAAAATCTACATTAATTAAAGACGTTAACCCTACTAAAATATGTAAACCACTTATATATGTGTTGTGTTCAAAGAGTTCACAGGAAAGTGCAATCATGTTCTTATTACTGGTTGGAATTTTATAAAATTAAACATAATGTTATGTTAACATATCACAAACATGAAAATCATACACGGTTAAACCTAACTTAAAGACCAATTCAAAATTAAGACCACCTTATAAATAAGACCAAATTTTCGTAGAGCAGTATTTAATTTTTGTTCACATTTTACCACGATAATCAGACCACCTGACACCTAAGACTGACTTTCATTGGAAACCCAGGGTGGTCTTTTTATCTGTATACATATGTATGCATCTTTTCTGGCAGTCCAAATATGTCCGATTTTTTATGGTTGGCCTAAGTTAAAAATCTACCAAAATCAAATCAAGGGAAAAACATGACAGAAAACAGATCTTTTTACCCACATTGTAACAAACAATTTTTTATGGTTGGCCTAAAGCCTACCAAAACCAAATTAAGGGGAAAATGTCACAAAAACAGATCTATGGCCTTAACCTAATACAACGTCTTTTTTTACCCTCATTGTAACATCTGTTCATAACTGAATCAATGAATTTAATCCATGTTATCAAAGTTACCATTTTGCCCCTACTTACACACGCTGGCTGCATTGAGTAGCCATGTGTCGAACTGTGCAACATGTTACAATCAGGGCCGTAGCTAGAGCTTGTAGAATGTGTACGCAAGCAATTTAGGGGTCTAAGGGCATGATACTCTGGAACAACACTGGTGACATTTTCACAAGCAATAGAGTAAATTTGGAGCATTTCATATTCAGAAATTTTTAAGCCCAACTGATGATTATATTGTATTCTTCGTGTTTTTATTTTTTCTATTTTTGATAATAATGTGTACCCAACAGCATATATTGTGTACAGGTAGCTACACGCCTGATGTCTTTATTCAATGATCCGAAATTATATGAATCAATTGAGCATGTCTTGATTATGCCGACATCTGTATGTTGTACCGACACTTTCTGGTTTGTTCTGTTTGCCATTGCTGGGTGAATTGACTCCTAGAACTATGTCACTTGAAATCTTGACTCACCGAGTCAAATCTTGGGGGGGGGGCGTAGCTAGGCACACATTTGTATTTCAGAGTAGGGAATACATGTATAGAGGAGGCACAGTGGTTGAGAGGTAGAGAACCCGACTCCTGATCTGTACGTCGTGAGTTTGAATCCCCCACTGAGCAAGTTTGAACTGTGAACTTCAGAGGCGGATCCAGGATTTGAGCTTGGTGCAGGGGCATAACTTTTTGGTCATTTTGCTCAAGTCTTATAAAACAGCAATGACTGTGTTTTATTATTTGTTGTAAAGTTATTGAACTTAAATTATAATGCTAAATAAATCAATATCGCTTATTTGAAATTCTTATAATTGAAGATCTCTTGTTTATTTTTGTATTATACACAAATATACATGTGAGGTTGGGGAATTTTAGGGGTTGGGACATGCCCCGGGTTGCACTTTTACAATTCCTCAATTTAGCGTTTGTACTGGATAGCAACCCCAGGAAGCAGCCATTGAGATATGAATGTAAATTGTAAACTTGTTCCACAATCAGTAAAGTAAATATATTTAAACACATATGTTAGAAAACGTACAATTCTTGCATTCCACTAATAAAATATTTTCATGTGTCTAATGAATTCTGTAATGGTTTGGCTCAAGCTTCGGAAACAAACAGTGAAGACTTTGCTTCGTACAGTCAGTTTAATTCTCTTCTCAAACTGTTGGCCAACTGACAACCGCAAGATAATAACCGAGTACATGTAGTACAAAATCAACTTTATCCGAGTGCCATTATCCCCAGGGTTGCTATGGATATTTGAGGGGGATCTGCAATAGATTCCAATGGTTGAGTTCACATTATCCCCAGAGTTGCTATGGATATTTGAGGGGGTTCTGCAATAGATTCCAATGGTTGAGTTCACATTATCCCCAGGGTTGCTATGGATATTTGAGGGGGTTCTGTAATAGATTCCAATGGTTGAGTTCACATTATCCCCAGGGTTGCTATGGATATTTGAGGGGGTTCTGTAATAGATTCCAATGGTTGAGTTCACATTATCCCCAGGGTTGCTATGGATATTTGAGGGGGTTCTGCAATAGATTCCAATGGTTGAGTTCACATTATCCCCAGAGTTGCTATGGATATTTGAGGGGTACTAGTTCTGTAATAGATTCCAATGGTTGAGTTCACATTATCCCCAGGGTTGCTATGGATATTTGAGGGGGTTCTGTAATAGATTCCAATGGTTGAGTTCACATTATCCCCAGAGTTGCTATGGATATTTGAGGGGGTTCTGCAATAGATTCCAATGGTAGAGTTCAACCTGGAAAATCTGAGGGTGGTATTTTATTAACGCACAGTAAAACCTCAATAATAAGACCACCCCTGGGACCCTTGAAAACTGGTCTTAATATTGAGGGAGATTTTACTGTACATCAAAACTTCATTTAAACACGACCCTGAAATTAATACCACTTCCTGAATAAGAACAACTTTTTATGGATCAGTTTTCGTCTTCCATACTTTAACTTCATCATCCGACCACCTCACTACAAAAACCACTTTTCTTCAGAAACAAAGGTGGTCTTATTATCGAGGTTTTATTTTATACTATATCAACTTAAGTAAAAGACCAATCATTTAACTAAAGCCATCCTTAAAAAGTTGTTTGTTTGCGGTTACATGACCCGGAATTTAAACAGTGGGAAGGTAGGTAGGGGTATTTTAGTTTATTACTGTAATGGCTAAAAAAACGAATTTTCTTCATCGACGACCCGGAAAAAATAAATTGAGTCGCGACATTTTTCATGAAGCGGTCGCTTAACTCCATTCAAACAATTTTTTAAGGATGGTCTTATCCATGATGAACCGATACATTGGGGTATTGATAGTAAATACCATGCTCCAAATTGTAAGATATTGGCAAAATGCTTGAGCAACTATTTGGCATACATTACATAATTACCACTACAACAATATCGTAATAATCCAAAGGAATTTCTGGCATGTTATACTGAATTAACTTGAATCAAGGGATGATAACAAAACTAATCTATCTGCAAATAAATAAAGAGACAGATAGTGCGATTTTGCTTTCACCCCTCAAAACACGCTAAGAAATATCGTATTTAATTTCAATCGTCGGATGGTAAAACTGATCAACTGAACATGATTTATGGATTGTTTATTTTTACTAGTATTACAATTATAGACATAAAAAACAGATCTCTAATGCATACAAAAGCCACTAAAACTTTAGCAGCATAATAATCATAAACTTTACAATACCATATTTGAGGGTTCAGTGCAAGACTATACTAGCTCCTATATAAATATATAGGAGTTAGGATAGTCTTGCGTTGAACCCTCGAATTATACACAATTCAATTCAAGCTAACAATCAAAATAATGTGCATAATGTGCCTAATAGGCTTATCAGTTATCCAAGATACAAATGTAGCAGCTTGGCAATATATTTAGTAAATTGATTAACTTCAAAAACTAAATTTGAGCTTGAATTCTGTTTGTAAAGCTCATGCACTTTCTTGAAATTTTATATATTAGTAGTTAAATAACACAAACTTTATAAATTGGCCCCAACTCAAATAGTGTGCAACATCTCCGGACCCCCATCTCCCACTGAATCTCAAATAGAAATCTCAGCTCAATATTGAGATTTTGCTCAAATCAAGAGGCTTGAGTTTGTGACAAATTTCAATTTAGATCCATTGCAGATTTTCTAAAAACTCATCTCAACTTTTTCGTTTTTGTAATACGGATTTTAAGTCTGCTCTCAGACGAGTCAGGTCGCAATGATTTGAGACAATATTTGAGCCGAGATTTAGCTCAGATTGAGATTCTTTGGGAGATCGAGGCCAGAGCGACCCTCTCATAAGCAACACTATTTAACAACACTATCAATATTACCCAAAGACATGTAGTAACAAAAAATATTAATAAAACCTTTCTCGAGCAGCAATTTCAAAACAACAAAAGGGTGTTGGTCTGAAGAGGTTGCATTGTATTATTAGGTCTTCAGTGCAGAATCTTTGCCATATTTCAAAATCTAAAAGATATTACCCCACCCACCTTCTTTTGAAGTGGGTGGGGCAACGCAATCTACCATTTTTTAAGGATGACCTTAGCAGTACTGTTTTCTTTGCTTCAACTGCCAGTCCTGATTATTTAGACTGAAGACATGGTAAGTGATTCTATCACGTCTCCGATCCACCTTTCTCAATAAAATTTTCACCTAGATTGAGTCCAGTAAAGAGTGGCTTAAAGCCAGAATTCCAAACCATTCCAGAAATTTCAAGTTAAATAAAATATGAATACATTTTCAAATAGGCCATCTTCTCGATTCATTACTAATAAACACAAAGTTTAAAATTTATTGCTAAAAAACTTAAAAGTTAGCAAAACACTTAATATATTAATCATAACATCGCAAAGCATTAATGCACAATTTAGACAATTTTTCTAAAATGCATAATGTCGTTTATAATTTCTGAAGTCAAAATAAATAAAACATCAAATGTCACACAATTTTGTCATAACAAAACATCTACTTTTGTAGTTAAAACAATCACTGCATAAATAAAATCACAAAATGTCTTATCAGAAATGGAAATAAACAAAGTATAAAAAACCCAACCCCGTGTCAAATGCCAATCATAATTGACAATTACCTGTAAAACATAACCTGGCATGACGCTATCACAGTCATCAGATATTAGAATGTTTTCTCGCATATCTTTATTTTTCTACCATGAGCAACACTATACTTAATTATTATCTGAGCCATTAATTGTTTGAACAGAATAACTAAATGTAAACTGTGATCATTTTTAGATGTCAGACCGTTTTTATTGAATTTAATGCCATTTTTTCAGTTATACACGGCAGTCGTTCGACCTAACCAGTTCTTTCCTTCCATAAATTATGACATTAGTATGAAATATTTTAAAAAGTCATTTTCTTAGATGCTACTTTACAAATAATACAGATATGAAATAAAAATAATTGATTTAGAACTGAAAAACAACATGAAGAATTGTCTTGATTTTTAACTATTTATGTTTCCTATCTTAAGATGGACACGGTTGATTGTTAGGATTCCGAATTTGCCCTGAAAAAAAGCCTGCCAGACAAATATGGTCCTTCAATTGGTCCTGTCATCTTGAGGGATCAGTGCAAATCTATTGTACCACTAGAACGTTATAGAAGAATTTGCGCATACTCTATTATATTATGCATAACAATTGATACGAGTATATAAGGATTTGATTTGAAAGTAGATGTGCAAACAACATGAAACACAATCATTTCCATCAATCTTAAATTGGCGATGACGGAAAGACGTGAATTCATCATTTCGCATATTACATCTGGGCAAGACTTTTGCTAAAATTTAATGTCGCGAAAAATAAAGTGATTTACGGGAAAAGTGTCTTTGAAAAAACAATTCTAGAGCCCTGACACTGACATTATGCTAATGCATCTTTGGCTTCTTTACAACTAAAAGAATGCCAGGGTACTTGCAGAATATTTAAACGAAATAATATTTACACCGTTTTACTGGATCAAATAGTTTACAAAGAAGTCAAATACAAAATACGAATACTGCATTTAGAATGCCTCGATTGAATACATTGACACATACACAGCATAGTCATAGTCTATATAGGGCTACACATAGAATTAGTACATAAAACATTTAGCATACTATACATGTAGAATTAGTACATAAAACATTTAGCATACTATACATGTAAGTACGATACAACAAAGTATATAACAAAGAATATCAACAATAAGAATAATAACAAAAACAAAACATCGTTTATTGACATACATTTGACCAACAAAGGAAGCAATGAAGTACATAATTATCATTCTATAAGTAAAGTGTTTATTTATTATAGTGTCACTCCTATTTAAAGGACCAGCCATTTCTGACTTATGAGACACCTACTTTCTGAGCACATTCACTTCCCGATTCCTTTCCTTTTAATGCCAGGCACCAGACGCATGGTCACCATTATTTAACTAGCTGGCGGCTCACCAACTGGCCATATCAGAATGGAACCCTACCAGGATTTGAACCTTCGACCTTCCACTCCGAAGGCGGATGCCTTAACCACTCAGCCACATGTGACGATTCTACACCGTGTACATTTTAAAACACAAAATGTAAGATTTATCAAATGTTATGAACTTACCTAGGGATGCAAGATAACAACTAACATATCATTTCATTTTACACAATGATGAACACTAAATTTTCTTTCAATCAACTGGTATTTTCATATCAAAATGAGGTTTAAAAAACACTTAAAGGACATTTAAAAAACATATCACAGGTACAAAAATGTGTTTTTTTAAACAGACTGAGTTTAGATTGATATAAAACATTAATAATAATTTGTTGAGGTATGAGCTATGCTGATTTAAACAATTTTAAACCATTTTTTTATATGCTAGTTCTTCCTACTAGTTTTGACGCTAGATATTTTTCATTCGCAGAAACACAAATTCACACCCTTTGAAATCCCAATACAACATTAATACATGAATTGAGTATTTTACAAGTCATTTATTCAGTGATTTTGCGGGATACTAATTCTCTAGAAGGTGACTTACATAGAAAATTCTTCACTGAACATCACTGAATGTCATAAGACACAAAACTTAGTGTAGCATTACCAGCCAAAATCTCATTATTAACATATTCAAGTGATAGTAAATCTAGCAAAAGAGGTCAGCTTTCTTTGACTAGAAATAATTCGGTCTATGGTGATAAATCTGTGTTTGGAGGTCTGTCTCAAAAGTCCAGCCTCTTATTAATTGGTTAAAAATTCTTAACCTGTCTAAAATTGACCAATCGCAATGCAGCAAACACTGAGCCGATACGTTAACTTTTTCAATATCGGTTCATTCTAAATATAGCATTATTGTGAGAAAAACATACTTACAGACTAGTAATTTTGAAATAAATATAAAGATACAAATGTATATAGCATTAAGCAAAGTATGTTGGTTAAATTTTTACATTCTATAAATTTATTACACATCAGATTACAATATCTGTTCAACCATCTAGGTATCAACAACTCTTGACAGTATAATAACATGAATACAAAACCTATTTTATCAAAACTCAAAACTGTAGAGGCAAAAGGCCTAATAAAAAATTATGATTATTTCAGATTTCACGCCCACAAAAAATAGGGTAGGTAGGTCAGAATTATTTTTTTGGAGATTTTTTTTTATATTTTCAAACAAAGTAAATTTAACATAGATTGAATGAATATATGTTAAAAGACAAATCCCCTTTTCCCTTTTGACATGGATAATGTTTAATCAAGGTGAATATAATGCTCTACAGCTGGAATACTCATAAAGCGTCTAATAACTGGGCAGAAATATGAACCTAAAGAAAAATTCACACAAACAAGTTTTACCAAAAAGAAGAAATTTACCAAAAAGAAGAAATGTTACCAAAAAGAAAACAATATTAACACGCGAAAAAATGTTCCAGGGTCGGGGCAAAAAAATAGGGTAGGTCCGGAAACCTGAAGCAAACATATTTTTTGAACGCCTAATTGAAGTCCTTGTACTTTCTCCGTACCTCGTTGCTTCCATCTATGATACCTCATTCTGTTCTTGTTAAAATCCACTAGCAATAACAGTAACACTTAAATCTCAATGTTTCAATTGAAACTCTTATAAACACACAAAATGTATAAATAAGTAAAAACCCTTCCACTTATCTGTGAGTATTTCTTAAATATAATTTGATTTTAAATGATATAAAACAGAAAATGAAAAAACAATTTAATGCAGTTTAGTCAAGAGACCACTTGTATGCATACATTAAACCTTTCTCATCAATTTAGATGTGATTTATTCAGCGTTTGACTACATTCCTCAACAGTATTTCAGTTCTATACATCAATCAGTTGACTTAACCAGTGTTCCTGGGTCACCAACCAGTTTTAACCTGTTCTTCTGTAACATACATGAGAACTTTCCCGCCAGAGGCTCCCAGATTTTACAGGCCTCTCACATTTTCATGGCAGGAGCCGCGATCTCCTGATTTTCTAAGTATACATTGTAAATTTCTGTTATGGGGAATTTTTTAGTTCATTCCCGACTGGTTCGTTGAAATTACATATCAAACTGATAACGGGA
Source organism: Mactromeris polynyma (assembly GCA_032209605.1). Taxonomy (NCBI): domain Eukaryota; kingdom Metazoa; phylum Mollusca; class Bivalvia; order Venerida; family Mactridae; genus Mactromeris; species Mactromeris polynyma. The sequence continues at coordinate 7,405,436 of JASFXZ010000030.1, read as the reverse complement.
AGTAGAAGAATAGGAATACCAGTCTGAAAATCGTTAATACCACATTTTCTGGGTTATATACTAGTAGATGCTTTCAATCATGGAATCAAGCGTTTGCCGACACTGATCTAAATACGACATGGCCCTTGCTTGTCATGTTGTTTATTAGTTTCACACTTTTCTATTGTGTTAAGACATGACAAATGGCAATCAAATTGTTGACAAGTGACTTTTTATTGGGATGCACCCAAATCAGAGAATATTCACATCAACAGCTTTATTATAAAATGGTTATAGACATATTGACTAAATTTCAGCCATGAAAAAATCTCCTGCTTTGAGTCTCAATCTCCCACTTTTGGAGGAGCAATCACATGTATGCTGAATGACGAATTCCCCACGTAAATTAGTAGTGAAGACAAATGATTTGAACGCACTTCAGTCAAACTGATTCTTCAGACATATGCTCAGAGCAGAGTTCAAACATAGTCAATACAAATTTTTTCAGTAACATACATATACGGTATACAGACAAAATCCCCTCCGGACAAAATCCCCGTCGTGAATTTTGCACAAGGCGGACAAAATCCACTTCATGAATTTTACAAGTAGGACATAATACCCTGTGATTATTTTTTCCTCCACAGTTGAAAAACATTACAAAATAATAACAATTTTAGACTGTTGTCTTTCAATATCCAAGCTACAAGAAGCTATTTTGCAACAATAGCAAAGATGAAATACTTTTAAGGGATGTTATGCCCACTGCGAAAAAAATATCAGAGGGTGTTTTGTCCTACTTGTAAAATTCATGAAGGGGATTTTGTCTTGAGGGGATTTTGTCCTACACTCTACATATACAAATGGGTAGATTTTCATACATTTAACATTCTTTAACAACACACAACAAAAACATCAAAAATGTGTACAAAAACTTTCAACACTGTAACAACACAAAATACAGCAGATGCATGTATAATACAGACAATAACATATTGTTCAACAGAAAAAAAATCAACATTGCACTAAAAGCTTGGTCCTAATTGAATACAGATTTCTGTACAGTTGGTGTCATCTGTCGTTGGACGTTGTTTCCAGGTCGGTATCAGAAGAGGATTCATCCGAACTAACAACCATTTTCTCACTTAAAGATAATTTTATCCTTTGCAGTCTTTTAAGTATGGTTTCAAAATCAAAGAGGCCCCTTCGCTCACCAAAAGGGTCCTACAATACAGAAAGAAACAAATACATCAATTAAAGTAGCTAATGCTAAACAAATGTATATCATTCATATTGTAAGAATATATCACAATTTCACCTACAATAAATTGTGAATGAGATGTTTTAATTTCATAACAAGGCCATCCTAAAAGATAGTAATCCAGTAATCCTGATCACCCTCATGGGTTAGAAACCAAACTCTTTAGGGCACTTCCGTAAAGGATCTTTCGATGGCATTTGCCCCAGTCACATCACAACTGGTTTACACAGTCCATAAAAGGCATTTGAGGAGGTGCAAGGGAACCAGGGCGCAAGGTCAACTAAGGAGAATTAATGAGAAGAAACAAAGGTAAGCAATGTAGCAGTTATCCTAGCTACACACAAACAGGTACGACTACATTACCTGCATAGTTTCACCTTGCTGGTGCTGGTTTTTCTCACAGATACTCTCGTAATAATCATAATAATCCGGGAAGGATTTCTCCATCACTTCACTGAAATACAACATGTAACAAAGTTAAGTATAAATACATTCGAATTCATTGGGTCCAAAATTTTATTTTGGATAATACATGGTTTCAAAAAGCCCATTTTAATTTTACTTGCCTATGAAGATACATCGGGACCTGATATTTCTTTCGGATGATACCAAGTATTTTGATAGAAGGTTGTCGAATAAACGAGGTTTGACTGTATCAATGATCAACTAGAGGTCCAAAACGACAATAACATGCTCACTTGAATACTATGCACAGATTTTGAATGCGACAGAGTAAATAAATACTTTGTTGACAACAGGTGCCTTATTCACCAACATTTTAAGACCAAAACTCAGACTTAAAATTTGCAACAGTTGTATTTACCAGCCTTTCATTGAATATAAAAAAAAAAATTTTTGCACGAATAATTGTTGTTACCTGCCGTACACACTTTTGCAAATTCTTATAAAAATCTGTTTTGTTATTGCAACGAAGGAGAAAAAATAACAATTGACATTTTAAGGTCTAAGACCAAGTTTCAGTCTCATAATGTTTATGAATAACATACTCATACCATTTTTCCAATCATTATTGTCTGAACACATATTCATAATCTCAATCTCCACCGATGTAAGTTGATCATATCAGGATAGTTTTATCATGCTTACTGAATAATACAGTGCAACTTCTCCAGAGCAAAACCCCTTAGGGACCCTTAATTTGGCTGTTGTAGAAAGGTTGCTACTCTAGAGAAGTAAAATCAATAGTTAAATCTTACAACAGAAAAAATGATACTACATGTATTGTCAGGGTTTTCCTTCGAATTTTTCAAAACAGGAGTCCTGATGAATTCTGGTGTATCAAGAGTTTTTGTCTGTGACCTTTTTTTCATCAGGCATTGTGCTCATGTATTACTGGGATGCTTGTAAGATGCAAGCACTGAGGCGATATTGGGCAAAAGGATTAACCGCAAAGGTGTTTAAATAATGGAAAGTGCCAATTTTCCAAAATGGGTTAAATAGATGCATGCGGGTCCCGCAGATGCACACATGTTCATAAATGCCAGTCAACAGCCTGAAAATTGCGTCCGAGACAAAGAAAAAATCCATATGCCCCCCCCCTTTCAGAGTGGGGGCATAAAAATGTGTCCGGCAAATCCCCGATTGTTAGAAAGATTATTGCTCAAGAAAGGGTCACTTAAAATTACCGTAAAGGGTCAGGACAGGAACACCTTCTTTCCAACATATCACAGACAGCAACACGGAGAGTTTCATGTCGTATTATATCATTATAACGTTTCGCATCACCAGCATTTCTTTCCTGTAAGATATAGAACCGACAGTATACTGTATAGCGCTTTATTTCTGTGGTGCCAAAATTTGACTTTCTCCTTATTGGCCGTGTTTAATTTTGGCGCATTCGCCATTTTCCAAATGGGTCACGAAAGGTTACATTAATTTCAGTTACAGTTTTATGTTGGCGGATTAGACCGTAACCACCAATAGTGCCAAATTAAAACCCCCGCCAATATAACCAGTCAAAATGTGACACTTGACAAAAGCACAATATTAGTATATAAAGCATTAACAAATTCCCTCTATCTGATATTGCTGTTTTACTGCAGAAATCTACACACATTCTTAAGTTCAACTTTACCGTATAAATTTTATATTAAAATTTGATAGAGAAGCAAGTTATTAAAACTGATATATCGAACCAGTATTCAGGAATGGAAAAGAATCCCTAGAAGAATCTCAACAATGGCCAGACACATGTGACCTAGCCTATCGCACATCAGTATTAAATTCTTACTGTTTGAAATCCTGGTTCATTGTGGTATGGTTTCTCATTCAGTAACGACTGAATGGATATAAGAACACTAGACAGACTCTGAGCCGGGCTCCAGGCTGGTCCCGACCATGTCCTATAAAATACACACATGTTATTATAACATAAATCAATGCTAGCAATAACTGGATTTGTTTTATCAAATTCTATACATGTAGCAGCACAAAGTAATAGTTCATGCCTTCTATAGTTCCCACAGGTCCTACTATCAGACCCATTCTCAAAGCAAAATATACGTTTTCCCCAAACAGAAGCACCCCACAAAAAATTGTTGACCAGAGCAGCTTAGTATGTTGAAGGGCGTCCGTGATATAAAAATTGAACAGCCTGTTCTTTTTACTATGAAAGTTCCCAAAATTGGAGTGGAAGCTATCAAATTTCTTCCCAAACTGGTAAATTTACTATGCAAATTTTCCCAATTTTTATCTAGGGTCTTTTCCCCAAAATATACAGAAAAAGGCCTGTAGTTTACTATGTCAATCTCATTAACTGCTTCCTGGTTTTCAGACCAGTTGTACCTGTTTCAGGGATTGTGCAGTTAGCGGTCCAACCTCGGTTCAAACCCACAATTGTTTTATCAGGAGTCAAAAGCTCTATCCCTCAACTGCTATACCCCGTAACCGATACATCATAATGTATGATAATAACAGAAAACTTGTTTCAACACACTTATACATGTACATTGTATGTATCTGAAACATTGATTCTTTTAAGGCATGTAAGCATTATGTAGTTTTACTGCAACTAAATCGATACAAAGACGTAGAAAAAACTGGCAGAGTAGGAATCAGGTAACACTAGCTTCCTGGTTGAATAAACATCTCTATTATACTTGAAGATGATACAAAGAAGGTATAAATTACATTTTTGGCTCAGTCATAATTTATACACAGAAGGTCAGTGGCTTATGTAACTACATGTGTTATATGGATGACAAGTAATGCGTATTGTGATTCTTATCATTTACTACTCATGCATACTGGTATATCACAGACATATTGCGTATAATCGTCTGTTCTAATCTCCTGAAGCAAGGTATTGATGTGTACATGTATAAATAATAAATGTGAAGTACTGATGTATACAGGGTGTAGAGATCACTGACAATGTGAAATAATAACTAGATGTGTCCATAGGAGATTTTCAGAAAAAAGTAAATACATGTACTAAAATGTAAAAAATTGACAAAAATGTTGATTTTCCCTCCACATGTGGAGAAGTTGCCGGCTCCTTGTGGAAGGGTAAGTTAGTACTGGTAAGAATTCAGTCCAGGAAAAACTGGTTAGGTGAACCGGCCGCCGTATATAACTGAAATATCGTTGAGAAATGGCGTTAAACCCGATGAAACAACAAACTAAAATGTAATTTGTAAAGGCAAATTAATTTTGAATCAGTATGAACAGAATCTGTCCATCATTTCATGAGTCATTAATTGGAAACCAATATTTCAAGTACAAAAAGGGTCATAACTCCTTCATAAATTGGAATTGAATCAATCCATCCTTTAAATAGTTATTGATCAGAAACCATTTTATAACTCCTCCAATAATTGGTAAATTGTATCCAAATTCCCATATCGAAACTGACCTGTATCTTATTATCCTATACTATACGTATGCGCCCAATATGAATTGAATCCATAAGCCCTTCTAAGAGTTTTTCATCGGACACCAATTTTTGCATGGACGGACGGACATTCTGCTGGACAGACAGACATTCTTCCTATGGTCTGGGCATAAAAATCTGCTAGTGAGAATCACCTCTCATCATAATTTTTTCAATAGTTTCATGTACAAACTTTGGCAATCCACTACAAATGTTCATGCCAAGGCCAAATAAATAAGCTTCAAGGAGGGAGACTGTTCATTCTAAAATACCTACCCTATAATACTGAGACAAACTTTTCCATTTTTGTACAAGTTAGGATTAAACCTCACTTTTCCATCACCTGTGGTCTGTAGTTTGACTCGGGGAGGTCTGATAGGATAATCTGGTGGGCAACGAATCATAAAGTAGAAATATCCGCCTTCATATGGAGTATCGAATGGTCCAGTAATTAATGCATGTATCTAGAACAACAAAAACAGTTGACAACATTATTATACAGTCAACCCTGTCTGTAAAGACCACCCATGGGAACAGCAAAATGTGGTCTTTGTTTACAGGTGGTCTCTTTTAACAGATTAAATATCATTGAAAATGGTCTGATGGGAGATAAAATTGGCAGTCTTTGCAGACAGGTTTTGCAATAGTGGTCTTTGTTCGCAGGTGGTCTTTAACACAGGTTTGACTGTACTAACTGTTAACACACAGTTGACGTTCAAACAATATACTAACAGACTTAGAGTGAATAATCCTACCTATCCATGAAAATGGCCCCCTACTCTTAAAATAATTTCTAGGGAGTTCTTTTTTAGGGGCAAATTAACACCAGCATGACTGTAAAACACAAGCAAGGTTGGGTAAGAGACCTATGTGTTTAGATTTAAATGAAAGTTAATAGTTAAGTTCATTCGGTTCAATTGTAAAATTGAGTAAGTTTACTTTTTCTAGGAAAATGCAACAATGCAACCATACTTTGTAAGAAGTTAAATAATAAAGAAAGCTGAATATCGATAGTAATCCATTCACAAATAGACATCAAGAAAAAGAACTAAACCAATACTTAGTTCCCATTTCTACAATATTTACCTCCCTTGTTCTTAACTGTCAGCTTTTTGATAGGCAAAACTGATAAGCCCTTATAACAGTAGTTTCCAAATATGTGATAATTGAGAAAATACCAAGGGAATTTGCATGTAACAAACAGAGTTTCTTCAACTCACTGAGCTAAATTCCCACATGAGCATAATGAATAAGTTATTTTTTATATATTGGATTAGTTTATCATCGTTTACATTTAATATATTCCCCATAAACTTTAAGGAAATTTGCCAAACAATATGGCCGACAATTGAGAACAAGGGAGGTAAATATTGTAGGTATGAGAACTATGTATATGATACAATAAATATGTATCAAACAGGGGATAGAATAGCAAACATATGATTTACAACAGAGACAGTCACTGTTAAGTTAAATGGTAAATCTATTCCATAGAACTTAAGTTATCTCTTTTATTTGTATATTTATATAAGTATATGAAAAAATAGTATGTAAATACTTGAAAGTTAAAACCATTGACTAGCTGCTAGGGAAAGTTTATTTTTTATCTTACCTTAGTAATATCATCTTTATCAGGAACAATACACATGCCAGGTGGTGGTTCATTATATATGGTCATTATGTCACTGCAAAGTATAATTAACATCATTTCAGACAGATAAAACCTTTTTTTTAACAGCCAATTTGTCATCCATACAGACCAACATCAAGATCCCTTGCTACTATAGATGGAATATAGAAAGGGAGAGAAGTTGTGACTATCTTTCGCAATAAACACTAACACAGGCAGTCAAGTGATCTTCTTTCAAAAAGTAGGATTCAAATTTTACCAAAAAGTAGGAAAAATAAGGAATTTGTACTAAAAAAGTAGGAGTTTTTACATATGTTTGTGCAGAACTTTGCATTACTCACAGACATAAATTCCTAACTAGAATACATCTTGACGAGACTGCATAGACAGGTCTTTTGAAACTTATACATCTTTCACTTCGGCATGATCATTAAATAAGCAGCCACATGCCCACAGTCAGCACCCGGTCTCCCTAATTAGCGACAAGAAGAGTCCGGAAGCGACAAGAAAATAAAAAAAGTATTTTATGCCTAAATTAAGATTAAATATGTATGAAAATATGTTTATCTAGAGTATTTCGAGTGTTATAATACAAAATTATTAATTAATGTAGCTTTTATCGGTACGCGTGAGAAGATTGCATTGTGTAAACTGAAACAGCAACGGATGCTGTAAAACCCGTCTGATCCGTACCATTTCGACAGGTTTACATGTGCACACCGTTTACTCCGTTATATTTTCGATTTTTCATACACCAGTCTATAAACGGTTTCAGATTCGTACTCATTTTAGTTCGTATTTTCTTTAGTTTCGTCCACAATCGATACGGGCGTTTGTAAAAAAAAATTGTATCAAATCAAACAGTTATAATTAACATTACCATTAAAACTATCATTTGATTGTATTACACTAACGTATAATGATAATCTGATTAAAAATAGTGTTAATTTGATTTGTTTCGCTTCTTGTCGCAGACAACTTCTACAGTATAGAGTTGGATTTTTACGATGCCAAAAAAACTTTGTATAGCATTAGCAACATAAACGGTGCAGAAATTAATAATTTTGCAATATAACACTCGAAATACTCTAGATAAACATATTTTCATACATATTTAATCATAATTTAGTCATGAAATACTTTTTCTTGTCGCTTCTTGTCACTTCTGGACGCTTCTTGTCGCTAATTAGGGAGACCTGTCTGCACCCACAGTCTGTACAGTCTCACAAAACGATTCCATTCTTATATGCACTCCTAATTGAAAAGATGCTACAAATATACTACCATTTTCTAACTATCATATAATGTCTCTGTGAAGTACACAAGTTGAACCCAAAAAGTAGTAAATTTCAGGAATTTTGGACCAAAAAGTAGGAAATATAAGGACAGCCAGTAACTGGAAACTTTTTATAAGTCAACAGAAATAAACAAGAAATTTATCAGATTTAATTCAGAAACGTATATATTCGAAGAAAAATATTTTCATACAAAATATACACGAAGGTGAGGGATTTTTGTGGTAAATCGTACCACCCTTCAAAACGAAAATAAAAAATTCGTCCGTTTGACACTTAAAATTGAAACTAACCGTTTGATCCTTAAAATGCATTGGTTCGATGTTTTTTCTTTATCCCAGTCACTGCTCAAACCTGGATCCCAAAGTGACACCCCTCCTCCACCAGCATCCTCAACAAATGCGAGTACAGTCGACTCTACAGCATCAGAAACGGACTCTTCCGTGTTAGCAGTCGCCATTTTTAATTTGAAACATTTACGAATGGAATTTGCAATATCGTCGTCGTCTCATATATTACACTAAATACGCATATTGCAACTGTACACAGTCGCACTTTGATATAGGCCTTAACATGATTTTAAAGAGGTAACACAGGGCCGTAAATTGCCTCCCCTGAAGTGGAGGCACCCCGCCGTGCGGAGCGAGGCGAACAAAATTTTGGACCCTTTTTAGACAAAAAATGATTTTTTTTTCAGCCCGCAATAGGAGGCAACTGCCTACATGCCTCCATGTAATTTACGGCCCTGTAACAGCATGCAGGCTAGCATGTAAAGTTTTCTTGCTGTATACTTCAAGAAAAAAATAACGAAGCAGGTATTAATTCATAAAAAATATGCACGTGTCATTTGGTTTATTTTAGATTCAATGGTGGGAAACTGCGAAAGGCACATTAAATACTCTGTCTCATCTGATAGGGTTTACTGTGCCCCATGTTTCTTGTTTGGTGACCAGGGGAGGGGAGAAGAAAGACATCGAGTGTTCCATTGCCACACATTACAACATTCTTGACCGGTAAATTCACCGAAATTCAGTGGATTTCGGTAAGGTAATATACCCATTATCCAAAGGTTAACCAATCTGCGTTGATGTTACAAACGTTGTTCGGTTGAAGAGGAATTGGCTTAGTGGTTAACGTAAGATTTGATTGGTTTACACAACACTGATATGCAAAAAAAAATAATTTTAATTTCTTTTCATCTCTGTATTTCCCCCTATGGAAGATGATATTGAACAAAGTATGTAAACAATTGGTCAGGAAATCAAATAAATAGAAAAAAATCAAACATACTAACCATTATATAAATGCACAGACCTATATAGGTCCGTGATAAATGGTATAAAATGTATCTGGAATAATAAAAGACATGTAGAGGGTTATCATATACGTATATGAAAGACAAACACATGATGCTAACTATGCATCAAATTATTAAATACATAGTTCAGAGTAATGTTGCAGCCAATATATGAGATAATAATCTGTTTATATGTTTATATGTTTTATTATGTGTTTACCATATGCAAAGATTCATGTTTACTTTAGCAAAAAAATAATTGTTTCGAAAAAAAATAATTGTACTTGCGTTTATTTATCGTCGCCACCGGTTTCCCATATGGGCAACGCCTCCGGAAGAGTGTTTAGTCATTTTAGATTTTTGGAGGATAGTGGGGAGATGCCCCAGTTCCAGAAGCACACCTGGTTCTTTTACGTGCTCGATGTCAAGCATCATACACGGGACCTCGGTGTTTACAGTCTCGTACGAAATACTGTTAGTACTGTCAATGATGGAGCATGGAATCGAACTTGTGATCCCTGGATTACTAGTCGAGCGCTTACCACTAGACTACGGATTCGCTACTGAAATTTTGTATGTATTTGTATTACTGTGTTTATGAGGTCGCCCGTCGCCGCGCACATTTTATAATGCACTTTATGGTATTTTGGTCGACGCGGTCTGTCCCCCGCACACCATAAATAGACTTTTTGAAACCAAAAGGGGGAACTTTACCTGCCAGTAGAGCAGTATAGGTCAATTCAATTCAATTCAATAGTTTATTGCATAAACAGACCTCCGGCCCATACACAAATATACACAACATTTGATAATTTTACAAAGTGAAGTATAATATGTTCAATAATAATACATATATTAAGCGTACATATCACGTATCAACATTATAATTGAACGTCATGATAAAATAACGATAATAATTTAAATTCTATTTCAGTTCAATATATGATACGATGATACAATACAACACAATACAATATTTTTATTGCAACAACAGGTCTCAACATTTGATACATTTAAATGTGAAGCATAAGTTTAATAAAAACACAATGCATACATAGCACTTATCAACATCATAAATTTGCTTCATGATAATATAAAAAGATTCATTTAAATTCTAATTCAATTAAATATAGACATGTGTTGTGCCCGTTCTTTAAATGCATAATATAAATACATAGCTAAACGACGAATTACATTCTCATTTTCTTCCGACATTAGGTTGTAAAAATTATCTACTGTAGCATTATTAACATAGTGAATTGGTATATACTTGGATCGAATATGGTTATACAATGGGCATATAAGAACAAAATGGTATTCATCCTCTATAGCACATTCGCAATAAGGACAGTCACGATGCTCTACAGAGATGCAATAATACCTACATTTCTCAATCATCAGACAGTGGGGTCCAGCTTCTAAAGTTTGCCATACATTTTCTAAATTTTCCAACATCTATAGCAGTAACATATTTTTCAACATTGTAATTTAACTTGAAATTTACATAATGACACAGTTTCCTTGTTTCTATACATCTAGAATGCCATCTCTGTATGTGCTGATCTCTTCATCTTTGCACATATTGTAATAAAAACAGTTTCGGATTACTTACCTCTTGGGTTTCCCAGATATAACCAAACCCATTACTATATAAATTTATGCGAACTTCAGATGCCCAATTTCTGTAACCAAGGCTGTCATAATACTTTAACATTTCATAGCATAATTGTATATATAACTAGGCATAGAAAGCAAACGCAACCAATATTTTATAACTCTCTTTGATGAATATACATACATAGGATATCTGCCTACATCACCCAATATTGCATCATTACATGATTTTGTGTTTACATTTAAAAATCGTTTACATGCATAAACTTGTAAAACTTCAATACATAATACATTTCTAATTCCCCACAGTTCTGAACCGTACAACATGATAGATGCAATCTTTGAGTCAAATAACTTAAAAAACATACTATATGGCAAACATTTAAAATCATGCAAAGAATCAAAGATATGAAACAATACTTTTTTCGCTTTAACAGACATTACTTCTGCCATTTTTTGTAAAGACAGTCTATTCGAAAAATAAATCCCAACATATGTAAAACCATTTACAATTGCTATATTACGGTTGGCATATGTCCATTTCTCTCTTCTAGCCACAGCACCTCCTCTTTTAAATACAAATATTTAATTGCTTTTGCAGACCAACAACAGTATCAGACAGTAAGGCAATATCATCTGCAAACATAAGTAAAAATATTTCCAGGTATAGGTCAAACAGACAATTTTTGAAGCCAAATACGGTCAATGCACAGTGCCAATGAGACCCATCGTACAGTTACCATTTTCCTGGCATCTAACCAGTACTTTCCTGGTTACATGCCAGTACTATGTTAGGTGGGAAACACTGAAAAGCATTTCTGTTTTATCCGGCGAGACGAGGGATCGAACCCACGACCTTCGGATTCGTAGTCAGCAGCATTAACCACTGAGTCACAGGGCCACCTTTACTGAAATTTTTATGAACATGCACACTTTATATTTAAATAATTTAAAACAAATTTTTTCTTGTTATTTTGTAATTATCTATTTTTTGTAACACTATATAAGTTTACAACAACAATCTTGTCGCAGTATAATAATATTTATATAATTTTATTATCATTCATAGAATTTCACTTAAAACCTCAAATTTAATATTTTTATTACCTCCCTTTAATTTGGATTTTAGTAAAACAATGTGCATGTTTAACAGTCATGTTATCTCGGAAGTTTTGAATATGTCTAAAAATAACCACATGTACAGTTGTTGTCTAGTTCTTTAAACTGAAAATTACTCCTGTTAAGTTTTATGTAAGTTTTATTTATATCTATCTATCAGTATAAATACTTGTACACTGAATAGACAACTCTGTTATCTCACAATATGTTTGATTACTCTAGTTCATACATTTTCACTAAATTACTGCTCCACATGGTAACAAACATTCTATTCAGTTCCTGATGAAAACACACTGAGAATGGACCTTGTAATCCATCTCCTCGCTTCACAATCACACCAAGTTTCTTCCCATTCTCACTGAATTGTACCACATTATTTGACATGAACCCAACTACTAACATGTTTCCTCTACCATCAACACATACACCAACTACACGAGTCAGGTCAGTGTCTGTAATAGTGGACAAATAATTTCCCATCCCATCAAAACATACAAGTCTATTGTCCACATCTCCAACAAACATTCTGTCTCCGCTTTCATTGAATGTAACATGTCTACTATTGTTGAACAGCTGATTCCCAGCATTGTCTCGTGTAATTGTCTTCAGCTGGGTACCAGTCATATCATAAACATAGAGTGAAGCACCAAAATCTGTCACATGAAGCTGACCATCCTTGAAGGCAATACCATAACAATCATGAGACATTTTAATTTGTCTTGTAGGAGACATCTTGTTATGAATGGAAACAAACTGGACCTTGTTGTCTTTCCGACATGCAACAGCAACTTCTTGTTTACTGATACAACATACACCAGCAGGTGCAGAATCTAAAGTGCAATAGTCAACAACTGACATCTTCTGTATATCAATACGTTTTAGTTTCTTATTGTTATAATCTGTGACAAGTAGTTGGTTATCATGTGTCAGACAACATCCAGCGGAACTGCATTTCTTAGAATCATGAGAATTTTTTATGGAAATATCTCTACTTCCTTTGATTGTGTAGAGGTCGTGTTTCTGCTTTCCATGTTTCTGTACTTGACCAATACCTTGTAAAGCTTGGATATGGTAGGGGTCGTGTTTCTGTACTTGACCAATACCTTGTAAAGATTGGATATATTCCATCATTGATTGGTCTGGAATGAATGATATCTGTAAGTCTGTATTATGTTGTAATTCTTGCTTGATCTTCTCACCGTCTGCTTCTTTCATTTTTTCTTGAGCAATTTTCGTACAAACAAAACGTTGGGCTCTATTTCCTTCTGATTGATTTAGCTTGTCGTCCGTCGTCTGAAAATCTTTATAGATGCTATTAACACTTTGTTTGTCGTGTAGAATTTCTGTTTCTAGTTGTTTGTATACAACTTCTATTTCTTTGCGTGATGACTCCGCAATTTTACTCAGGATGGCTTCTAATGCTTTCTGGAATGTACTGACTTGACCTAAAGCTTCTTTCTTTGCTTTATTCAAAGTTTGAAGTTGGATATTTTTAGATTTACATACTGTTTCAATAGATACCATCATATCTTTCAGAAGCCTGTGTGTCTGTTTGCTGTCAGACAACTTAAATATGGCGTCAATCATGTCTGGTATAGAATAGATGTGACTGTCTTGACAAGATCTGAAATGGAATGAATTATAATTACTTACGACATCTAAGTATAGAAAACACATTTAAAACATAGGAAGTTGTGACAATGTTCATAAATAGCCTATTGATTTTATCTAAATAGTTAAAAATGGAAAATTGACCAATGATATACTTAGTACTATAATAGTATGTATTGCTTGAGTCTTTAAATCTTAATTTTAAAACGATCTTGCTCTACCATCAACACATACACCAACTACACGAGTCAGGTCTAGGTCCTTATTACTGTTTAGGATGTCGTGGGATCAAGCATACTTTTTCCCATGATACAGATAGACATGGATATACTACACAATATTCTGGACAGATAATAGATCTAATCATTCTATCGTAACGTTGACGAACGTCTGGATAGCTCAGTGGGTAGAGCGACGTACTAGTGTTTAGGGGGTCGTAGGTTCAAGCCACATTTTCTCCATGAATTACTTCAGTATTGGCAGCAGTGTTTGATGACTCAGGGTGGTTGAGCCTTGTAGCGATGTGGGGATAGACGCCCACCCGGTTATCTCAGTCGGAAAAACGACATACTAGTGTTTAGGGGTTCGTGGGTTCGAGCCCCGTATCGAGCGCACTTTTTCCTCTTGATTTACTTCAGCCTCAAATGTCTGAAGGTGAGAAAGAAATGGTGTGCAGTTAGACAGCTATCCCTCGACTTACTTTAATATCAATGTAAATAATGAATTACTTGTTATTTTAATGAAGCATGTAGAACAACATTGGCTAACTATACTGTGGCAAAATCTATCTATGTAGCTTACTTGTGATCCTTTGCAATGCAGACATAGCAGCCAACAACATCATGGCCTTCACAATACATATCCACTAATTTGCCTTTATGTTTGCTGCATCGTTCTGTAGGAAACTCCGGTAAACTGGATGGCTGTCCGCTTGCTTGTTTCCCTTGGCTGACATCCAGAAGATTGTGTTTCTTCATTATTTGTACCTTCTTGTGTCCATCGGTACATGGTTGACAACAATAACCACTACATTCTACACAATACTTCACGGCTTCTACCGTCTTGTTGTCTTCTGCACAAGCGGTGCACACAAAATCAAATATTTCCTCCGACATTTTCAGCTGAGAACGCCCTCCAAACGCCATTGTCTATGTTTGACTTTGAACCCTACTTTCGATTTCAAACAGGAAGCCAAGGTCGGTGAATTCACGTCACGTAACGCAATATAAAGCTATGTAAACTCTAAATACCAGAAACACTCGAGACCTCCATGAGTCCAACTGTTAGAAGTAGAACCAACACACCATCCTGGGGAGGCCTTTGTTGAGGAAAATACACTTACCTGTCACTGAAAGAAAATAAACGATAATAGGGCATTTTGAGAGGGAAAATCCTCTTTCAATTATCGTATATTGACATTCAACGACAACAACATGTTTTTATCCTCTGCATGGGTCTCTCTACGATATGTAGGTGATGGTTCTTGCAGATGTTGGACTCGTTGGAGTTTGATCCTCATTGGGAGCCTCCTGTGAGATAAACGTGTACTTGTTGGACTCATGGTTGTCACAGATACTTATAATCGGGTATTTTCATTCAAAGATCGGTGTTAGTTCGATCCTCGATCTGTGCCGGTCTCCTTACGGTAGCATAGTATTTCTACTTGCTGTCCGTTGGACTGATGGGTGTCTCAGGTATATATGTATACCTGGTCTTACTGGTCACATATCCTTTATAGTGATATAAATACGTTTCCTATTCAGTGTATTTTCGTTGCCAGTGTGAATAATCTCGCTAGCAATCGCGATAGACTTGCGTTAATAATCCACATTTAGAATCGTGCTAGTCTTCACTACTCATGTATACCTACCCTTACAAGGAGCTTTATTGCGGGAATGTTATCCATTAGGCTTATTTGAAATTAGATAGTATCATCCACTAAGATCCTATGTCGGGCCTACTCTCGTCGGCTAGAAATTTCAAGGGGAGTTACTCTGTTTTATTAAGCGCCAAATATTATTGGTGACTATTGGTTGCTGACTTACATTTAGCAAGAAGGTATCTAACGGCAACGTTTATATAAAACACGGAGCCTCTCTAAACATTACGAAAAATGATGTTTAAAAACACAGCTCCCTATTAACTTTATATCTACGGGGATGGGGCAATTAGAAATTGTCTGGCTGAATATCAAAATCAACCAATGAGAGTGTATGGTCATTAATTTCCATTTAATTACACATAAATTGACTACTTGCATGCAGTAACAACAGGAGATTGTCACGAGTTTTTTCCCTTCTTCCCTTATACAGTTCTCTCCCTTAATCCCTTCAGGGATTAAGGAGAAGAACTCGTGCCAGTCTCCAGTGGCAGTAACTCATCATTTAAGAAAGCTATTTACCATTACTCAAACAATAAAATACACACCGTAAATGTAATAGTACCAAGTAAACAAACAGCCTTATACTGACCTTGCTCTCAGTAACTAAATTATTTCACGGAATTACTTAATTACCATGTTTATAAGCAAGAATGCGAAAGCTTCTTCTACTGCTTCTGTCAGTTGATGGCCAAAAGGAATCACAATCGTGTTTATATATTAAAAATTCAGTCAAATACACTCGGATGACAGGTGCGTAGCTGCTCCGAAATCTATGTGCAAGCCTGAATGAGCGGAAAGCCGCCAATATGCTAGGGGTGTCTGGGGGCATGCCCCCCCAGAAAATTTTGAAACTGTTGAATGTAAATGGTGACATCTGATGCCTTTTTAGCCGGATTTTTCGAGAAAAATTCCAGCTTATAGATTAGCGAAAACCGGGCGGGCGGGTCATGTTATTGATTCTGCTTTTAAATGGGCCGTTTTACTTATATAACCTTTTCGTGTATAATATACAGAAAACATATTTTAATGTTAATTATTGATATGAAGAAAAGTAAAATCGGGAAAATAATGTGCAAGCCCGGGCTTTTTGGCGTAAAGGCAGCTACGCGCCTGGATGATGGACGAAGAACAATCAGTGTAGCACACACAGGCTGTTGACTCAGGTGAGTAAAAAATGTTTCATTAAATACAGTAAAAGCTTATTAATAATACATAATTCATTCACAATCACACACTTTTAAAGCAAAGTTCATTGTTTATTATTAGCAACATATTCTTCTACCAGTCTAGCAGCTTTGGTACGATTCTGCAGTTTGTTGGTTTTTCCTTGAAATCTTCCATTAGAGTAGTCTCCCTTGCCGTCGATGAGATCCATAATCCTAAAATTGAAGGGAAGTACAAAATTCATAGAGCTATTCGTAGTTCAAATTAATTGTCACATATATACAATATTTGTTTGTATTTGCGTTTATTTATCGTCGCCACCGGTTTCCCATATGGGCGACGCCTCCAGAAGAATGTTAGTCATATTAGATTTTTGGAGGATAGTGCATGATACAGAAGATGTCCCAGTTCCAGAAGCACCCCTGGTTCTTTTACGTGCTCGATGTAAAGCATCATACACGGGACCTCGGTTTTTAAAGTCTCGTCTGAAAGACTGTTAATACGGTCAGTGATGGAGCGGGGAATCGAACCAGCGATCCCTGGATTACAAGTCCAGCGTTTTACCACTGGACCACGGATTCGCTACTGTATACAATATAATTACATATACAATATAGTTATATTATACATTAGACCACGGTTATCCCCAGTTAGCCAATCAGCGCTCAGTATTGGGAACGTCTATATGGTTTAGACATTACCTTCTTATGGTCTATAAAATCATCTATGGGGTAATACTATATATGGTACGTTTGAGGGGGAATTGCGCAGGATTTTAAGTGAAGCTATTCACATGGAATAAGTCGGATAGATATCTCGGGGAGTTGTCTATATAAAATTAAAACTTGCTACGGTCAACGCTTTTATATCAACAACTCCACTTGTTATATATCCTACACATAAAACTTTGTAACGTCATACTGCACAGTTTTGTATCATGCAGCAACCTCTCCTGAGCAGTCCTCTCTCGAGCAACAACCTATCTTTATATAATAATATTATAATTTTTTCCCATAGTAAACATTATTACAAACATAACAACCTCTAAACAACAGTGTAAATTAATGGAGATTAAGGATGTGGTGCACAACTATTGTAACTGTTTTTTACCAAATCAAAGTTACAATAGTTTAGTATCAAGCCCTCAACTTAATCTATGGAGTATCCAAACTGACACAACAATGTCTGCTTCTTGCATTTTTTCTGGACATTCTAATTGTTATAAAAAATTACAGTAAAACTCATTTAAAAACCACTTCACCTCAAAAATTAAGAACACAATTTTCACAAAGTCTATTTTCACCATTTTAATCTTATTTTATTCAATCTCAATAGTAAGACCACCTCAATAAGAAGGCCAATGTTCAAGGGTCCCAAGGGTGGTCTACTTATTGAAGTTTTACTGTAATGTGAAATGCAATGATGTGTACTTCTAATTATTCAGCCAATGTCGTATTTGTGAAATATAAAAATTGAGTCCACATTACAGCCTATTGCTAGTCTGTTGATCAAATCTTTGAGAGAGTTTGACATTGAGATAAGCCTAACAAAGTCAATGGGTATACTAACTTAGGTCCAACTTCTCGGACATCAGCCTCTGGCCCCGCAATGATAACACTTGCCGGTCCTTTATCATCTCCAGCAATCACCATCGCTAATATATTCTAAAATAGCGCATAAAACAACAAAGATTTAATCAATATGATACACGGAATATTTTCTTGTATGGAATTGTGCCGACAGTTTGCGCTTTAAAAGATGACAGCATAACTTCAAAGAAAACAAATAAGATAAGTCATTGTCTTCTGTAGTCCAATCATTTTTCATTCATTTTTGTTTGATGCTCGAAGGAACGTATCACCGTTGCTCTTTGCGCCAGCATGACAGGTACGCTATTTCAATTTAACTTAATTTGTCGAAAAATATGTCAATTGCAACCAAGGGAACTAACTCTCAGCTAAAGAAATGATAACCAAATTTTAATCTCAAAATGTTTGGAAAATCCAAATTAATCACGCATTTTACATTTGTTAATTATCTAGTCAGCTGTATTAAAATATACCTAACATGTCTTCAAAATAGGCTTTATAAGAACGGGGAGATGAAAAAGTTGTTGATGCATGATTTTTGGATAAACATGAGAGCACCGGAAATAACCTTTACAAAATTTACCGACAATACGACATAATAAACTATCAGCTGAAACAATCTAAGACGTCCTTACCTCATCCTTGATTTCTTTCAGTAAAGTATTTGAGAAATCTATATCACCTTCCTTCCTGAAATAAACAACCAAAAGAAAGATTTATTGAGAACAAGATGTTTGTAAACATTATGCCCCCCGGTGACCTTGACCCCAAAATCAAGAGGGTTTCTCTGCTACCCAAGATGAATGTGTGGACCTTGTTTGAGGATGATAGGTCAAAGGGTTCTCGAGTTATTGATCAGAAACGAAAAGGTTATGGACCGACGGACGAACCGACATGTGCAAACCAATATGCCCTCTCTTCTCCGATCGGGGGCATAACTATCAAACTGTATACTTTCGTATAGCAGTTACTATTCATAAGTATTAAGCAAGTTTTGTATGAGAAACATTGACGATACATCAATATATCAAGTATTGTTTACTAAAATGCCATTTACATGCTTGCAGTTCGTGATTTCATATATTTTCACTTCTAGTTATGTTTTTTACATGCTTATGTATTACTTTGACCATCTTGTTTCCTCACTATTATTAAGTATGTGCGGTTTTTGCAAAATAAATAAGAAATATATGAATAATATTCAGTTATTTATCTTTCCTTGAACACGTTTGATAGGTACAGCATAGATTTAGACATACCATTTTGACAGCGCACCAGCATCAATTTGTTGGTTTAGGTGAATATTCATAGTTTACAAATTCTAAAATATGTATCGTTAATCAAAATCGATTGACGTAAAAATATTAATGAAAATCAATATTAACTCTATTGATGACAGCTCTAGTATCATGGCTTATCATATGGGAGGCTTTGGTGCAATTAACAGAAACCGCTTCTTTACCAAAAGTTGATTTACAACAGTATGTACTAAGCCTCAAATTGTTAACAAGAATGTTAACTTAACGGCTGTTTGTATCAAGTTCTAGGACACGCTGAAGAGAAATCAATTGTCATGATCAATGATTACCTATGATAAACAAAGAATGGTGGTTTGTTTTCCTGATTTCGAAACTTCTCCCCTTCCAAACATGCTACATCTTTCAGTAAAGTTTTTATTGTCTGAAAAACAGCACCAAGTGATAACAATCATTTATTAACAATCAATATGTGAAATCTGACCAAAATAAGTGGATGAAGTCATAAATGCAGGCCTTTTTTTTAGTTCCCACGGGTCAGACTATCTGACCCATTCCCAAAGCCAAATGTATGTTTTTTTCCCATTCAGAAAAAAAATCCCAATCAGAAGTACCTATGATAAATTGTCTCCCGGAGCGACGGTGTATCTTGCAGCTCTTTGAATAACTCTGACCATTATTGTCCCTTGTGTCATAAATGTTTGTTGACATTTTTTAGTCTTTTTTGACAGTTGATATAAGAAATGTAGATTAGAATGCTAAAATTTAGATATTTAGTTCTTTTAACTATGAAAATTCCCAAAATTGGAGGTGAAGCAATTCTATTGCTTCCCAAATTGGCAAATTTTACGACGCAAATTTTCACAATTGATCTAGGGTCTTTTTCCCGAAATGGACAGAAAAAGGCCTGAAATGAACGTATGACATGTTGTTCCCATACACAAGTTTTAGTTTAGTTTTAATTAGGGATGTCAACGAATGGCAATTTTGGTATTCGAATATGATAAAATTATCAGATATAGAAAAATAACTTATTCATTATGCTCATGTAGGCAGATGGTTCAGAAAGTTGAAGAAAAAGTGGTTGTCACATGTAAATTATCTCGGTATTTTCTCGATTATCACATATTTGGTAATGACTCCTATAAGTGCTTATCAGTTTTGCTTATCAAAATGGCGGATGAGTAAGAACAAGGGAGGTAAATATTGCTAAACTATCTATTAAACATTCAGATGTCACCATTTAATAATACAGAAATTCAAAAATTAGTCCACAAACACAGTACCTTCAGTGAGGCTTTAGAAGTTTTCACATATTTCTCGGCAAGTTCAAAGTGCTGATCAATTGGTCCCCTGAAATCATCATCAGCAGATGTTTGATTTACGCCATTTTATAATAAACATGAACAAATCGATTGACAAATAAAATGTGTTAAATCATTAAAAAATAAAACAGTTTTCAATCTGCCAAGATCCAAAGATTCACTTCCATGAACTATCACTTGTCTTTAGTTTTCAATTAAGGATGGACTGCCTCCATTCACCTAAGTAACTCTTCATTCAACCACCAGAGATTGTCACAAGTTCTCTCCCTTTATCCCTTCTATAGTACAAAATGTATATGCATATACATATATACATGTAGTATCATATATACATATACAATAGAAGGGATGAAGGGAGAGAACTCTAGAATGGACAAAGGGAGAGAACTCTAGAACGGACAAAGGGAGAGAACTAGTGACAATCTGCTGTGAATTCCACACATTCAAATGATAGTGGTTTGACATTGTATAAAACCTGACTGCCATTCTTATTTGGCTTCAAACTTTGAAGTTTACACTGATATAAAAATTTGGTGAGTTTTTGAGAAAATTATGAAACAATACTTCTGACGTCTGACACCCATCAAGGTTGTCATGGAAACAGATATTGTGTTACTATAATTATGGACATCTAAGTAAACTAAATAGATGGTCATACTTCAACAACACAGTCAGTGATTTCTCTACATCTACAGATTTGCCCAGATATGCTAGTACCCGGTTTCCACACACAAAATTCAAGTTGGTCGACTTTTTCCTCTTCCCTTTGTCAGTAGACAGCAATTTGATCACCTGTTAATGAAAACAAGTACATTGAATTAAGCAATTTTGTGTAAATCTACGCATCATAATGGCCCTTTTTATGGCTAATTTGGGGCTGTTATTGGGCCCCATTCCCCAAAGAAAAAGTAAACTTTTTCCACTACTTAAAAAGAAAATTTCCCTTCGGTAAAATTATTTAAAATTTAGCCTCATAAATACTCAAATTTGGTGATTCATGATGCAAATTTACCCTATCAAAAGGACCCGCCATACTTCTCCAAGAACTGAAAAAATGGTTGGTAAACTTATTTGCACCATGAAGTACTGAAGATCACTTTATATTCACAAGTACTTTATTCAAGAAATCAAATGATTTTACTACCTGTTAAGTGTTTCAATAGATGAATTTGGGAATTTGCTAAAAATCTGTATTTACTAGCAATATAAAACAAAATTCAAGTGAAGATCTATTGAAATTTAGTCGGAGGTTAAATCCAGTCTTTGTTTTCATTCCAATTTGAGCACGTTGTTAATGGGTATAATGTTGTTTGTACCGCAGAATTAGAGGGAAAAACATATTTTCTATAGCTGTCTAGAGTAGATCTATTTACTTTGTATAAAAATAAAACATTTCTATAAAACATCAGGTATAAGGAATACACAGTTTACTTGTCCCGAGGAGTTTGCTATAATTGTAGTTCACCGCTTTATTTTTTAAAAATTGCAAAAAACATGGTACATACCTGAAGATCAGATGCATCTGAGACGTGGGTCCCACAACACAGACAGGAATCAATATCTTCTATAGTCAAGACACGTACAGGTCCTACATGATCATCGGGGAGCCCCCGACATCTAGCTTTCTCAAGTTCGGGGTCATTTTTATCATGATATAATGTTGGAATAACTTTTACACCCTCTAGTATCTTCTCATTCAGTGCTCTCTCGAGATTGTTCATTTCCTCCGCTGACATGCTTGGGGTGTCTAGTTCAATAAATGAAGTTTTTTCGCCTAAATTCCTGGAAAAATTGAAGAGCATAATAATCATTTTCCGTAGATATATTTTGCACAGGAGTGTAGACTGAACTTCAAAAGCAATTTTGAAGAGAGCAGTGGTGCAGTGTTCAGGGTATTGGCTTTCAGATCAAAGGGTCTTGGGTTCAATCCCCAATCAGGCCACTGACTGTGAGGTGTGTCTTATGGTAAGATGCTTAACTCTGTTTTATTACTGGCACTAATTGCTGGAAGGTAAATAAAGGTTCCTAACTGTACGTAGCTGATTTTTGTGTACATGTGTTCCACCCTGAATTGTTAACAGATGTGACATAAAAAAAATCTTGTGTTTGCTTTTCATAAGACATAGCACACATGTACTGTGTGATCAAACTAACAAGGAACATCGCAAGAAAGACCAAA
Organism: Mactromeris polynyma; assembly: GCA_032209605.1. NCBI lineage: Eukaryota > Metazoa > Mollusca > Bivalvia > Venerida > Mactridae > Mactromeris > Mactromeris polynyma. Next base: position 7,382,343 of record JASFXZ010000030.1, on the reverse strand, counting down.
AATTCAAGAAAGTTTTAGCTCCATTTCTCAGCTGACAAGAATGATTTTGATGAGATAAAATCATAGGAGATTATCACAAGTTATCTCCCTTTATTCCATCTAGAGTTCTCTTCCTTTATCCCTTCTAAAGTTCATATCAATATACAAAAATGTTGAAGTGATAAAGGGAAAGAACTCAAAAATGGATTAAGGGAGAGAACTTGTGAAAATCTCCTATGAATACAATGCAAATAACCTGGCATTGTAATATCTATTTTCCTTTATATAATATATTTTTCTACATCCATGAGGTTTATCGAGTGTATTTTATTAATTTGGGAAAAGTACACACGGACCCATGCAAAGAGTAAAAACTGTGCATAAACAAGGAAGTTTAAAAAAATCTATATACATGTAATCCATTTTGGGTTTTTGTTTACATGTAGGTGACACAGCAGATGTATGCACAGCTACTTAAGAGCCAGGGCAGTGCTGCCATAGTAGTATCAAGTTTGAACCCCTTGTAGGTTATTGAAATACAGTCGGGACCTCGTTCATTCCAATTCAATGGGTCCGAAATTTTATTTCGAATAATAAATTGTTTCTAATAATCCATTTTAATCAGTGTATTAGATGATATATCAGGACCTGATATTTATTTCGGATAATACTGTGAATTCGAATAAAAAGTTGTCGAATCAATGAGGTCCTACTATACTTACAAATTTTAATTAAATAGACAATAGACGTACCACGTAGTTGTGACATAACCATACATATTTTCAGCCATTGCAGTGATCAGGTGCTGTCCGGAGTGTTGCTGCATATGATCAAATCTTCTCGTCCAATCGACTATGACATGAACATCACTTCCAACAACAATCTCCATAGTAACAAAATGAATGGCATCTGCCCCACGGCGGGAAACTTGCAGCACAGGAATGTCATTTATCTAAGAAAGCAAAAACATTTAAATTCCAGCTTTTTAGGTTAAACTTGATAATTTTATATCAATTTTTGAACATGAGTTTACACATAAAGGGACAGGAAATTAAGATACTATTAATTTTGAGAACCATGAACTAGAGTACTGAATAGCGTAGCGTCCTGTACGCAGAGTACGCAGCTGCGTACACATTGCCTCGAAAAATCGAAAAAATAAAAAGTTCAAATCTGCATTTGACAAAACTTCGTTCAATTCAGGGATAAGAATGCGCCCAGAAGTCACTACAGACAAGCTAGAAAAAAAAATTTTTTCGGGGGAGTACCCCCGGACCCCCCGCAAAAAGGATCTTGCATACACATCACAAACCTCCTAGCTACACCCCTGCACACATACAAGGGTCATACAAATAAGAGAGAGACTGGATTGCTCGGACAGTACATACCTTTCCACGATCATCAGGCTGAAAGGAAAAACAAAGAAACAATAATATGAACTCAGATAGGTGTGCATACTATAATACTTATGGTATGCTTCATCTTGAGTCTTCGTGACCATTGTAGATGGTAGGGTGAATCGATCAAGTCAAAAATATATTAAATACTGGAATGAACAACAAAGCTAGAAATGCCATGATTACCCATTTCCTATTTAGTGAACAAAGTACAGCAAAACCTCAATAATAAGACCACCCTTGGAAGCCTTGAAAACTGGTCTTAATATTGAGGTGGTCTTAATATTGAGGTTGAATAAAGAGCAAAACAGTGGAAATGGACTTGAAAATTGTGCTCTTAATTTTGAGTTGGTCTCGTTATTGAGCTGGTTTTTGAGTGATGTTTTACTGTATTGATGTAAAAGTGGAATAGTTTAGATATTTTTCTATGTTCTGTCAATCTGAAACATATTCGGTAGATTTTATACCTGTCCGCCACCTTCTGGGAACAGTATGGTATCCTCCAATATCACCTCAAAGCCCTTCAGAACTTCTTTCTTTCCATTTTGTGCTATATTAGCTTCTGCCGGAGTGCAACACTTCACCTTGGTGTCAAACTTAAACAAAAAGATCAAACTTATATAAATATTATCATGATGTAGCTAATTCCCCACAATAACCTGTAGGTTACCTACCATGATTACTGACATGGTCTTGTCATGCAAGTATTCCCTACAATGATAAGATTAGACTGGTGGATCATGATCTCCAGCATATTTGGAGGTTCAATGAATTGTTTAAAGGGTATGTTATGGTCTGAGTGGATTATTGTACTGTCTGGATAGACTCAGCACAAATTTTAACACATATAAAAAGGTCTTACTGAGAGTACATAAAATGGTATTTTGTAGCCAAGAAAACTTGACAATGACATATTTTTATTTTAGCCGGGTACAATGTACTCTCTCGAAACAAACAATACAATGTACCAGACTAAAATAAAAATATGTCATTGTAAAGTTTATTGGGCAACAAAAATCGCAACATGCAAGCAGCCAAAATGTCAATTTAATTTTACAATTGAAGCTTGACTGAAATTAATAAACAAAAACAAAATTTAAGTAGCAACCCCAGCTGATTTTTTCAAATACACTGAATCCAATATTTAATGCTACATGTATTCAGAAAGCATACATTCTGACAAAACTGTTTGAATTTTGTAAAAAAAATAAAAAGTTATGAAGGTTTGAAATCGCTCAAAATGGGCCATTTTCTAGATTTTTTTGGCCTCATACTGGCATTGAGATCGAGATCACGGAACCTAAGAAAACAAAAAATATATTTTAAGTAGATCTAACCAGACCACAATCAATATACCTCAGTCATATCTAGATCGATTCCCATGATCAAATTTTAAAGCATTCACACATGGCAGTCACCCCACAGAGTGACAGACTTGGATGAGATGGTGGCTTCCCCCGTGAAAGAAGATAACCATATAAGATTGACGAATGTTTATTAATTACAGAGATAGACATCTTTTTTTGGTGATTTGTTTAACCCCAAAAAAAATCTTCATTTAGATCTATATAAATCTAATTAACTTATCGAATTGCACATTTTTTTTTAATGAGAATCATATTTCTTGTACGCAATTTCGCCCCTGAAGAAAATAAGCCATCATTCGAAAGAGGAGTTGACATTATCGAAAAGACAGATAGATACTACTAATCTACGCGACTGCAATGTCATCGATACAAAATTTCATTTTCTAAACAAACTTCGAATTTTACATGATTATCATCAACGTAAACAAATACAAAGAGTGTCTAAAGATCTATCAAAGTAGGACCTATCTCAAAAATATATTATATAAATACAAGCAGAAAGTACCTCCTTAAGATAGCTATCCTTTTGACAAGCCAAAGCCATGATAAGAGTCAACTCGTGCAGATGCTCGAGTTCAGCAAACCGAAAGTACAGTGTTAATAAGTTGGTCAAATATTGCATTGTGGTTACGTCGCGTCGGCGCATTGACAACTTCCTGTTTCAAAATTGTTGGTGAAAAAACACGCAACTTACTGTTATGACGTTTTTACGGCTTATTATACATGGATAAAGCGTGGAACCGGTTTAAATATGTAGCTCGATCAACCAACGACACGTTTGTCGAGCCAAAAGGTAGTGATAACTCCCCCATGTGGCGAGAAATGCTTTGTTTACATTCTGTTTGTGTACCTGTTTTCATCCTGATTCGAAATTATGCAAACGTACGTAATATTAGAATTCTGCAATTGATGATGATTTTCCCGTGGTGGTTATTGAACTAAATCATACGTCACACGATTACGTCAAGTAAAATGTATAATATGTCGCGTGTCATACGTCTTAAAGATGCATAGTCTTGTCTCAATGGGGCTTAATTGAAATCGTTTCGTACTCATTGCATTTCGAACCAAAAAGTTATTTTCTTAGTATTACTGAAGTACAAATGTCAGCTAGCGCCTACAAATTGATGACCCATCATAGAGCCCTCCTCCAGTCCTTGCCCTTATTACTGAAGACAACGTCATTACGTGTCAGTCGTGTTAAGTTAGTCTTAACATTGTTTGGTTACACTTTAGTTAGAGATTTGGTTCTGTCCTAGTTTACCAGTTGAAAACATCTTTAATACTTTATTAACTGTTACTTACACTCACATGACTTGTCTTGTATGATAATTAAATTGCTTACCAGCTATTGATCTATATTTATTTTATTTTTATATATGGTTGTTCAATATTGATGGATATTGACCATGAGAAACAGGGGCGGATCCAGGATTTTTCTCCAGGGGGGGTCCAACTTTTGCCCACAAAATTACAGAAATATAATCCCTTTCCACATTCAAGCAGATGTTAGCCGTTTGTATCTGTTTTAACAAACGTTACCGGTTCTAACCACGAGGAGGTCTCCACTAATATAGATCCGGTTTTTTGTGTGTTTTTTTTAAAGTTTTTTTAGTATTTTTAAGAACAAATTGCGGAAAAAATCAAGCTAACAAGAATGACGTGCTGTTTTTACTCGAAAGCCAAACTGCACTGCAAATTCTTGATACATCAAATAACTCACTATTGCCTTAAATGACGTCACAAATATGAATATTTGCGTGTCAGCTATAAATATTTACGCAGCGTAGCAACAACCTGACATACAGCCTAGCACAGTCGCTTACACATTCATTACACGGGTGATTGATGCAATATTGAATTCAGAAAGACACACAATAACGATAAAAGTGAAGCTATGGAACATAATGTTTGATAAATTTATTATTCATTGATTAATGTTATAGAAAGCTGTCGATTGATCACGCTTGTTTATCATTTTTTTATTTTTTCCAGGGGGGGTCTGAGCCATTCCAGGGGGGGTCGGACCCCCCCGGACCCCCCCGCTGGATCCGCCCCTGAGAAAAACAGAACCGAAATAATCAAAGTTTGGTTAATTGTTGCAACCCTAGTTGAGGATTTAGTTTGTTTGACAGATCTGGCATTTAAAGAGGTTATAATTTGTATCAGAAACTGAAGCTTGTTTCAATTGCTATCTCTTAAATGCCTTGATTATGAAAGAAATGGTGTACAGTAGCTTAATCTGGGCCGTGGTCCAGTGGTTAGTGGGCTGGACTTGTAACCGGGTGATCCGGGTTCGATTCCCGGTCGCGGCAGGTCATACCCTTCCATGAAAATTTGACAAAAAATGTCGATTTTCCTCCACATGTGGAGAAGTTGCCGGCTCCTTGTGGAAGGGTAAGTTAGTACTGGTTAGAATTCAGTCCAGGAAAAACTGGTGAGGTGAACCGGCCGCCATATATAAGTTATAACTGAAATATCGTTGAGAAACGGCGTTTAACCCGATGAAACAAACAAACAAACAAACAGTAGCTTAATCTCATGATCTTGCATTGTCATTCTTTTAAAGTAGTTAAATTATTAATATCCACAACTTTGTGTTTCAGATTGCAGATAGACTCCAGTGTTATGAGATATGCATCCATACACTGTACAGTTTGAAATTTATCTGTATCCTTGGCTCAGAATTTATGCGACACTTCCTATAGAAGTGAACAAAATGGGACTAAAAATTGACAAACTTTGTGGCAGGAATGGATAATTCTGGACTAGTCACTCTCAACTTTGGTATGAATGTCGCAAACAGTCAAGGAGCAGCTACTAGTCAGATATTGCACCAGTTACCAGGTATTCAGCAGGTGTTTACCCAGAATACCCCATTAAAGTCGGCAGATGGCACTCAAAATATTGTTCAGCAAACCGTGTTGCCGGTCAACAACACTCCACAGACTGGAAACCCTACTGTCTTGGCTGCAGCCACAGGTCTTCAGTTTGTTGGACAGCCGGGTCCAGGATTTCTTGGACCTCAACAACAACATCCCCAGTTATTGACTCAACAGGCTGGTACCCAGCAGATACTTGGTAAGCACTATGTTTTATGCCATTTCTATTGAGTTTTAAATGCTTTCTGTCACCTAGATATCTAGTTCGCTGATTTGCAGATTGTGCTTAATTTAGGAATAAGCTATTAAATGATACCTGATTCAATTTGAATTTATGGCATCCAGTAAATTGTCCGATCAATAACTGTAGAAGCATTTGTCCAGTCATTACCAAATCTAGTCAGAATTTGTATGGGCATAAAATCTCGTACAAGTTTTATAACCAGCCATATCGCTCAAGTCACTCAGGAGTTACTGCCTTTTGATTATAGAAATTTCCTAAAATTTGTCTTGTTTTAACTCTGAGCTCTGACTTAGGACGGGTGTATTTTGTGACAGTTTGCCACTCTTGTTGATATTCCAAGGGTAAGAAAATATCCCCACTTGCCCTACTTTAAGGCATGAAATCCCTCTATTTAACCTACTTTTTTAGAGAAAAGAATTGCCCGACTTTTTTGGAAAAAGGTGACTTGACAGCCTGCATTGGTGTTTTTCCTGCTTCTGCATTAATATGCTGTCCAAAGATTTCTTAAATAATTGTTTGTTAGGCCTTTTTCTGTCCATTTTGGGAAAAAGATGAATTGGGAAAACACATATTTGGCTTTAGAAATGGGTCAGATAGTCTGACCCGTGGGAACTATAGAAAAAGGCCTGTTTGTGTAAGTATGCTGTTTGTCTAATTGATTCTCTTTATCTCTTCTTTAACATTTCAGGACCAAGAAGTATGTACGCTACAAACTACCAGATCATGCCGAGAAATTTCACTGTATTTAATCAAGGCATCCAGGGTCCTGCTGGCGTTGCCGTTCAACTAAGTCCGCAACAGATTGGGGCTGCAACATTGTCACCTATGGAACAACAACAACAATTCTTTCAATCAGCTGGTTTTGATTCACAGCTGGGTACTATACAACAACAAAATCAGCAACAAATTACGTTTCAGAACGCCAACTGTCAGTTTATGATCCAGAGCCCATCGCAGCAGTTGATGCTACAAAGTCCTAATCAGCAGTTTGCGTTGCCAAGTCCATCTCAACAATTTACTGTTCAAAACCAGAATCAATTTGCCGTCCAGGGACACAACATAGCGCAGTTTAATCCTCAACACCACATATTGACCCAGGGTCAAGGAAATAACGTAATTGTTCAAAACCAGACTGGTAGTATGATATTGCAGAGTGATAATTTCGTGTCTCAAGGTCTGAGTCAGAACGTGTTTGTGCCAAATCCAAGTATTGTTCAAAATGTAAATCCACAAGTTTATGGAACTGCTCAGAATGTGTTAACCAATCAAATCCCAGGACTCATCTCCCAGGCTCAAGTTGTAGCCAATCAGAATGTCGGTATTATTTCTGTTAGTCATCCCCTACCTGCTCCAAATGGCAGTGCAGATAACCTTGGAAAATCAAACATCCATAATTCCGGCATAACCAACGAACAGATGCAACTGCTAGCTCACATTGCCAACCATGGAACCGACGTGAATAATACCAACTTGCCTAATCAACAAAACTTAGTGCAACAAGTGACGAGTCAAAACCAATCCTTACCCAGTTTTGGACATTTTCTTTTACATCACCATATGCAAAGTTTGCCACACCCTTTTTTGCAGAATCTTGGCATCAGTACCATGGCAACGGACGATGGAACCAGAAAACAAATAGCACAATCAGGGATGACTGTTTCACCTCCGACAAACCCTAGTGGATTGATAACGGTGAATATCAGTTCGAATTCCGGCCCTACGAATTTTAAAACTAGCACTGACAATATAAATGCTGAATTCAATAACTGGAACATCGGCCAGTTTGTGAATCAATCCGGTGTCGTTCAGAACAGTGTTGCATCTGGTGTAAATACTCAACAATCAAAAGGTGCTGACGTAAAGATAAGTGTTCAGACATTGTGTTCTAGTAAAGTATCTAATTCAGTCCATACTTCGCAGGTTGTGTCCTCTACAACCAACGTGCTTTCAAAGGGACCCACACCATCAAAAGCGTGTACAAGTGAGGATTTTAGTGGTGTGAGAACAGTTTCCATGGGAATAGACTCTGTTAAACCAAGCCATGTCCAACATGAGAAATCACCACAGACAGCGATATCTTCTACGCATGCCCCAACCAGTCTGAATACCATCGTTGTACCCTATGGCTGGGTGAGAGCATTAGAAGGAGATTCTATTGTTTACTATAGGTAATTCAAGCTTTCTTAAATGATAGGCAAACATTTATTAGTCGAGTCATCATGGAATTTCAGCATTGACTTTTACTAGCCCAAATTCCCTTTTTGTCTGAAAATATTAAATATAGACAGGGACCCAGTTCCTAGGCAACTTGGGCAATGAAGTTGCCATTTGTTCATTTCACCAATTTTCAAAAGTTGGCCGAATAAAAATCGCAGTGAACTCCTTGGGAATGTTATTAAATTTTAAACAATATGGGCCTATGTCACAGTATGTGTAATCAAGCAAGACGTCTAATTGTATAAACTTACCTATTATCAAGTTTCCCCACGCTTTTCAACAATAATAAACCGCAATATTACATACATGTTTACATCTTCACATAGGTTCATTGTATATAAATATTGCATATATACAGTAAAACCTCCATAATAAGACCACCCTTTGGACCCTTGAAAATTGGTCTTAATATTGAGTCAATGAGGTGGCCTTAATATTGAAGCTGAATAAAGAGCAAAACCATGAAATAGACTTGAAAATTGTGTTCTGAATATTGAGGTGGTCTTTAAGTAAGATTCTATGGTACTTTATATCTATTTCAGTCCTACTTGTACCAGACTAACGTCGACAGAAAGTGTGAAGCAGTATTTGGTCGCCGACGGTACGTGTAAGTGTGGTTTAGAGTGTCCACTCCATGTCGACCGAGTGTTCAACTTCAACAGTGAGGTCATTAGCATTAAATGGAATCCTTCGTTCTCAAATATCAAGGATGCGGGCAATCCTTGCAATCACAAACGAAAATATTCGGCAATCTCGTCTAGTCAGTCTGTGCGATCGTTTGGAATTACTCGACCCGAGGTTTCCATGGTAACCAGTAGTGGACTGATGTCACCCCGAGTCTCAAGTACGGTACAAGAGACCCAAGCCCTGAGTATGTAATATTTTGTCTTATATTTCCCTCGAGGTTCTTTTCAGCTGTTTTATTAGTCGTTATTTGGCTATATTTCCAATGCCAAAAAGTATATATTTTTCCCAATTTGAATGAAAAAATTCCCCAATAAATCTGAAGAAAAAGTTTTTGTTCAATTTAGCCAAAAATTGACAAAGTTAGAGGCATTTCTCTCACGGGCAGTTTATATTTAAATAGCAATTGCTGATTAATTAACCGCTTCATCCTTTACTTTTGTTCCTAAAGATTTGCTATAATTTCTAGATTTTTTCCCTAATTTCTAAGTTTAATGCAAAGCAATTTGAAGGGTTTGGGTCATCTTCCCAAAATAGCCAAAATAAACCCTCGCTTATTTTTAACTTTGCATTTGTCTAGAAATTTCGTTCATATGTTACTTAATAGGCTTAAAATTTGTGCAATTCACAATAATCAGTATTCCAATATCGGTTTTGTCAAAGAGATACTGGATAATTATATCCTCTGTGTATTATGATGCTACAGGGCACACAAGCTTTGAATCACTTGTACTCATGCATTGCAAATATTTTGTTCTCGCAGTTGTTTATTGACAAATAATCGTAATTTGATGATTGTTTGTTGTAATTAAATTACGTTAATTTTACTTTTTCTGAATTTGGTGGCATTATTGCTAATTTTCATATTTCTAAATTGTAAATTTACGAAGTGTTGACTTTATTGTTTTACACCCTAACTTGGCTCTAGAGATTTTGTCAAAGAAACTTGTCCCGGACTAATGGAAATGTAAAATTTGACTTGTCCGACATAGGAAACTAGTTGTCCGAGAATATCGGTCAATTTATACACAATGATAGCTCCACAATCTATAATTAATAATCACATGTATGTGTTTGTGGGATTCTAATGTTTGACTTACAACTGAACAATTGCTGATGTTGGTTAGCTTTAAAAACAGACTTGTCTGGGACTAACTTCAACGCTACTGTTGGTAGCCCGATTCAGCATTAGACTAGTCTGGGACATCGGGCATGGATTTCTAGAACCCTGCCTAATTTTACAAAGTAAGAAAAACAGTGCCATTATTTTTTTCATGTCAAATTTTGTAGACCAATGGTATGCCTCTTTGTATTTCAGTAGACGGTAACAAGCGACGGAAAGTTGTCCGGGACGAGACTTTACTAACTTCTAATAATGCAAATAGTTCTACTGTTGATCTCACAAACAATATAAAAGAATTACCTGAATCTTCAATGGGTAGTGATGCTGTTAATATAAGCTGTGATTCTGTGAAAAACTCAGATAAAGGCGCGGCAGACATGACTGCAACAGATGATGTCGTGTCCACAAGTATGCTAAGTTCTAGTAATAACACGACTGAACCTGAAGTTAGTGATAACACCAAATCTTCATCTGTAAATAAGGGTAAAAATGATATGCAAAATGTCAAACATAGTGAAACATCTGATACAGGAAGAGTGTTTTTGAAGGATATTAGCAGAAGCATTCCAAAGCAGTTAGTTTTGTCGGAAACGAATTGCAGTACGAAATGTGATGTCATAACTAGCAGTAACAAGAAAATCGACGTGATATGTTCCCGATTGAGTGGTGGTATAAGTGTGACCGATTCTACAAAAATTGAGAGTAGTTCAAGCCTGAAGTCTCCAGCTTACTCTAAGACTGACCATAAATTATTGTCACCAAAATCGGCGTCAAGATCAAGTTCTAGAGGCTCTGCTCAGTCGAGACATTCGGCGGATACTCTTTCACCAAGATCGGAAAGGAACGTTTCATCCACAAAAAATATAGATAGGCTGCTGACTTCTGGAAGTGACCAAAGATTTACGGCTGAAATGTTCACACATTTTATGAATTTTTGTGGCTTGACTAATTCCAGTATTCCCCCGGTGTTGCCGCAAAATATTATTGGAATTCCAGGTTCTGATACTTTGTGTAAGGATACCTTGCACACTGGTTTTCCACTGGTAAATGATGCTATCAAGTCCGATTTGATAAAATTTCCCATAATGCCTCAGAGTCCTTTTGGCCCTTTGCAAGCGAATATATTGGCAAACCTGCACAAGCTTACAAGTCCTCCGAACCAGCAAGTGTTTCCGTCGTTGAATATACCTGGATTGCACGGCAAGCATTCTAGTGCTTTTCATCATGATAGCAAGACCAGTCTGCTTGGGAGTTCTCCTGTAAGATCTGGGTCGGTCGGCCCTTTCCCATCATCACTTTTTGTCAGCACTGCTGGATTGTGTTCGCCGAGTATTTCTGACATAATATTGCCGAGTCCAAGTAAGAAATCCAAGGGAAAGAAAGGTGGCGACGCTAAAGTTGAGTCTTCTAAGAATATAGAAAGTATATTTGATAGTGATGAACCTCCTCCAAATGTTGATGTCAGTCAACTGAAGGATAAAGGACATGGGCCAATTCCGAAAGAAAAGATGGCTTCATTTATTGAAGATTCCTCCGAATTTCCAAAGCAACAGAGTGATCTTATGAGTAAGTCTATATCTTCAACAACTTCCAGTCCTGTTAATGAATGTGCAATGTCAAAGGAATCTTGCCCGGTAGACAGTCAGTCTGAGAAGACGAGATCAGATTCGGCTTGTTCCGATAGGTTGAATAGTCCGTGTCCGATGGACAGGGATGTTGCTGAAGTCTCAGATGATGTACCCACTTCAGAAAGCTTACCGGCAGTGAACTCCAGTGTTTTAACTAAAGATTCAAACAGTTTCAGTACCACAAGTATAACAAACAGTGGCGCCAAAACATGTGTATCGTTGATACATCAGCTCTCCACTGGTACGTCAGTCGTTCAGTCATTGCCTGTGGCTAGTGCTCCACCAACCCCTACAACTGTGGTCCATCATACTCCTGGCTCGTTATCATGCCATCAGATGTCTCTAATAAAAGCTCGGCAGCATGCTCTTGGTTTGAAAGATAATATTAAAGACCCCTCGACAGAGAGTTTTCTACATCCTCTAGCAGCCATTTTGAGTGATCCAACTATTGGGCAAGTTTTCCAGCAAATGTTTCCAGAAGTTGCGCAACAAGTTCTAATGCATTCGTTTGATATACATAAGTCCAATACACCAGATATGTCTGTTGACTTAGCAACGGGATTGAAAAGCAAGAAACCAACTGTGGCTCCAGCGATACCTGGCCATTGTTCCGCAACCTCCACTACACCTGTGTCAGCCGTGTTGAGTGCTCCATATCAGAAACCTGGTTTTCCCGTGCAGCCTATAATTAGTAACATGTCACAAGGGGAATTCCCAGCTAGTACTTTATTATCAGCTGCTGCAAAAGCTCAGTTAGAATTTCAACAGAATCAGTTTGGAATGTTGATGGCCCAACAGCTTCGAGGAAGTATACCGGGTGCTTTGTTGCCACTTCAGATTCCTCCTAGAAATATAACTGCAACTATGCATAATGTAATAAATTCAAGTGCAATGATTCCTACAGTGGGGACTGGTGTGAATATACCGTTTGTTTCTGTCGCAAAACAAGGATCTATTCCTGTTACCAGTGTCACTTTTACCAGTCTTGATTCTCCAATGACATCCACTTCTGTTGTTAATGAGAAATTTAAACCAAGAGTTGGTACACAGAAAATATCGGAGCTACTTAACCGCAACAAACCAACTGGACATCAAGACGCAGAAATGACGAACTTAATCCATCTACTGCAAAAACCTGAGCGTCCAAATCTGCATGGGAATGACATTTCCAAACTGTCTCATATGCTACAAGGATCACAGGTGCCTGTAACCTCGTTATCCAGTCAGACGAATATTCCTTTAAATATGAACAATAGTTCTCTGGTGGCCCCATTAGGACATCTGATTGCTCACGGTCAAGGTCAAAATGTTGATATGCCAGCTGTAAATCCACATTTAATGCAGATGTATAACACCCTTGGAATACCAATCAACTGTGAAGTGATGACCCAGAAACCAATAGTGCGATCAGCTGGGCCTGCTGTTGAGTCTACCATGCAGAGAACCAGTCTAAACCAATTTGTGGCCCCTAGTGTACAGTCTGGTTCCCAGTTTCCATGTAATGTGTCAGGATCAGCGACTAGTTTACCTCTACTTGTTCAACAACCTGATTTGGGTACCACAGGCATTGTGCAGAACGCACAACAATTTGTCCCAGTGTTAGATGCTGCAAATGGTAGTGGCCAAGTGTTTAATTTACAAGGCATTCAGCCAGCAAATGTTCAAGGATTATTGCAACCAACTCATTTTAGTATGCCTTCAATGAGTCTCGCCAATGATGGAGTTTTAGCTAGACAGTTAAACCAGGGCGTGGCTGTACCTACCACTCTATCTGATGCACCCCATAATCAGGTTTTGATCAGTAATAACTTACCAGGAAGTTCAACCAGCTCTCCCGATGTGATCAACCTACTAAACATGCATCACACCATTGGCAGTGGCACCCATCTGACAGCGATGCAGTTACAGACGTTGCAGCTGCAGCAGCAGTTACTGCAACAACTGCAACAGGTCCAAGGTATGCAGAATCTGATAAGTCAGTACAATCTTCAAAATCAGAGTGTGACAAACAGTCCCAGTGGATTGAAGAAAGAATCAGTTGTACCAGTTCCTCAGAGTGATGCTGGTAATACCGCAGTCACAGCTAGCACAAATAGTGCAACTCCTACTGGAGGTAACAACTTGAATGATACCACTTCTTCTGTAAGTAACAACCAAGCAGCTGCAAGTGATTCAAGTACTACTGGACCTAACTCAAAAAAGTCTGCAGTTGACACTGAAGGGCAGACGTCGTTGAGGAAATCTTGTAATATACGTGTGATAGCTGCAGCAGATACTACTGAAGACTGTAGCACTAAGACTGTTGATATTGGTACAGAAACTGATGCTTTTGTTGAAGACAATTCTGAATCGGACTTGGAGGAAACTGCTAACTCCGAAGGGAACACTACAAGTAAATCTGATGAAGATGTTGAAAATGATGGGCATGAAGAATCAGATATTAGTGAGGAAAAACTTGATAGTATTGTCTCCACAGAGGCTCTAGATGACAATAAAATACTGTCTCCTGTAATAAGTTCTGTCTCTAGAAAGACAACAGCCAATACTTGCTTAGCCATTGCAACACAAAAAGGTAACTCGCGATCAAGTGAAATAGAATCCAGAGTCTTCAGTGAAAAGTCCAGTTTAGCTCGGAGTCAGAATCTGTCAGCTGAATTAACAAAACCAGCTGGTGGTGAACTGAAACTGAGAATAAAAAGGAAGCATTTGTTGCATACAGACAGTATGCATGAAGGAAAGTCTGGACAAACAAAAAGAATAAGAATTAAGGAGAGGAAATCTCAATCATATCTGATCGTGAAGAAAGCATTGCGATCATCAACCTTGGCTGCAACGAAAGCATCTACATCGTTAGCAGCGAAATATACGTCAAAGGATAAACTGTTAGTGAAGAGACCAGTGAAACCATCTAGTGACATTGGTGGGAAAGCTTCTTTGACTACTTCTTCTTCTTCATCAAAACCTTCCACTGTGTTACCTACAAGTTCTAGTGAAAGCTATGAGTGTGATTCATCCATTGATTCGTTGTCTGGTTCTGTGACTGAAACAGATGACAGAGATGTCCCTGAAAAAGACAGTATAACCAGTCGAATAGCAGCAGCTTTGTCCAGTCAAAAAGGTCTGTGGCAATTGTCCAATCAGAAGAAAGAAGAGGATTCTACTAGTAAGGCAACTTGCTCTAGTTCATTGGTTGAGCCTGGCAGAAAAAGAACAAGATTGGATAATGCAGTAGATGATGACGGGAACGAAGGTTTGTTATTAGTTATTATTAGGGATGTCAACGAATATTCGTTCATAACTTCGAATATTCGAATCCTGTTTCAATATTCGAATAATCGGAAAAATATACTTTAATAGTAACCATATATATATCGTAAAACCTCAATAATACGATCACCCTTGGGACCTTTGAAAACTGGTTTTGAGTTGGTCTTAATATTAAGGTTGAACAGAGATCAGCAAAACAGTGAAAATGGACTCAAAAATTGTGTTCTTAATTTTAGATGGTCTTATTATTAAGGTGGTCTTTAAGTGAGGTTTTACGGTATCTGATGTTGAATTATTTTTCTGAAAAATTGTATCCCTTCTTTGTTGGTGTTAAGATTTTGAAGTATTATTTCTGCAGTATTGTTAAAAGTGATAATTACTTGTTATTCGTAACATGTTAGTTACAAACAAGCTGCACTACCATGTTGGTTGGCCTTAGCTTGACGCCTTGAGGGACACTTGGGTGGAAGGGTTGTGTATTTGTGCCTTTCCAGCTTATTACTATTGTCAATATAAAGCTGACCAATTGTTTTGGTCCAAACTTGGTGTTTTTAAAAACCTACAGTTGTCTTTTTATATGATTTATAACCTGTCTGACCATAAGTGTTTGTGAATTCTGATGAACAATTTTTTCTGGATAAAAAAGTATTAATTGGTTTCATTAACTGGTAAATTTTCAGTAGTTCAAGAGAAGTCACCTGCTGTATCATGTTCATTTCATACTGGAGATCTAGTATGGGGTCAGATTAGGGGATTTCCATCATGGCCTGGTAAACTTGTAGGGGACAGCGAGTTGAAGAATGGTGAAACTGTGGAAGAAGGAAAAGTAAGTTGTTATACATGTCATGATGTGGCAATGGGCGCGTTTGAAAGAGTAATATACTAAGTAACGAAAATAGATTGAATGATAAACACGTTATTTCACTTAAGTAAGTACGTTTTACTGTGAACTGTGGTTTTTTAACAATGATCAGCTAAGCACAATAACAAACTTAATCATCAGACATGAGAATTCTCTGCGGATTCGAGGAAATCCACGGATTTGACGTTCGCAAAGGCCATTTTTGAGACAATTTAAGCCATGAATCATGGATGCTTCAAAACCAGGAGCTTCAGCAGCCTCCTAGACTCCTTGCCTAATTTTCAGCTGATTTTGAAATTTTGCATTCTCATGCCTGATGTATGGTGCTAAGAATTTTCTTAAGCATTTACTGTGGAATTGGGGCATGCTTCTACTAAATATTATAGGAGGCGAAGTGGTCGAGGGGTAGAGCGCCTGACTCCTGATCCGAAGGTCGTGAGTTCGAGCCCCGCGATGAGCGGAGTTTGATCACGAACTTCACAATCCCTAAATTTGGCGCGAGTACTGGTTTGTAGCCAGGAAGCAGTCATCGAGAGTGATTAGTATAAGTTGTAAGAACTTGTTTCACAATCGATGTAAAATAAATAAGTTTGAACTGAACTAAAAAAAAAAAATATTTAATGTGAACGCTTTGTAATGTATAAAGTCTAACCTAATTGTATTTCAGGTACTGGTTAAATGGTTTGGAGATAATACTATAACGCAGGTTGAGCCGAACAAGTTGAAGACGTTGTCTGAGGGCCTGGAAGCTCATCATAGAGCAAGAAAGAAACACAGACGGTATATACGATGTATCTGTTGTAAATTTTCTGGCACTTTGTGGTTCATATTTGACTTGCGTTGATATCATAGTCCTAGATCTATCTTAACTTTTTGTTTATTTTTGAAGTATTTCACAGGGGTTCCATAAGGGGCTGAATTTCGAGGGTCATTTTGATAATTTTTGACGGTAAAAGTTTACCCTTCAGACAGAAACCTGAGGGTCAAAATGTGGCTTTTTGGAAATTTCAGGGGTCAAAAGGTCAACTTCAGGGTCAAATGGAACCCCTGAATTCATGTTTTCTGCTGGGTTGCTACTGTAACTTATTTTTTTTCATATGTAAATCAGTGGTTAGGAAATTCTGCTTGGTCATACTTGCATTTTGTTTGTTTTGTAAATTTATGATGCAAATAGTCATCTTTCATCAGTGTATGGCTGCATCTTTTTATATGATGATGGCGCATGGCACAGATGTCATATTTTGCATTCTCCTGAGAAATGTTTTTGTTTTAAATTAACGTAGCAAAAATCGTTGCTTTTGTAGTTTGGAGAAAATAGATATTTCATATTTTGCCTTTGCTTTCGTTTTTTATGGACGACTTGTAAAATATTGCTCTCTGATGTCTGATAATGAAGGCAGATTTTCAATCGTACACACCTGTATTTTTATATGCTTGTATTTTACAGTGGTAGGAAGATGAACAGTAATCTAGAACAAGCTATCCAGCATGCTATGACGGAATTAGACCGACAAACTGCGTCCACTGACAATGAGAATAAGACATCTAGCGTGAATGAGATGGTTGTAAAATCTGTGAAACTTAAACAAAAGAAATGATACTTCACTGTAAGTTAACAGAACATGTACGGATTGCATTGACTGCATGCCCTTACTTGAAAAACAAAGAGTGTTGACAGTAGGACAGCGATGAGGGCGATGATTCATCTGCATGTGAATTGAAAACAGAAACTATCGGAGGGATTTGCTTATGTTAAACATTATATGCCCGTGTACACTCGTCTGTGCAATTTTAATGTGTTTTCCTTGTGAGGCTTGAAATATATCTATTTACGAAGGGAGTGAACTCTAGACATTTTGAAATTAATTTCTTGGGTTGTAATATATCTATTTACAAAGGGAGTGAACTCTTGGCATTGAAATTAATTTCATTGTTTGTGATATATCTATTTACAAAGGGAGTGAACTCTTGGCATTGAAATTAATTTCATGGTTTGTAATACTGTATACCTATTTACAAAGGGAGTGAACTCTAGGCATTTAAATTAATTTCATGGTTTGTAATATATCTATTTACAAAGGGAGTGAACTCTTGGCATTGAAATTAATTTCATGGTTTGTAATATATCTCTTTACAAAGGGAGTGAACTTTAGGCATTGAAATTAATTTCATGGTTTGTTATGTATCTATTTACAAAGGGAGTGAACTCGAGGCTATCGTCTGTAAAATATCTCTTTACAAAGGGAGTGAACTCTAGGCATTGCAATGAATTTCATGGTTTGTTATGTATCTCTTTACAAAGGGAGTGAACTCTAGGCATTGCAATGAATTCATGGTTTTAACTGTGGCATATTTAAATGATATATTTTACCATGATTTGGTTATGTACATTGAATGTGTAATGATGCACACAGCTGTTATTTTGTTGTTGTTTGTTTGTTTTGTTGTTTCCATGTGTTACCATGGTAGCATAAGTGCTATAGACGAGGCTTTTACAAATACTTGAGTGCTTTTCTTTATTTTTACGCAACATTTTACCTGAGAATTTTCCTTTTACAAAACCTGTATATTGTTATATTTTTCTCTTGATTGTTCTATTATGCAAGTGCTAAAGTCATATACGTTTTACATTTCCAGAGATTGAACAAATGAACTATTTATTTGCTTTTTTTGTCTTACTTTCTTTTTGAACAAATACTTTAGACTGGTGTTGAAAATATGAAGACTGTTGTTTCTGTTGTTAATGTATTTTGTTGATGCAATTCTGTGCTAAATTGTTTGCATTGATATTGTTTGGTAAGTCATTTTTTGCACCCGCAGGGCTCTAGAAATCCACTAGCCCGACGTCCCGGACAAGTCTAATTGCTGATATGGGCTACCAACAGTTGAGTTGAAGTTAGTCCAAGACGAGTCTGTTTTAAAAGTTGATTATCATTGCACATTCTAAATGTCTTATGAAAATCATGCATTACCGAAATTGGTGACAATTCAAAGAAACTGTCAGCAAATTTTCTCGGACAACTAGCATCCCATGTCGGACTAGTCAAATTTAATTTGTAAAACATTTCTAGAGCCCTGAGTCCCGATGTTCATGATGTAAGTTGTTATATATGGGTCCTTCTGCTTACCTAGCTGTGTCAGTCATGTTATAGATATTCGGCTATTGATTCTTATAACTACATATCTAGCTACACAAGAAATGCAGAGTGTTTCTATAGTATAGCACAATTAGCCTGTAAACAGAAATTGAAATGAGACTATTACATTCAGTTTTACTGTATATCTCTTGAATTTATTTGTGTTTTCTTTAGTTAGGCAGGACTTGTGCAGAAAATCCGAACACAATTTTGAGGTTTAGACTTGTAATGTTTTTGACAAAGACTACAATTCACCAACAGCAATGTCATCAACTTTTTAGGTCTAATACGAAAGCAATTGTTGTTCCACAATTTTTAGAAAAGAACGGCTGTTTCTATTATGTAAAATTTGAGTGTTATGTTCATAGTGTATAACATGCTGGGTCTTTTTTTTCCGTTCCAGTCAAACTTGTGTTCATCAACATTGTATGTGCATTTTCTATGTTCATGAATTTGCACAAATTTTATTTGTTATGATCAAATCCAGGGGTGAAAGCTTGCCTATCTGCATGTAAATAAGAATGAAATTGGGCTTTTGAATTTTCCCCCAAAATTGATACTTACTTAAGGATAATAGTTCAAATTTTCTTAATATTATATTTATTCTTACCTATGGTTGTGACCTGTATGTCTGTGTGTGTTCGTTACTTCCACTCAAATCATGTCGGGCACATAGGATAATACAGGTCAAGTTCGATATGGGTTACAATTCACTACTTTTTTTAGGAGTTATTGCCCTTTTTTGTACTTAAAGTAATATTTATGTTCAGATGAGCCTGATACATCTTTAAAAAATTGGTTTTCCACAATTTTGCTTTAAAACTATTTGGCCTTTACAAACAAAGTGTTTGCATTCTACTGAAAAGTGGGGGCATCTGTTGTATGATAAACTTTCCGCTTGTGTTTTTCTCTGCAGTATGTGTTCAACAACTAAATGCCTGTGTTTTGTATTTGATTTAGTTCTGCCTTTTTTGTGCTATGAAGCTCTGTATTTATTTGTTGTTTTATTTTTGCTTGTTTTAAGTTTCTATGATTTCTGTTTTACAGTATATAAGGCCTTTATATGTTATTTCCTGATTACGTCTTTGTGAGATAACGGAATACGGAACGCCTGTGAAGAAAAAATCGGGTAGAAGAGATACTGTGAACCTAGTTATTATTTCGGGCTTGGTCATGACTGCTGTTTTGATTAGCCGTGACTTTAACACTTCGGTTCTTGTGTACGGGTTTTTTTCGAGAGGCCATTTACTGTTAATCTCTTTATTTTCGCGATAATGTAATTTTCGCCTTAATTCACAAATCCAGAGACTCGCGAATTCAGAATTCTCGCGCAAATATGTTTGTCGCAAATAAATGTACGAATTTGGTGCATATCCAAAATTGTGTATAATCTGTTATGTGTAATCAGCGATGTGATTGTGTAACAATTAGATTCGTAAATTGATATTCACACAACGTCACAAACCATTTCTGTCAATCCTAAATTCGCGACGAAGGAAAGAAGCGAATTCATCCTTTTGCGAAATACTTCAGGGCAAGACTTTCACGAAAATTTAATCCCTCGTGAAAATAAAGTGATTTACAGTATCCAAAAATGAAGAATTTATTAAGGATGGCCTTAATGTCATATTTTATCCAACAGGGACGTTATTCATGTCTATGCTAATACTGGCCTTAAAATGTATCTCGTCTGTAACAGACCGCAATTTGAAGGAAATGGCTTTCTTTTCTTTTTTCGTAATTTGTGTTTTTAAAGTTTTAAATATTTTTCTTGTGTGCCATATTAATCTCTCTTACTTGTGTATTTTAATATCATTATTATGCTTAGATCTGATTGTGTATTGTAAATTGATCAATATATATATATTTACTGTTCCTTGTTACATTTACTGTATGATATTTTTGTTTATAAATCTTATTATTGTTAAAGATCTTTAATGAGAGAAAAATATGCAAATTTTGCTTTTTATTGTGACTTGTTGATACTTTTTAGAATATAGACCCTTAACCATGTTTATAGATTGTTGCATTAATGTCATGAATACGATAATGTTACATTGTTGGTGAAATCGCGGACATTGTTGCATTAATGTCATGAATACGATAATGTTACATTGTTGGTGAAATCGCGGACATTGTTGCATTAATGTCATGAATACGATAATGTTACATTGTTGGTGAAATCGCGGACATTGTTGCATTAATGTCATGAATACGATAATGTTACATTGTTGGTGAAATCGCGGACATTGTTGCATTAATGTCATGAATACGATAATGTTACATTGTTGGTGAAATCGCGGACATTGTTGCATTAATGTCATGAATACGATAATGTTACATTGTTGGTGAAATCGCGGACATTGTTGCATTAATGTCATGAATACGATAATGTTACATTGTTGGTGAAATCGCGGACATTGTTGCATTAATGTCATGAATACGATAATGTTACATTGTTGGTGAAATCGCGGACATATAAACCATCGATAATAACGTCCTACTATGTGTGTTAAGATTTGTTCGAACTCTGGCGAGCAGCACGATTTTCTTCTGAGATCAAACCCACAATAAAAAATTTGCGATGTCCGCCATCTTGTTTCTGATTCGAGACAAGTTGACATTTTGATCCGCCATAATCGTCATATTTAAATTTGTTGAAGTCTTGATGAATATAATTTTAAATTATTATATTTAGACAATTAAGAATTACACAGATCAATAGATGATTACACGGACATTTAAGCGCTAATCAACAGAGGAAGAAACAGACCGAAATGAACGTAGATAGCCGCCTATTGCCGTTCAGATATTTGGTGGAAATTCACGAAACTTACCAAGCGTGTGCTTAGGATTGTGGATAAATTATTTCTTGTTATGGTTTCACCGATATCAGCGTGTTTCCAATCCATGGTTTATATGTCCGCGGTAAAATTTAAGACAAAACCATTCTGAAATTATTTTTAAAAAATACGAGGATTTCTTATGGCGATCTTGTTTTTATTACTGTATATACGTTTATTGAAACACTATATTTTTAAATACTTATCCAATTATTAATTCTTAAAAGGATTACTGGCATGTAAATTTATTTATATATATTTCTCTGTCCAAGACAGATTGGCTTATACCGGTGTTAGTTTCAGGGGAGGTAATCCACTGCAAGTCCTTGAAAGGGGAGATAAGGATATATGTATTGATAGAATTTCTCTGTTTTATTGAATAAATACTTATTTACTATTGTCATATGGTATATAGATAAAGATGTCACGTTTCCAATTAAAGGATTTAATTAAGGTTCGCACATGTTACCTAGGTACATTTCAGGGGCTCAATGCAACACTGTCGTAACTCCTATGTATTTTTATAGGAGTTACGACAGTGTTGCATCGAGCCCTCGATTTGTGGATGTGCTAAATGAAATTTTGTTTCAGTCTTTTTCACTCGATATTCTATGAGCATTAAGTACCCTATGCAGTTGGAAAACAAATTTGGAAATAAAAAAACTGAGATGGTTGATTGGTGAAGTTTGAGAGTGAAGTTGAAAACAAAATGGTTGTGATGTTTGGTGATTTCTTTTCATCTTTTATATTGAATATTAATGGCATTTATTTATTTCTGATGAGAATCATGTTTGAATTGATATACTTTGATAATGTTCAAGGTCTGAGGTTCTGAATCTGAGATTGATGATTAGTCTCAAAACTCAAGCCTCTGATTGGTTGGTTCTGAGCACAGTCTGAACTCTGATTGGTTGGTTCTGAGCACAGTCTGAACTCTGATTGGTTGGTTCTGAGCACAGTCTGAACTCTTGATTGGTTGGTTCTGAGCACAGTCTAACAATTGGCCAATTGCGAGACTGAATTCTGAGACTGGTGTTCAAATCAGTTTTAGAACTCTGGGCCAAGTTATATATCTTCATATTGTTTAATCATACAAACAGAACTATATTGCACAGAATTTGCCTACAGTTAAAAAATTCTTTAATTCATCAATTTGGCTTAATCCTCTTTTTTATATCTTCATATTTTTTCAAATTCATAAATAGCTTTCAGAAGGAAATAATTTCCGAACTTTGTTTCAGTCATTTAATCAGTCTTGAAAATAAATGTCTATTATAGATATTAGTGTATTTTTGTGAAAAAAATCTTCTTTTATTAAAAGCTCAGTTTTGGATAATTATGGGTGAATTTTATCTACATCTATAAAAAATAATTAGAATAATGTGTCATATATAAAGATAATTAGTTTGGAAGATTTATTTTGAAAAACATTTTGAAATAATTAAAAAAAATGGTAGATGATTTCAAGCTTATGCCATGCTTTTCATAGGAATTGAACAATTATGATGTTAATTGATTTGGTGTTTGAATTTTACATTGTTCTGAGCAAAGTTTACAATAACTTTTGTTTAACCATAAGTGATTCTTCCTTGTAGTTCAAAATTCTTATGGGAAATGTTCCTATATTGGCCGTATTTTGTCAGAGTATAAGTATGTTATTTTGTGTCATTAAAACTCTTAAGTTGACTTAGACTTTTGTTATTTTGTCCAACAATATATAATGTTCCATTTTCCACGTCTGTCATCCTTGGTACCCAGGCTATTCATAACATATATGATACACTCGTCAAACTGACTGTAAAAATCTCGTACTCATGAATAATTCATGTAGTGAAATCCAGCCATTTGATTGGCTGCTTGACACACACCTTATGCGATACGTAAATTTCCGAGGAGTTACGGATGAAATCACGGTTTGAGCGATAGCTCTTCACAAAGGAGATTCCTTCTTTTTTGTAATAGTCCATTTTATTGGTCGAGAAATGCTTATGAATATTCATGTATTTAATATATGTTATGAATAGCCTGGGTACTGAGGATGCACGATAGTATGAGGCTTACAAATCCTCTAATTGAATAAAATTTCTGTTTAATACAACTCCATCCATTTTCCTGCTTGGATACATTGTCATTTAGTTTAAACTTATTTAGTTTACATTGATTGTGAAACAAGTTCTTACAAGATATACTAATCACTCTCGATGACTGCTAACCAGTACTCGCGTCAAATATATGGTGTGTGAAGTTTGTGATCAAACCCTGCACATAGTGGGACACGAACTCACGACCTTCAGATCAGGAGTCGGACGCTCAATTCTGATGTCTGGGATAAGTAAGCATTGATTCGTAATTGTCAATTAATACATTAATGAACTATAATTATAACTTAGAAAAACTAATTTTAATTTACCATTTCATTATGCTTTACTTTCTGTCTGACATTGTGACAGAAGATAATACAATGTACACTCCTCAGAATAGTTCTTTCCCTTTATCCTAACTAGAGTTCTCTCCCTTTATCCAAACTAGATTTCTCTCCCTTTATCCATTCCAGAGTTTTCTCCCTTTATCCATTCCAGAGTTCTCTCCCTTTATCCCTTCTGTAATATAATTACATATAGTACTAATGAACACCAACGATAATCTGGAATGATCTTACCTCCAACAAAACGTAAACTTGACAATGCGGTGCCGGTTATATCTCGAGAAAGTTGTTCAAAATTCATTTATTTTGATGAATATTATCATGAGTTTGCCTCATAAACATGGGGACTCGTTTGGACATAAAAGTATAAAAAGTGAGTACGGTCGAAGTCCATTAATGTCATTCATTTTGTTCAAACTATTAATGATGAAGCGTAAATATTTCGGAGTAAATTATAACGGGAGTTGACAAGTATTTAAAATTGTTGCAAAATGCCCGCAAAAATCACATAAATTTGACTATATATAATTCGTGACCTTTTATCAGCGTAAATTACCATATAAACAAAGCAAGTTATTTCAAAAACATTGCCTTAATAGTTCGTTCATCCTTACATCGGGGACACAATCTCACCAGATTTTTTGGCTTTTCCGCGTGATTTCAGTTTATTTGTCAACAATATGGTCATAAACATACAATGTTTGAACGGTCGGTTGACCAGCCCGACCCTCGGGCAGTGTGATCTACCTGATTACTGGAGACATAAAATCTAGATATAGCATTGACAATGATCGGACATAGCATGTGGTATTTACTGATACATATCAGCGATAGACAAGGGGAACATTTTGTAACCAATTCATTTTAGTTATTTACATGGATGTGAGATAAACTTTGATGTGTACATTATTCACAATACACAATGAGTTGGAATACGTGCATTATACTATTTTCATTATTTCTGTTTTCCTGTCTCCCCTTCACTGGTAAGTTTGTTCGTTTTTTCTCCATTTCTTCCAAAATGTATTAAAAATAATTTGAGGCTCGAGCGCTGAGTGGTGTAAATATCCGGCGATGTAACGCCTGAAGTCGCAACCCATGCTTTTTGAGGACGCTGGGATCCAAGGAGGTAATGAGTAAAAGCACTTTTGTTTTTATGACTTTTTATTCGCCGCTGAGATTCATTTTTGTAACTTACTTTTGCTACAAACGGGTACTTATTTCAATCGGGGTGTTTTCATATTGTCTTCACCGGAATTTTTATCACGACGTTAATTGTTAGTGTGCCTTCGGAATTTGGACCAAATGTTCTATGTTAAAAGACAACTGATTAAGGCATATAAATCGCAACTTCTTTTACAGATATTTCAATAAAATATATAGAACAAAATATGTGCACTGTAGTGTTAATACACACCGGAATTTTTGGCATACTTCTCAATAAAAGCGTGTGTCTTTGTTTAACATCACAAATCATCTTGTTGAACAATATAAATATTATATATACTTATAAGGAACGAAAATAATCATATTATCAATATATATATCAGTTTATATATTTAAATATTTTAAATTACAAGACTTAGTGTCTACTTGTAACAATGTATACCATTTTCTCTGTTGTGACTGTTGTTCTTGTTTTCCATGTGTCTAGTACAATAGCGAATTATCTTTCGTGTTAATTCACGTATTATAGTTTCCAGAATGTTATAAGGAACACACACACTGCCATTATATGTATTTTTGACTCCTCAGGAGTCTTTCATTACACTTTTTGAGGCGCTTTAGCGTCTCATTGCTATCATCGTCAAACGGATGATCTACTCGAAGTACATCGTCTCAAGAAAATAGTACATGTAAAGTCCTCTGATTTTATTAGAGATTTGATGAATATATGGCTGATTTGTCAGTGATGTATCAATTGTGGAATGGTGGGAGTCTTGATATAAACAGCTTTTCTGGATTATTTGTGTCTTTTTTGGCGAATGAGTTTACCCGAATTGTCGCGGATTGATTTCTAATACGATTTTAAAATGGAAAACGTGCAGTCTTGTCTTGGAAGCACCTCCCAGGACCTTCAGTCCTTTGATTTAATTATCTTCGTTATATATACGTGTTATTATTTTGTATTCATGGTTGTAATCTGTCGGGCTTCAATCCTTATGTTTGAATGAATACATGTTCCTATCTAAATATGTATACAGAACGCCGCTATTATATTGCAGATGCTTTCTGGGGCACCTGGAACACGTGGTCCTCGTGTACGGTGACATGTGGCCCCGGAATACGGTCACGACAACGTACATGTATGTTTGGTCAATGTATCGGACCCGCAGAAATACATCAGACCTGTATGGACGCAGAATGTACGAACGATGGTAAGTGAGTCGGTTGTGGAGTTTTGAATATGACATGAATAATATATTAACGTTAATTTCGTTTATTTTATAAAAAAGTGATTACAGTAAAACCTCACATAAAGATCACTTTAATCATAAGACTACTCAAAATTAAGAACAACATTTTCAAGTAAATTTTCTCTGTTTTGCTCTTTATTCAACCTCAATGTTAAGACTACCTCAATAAGAAGACCAGTTTCAAGAGTCCCAAAGGTGGTCTTATTATCGATGTTTTACTGTATTAATTTTGCGATGTCTTTTTAAACTTATCACTGTCTTGTGATACAGAGTAGAGCACATGAGATTGTCACGAGTTCATTCCCTTTATCCCTTCTAGAGTTCCCTCCCTTTCTACCTGGATAGAACATATACTATGGAAGGGAGAGAACTCGTGCTAATATCCTGTGGAGTTAGAGCTCAGAAGATTGTAAGAAGGTTATCTTCCCTTCTGCAGTGTATATCTATTTGATACATGTACTCTTACTTATACTACAGCATGGATATAAAGGGCAGACAACCTCGTTACGCTCTCCTGTGGTGTAGAGAGCGCGTATATATTTGCTCTCAATATATTAATGTTAACCTCTTAATCAACAGGAGATTGTCACGAGTTATCTTCCTTTTTCCTTTCTATAGTATTTGTATATATAGTACATTGTACATATACTGTAGAAGGAATGAAGGGAGATGACTCTAGTAGGTATAAAGGGGGAGCACTCGTGACAATCTCCAGTGTTTTAATCGTAGCCTGATTCGTGACTAAAGTGACGTAGCAGGCACTGACATAAAACGTATTTTTTGTGCTGTCATAATAAGATTAATTGAATATTAGCGATATTGTTTCTCCTGAGAATTTTCCGGTGTCCAGTTTCACAGGTATGCCATTTCTCATTTGGTATATCTCTAAACGTGCCCGTTCGTGTATTTATGTTAGTGATCGAACATGAATGGTCAGTATGGGGACATTGGTCAGAGTGCACGAAGACATGTGGTGGAGGGAGCCGACAACGTGTTCGCACGTGCAGCACGGGTATAGAGTCAGATTGTTGTCAGCACAGCACGGAAGAATCATGTAAACTGGAATACACGCAGACGAGAGAATGTCTGAATGACGACTGTATTGGTAAGAAGTTAATTCAATCACGATTCCCTGTAAACTCGTACAATATCTCAATGGATCACTAATCGATTGTTGCCGCCTGACACCAGTATTTAACTTTAATAATGTTTCAATAGAATTTCATTAATTTCGCTCCAATGATAACAAAAAACTAAATCAAAATTTAGTAAGACCTCACTCATAGACCACCTCAATAATAAGACCACCTTATAATCAAGAACACAATTTCAAGTCCATTTTCCAAATTTTGCTCCTTATTCAACCTCAATATTAAGATCAATTTCAAGGGTCCCAATGGGGGTCTTATTATTGATGTTGACTCTACAATTTATCATAAATGTTTGTCATTTTAGGTGTTTGGTCATACTGGCGATCGTGGGGAGGTTGTTCCGCGGATTGTGGGGACGGTGTACAAATCAGGACTCGGACCTGTGAGCCCGAGGACTCGGTGTGTGTAGGTGGTGGACAGCAGAGGCGATCTTGTTACGTACAGTGTCCAATACCTCAGGAATGTACGTACATTTGTATTCTCAGTGTTTGTGTGGCTTTGTTTATTTGTCAAATTGTTTCAACAAGTCAATATGAAGTTAAAGAAAAAGACAAGTTTGTTATTCAAAATCTATAAATAAGTTGTATAACAATGTATTTATCCGTTCTTGATTACCAACATCGCAAGCGAACTGAAGACCATGATTTTGACTACAAAGGGACCAAACCTCGTTTACGGTTGTACATGTATGTACAGCAGTTATCTCCCTTACAATGAAGTCGCGCTTACAGTGTAGGCCCAACTTAATAATGAAAAGTTCCGTTTTTGTTAACTGTGTGAAATAAAAGTAATACCTAAGCACAAATAAAGATAATCCATAGCTTTCGTTGTAATTGTGATCATATTGAACTACGTTTCCCACTTTTGAAAACGAGGATAGCAGATATTTAGCCGTCTCTTTGGACACGCGGGAAACTGACATTGACGGAAACGGACGCGCATGCGCACTTACGTATCACAACATTCACTGAAATTAACACGATGGTAAATTGTTGCATTTCAGTAACAACTGATACAGAAGACAGAAAGTCATGTAATGAAGATGCCGAGAATCCATGCTATAATGGAGGTACATGTACCGAGGATGCAGACGGTGTGTCATGTATGTGCCAAGGTGATTGGAGGGGACCATCATGCAACAGCTGTGAGTTCAATTCTTCTATCACGTGTTTTCATATGTACGGATGTCTATACTTGGTTTATATTAATCGACTATTTAATTTTGGCTTTAATATTTAACAACTGTCCAAGCTGATATGAGGCCACATTGGGCAATATTTAGATAAACAATGCTAATAAATGGCAAAACCAGGGCCAATACGGGAAAACGACCTATATGAGATTCAAACCATTTGATTGGCTTAGAAGCAGGGCCAATACAAAGAACTGGGCCAATATGAAATTGAAGCAGTTTGATTGGCTGAAAAAGCATGGCCAATACAAAGAACTGTGCCAATATGAAAATGAAGCTGTTTGATTGGCTGAAAAAGCAGGGCCAATACAAAGAACTGGGCCAATATGAAATTGAAGCTGTTTGGTTGGCTGAGAAAGCAGGGCCAATACGATAATGAAGTTTTGTGAATAAATTGTAACTTCCAGTTTATTAAAGTTTACTTATTAAAGTTGAATCAGCACAATGCTGAAAATTACTATTTAGTTCATAATTGAATGTTTATTGTTAATCAAAATGTACAATAGTTAATTAACAAAAGTGTCATTCTGCCAATACGACGGTCCTTGGCAAAATAACAAGGCCATTACGAAATATTTTAATTATATCCTTAGTATTAACCTGTTTATCTTGAATTCTAAACTGTATTATGGCTCAAGATGACTTGTTGGTCATTTGTAT
Source organism: Mactromeris polynyma (assembly GCA_032209605.1). Taxonomy (NCBI): domain Eukaryota; kingdom Metazoa; phylum Mollusca; class Bivalvia; order Venerida; family Mactridae; genus Mactromeris; species Mactromeris polynyma. The sequence continues at coordinate 7,352,868 of JASFXZ010000030.1, read as the reverse complement.
AGTGGGGACATTTGTTTACTGGGAGCTACTGTTTCACTTTGTACATATTTTTCTGCTCTCCATGCATGGAGGTAATAAAAGTATCAAATTGTTTAAATAAAACGACTCGAAATTTTAGTATTGTTCAACCAATTACATGCTAAATAGAGAGTCTTGTTTAAAATTAACTTAATTAACTTAAAATGACGTCAGGTCGCTGGGGGTGTAGTGGTTAGCATAACGGACAGGCATTCCGTAGACCCGGGTTCGAATCCCAGTAGCGTCATTGACCGATTTTTCGTGTTCCTTCAAACATGACTTTATTTTAGTATTTTTTTCAAATTTCAGTATGTCTTGACTCAGACGACAGATTGTCTTGTGGCGACAAGCGAGGTATTTTCCATGACTGCAATGATTGCCACAGGTTCATCATTTGTTCGCGCATCGGAAGTTTGGTATCCATTAAGTGTACTGGTAATCGGATATGGACAGGAGACGGATGTCGCGAGGCTAGTGAAACCGGGGTTTCCTGCATCGAGCAAAACAGTAGCAAGACATCACTGATAAAGTTACTTTAACATGAATATGTATTTGATCATTTGGAATATTTTCATAATCTTAATTTCCACAGAAGTTACAGTTAATATTAACTTTTATGCAGCCATTGATACGTACGCAGTATTTCGTATCATCAGCCAAGGCTGGTGTACAGATCATTGTTAAATAATATGTTCAATTATCAATGCTGGTGTGCATGTACCTTTTTGCTATGTTAACTTTTGGTTGAGCTGTAATCATGTACGATTACACATACATGTACAATGTACAGTAAAACCTCAATAATAAGACCACCCTTGTGACCCTTGAAAACTGGTCTTCTTGTTGAAGTGGTCATAATACTGAGTTTGAATAAAGAGTAAAACAATGAAACTGGGCTTGATTTGTTGTTCTTAATTTTGAGGTGCTCTTTAATTGTGGTTTTCTGTATGTTATTTCTTTCTTATTTACGTGAACAATGTTTAATTAAAGTCGCATGAATGAATATAAATATTTAATTGATAATTTCTTGTGTTCTTGCTTTACCGGCTGTTCATCTAATCATGATAAAATCAGATGACAAATGACATTATCAAGCAAATATTTGTTTTGAAAATTAATACACATGTACCTATGTAAATCTGGAGATTTCAATCCCATTATCAAACATGTGTTGTTTGTGTAGTCAGCTGACTCGTCAAAAATAATAAGTGTATCTAGATAATTACATGTACCACATATATTAAGACTCGTATTGTAAATTTGAAAGAAAATGATTTTTTTCGATAATATTGGCTTTCGCTGTCCAATTTGGACGGCCCGGTGCTTGTGTTTACGTACATGTATATGTAAGCGATCCACGATACGACAGACGGTATGCGAAGCGACGCACGATACAACACATGACATGCGAAGCGACAACACGATATTTACCGCGATATTTAGTAATACAGACGCGAAACACGACAGTGTGATAACACGACATTCCTCTATTGAATTGTCGTTCGTCGCATCGTATGTCGTGAGTCATATCGAGTGTCGCATTCGAATGTCGTGTCGTGTGTCGCTTGGACGACATCCATTGTGGCACTAACCGGATTCCGTAGTTCAGTTCTAATGTTGAAACAAACAATAAACACGGAATAGAAAAAAATATGCGTTTAATTAACAAAAGCACACACAATGTACCATACCATGCAATAAAACAATCAATGAATGTATGATACAATACAAATAATATAGACATTCTTTTCAACAGTTAAATTATTGTATATACATGTATAATGTATTTGAAATTAGTAAAAAAAAACTTTTTTTTTTAATTTAATAATTTTAAAATTACGAATGTAACATGCAATGTCGTACTCATATATGAAGAAATTCGCTGTGATCAGATTGTCTGTTACGTCAGTTACTTCTCACTAATTTATTTACTTATTCCATTTTATTGCTATGGTAACCTGCTTGTAGTCGATCTACATCGATATGCATGTAAATATAAATAAAATATCACTGTTCTTAGTGAAAGATATTTCTATTTAAATTTTTAGCAGTAATCAATGTCTCTACATACGTCATGTTTTGATTGGTGTTCAGTGTCACGTGACTACTGAATTTCATGAATAATACAAACAAATATATCCTTTAAAAACAACAACAACAGCATACAGAAACAATGCAACGTCAATGAAAAGTGAATGTATTCGTTTATCGGCGCCACATACTTAACTGATTCCACATAAATGCAACATTTAGATTCAATATGTGATTTTAATTTTGTAAAAATGATTTTAATCGCTTGTCTCGTTTGCTTCGAGAGCAACGTACGTTCTCTTACAAGAAAATAGAAGTGCTCCAGGCGTTGATCACGTGATGATATATACCGTACTATATAACACAGTCATTATACCCTCCCTTTGCTATAAATACATTAATACTGATTTTACATGTTATTAATACATATAGGTTTACAAACTGACCAATCAACCCGATACTATACGCTGAATATCAAACTACAATCTACGTCACGAGACAAGGTACATGTAATGTGTGGCAATATTATAGATCTACGTCACGAGACAAGGCAATATGTGAAAATATTATTATAGATCTACGTCACGAGACAAGGCAATATGTGGTAATATTATTATAGATCTACGTCACGAGACAATGCAAAATGTGAAAATATTACAAAGCTACGTCACGAGTCAAGGCAATGTGTGGTAATATTATTATAGATCTACGTCACGAGACAATGCAAAATGTGAAAATATTACAAAGCTACGTCACGAGACAAGGCAATAAGTGGTAACAAAGCAATGAGTGAGAATATAATTCCAGAGAAATGCTTAACTCCGCTATGCAGACGATCGCGATGCCGCGTGTAAATACAATATATGTAGAATTATGCAAGATATATAAAAAAATGATTTTCAAATTGCCGTTATTCCATTTATTCATGAATGATAAAAATCGGAATCAAAACCAAGTGACTCGAAATAGAAAATGTCTGTTTATAATAGAATGTATTTCCGTCGATTATACACAAAGAAAGTAAGAAGCTTGATCCATTAAAACGTCAACAAAATTGTAAAAACCGAATCATTTTGCTTGCACAGTTGATCGTCTGCTAGATTCACGTGGCACCACTGTTATATCATGTGCTGGTGATCTACTAGCGGTTCCGAAGGGTGACGGACTTTGTCGAAGCCATGGTGTATTTCGGCGGAATCCATATTGCCCGTTGTAGCCCATTGCCGGTTTGATTCCTTGCATGAACTGCGCATGCCCATCACAGAGTTCACTAGAGTATCCTAGACAAAAAAATACAAATACTGTTACAAACATTCCGTAGCTAAATGGGAGGGGCAGAGGTCGATGGGTAGCACGCCTGACTCCTGATCCGAAGGTCGTGAGTTCAAGCCCCGCAATGAGATGGGGTTTGATTACGAAACTCACAATCCCTAAAATTGGTGCGAGTACTGGTTGGTAGTCACGAAGCTGTCATCGAGAGTGATTAATATTGATAGAACTTGTTTCACAATCGATGTGAAATAACAAATACAGGCCAACTATGTCCTCATGTGTACTTTTGTGATGTATTAATTAGACACAGACAAAATAAAACACTGAAGTGTCATAAAACTGCATTTCGACAGCTTATACCGTGGCTGTGGTATTGATCGGATTCGAGATTGTCTAATCGATACGATTGTATCGACAAAAGGGAAGCAACTCAAATACAAATATTGAACTAATAAGGTCAACTTATCAGGGGAGCTCACTCATGTGTTTTCTCGATTATTTCTGAATAGTAACAAATACAAATGCTGTTACAGACATTCTATAGGTGAATTGTTTTTTCATGAATTTTATATGAAACGAGTTCTATAAAGTTCTATGTCGGGTTATGAAACATAAATTAGATTTATTATACTTAGAGGACAACATTCCAATAAAAATTTACATGTACGAAATATGTTCAAACCAAAAGAGGGGTACATGTATAACATTTAAAACAGTTCATGTACAGTGCATACTCTCTAGAACAAAACCCTTTGGGAGATACAGTTTGACTGTTGTGGTGAGGTTGTTGCTCTAAAGAGGTTAACTGGATAGTGAATTCATACTTGTGGAAGAATAATACATGTACATTGTAATGTTGTTGAATAGAGTGTGTTTAAGAAGGGACAGCCCTGCAAAAAAGCAAATTAAACACTAAAAAACATTTCTGTTTCTACCCGGCTGGGCGAGGGATCGAACCCACAACCTTTGGATTCGTAGTCAGCAGCGTTATCCACTGAGCCACAGAAGGACAATTCTGGAGAGTGTGCACGGTAATCTTTCCAACTATATCCTAAGGGACATCACTCGTACACAACTAATAACTTCGCATCTCACTGTATTCAGACAACACACATTAAACAGTTACTAACCTGCTCCGGCGTCATTTCGTAAGTTAACATACTGGTAGCCTGGACCCTTAGATTCAAAGTAATCCATCACGTGACCGTCAATAGAGGTTCCCGGAAATGCCTGCAAGTAAAGAAGGAAAAAACATGAGTCCACATTCTCAGAGTGAAAATAAAATTTGAAATATTGGTCCCTCATTGTGTTCTTCATGTTTCTGCTCTGTGTTTGCTCCTAGTTATTCAGTACCAGTATATACGCCGTACTAATACCGGTCATTCATCCGGCCCAAGCATTCGATATGAGCATACAGTAAAACCTCGATAATAAGACCACCATTGGGACCCGTGAAAACTAGTTTTCTTATTGATGTGGTCTTTATATTGAGGTTGAATAGAGAGCAAAACAGTGAAAAATGACTTAAAATTGTGGTCTTAATATTGAGGTGGTCTATAACTGAAGTTTTACTGTACATTGTATTTTGCGTGTGTGTTTATTTTTGTGACGTCATTTGACGTCTGTTGTGTCACTATTTCCGCATTGAATTTTTGGGTATTGGAATTTCTCAAGTTTGTTGTCACATCGCAACGTCTTGGACGTATCTTCTATTTTCTATCATCGGAAATCTGTCCAAAATGCAGCGAATGGTTAGTTGTTTATACTAAGTCACTCATATCTTCTTCTTTTCTCATAGTTAGAAGTCGGTGTTCTTATGGCGTCTTCTTCATTGATTCGAGGTTTTGCTCCGTATGTAGTCAGAGAACAATGACGTTATTCCCTGTGTTCACGCAAACATAAATCGTCTAACATCCTCTCATTCCACAAACGTAATTATCTTAAATCAATGAAGCTCGTAGCTCGTATTCCAAAGTACAGCGTCCATGTCCATCGTATACGTATCTATAGACAATACCACGTGACCGTCTGTCCAACTTAGACCACGTGAACTTCATGGACCATAGACGGTTGAAATGGAGGCCGGTGATTGGACGAATTGTTGTAGGCGTGGTCTAAGACTTATTATCTTGCATATACCATGGTTGGAATCGGGTGTGTACAGTATACACTGTCCATATAAACAAGCTGAACAACATATTATGTGAATTCCTATGTATTTCAATCTGTTAAGAATAATATTGGTCTCTATTTCCTTAGACGAAGCCTAGGTGATGTTCACGGTAATATACTGGAAAACCTGCCAGACCTTAGTCCAGCTGATTCTCTTATGGTACAAGTGTTGCAAGACTAGTACTAACTTTAATGACACCATGCGCAGCAAAGACAACTGTTAATATAAAACATCAATACTATATCTCGTTATGATGTGGGTAGATTTTCAATTGACATGAAATTGCTTATGCGACACAAAGTTGGGTAAATGGCGGACGCTCATTAGCATTTATTATTCATTCATCCATATTCATCGTATTGTTATTGTTGTATTCTATTTTTTCTTATAATATGTTTTCTCACTAGTACATGTGTATAGATTTCTATTGAAAACATATCTATTTGTTTAATTTCAAACTGCTTTCTGCGTGATCGATTTTATATTGGAAATGAACATGTCGTACCATTAAGGACACACTTGAAAAAAACTACACCATGTTTACATTCGACGCGTGTGAGAGAGGGCTTGTGGTTAGTGAAATTCGCATTGAATTTTGTCTGATGTAATGAATACCTAAAAGCAGTTATTGAAATTATATTATTGATGTGAATTGAACTGAAAAATTAAAGTGCATTTGCACCTTGATCAATTAGCATCCGATTGAAAGTCGATAGACATTTCAATATATATCTGTCATGGTATACAGTGTAACCTCTCCAAAGCAAACACCTAGGTGCTAATATGTTGCTGAGAGGTTGTTGTTGCAATCAGGTTAAATTGTTTGTACAATGTTACTTTGGGAACATTGATAGAATTGTTGAAGAGAATTTGCTGTTCAAGAAATGCGGACGCTCTGCAGACGTTGCGTTGCACTTAAGATGTATCAAATCACATTCACCTATCTTGGTCAACTTTACACATTATAATTGTATCTTGCAGAGACCGTGTCGTAGCAAAGGTGGTACTATTCAAGTTATTCAGTTTTCAATGCTTATACTTTCTTGTTAAAGAACAAATACAGTCCACATATGAAATCGTTTGTATTTCATTATTGATTCACTCATTGGATACGGTTATAATAAACACAATGATTGATTGTATCATAAAAAGGCATTTCGACAGCTAATATCGTGGATGTAGTATTGATCTGATTCGATGTTATCTAATCGATAAGAATATAATGACTAAAGGGAAGCAACCCAAATATAAATAATGTATCAATGAAGTCAACTAATCAGGGGAGCTCACTCGTTTGGTCTGTCGATAATTTCTAAATGTGCTTCCTAAACGGTGTGAATACTTCTACTAAAATATCATGAAACCTAATCACTTCCAAGTACTACTCTCGACTCGGTTCCCAAGTAAGAACATTGTTATTCGGACTAGCGGATTAAGGTCATTGTCTTGTTCACTGAACCGGTTGTATAAAATTAAGTGGCATTAGACCGCTATTGATGTTCATTTCCAATAACAGTTGTAATATTTGTATGCAATTATGGAGATAACATGGTTAACGGTACTTGCATTGATTTCATAGGCGTTTCCGAGTGCTTTTGTATTTACCAAATGGATTGGACAGGTGAAAGTTTTGGATGACTTTGTTTTGAAAGCAAATGCATACTGTTCTTTCTAAAATCTTTCTAAAAACAAAGTGTTTCTGTAATTTATGTATTTTGTTACATTCTCTTAACCAAATTAATGCTACGAAAAAACGGCTCGATATTCCAATTGTATGAACGAACTTATGACAGCCATGTATGCTAGTAAAAATAAGTGTATGCTAGGACTCTAGTAAATCAGTGTACGCTAGGACTCTAGTAAATCAGTGTATGCTAGTAGAAGTAAGTGTATGATAAGACTCTAGTAAATCAGTGTATGCTAGGACTCGAGTAAATCAGTTTATGCTAGGACTCTAGTAAATCAGTGTATGCTAGTAGAAGTAAGTGTATGATAAGACTCTAGTAAATCAGTGTATGCTAGGACTCTAGTAAATCAGTGTATGCTAGGACTCGAGTAAATCAGTGTATGCTAGGACTCTAGTAAGTTAGTGTATGCTAGGAAACGAGTAAGACATTGTATGCTAGGACAGTAGTAAGTCAGTGTATGCTAGGACTCTAGTAAGTTAGTGTATGCTAGGAAACGATTAAGACATTGTATGCTAGGACAGTAGTAAGTCAGTGTATGCTAGGACTCTAGTAAGTTAGTGTATGCTAGGAAATGAGTAAGACATTGTATGCTAGGACAGTAGTAAATCAGTGTATGCTAGGACACAAGTAAGACAGTGTATGCTAGGACTCGAGTAAATCAGTGTATGCTAGGACTAGAGTAAATCAGTGCATGCTAGGACACGAGTAAGTCAGTGTATGCTAGGACCCGAGTAAATCAGTGCATGCTAGGACACGAGTAAATCAGTATATGCTAGGACTCGAGTAAATCAATGATGCTAGGACTCGAGTAAAACAGTGTATGCTAGGACTCGAGTAAGACAGTGTATGCGAGGACAGTAGTAAGTCAGTGTATGCTAGGACTCGAGTAAATCAGTGTATGCTAGGACTCGAGTAAATCAGTGTATGCTAGGACTCGAGTAAAACAGTGTATGCTAGGACACGAGTAAGACAGTGTATGCGAGGACAGTAGTAAGTCAGTGTATGCTAGGACTCGAGTAAATCAATGTATGCTAGGACACGAGTAAGACAGTGTATGCTAGGACTCGAGTAAATCAGTGTATGCTAGGACTCGAGTAAATCAGTGTATGCTAGGACTCGAGTAAAACAGTGTATGCTAGGACTCGAGTAAAACAGTGTATGCTAGGACACGAGTAAGACAGTGTATGCGAGGACAGTAGTAAGTCAGTGTATGCTAGGACTCGAGTTAATCAATGTATGCTAGGACTCGAGTAAGACAGTGTATGTGAGGACAGTAGTAAGTCAGTGTATGCTAGGACTCGAGTAAATCAATGTATGCTAGGACTCGAGTAAGACAGTGTATGCGAGGACAGTAGTAAGTCAGTGTATGCTAGGACTCGAGTAAATCAGTGTATGCTAGGACTCGAGTAAATCAGTGTATTATAGGGTCCTTTAATTATAAAATTTAAGTAAGCCAGTGTGATCGGACTGAGCGGAATTGTTTAAGTTACTGATAGTCTGCGCTAACCAACGACCGACTTCTTTAGTTGAGTGATTTTAAAAAGGTTTTATATTATTACACGTTGTTAAACTGTGAAGCATACACTTTCCAATGTAGTCTAAAGTGGATTTTATAACTCGTACCAAAGTCGAAGATATATCTATAGCCTAATGGAGTAGGCTATTGAATTTTCCCATGTATAGAATGGTTTTAAATTTCACGATACAGCTGGTATTTCATGTCATACATAGGGCATTTTTGTCAACAATGATAACAAAAGATCAATAAACCAATAATCTATGAAAACACACACATTTATTCATAAAAAAGCACAAATTTACATTGATCAAATTTGATAAAGCTACCCGAATGTACAATAAGCCTTTAAATCAATTTGTACACTCTAGAATGCCAACATTGCCTACTAAATTGCTACGTCTATTTAAAATTTAATCCGAGTATGGGGGTAGAATAATGGTCGGTCGACATATCGTCTGATAGCTAAAATCATACCGACTTTCTGAATAATACTTAATGTATGAAAATTGTTATCATGACATAAGTACTCGAACAGTTGATAAAAATCGACACAGGTGTTGAAAAATAAGCGTCGGTGATTTATTTACTTAAAATTTAATATTTTCATTTCTATGCATGTTTAATTGGTTTGGTATGCGGATTGTTTAAAAACCATCGGTCCGGCTGACGGCAACGGTCTGCCTGGACCCAACATTCTACATCGCGAAAACCTATGACAAAATGAATTTCATTGCCAGTCAATGTTATTTTCCTAAACTTGTATATTTAATGAAAACACGTTGTAAAACCAACGCTGAGTCTCTGTCTATGGAATATACACATACAGAAAAAAATAATTCATTGTCTTAAATCTCCATTTATAAGTACAGTCGAACCTCGTTCATTCGAATTTATCGGGCCCGAAATTTTATTTCGAATGTTAAATGATTTCGAATAGCCCATTGCAATGCGAGGTGCATAAGAATATACACCGGGACCTGATATTTATTTCGGATTATACCAAGTATTCGGATAAAATGTTGTCGAATAAACGAAGTACGACTGTACCTTATATAGGCAGTCAGCCGCTATCAGACTTAAATACTTATAAGCGAGATACATACTTATATAAATTTAAATACAAATGTACATAGATATATTCAAGTACTTGTATACATTAACAAATATTAAATGGATCAAAATCCTATGCCGATGTAATGAACAATAAACGCAGACGTAAGTATAATCAAGCAGACGACATATTGATAATTCGCGTCATGGAAATCAACACATTTAAACATTTTAAATAAACGTTAAAAAATACAAAAGAGATTTTAAACGTTCTGAATAAAACATTAAAAATCATCAATAACTTAAATACTGGGGATAAACTGATAAAATGTAAGCAAAAATTCATACACGCTAATATTCATATATGTATGATGCTACACGCCATTATATGCAATTTATGATTTAAGCAAAATAGAAAAATAACATAACAAAACAAAGATATATACAAAGAAAAAAAAACGGAATGGAAACACATGCACACAAAATGTGGAAACGGTACATTAAGCGAACCGTACGGAACGGACGAACAAATACATTATTTTGATGTAGGAAGACCATGGAATAGAGTGATACTTGAAATGGAATTTGGAAGTAAAAATACTGAAACATTTACGAACCTGTCCCGTCTTCTCAAGGGTTTTGTCAACACCTTGAAATTTGAAATAATTTTCAACATGTGCATCCTTTTGAGAATTGTAAGGAGGTATGACTGGCCCTAATTTCGGATTAGCTTTAGAAAAATCAGTAGAAATGCTGCTAACAGCGTTACAATCTAACACAAAACCGCGTTCCTCTTTAATAAGAGCCTCCGGTGGAGGTGTGGGTGGGGAACGATAAAGTTTATTATGACGTTTAGAACTGGCTGATTTTGTTCTGTTATCGTCCGCCATTTCTGCTTTATTTCAGTAAGGGGTCGCTCCTGGTGTTGGTCGTGGTGTTGATCCAATAGGGGTCACTCCTGGTGTCACACTTCCGGCGGGGGTAGTTCTATAATCAAACAAAGTAACAGTTAATATCCGATTTCACTTTTTTGTCCCACTAAAACTTTTAACAAATATTAAGTCACAATGAACTAGGGCCGCCTGTCATACAAACAGTCTTAGAATCACAACACGTTGTCTACACTGTTTAGTTTCCTATGCAAAACAATTTGTAGCACCCCTAATGGCAAACTGACAATCACTCGCTAAATTATTGACGAATCGTTTGTGCTACACCGTTGCTAAGCGGTGTATTGGAGCGCTCGCTGTATAGCAGCGCCTAGGTCTACCCAGATAAAATTACAACCCATAAATGGCACTGAGAGATTAAAAGCTTTTGTGTATTGTTAATAAGTCGGATTTATGCATAGAAATACAAAACAAGAAGCACATTATTTATTTATTTAAACTTAAATACGGATAAAGCAATGTACGTTCCATTCAGCTGGCGTTTGTTGAATTAAATTAGCACGCTAAACTTTTAATCGCAAATCCTAATTTTCAAATCGTTTCAAAATGATATAAAACAACCTGCAGGCGATAAATACGCTTATAATCCACCTGATATTTCACTGCAATTATTTAAAGTTTATCACACATGTTCTACAAATGGTGATATACATGTATATACATGTTCCACGTACTAATCACGTGTAATAATTAATATATTGGGGTGATAAAAGCTATGTCAGAGACCACATATACGTAAATATAGATCTGAAATATTAAGCTATAGACACTTTTTACCAAGTCATGCAAAAAATGGAGAAAAAAAAAAAAATTAAAAAACATCATATTCAAATTGATTGAAAACGTAAACTATATTGTAAACCCAAAGAAATATTAAGAATTAAAACGAAGAATTTACAATACATCAGTGAAATTGACTACACATACAAAAACTAGCGATTTTCTTAAATAGCCAATAAAAGCAGTTTATAAATATATACACATTTATATTCAACAATCATTCTATTAGCTTATATTTACACAAGTCGAACATCAGGAAACGAGACCAACAAAAGTAAACTCACAAACAGAGAATATTTCAATTGACTCTACTCCGTGTGCTATAAAGGGCAGAAGAAAAATCTGCCGCTGTAATAGGTTTGAAGTTTCTCAGCGTACCACAAACAATTTATAAATAACTCATTGACAGCAAGGAATGTTCGAACACCATCATACATACAAAATATTAAACATTAACACACACAAAAATACAGTCGGATCTCGTTTATTCGACAATTTTTTATCCGAATACTAGGTACTATCCGAAATAAATTTCTGGTATCAATATATTATCAGTAATTCAATTAAAAATTGAAACATTTTGAGTTATATCAGGTTAGAACATTATATATCAAACTTAAATCAAAGCTACATGACACCATTTTTGAATATTACCCTTTTAGTTTTAAACGTTCAAGATTAGAATTTCAAGTGTAACTTAAATGTTAACCCCCTTATATTTGCATTTAATGCTCCTGTATTACTTCGTGTGATTTGTTTAATAGTTAAATTGACACATACCAAACTTGTATTTAGACAATGTTTGCAATACGGCGTTTCTTTCATCGTATGCGGGAATTATTTGAAGATTCGATTGTAACTAACTAGTCTGCTATTCGCTTTTACTGAGCAATGTTTGCAGTACGGCACTTCTTTCATGGTATGCGTGAATTCGTTAACTTCATAGATTCGATTGTAACTAACTAGTCTGCGATTCGCTTTTACTGAACAATGTTTGCAGTACGGCGCTTCTTTCATGGTATGTGTGAATTCGTAAACTTCATATATTCGATTGTAACTAACTAGCCTGCGATTCGCTTTTACTGAGCAATGTTTGCTGTACGGCGCTTCTTTCATGGTATGCGTGAATTCGTTAACTTCATATATTCGATTGTAACTAACTAGCCTGCGATTCGCTTTTACTGAGCAATGTTTGCTGTACGGCGCTTCTTTCATGGTATGTGTGAATTATTTGAAGATTCGGTTGTAACTAACTAGCCTGCGATTCGCTTTTACTGAGCAATGTTTGCAATACGGCGTTTCTTTCATCGTATGCGGGAATTATTTGAAGATTCGATTGTAACTAACTAGCCTGCGATTCGCTTTTACTGAACAATGTTTGCAGTACGGCGCTTCTTTCATGGTATGTGTGAATTCGTAAACTTCATATATTCGATTGTAACTAACTAGTCTGCGATTCGCTTTTACTGAGCAATGTTTGCTGTACGGCGCTTCTTTCATGGTATGCGTGAATTCGTAAACTTCATAGAATCGATTGTAATTAACTAGTCTGCGATTCGCTTTTACTGAACAATGTTTGCAGTACGGCGCTTCTTTCATGGTATGCGTGAATGCGTAAACTTCATAGATTCGATTGTAACTAACTAGTCTGCGATTCGCTTTTACTGAACAATGTTTGCTGTACGGCACTTCTTTCATGGTATGCGTGAATTCGTTAACTTCATAGATTCGATTGTAACTTACTAGTCTGCGATTCGCTTTTACTGAACAATGTTTGCAGTACGGCGCTTCTTTCATGGTATGCGTGAATTCGTAAACTTTGAAGATTCGATTGTAACTAACATGGTCTGCGATTCAATTATCTTCAGGTGATTTTACTAAACAATGTTCTATCAAACATGAACTTTTGTCAGGGGCGTAGCTTAGCTGAAATGTGTATGCCTAGTTTTATTGGGGTCCGGGGCATGTCCCCCGAAAAAAATATCTGGCTACATGCGTTTTGGTGTTCGTATATTTCGTTCCGGTAAATATGGTTAAATTCACATCAAAAACACACATTAAATATCTTATTGCAGTTTGGGCCATTTTATTTTTTCCTTTTTTCGAAAAAAGTGTAGACCGAGGCATATACGGTCTATAGGAATCTACGCCCCTGTTAGTATTTATAAGTGTCTCAATAAAACAGAAGCAAGTCCCCATGTTGCCCGATTAATCTTCAAGTTTATCTACAGTAAACTTTTTACTGTCAATTTGAAGAAGCCTGGACTATAGTCTATAAATTGTAGTCAGTGATTGAAGTCTTACATATGTTTTACTGTGTTTTGAGAGCTCATACCGAGGTCAACCATATTTACAATCACTCCTCGTTCTTACTTAAGCAAATACTCTTCAAGAGTTCTTTTCGGTAAGAGTTATTTCACGTTCAATAATTCTACTTACATGAGAAACGATGTTGAGGTTTAGTTGGCAGAAAACGAACACTATGTTTATAAACAGGAACATTCGCTCATATGTGCGGGTAAATCGAAAAATGGCCACTAGAGTTATCGATCAGTTTTACCAAGAATAACCCGAGTTATGGCCCTTCTAATCAGCACAATGCAACATGAAATAAAGGGAGATTACTTAAAGAAATGATTTGTTTCAACATTCTGGAGTCGAATGTCAGCTATTACATGCAATAATAAGACCACCTCAATATTAATACCACCTCAAAATTAAGACCTGTTTTCAAGTCCATTTTCAATGTTTTGCTCTTTATTCAAAATCGATATAAAAAACACCTCAATATTAAGACCAGTTTTCAAGGGTCCAAGCGGTGGTCTTATTATTGGGGTTTTACTGTATACATTAAACCCTCACTTAAAGACCACATGTAAACTAAGATCACCTCATTATAAAGACCGTATTTTCAAGGACCAGTGTTTTATTTTTTCTTTCGCATTTTAATTCGTTATCAAGACCACCTCAGAACTAACATCAATCTTCGTCAGAATCAGTGCCGGTCGTATTATCGAGTTTTACTGTATCTACCACTTCATGTTATAAATTGTGTTTACATACACAATAATTGCTCTGTTCGGACCTTCAGTGACGGGCGTGAGGAAAAATATTATAACAAATGTTGGCCCACAAATGAACTCTATGGGTTTATTTATACAAACATGATTTTACGACAACGCTGTTAAAATGTCGCCGTATATAAATGTTTGTTAATAATGTCTATAATTGATTGTATAAAATGCTTGTATCATAAAAGTATAGACTAACATAATCCCATAACGAGTTGAAAAATAAGCAAATACTGTCCCGAGTTTGTGTATTAATCAATCGTAACACAGGTATGTATAGCCCCCTGCTTAGATTGAATATTTGATAAGAAAAAAACTCTCTTTATGGGTTAATATGGATAAAATATCTCGTCTTAACGGTAACACGACATTAATGATCGTAATCTTACAGGAGACAAAGAGAAACATTAATCATTATTGTTACATACATGACTAAATCAGTGAATTGTTGGATATACAGATATTAAAAATGTTTATTTATTATAGTGTCACCTCTACTTAAAGGGCCAGCCAGTTCTGAATTAACAGACAGCTGATTTCTGAGCAAATTTACTTCCCGATTCCTATCTTTTAATGCCAGGCATCAGACAGGCAGTCATTTAACTAGCAGGCGGCTTACCGACCGGCCATATCAGAACGGAGTTAGAGATAATAACGAAATCAGGAAAAAATCCCTACATTAATATAAGACCTGACTTCTGAAATGACAATAATCAATATTATGTTAAAGTTTAACCTTCTGTATTGTACGTTCATTGTGAATCAGGTTCTTACAATTTATAGACTAATTACGCTCAACGACTGCTTCCCCATAGCGCCTTATTTAGGGATTGTGACGTCAGCGATCAAACCACGCCCAATGCGAGATTCGACCCATACGACCTTTGGACCAGGAGTCAGGGGCTCGACCCCTCTACCACTAAGCCTCTCTTATTCAATTACATTAATATCTAAAACAGAACTTTCGCAATCAATATAATGTACAGTAAAGCTTCACTAAAAGACCACCTGAATAATAAGAACACAATTGTCAATCCATTTTTACTGTCTTCATTCAACTTATATATTAAGACCACATCAACATTAAGATCACTTATCATGGGTCCCGAGGGTGGTCTTATCATTGAGGTTTGACTGTATATGTCTGCTTGAAATTATATTTACAACGGTACCAACGTTTTCTATTATACGCCAGGTAAACATAAGATATAACATTTCTCTAGCATGATAATTACAATTTATACCCAATATAAAATACAATGAAATCATAATAGTGCCGTGGCTATACATTATGAAATTGTCGATACATAAATCAGCTGTGTAAACAGAACTCCTTGTAAATAATTGTACGTAGATATATACTGCATACATTTAAAAGCGCACATTTTTCAACCTGCCATACTTTTGTTATGAGTAATTTTTTCAGCTTTCAAGTAAGTACAATAAAACCTCAATATTGCAACCTTTGGTACCCTTGAACACTGGCATTCTTATTGAGGTGGTCTTAATATTGAAAGTGAATCAAGAGCAAAATAGGGAAAATGGACTTGAAAATTGTGTTCTTAATTTTGAGGTGGTCTTATCATTGAGGTGGTCTTATCATTGAGGTGGTCTTAATATTGAGGTTGAATGAAGAGCAAAATAGTGAAAATGGACTTGAAAATTGGGTTCTTAATTTTGAGGTAGTCTTATTATTGAGGTGGTCTATCAGCGAGGTTTTACTGTATACCAAATTTTGAAACATATTTTTTTCGTTTGAAATTACCTGTTGATAAGAATAAATTTTAGCGTAAAAAAATCGTATTATTTTTTATTTTATTTTTTATTTTTTTATCCGTTTTTAAGTTCACGAACTTTGCGACAACAAATTAAATGCGCGCTTTAAATGTACTTAAGTGTAGGCCCTATTTACCAAGTAACTTCGAGTATCAAAAGTTGAAATCTCAAAAGAATTACGTCGTGCCGACAATCCTGTTTTTAGGAAGCTATATCGGATGACTACCTTACCATATTGTTTTGGCGTTCATATGTGTAGTTAACACACAACCATTCATAGGATTATCTAGCAGCGATCTTATCGTAATTGGTCAATTCAACAATTAATCTGTCTTTGTCATTATACATTCAGTATCGAAAATCGATAATTGCAATCCAATGTAAAATATTGATTTGTCACAAATACTGTATTATAACAGATATGTATTAAGATATTATAAGCCCTGTTGAAACCCATTGCTAGAGTGTTTGCCAGAGATTTATCTGTTTAAAGTACGGGTCACAGCATTTCTTGAACCTTTTTGTGCGCACAGTCAAAGTATACTGGTCAAAAGTTCTGACCGCCAGTACGATTTCACACAGTTTCTAAAACACTACTGGGCACATCTGTATAATTGCAGTAAGTTATAAACTTCATAATCAAAATAAATTCAACAATGGAAGAAAGTCTATATATACAGTTAAACCTCACTTAAAGACCACCTCAATAATAAGACCATCTCAATAATAAGATCACATCCGGAAATTAAAAACAATATAACAATATATTCAAGTCCATTTTCACTGATTTGCTCTTTATTCAACTTCGATATTAAGACCACCTCAATAAGAAGACCAGTTTTCAAGGGTCCCAATGGTGGTCGTATTATTGAGGTTTTACTATATATCTTATAAACTCACGTTAATCGTTTCAGATCACTCTATCAATATATAAAGTAAACATTTTCAAAATCCAACATGGCGGGGTAGCTCTTTTGACCAGTAGAAGTTCGTCATTTATGACCCAGAAACTCTAAAATACGTCGTTGAATAAAGCAGACAAACCGTGTACGTGCATTACTGGGCATAGATCTACAGTGCCAAGATCCGACATTATCGAGTCTCATTAAATCGCTAATTAAACATATCTATTTTATTCCGATGATTAAAATTCATTTTGGCACTTAATGTGGGTCACATATTCGAGGGCTGATCAAAATGTTCGTGGAGACGTCCTCACATTTCTGTATTTTCCCTCGCATATCGATAAAAAATCCCAATACTGCATAGGATGTTACATTTTCTCTTAAATTGTTACTTTACAACCCCATACCAATTACATGATATAATAAATGATTCACTTGTATGTGTTCAGAGAAATATATATTTAGTTGCTGTGATTGCTCAGAACATTTTTGACGTGTTTTAAGTGAAACCATTTATGAAATAAACCAAACAGACCACATTTCAACGAACTGTTTGATCAACCCTTCAATCAGTTTGTTAGCAAGAAAATCGAACAAATTGCATTATACAGAACAAATGCACCGATTTACATTGAGTCAGAATTACGACAGAACCGTTCAAATGCTTTAAAAACTGAAAAAAATAATTATGACGAAACTAAATGACGTCATCAGATAATATTTTTACAGCAGACGATACAGATAAAGTTTGAAGATAAGCAGCAACTGATACAATTAAAACTAACTAACTAACTAGCTATTTCCATGTATATCTAATAAACGAAAATAATAAAGCAATTGATAAAGGATCGGAGGTATACAACAGGCATATTTACCGGATTGGAAATTTTAACGGATCGGACGTAAACAACAGGCATATTTACCGGATTGGGAACTTTAACGGATCGGACGTAAACAACAGGCATATTTACCGACTGGAAAATCAGCGGGTTTGAGATATACAACAGCATGTTTACCACATTTGAAATTAACCGAATGAAAATATATGTAACAAACACGTATTTTACAGGATTGGAAATACACGAACATCATTTCCATTCATGAAAAAATTATGCGATTTGACAATTTGTAAACCAAACGTAACATTAGCAATTATCCTAAGAAACATCAGCAAGATTATAAGATTAAATACGTCATCAAGGTGCTACGACTTTGTGTCATTTCCTGAACATAATCCGCATGCAAAACTATACTAGGCCTACTACAGATTAGCCATCTAAAAGACATGCAATATTATATTACATGAACAAAACAGGAAATCTATACACAAGTGTACACAAGTTATATCTAGTATATCAAATACCCGATGAAGAAGAGACAAATATTTGCAAATACAAAATAATTTTTAAGAAACAGTTCTTAAAGGAAACTTTGCTTCCTTTTAGTAAAGTGTATTTAACGTAATAAAAATGTCGAAATATGTACAGCGATATCTAATAAATATGTTTTTATAAAAATCCATTTCAAGTAAACTTGAATAAACAACATCGGATAAGTACAACTTAATGAACTGACAACTAGTTCTATGGCAATTTTCAATAGTCGCATCGCCTTGATTAATACGAAAACTTCTTTCCGGAAGTTGCACAAGAATAACAGGTCAGTGAATCGGTTAAAAAATAGTTCAACATCTAAGCGTAACCTGCGTAACATACTCAATACTGGTAGTAATCTTTACTGTGCAATTAAATATAATGGTTCAACAACAGAAATAATGATTCGTACTTTCTGTGAATCTGGAAGTGTTGAATACAAAACCAGTGTTCACTACCGAACAACTTCAGTGCTTTCAGCGCTTTGATTTTATATTTGTACCGGATATTTCTTGTGTACAATTGTATAATGTATGAAACTACTCAAGACAGATATCTGTAATACTATTGGTTACCCGTTACAGCATTCTCTTTGTCGGATCTATTTCCAACTACGGAATACTTGACGTAAATTTGATGTTTTCTGTCGAAATAATTTTGCATTTCGTTTTCTCTGAAACAATATTAGTAATGGCTACGTGACAAGGGAAGCAACTGTACTTTCATGATTAATAATGAGTACCAGAGTTCTGTCCCTTGGACTGTTATCTAGAGCGCCGTGTCGTAAATTGATAAAAGTAACAAAATTGAATTTTCTGCATAAGATATTAAAAAATACTCGCTTGAATTAAATATATTGTATCAATAATCTTGAAGTTATTAAAGCGAACCTGTACATGCTTTGCAATTTCGCTAACTAGGTACATATAATTAACACACTAAATAGTCGCTACTATTTTACGGTAATATTGAGCCACAAACGCTGTTTGTCAATTATAAATAGCAAAATCAACATACACATCTTCATATATCAACGACATTTATTCAATAATTTTAATAAATATATATCAATTAAGACTTGTTTCGCTTCCGTCCCCCGGCATATAAGTAAGTAGGCGACATTTTACTATAATAACACACCGTCAAAGTCATCCATCATTATTTAGCAAATTAAGTGATAATAAAATATTAAGCGGAATGAAAATATTTTAGATTTTTAAAGAAAATTCGAAAAGGTTATCCATCGCTTATTTTCGTCTTTCTGAAACTGATGATTAGTGCGTGGTGTTCCGAGGAAAACGTGATGTGCACAACAAATCCGTGATTTTACGTGGTCAAAGGGAGACAATCCAATCAAAAGAAACGGTTTAAATAAAGCCTGTAGTCAAGGAGACCATTCTTGTTATTAGGCGGGACATGGATTGAACGGAAGGGAATTCACTATATTGCATATTATAATTGCGTTTCGAAATGATTCGAAGACCAGAATGATCAAAATTAAACCAACTCGAAAAAGATATGGCACAATGTCAGGTTTGTTGTCGTTATGGACAGAAGTTTAACAATAACTGCTGATTTATTTAGCGGTAAGAGTTTTTTTTATTTATGTTAAATTATGTTGGAATAAAATGCAACTTCATGTAAGCATCATTTTCTTCAGATCTATTTGGAAGTAAACAGGTTTGGGTGACTGAAATACTTACTCTCTGGAACATGTTACGTCAAGCAATTGTTTAACATCTTTTCTCTTGAAGTAGGCTTTACAATGGCGGTCAGAACTAGCGTCATATTGTGGTATAATATCTTTAAAACGTGTACGTCTTCGTTCTGTAAGTAAAGGAAATATATCATCGATGTAACATACAGTTTATTCATACATTGATATACAAAGGGAAACAAATCTTACATGTCACTTCAGGTATGAATGAGTTGCCTCCCTTGCAACAACAACTTGCGGTAAACCGATATTAGACAGTATTTCTCCTTCAATATATCGTATTCAAAGACTTTTGGTAATGTCTACGATGTGGGCTCTACATTTTTACACAATTTCGTCAAATATAATATTTAAATTCTCCGCTTAAGTTATACGCTGTACAGAGAAATTGCGATTGGGGTGACAGCAAGGGAGACAATCCAATCAATGTGTACAAGTAAATGTTGTAAGAGTTGTTTCCCTTATTAAAAACAATTTTATTGTATTATTTAATTTTATGACAAATGACACTGACAAGAACATTTGATACTGATGTTGAAGAGAAGTTGTTGTTCAAAAGAGGGGCTGCTATGGAGAGGATGGGCTGTTGTAAAATGACAAGGCCAGACCGTGGAATAAGCTATTGAAGAGAGATCAATTCTGCCCGTTGGTTAGCTGAATTGGTACAGCGCTGGACTGTCACCAGGGGGTCCGGTTTCAATTCCCTGGCAGGTCAGGTCATGTCATTCCATGACATTTGGTTACGGTAAAAGGTCCGCCACCTCTGATTCATATGGAGAAATGTCAACTGCTTGCGGAGGGGCAAGCTAGTACTGGTTAATGAAAACGTTAGGCCAACAGACGGCCATTCTTAAAAAAGGTGGTTGGCGCAGTTTGAAGGTTAAGATTTGTTGTGTGCAACATAACAAATGCCGAGATGTTACGATTGCTGGTCACTCCAGATCCAAAATGGTTTTCGGTAAGGTAACATACAATTTATCGGAAGGTTAACCAATCCGCGCCAAGGTTACAAACGTTGTTCGGTTGAAGATAAATTGCCTTGGTGGTTAACGTAAAATTTGATTGGTTCACACAACAATGCTATGCAAAACCATGTTAGTACGCATGCGCCGAAACAATCCGCGTTAAACTCGATAAAACATACACAGCAAAGAATGGACATGGTAAATACAGCACCTGTTACAATTGCGTCGTTTGTGAATTTGTCCTCTCTTGCTCTTATGTCTTGTACATTCGGGGTTCGCTGTATTCGATGGCGATGTGATAACTTGTTTACATTCTTCTCATCCTTCAGCATTTCTCTCGCTCGCATTTCCTGGAACGATAGAAAACAAAAGAAATATTAAGATAAGGCCATAAATGTTTGCCGTACCCCTCACGCACAATCGTATATCATTGAACGATGGAAAACACCATTTATCGTAAAGAATCATTAAGATAAGGCCATATTTGTTTGCCATACCCCTCACGCACAATCGCATAGCATTGAACGATGGAAAACACCATTTATCGTAAAGAAACATTAAGATAAGGCCATAAGTGTTTGCCATACCCCTCACGCACAATCGCATATCATTGAACGATGGAAAACACCATTTATCGTAAAGAATCATTAAGATTAGGCCATAAGTGTTTGCCGTACCCCTGACGCACAATCGCATTTCATTTAACGATGGAAAACACCATTTATCGTAAAGAAACATTAAGATAAGGCCATAAGTGTTTGCCATACCCCTCACGCACAATCGCATATCATTGAACGATGGAAAACACCATTTATCGTAAAGAAACATTAAGATAAGGCCATAATTGTTTGCCATGCCCCTCACGCACAATCGTATATCATTGAACGATGGAAAACACCATTTATCGTAAAGAAACATTAAGACAATGCCATCATTGTTTGCCGTACCCCTTACGCACACATTTTTGGGATGAGTAAGCAGTCAATATGTTAAGATTGTTTAAAAAGATCAGCTTAGACACTCATTTCGCGTAGTAAGCAAATCATGGTGTTTGAAAGCAGATACGAACACTGACTTCGCCATAAAATATTTTTTACAGAGCACTAGCCCCCGTTTTGCAAGTTACTCAGCCAAACCACTAGCCCAAACTTATGTAACACTGATTTATTAAAAGCAGAAAGTCACAATTAAGTGTCTATACAATTTAAAATATTGTATGGTTTTGATTTTTTCTCTATTTCCGAGAAAAGTATATTCACTAACATTAAGCATTTGTCCCTTCGAGCAAGCACTCATTAATTTCTGCAAGTCTGATATCAAAGTTACTAGCCTTCGGCTTCGGGCTAGTGGGTTACCGCAAAGACTGCAAACAAAATGCACTATTTTGACTTATGTAAACAAAAACTAGTTTAATGTTAGATTGAAACGTACTATAACACCCCAGACACAGAAATCGATCTATAACACATTTTTGTAATACACTTGTACAAGCAAATCCATTTTCGTTTCCTTTCTTGTTTTTATGCATTACATTGATAACTGAATTGTAATGCCTGGTTATATGTTTACGTATTCAGTAGTCTGGAAGCCATGAATTCAGATATACATGAACATCACTTTCCAAAATAATGTCGCATATTTCGCTTGTAAAAAGTTTTGTTTCTGCGAATCGCGCATAACCAACAATGTCTACGGAATCTGGTTAGTGCCAAAATGAATATCGTGTGTCACCCTTGGACCGCTTTCGAATGTCGTGTGTCGCGGTCGAAGGGTGACACAGGACATTCATTGTGGCACTAACCGGATGCCGTAGATGTCCGAACAAGACTAAATACAAAGGTGATACATCTTGACGTTTGGGACTTTTGTCAGAGCAATTTAGACTCTCAGTCGTCAAGTTTGGAGATACAGTTTTTAACCACTTAATATGCTGAAATGTGTATAAAGATTTTGGCGGTGATTATCGTGGTAGAATATACAATGTATAACAAATATGTGCAAGCAAAATGTCAAATTTATTTCACAAAAAAACAAAACCGGGAACAAATATTTTAACACAAAAACGCACACTGCAAAAATCGTTTCTGGGGAATAGGTCGCTGACAACAGGGCCGTTATTCATAAATAATACAAGTCTGAAACTCAGACGTTAGTTGTTTTCGCTCCTTTGTTGTTACATGTACATGTATAATAGTGTAGATTTTCAGAGAGTCTCGGAAAAAACAACAATGAGTACGAAAACATCGATCGAGTACGAAAGTGTTCAGTACGAACTAGTATACATTGTGTAATAATAAACGTAATAATTGCCGACATAAAAACCAATCCCCGGATAATCCGGATTAATCATACAGTAATCAACACTGATCAGATTATTAACATGAACACACTATAATTACAAAAACAGGGAAATGTAGTTTTCTCTCATATAAGAATGTTCATACAACTAGATCTATATTGAGTGCTGCTATTGGATTTCCAACCTCTTCTGTAAGTGACGTCATTTCAAGAAAACGCAACATGTGATGTCACTATTTGCAAGCGGGAAACAATATTTACTCCATATGGTCACTTCGTTTTCATATTGCCATATGTGGCAAATGTTGCTTACTGTCAGTACATGGTGACGTCACATGTGACGTTTTCTGGAAATGACGTCACTCAAAGAAGACGTTGGAAATCGTACAGCGGCGCTCATATCAACATGATAAGTACATGTATAATATTTACATACACACGATGGTTGAACTGAAGAAGTTGCAATATGAAGTATAAACATTTCCCTACATACTCTTTCCAAATCTCACTTTTACCATAATCTTATTCAGTTGCTGGTTGTAGTTCATAATACAGTGAAACCTCAATTATAAGACCACATCTGGTTCTGAAGAAAGTTAGTCTTAGTTCTGAATCAGCCTGATAGTCGTGTTAAAATATGGAATAAACTTGGTCCATGAACATACTGTATTATTAATCAGGTGGTTTTTACTTCGAGATGGTCATTCCGTGAGGTTCTACTGTAAATAGAACAGATACAGTTACCCCCGAGGATAATGTATCCGTCTTGTTTTCGCTACCACACGTACAATTTTCAAACATATTGCAGTATTGTTTTCAAAACAATCCTAGAAGCACATTCAGCCATGTGACAACACGGTGACGTAGTACCACAAGTACACTGACAATTTATCCCAAAGCAAGATGCCTACATGGTTTTTAAAGCACAATAAAATGTAAACGATTTGTTAGAGGTGAAACTTAAAATAAAAACAAACACAAATTATTTATCGTAACATACAAATATATTTCCTTTGCCTGTACAATCATATAGAGAGGATATGCTAAGCGTGACTCTTGCCTCTTGTCGGTTTGATAACAGAGAATATCTAACAGAAATAACCATCGTTTATTAGTTCGGTAGAACAACTAGTTCTATGGCAATTTTCGCCGACAGTCGAATACCCTTAATACGGAAACTACTTTTTCCGGAAGTGGCGCAAGATTTACAGGTAAGTGAATCGGTTAAAACATAGTTCAACATATGGGCGTAACCTGCATGATATAATCAATACTGGAAGTAATCTTTACTGTACAATTAAATGTAATGGTTCAACAGTGAACAATAATGATTAATACTTTCTGTGAATCTGGAAGTGTTCCATACCGAACAACTTCAGCGCTTTCAGCGCTTTGATTTCAGTGGTTTTTATTCTAAAATCTTACTCTATTGTTGTACGGGCTCCCAGCAAACTTGTTGTATCCAAGCTGTGAGGGTGTGTTTGATGCTGTCTGGGTACCCCTGGGTGTACTGGATACGGGACCACTTGCCGCTTGAACGGCCTCCTGTAAAATACGATACGTATATGTATACACAATGATATACATGTATATATGCAACTATTTTATTACATTTTAAAATGTTATAATTTCATAGAGATTCTTTATTGTCACATATCACATTCATCAAAGTTGAAATGATCACACGTCTATATTTATGTTAATATGTTGCACATTTGTAAATATGTTTTTTACTCACTATCATTTTTCAAATTATATCTAAATAACTACTATACATGAAATACCATGCAGAATTGTTTGTATGTTGAGTCAGAGGCCTTATATTGCCAGTAAAACACTATTGTGTTGTAATGGAGGCGTGGTCGAGGGTAGCAATCAGTTTTTAAAATAAAACTACAGGTACGTATACAATATGTCTTATCAAATACGTAGAGCATATTTTAACAACTCGAAATGCTAAAAAGTGAATTTTAATGGTTGAAACAATCTCTTAAAATAATCCGAGGTTGAGTGAGGTTCAGACGCCTTATCATTCATGAAAACAAGATAATATCAAAGAAATGTTGAATTTATATAGCTTCACACATTTTATGCATAAAATCATCGGATAAAAGCTGTGTCAACTTTAAAACGTATTTTGTATACATATATACAGTCAACTCTCATCACACGGACATTCATTATGACCGAAAATTCGTTTACCGACAAGAAGTCGATGGGAACGAATTGCTCCTTGAGTCATTGATCAAAAACAATATGACGTCAAATTCATCACAAAATCTTTCTTGTTCAGTCGGACCTCGTCCGTTCGAATTCATCGGGTCCGAAATTTTATTTCGAATAATACATAGTTTCGAATAGCCCATTTCAATTCGACGTGCCTTAGAAGATACATCGGGACCTGGTATATATTTCGGATAAAAGCAAGTATTCGGATAAAAGGTTGTCGAATAAACGAGGTTTTACTGTATTTAAAACTAAGATAAACATGTAAAACAGAAAGTTACGTACCTCCATTTTTCAATTCCTGTCCGAACAATGTTGTGATGTTCAGTTGAAGAATAAGTCCGAGTTGATTGTTGAAAACTACGCACAGAATATCAATCAAACACGAACCACATTATGTTGAAACAAAAATAGTTCAGTTTGATGTAATAATGTCGAAATTGTCGAAATATCCGAAAAAATGCTCAAGAAAATATCATCGAATAAAAAGTGTTGTAGCAACCGGATACGTTTGTGTGATTTCAATATGCTTCAGTTTAAGAAATCGTCCAGGATTTATTTGATCCAAACCATTTATTTCACGTACGTGAAAAGATTTATACAAGCGAATAATATGTTAGCCTTCCGTTAATCCGCGCAATGAGATTTGCGGCTTAATCGGAATTACAGGAACTATTCCGTAGTACATGTATACAGTTGAAGACTTTTGTTCTTTGACCAAAGGTTAAATATTTAATCCACAGACCAGTTTTTAAAACTGTTATTAAAACCCCTGTACGATTTTGTTTTTTATTATAACAAAGAAAACAACATACATGTATTTATAACGTAATTTAATCAAGGGGGGTAACTGCCGACTAGAATTTAATGTACACTGCATTCCCTCCCTTTAAATCCTAGGTCTATAAACGATCAGTGCATTAATTAATTCAAACAATGGTTCATATAATTGTACTCTGAGCGTTTGGAGAAGTTCGGTTTAAACAGAAATGTGAAAAAACTCATGCCCCAACCGACACATCGATCTATGTCTTTCTCTTTCATGATACGACTATTTCATGAAGACGAAATACTGCTCATGCTGCCCAGTCATATTGCTCAGTAATACTGCCCATGCTGTCAGTGGTATCAGCTGTAATACTGCCCAGTAATATTGCTCAGTAATACTGCCCGTGCTGTCAGTGGTATCAGCTGTAATACTGCCCAGTAATATTGCTCAGTAATACTACCCGTGCTGTCAGTGGTATCAGCTGTAATACTGCCCAGTAATATTGCTCAGTAATACCGCCCGTGCTGTCAGTGGTATCAGCTGTAATACTGCCCGTGCTGTCAGTGGTATCAGCTGTAATACTGCCCAGTCATATTGCTCAGTAATACTGCCCGTGCTGTCAGTGGTATCAGCTGTAATACTGTCCAGTAATATGGCTCAGTAATACTGTCCATGCTGTCAGTGGTATCAGCTGTAATACTGCCCAGTAATATGGCTCAGTAATACTGCCCGTGCTGTCAGTGGTATCAGCTGTAATACTGCCCAGTAATATGGCTCAGTATTACTGCCCGTGCTGTCAGTGGTATCAGCTGTAATACTGCCAAGTCATATGGCTCAGTAATACTGCCCGTGATGTCAGTGGTATCAGCTGTAATACTGCCCAGTCATATGGCTCAGTAATACTGTCCATGCTGTCAGTGGTATCAGCTGTAATACTGCCCAGTCATATGGCTCAGTAATACTGCCCGTGCTGTCAGTGGTATCAGCTGTAATACTGCCCAGTAATATTGCTCAGTAATACTGTCCATGCTGTCAGCGATAACCGCAGTAATACTGCCTTGTAATATTGCTTAGTAATACTGCCCACGCTGTTAAACAGTAATCGTATACTTAATCAAATTTATTTTTCTAAACTATCCAATACAGACATGTAAGAAATTCTACAGACAGTACAGAAGATAGCACATGGTCATAGCCTTTTGATTTATACATGCTAAAACAGTAGGACATAGGAGAACACGCTGTCAGACGAACTACCATTACTACCAAGTACACCATTACTGATATGTTGTTACATGAACTGAAGTGACAGCAGTATGACGGTCAGTACTGTTGGCAATAATACTGCTACTGCTGTTGCTGTGTACTTCACTATAATGTTGTGCACTGCACGTTCAATTTTAACACACCGTGAAGTAAATCGTTTTACAATCGTACAAACTGCCATAAATGTAATAGGACAATTATTATCCAAGGCAAGAATGTACGTTTTCCATATTATAGTATACGCGACTATTCGGATAAACTCATTCGCCAAAAATGACACAAATAATCCAGGAAAGTCGTTTATATCAAGACTCCCACCATTCCACAATTGATATATCCCTGACAAATCAGCCATTATACTCATCAACTCTATAAAAGTCAGAGGATCATTACTATTTTCTTGAGACGATGAATATGGCGGTACTTCGAGTAGATCATCCGGTTGACGATAGCAATGAGACGCCAAAGCGCCTCCAAAATGGCAAAAATAGCAATTACCACTCGGGCCTACAAGTGTGCATTGAATTAATATTTTCATTCGATAATCCACGCTGATATATGTTGATATGACACACTAATTTTCCTTATTTGGGAAGAAAATGTTAATACTTGCATTACAATCTATTCAGTAAAATAAGTCAGGGAATTTATAGAATTCAAAAAAAAATAATGAAACTATTTCATTTGCTCCAAAAAACATTTTCCCATTTGCATTCGACTGTACATTGTTGCAGTTTCTGATAAGAAGGGTGGCAACGTAGATGTAGTTCGTGTCTATGTGTAAAGTTAATTAACTTGCCATGTAGCATTGTAAATTTTAAAAATATGACATTTTTTGTCGAGTCCCCGATAAAAAGTGTGATAAATAAAATCACGTGCACATGTAACCTAAACAAACGTATTATAAACTAGGATACGCTTATTTACGTTACATTATTTATTATACAAGCTTTGAAATTCCCTCAAATGATTTAAAATAAACTGCAAGCATCAAGAAATCTGACGATGCTCAAGTACACTTTCATATACATACACATTTTCATCGATGCTCGAATTAATACGTCACGTGTTTTTCCGATCGTGCTCCGGTGATGTCCGGTCGTGTACGGAAAACAACGGAATATCAGAATGGAGCCGAAAGTTGGAAATGAGGTCACCCTTAATAAATGTTTATTTGCGCACCCCTACTATCGTTCGTTGAGTAGTTCGGAGGGTTGATTTTTTAGATTTTTCCAAATACATATAGTTTTGCACAGAAGGGCCTCAAATCATACGTCAGGGCCCATATCGGTGTGACAGTCGTGGTACAGTGAACAATATGTTTAAGGGTTGTCTGATATACACAATATAGTAAAACATGAGTTGAACACCTCCGCCATGATTACTGATACCGTCAGTCTCAGAGCAGATTTTAACATTTCGTAAATACTTAAACAAGATAATCAGAACACCTCATCACTAAGAATCATTGGTGGTATTATTATCGAGGTTCACTGTACCTTCATGAACAAATTATGCTAGTATGTTTTGTGTGTTATAATAGGTAAATAGCCCTTAAATAATTAAATATTAAATCATCAACACCCATATTCTCCGTTGAAACTAACCCCACCGTCTTCACCCCAGTTTTAGACTATTGCTCTCTTCACATATTTACAAACCTAAACATACAAAATTGAAACGAAGCATTCGACCATATTCTATTACTTAAATTTGAGAGATGTATTGTCTGCTAAATGATATATAATATATATATGCATGACACTGTATTGATATATTCTGCTGTTGTCACATGTTGCTACTATGTTGTGTATCGATTTGGATCTATCGCACGGGCCTGCGGCCTACATATATTGAAAATAAACTTATCTATCTATATATATAAGTACAATGTATAATACTAGATTCTCAACAAACCTGTGTGAGCCAATCTAACGCTTCCATCTGTGTCTTGCTACGATCAAAACCATTCTCACGATACCAATCAGAGGCGGCATCAACCTTCCCGCCTAGTTCCTTCCCGTATAAATTTGTCATTTGTCTAATATTAAACTCTTGTAAGCATTCTTGTCCCTTATTTTTAGTCACTTCCCATTGGGCCCAAATTGATGATCGCCGGAAAGGGAGTTTTTCGGGTGATGTAGAACGCAAAAATGAGCGCTCCCTCCGTGGTGAATTTGATTCGGATCGATTTCTACTCGGAGAATATGATTTCAATGGGGAATACGCGCGACGTCCGCGCCGCGGAGTGCCTTTCGTCTGCTTTCCTAAAATATCGTCTGGTTCATTTTCGGCATTCGGCGTAGGCGTTGGTCTCATAGTTTGATCTATTGTACTCTGAAAACTACTCGTCCTAGGTATATCTCCATTCTTTTTTTCCTGAACACCGTTCGTCTTTCTAATTTCTACTTCCGTCACAAAATCCGACATTTTTTTCACTTCGGTTGATAAATATTTTTAATTCATTGAAACATAGTATTCATCTCAGGCGTAAATATTAAATGTTCTTTCACATTAATTGAAAACGTTCAGCAAATTACGCATACCGCTGTAGTGATCTGCTTAAATTTTTAAATCGGATAAACAGATTTATTTTTTTCTTTAATCCTGCTATATAATATCTTTGAAAGTGCCCTCCCTTTGTTTAGTGTCCGCCACTATTACTGCAATTAGAATGACACGAAACGGTGCGTTTTTATGAGCCGTGCGTTAGATCCACTCTCGTCGTATTTAGGTGTATCCCTAACTATATAGACCGCATCAAGACGACACACGACAGGCATATCAACGAGGTTTGATATCTCTAATATAACCCTGTTAACGCCAATGATGTTTGTCCAAGCATATTGATAACTAGTTTAGTGATGTTTGCTGATAATAAATCGTCAATCGTTGTATAGCATTTCAAAAAGTTTTCAGGGTGAGAAAAACAAGACGCACACTCGGTATATTATCGATACTTGACGTTTCACAGTTTTCGTAAAATATTGATAACAGCTCTTTACTATCCAATATTTTCTTCTTTTATATTGTCCTTGAAAATCATGATTTCATTAAAATAAAACAGTCAACTATGATACACACTAAATATTTATTTTCATGTTTCGCATTCCAAACTTATTTGATGTAATACTAAATTTATCACACTTCTGAAAAACTCCCAATATTTCAAATAAATGAGTACACGTTATGAAAATATCCATATACGAATCATAAACACACTACATTTTCATTAAATCAATGACTTAGCAACAAATTTGAGATGCAAAACGAATATAACAGATTAAAAATAAAGACATTTAAAAGCAAATACCGCAGACTCAATACAGAACATCTTTCGTTTTATAAACGTTCGTGCAAAGAACAACAGTTCATAAAATAGTATCAAACGTCCGCTCGTCTTTGAACTAGAGTGGTTTAGTGATTAATTATTGAAATACCAGACCAGTTAATTGGGAGCATCGTCTTACCATAATTGTTTTTTATCCGATCTTCAACATGCAATACACGCAATCGGTCCCAAACTGGTGCGAATTTTAATCTTTGATAAACCGTTAAACCTCACTTAAAGACCACCTCAACAATAAGACCACCTCGAAATTAAGAACACAATTTTCAAATCAATTTTCGCTGTTTTGTTCTTTATTCATTCTCAATATTAAGACCACCTCAATTAAAATACCAGTTGAGAAGGGTCCCAGTGGTGGTCTTAGTATTGAGGTTAAAACCATCTCATTTTCCAGACCATATTATTATAGACCATTTCTTATTTTTTCAACTGTATTTTAACTCAATAATCAGACGACCTAACAACTAGACTGACTTACTTCAGAACCTATGATGGTCTTATTGTTGAGGTTTTACTGTACATGGCATTGATTTTGTGATGGGCGATAATTCAAAATGTGGCTTATACAAAAATACAACCAGTTGCCATTACATATTTTTTTATTTTTTTTTTGGTTTAACAGTTTATTTTCATTTCTCAGTTCATGTAAAACATGACAACATGAGTACATAATATACAAAATACTAATACAATGGTATAGAGGCAGTTACAATAAGAAAATGAATGCATCATGCACCAGAAATACAATGGTAGAACTTCATATGTCTCGCAGTATACGTCCATACGTTCAAGGGACGATGTCACTGTCCATTATTTATATTATATCATAAACAATATTACATATTGTTTATCGTATATCATGTGTCAACTGTTGGGCGTCACGCCTTATGTTGAATAAATATCTCTATCGATATGTTTATCACAAGCGGCCATGGTAACACTAATATAGTATATTATTTTGATAGCCACACAACTTGGGGGTCTTTTTAACTTAACTACACCAAATATGACTCAACCGACACTATTTCAGTGTCAACTGACATCTCAGAAAACGTAAATCCTGTCATAAACATTTGTATTGATTTAAAATCAACATTAAAATCAAGATGAGAATTAATGTTTCTTCTTATCACATCATGTTTAAATCAAACCATCGTCTGTCGGCTAAGGGCTGAAATTCTGTCAAGAATGCGATTTTCTTGGATTGAAAATATTACTATTGTCAAAAAAGGTATATAGATGAAAGAATTGACAGGTAGTTCAACATTCTTAACTTTACTGTTATTGATTATTATTTTCCAATTAATCTTAAACACAATTTGACCTTTGACATGTTTAAATCGTTTAATCACCATGACATAATAAGGAAGAATTCCAGTGATTTAAGAAAGACGGTAATATTTGTTTACCAGTTCAAGTTAATACACTGAACACATTTTTGTCTGTGAGAAGAAAGGCAGATTGTCTATTCGTCTCAGCTCACGTCAAAGCAATATTATACGGTCATCCTACAAGTTTAGTTTATCAAATCATGATATCGAATGGATGAGATGCTGATATATTTTCAGAATAATTTCCGAGCATCCAAAGCCAAACTAGCTGAATAAAGTAAACACAAAACTACCAGGAAAGTGATGTTGAAGGGATCAGGTATAGATATATATATTCTGGGAGAGGGCTTTCAGTGAAAATGTACAAAATAGTTTCATTAAAATATCATTATTTAAACTAAACTTTTGAAACCAACTGATACAAAGGAGTTCCGAATGATGGATCTTTGTCCATTCGGATTTGAGTCATTTCGAGTCCGGCTCAACTCAATACGAGTCCAATTTATTTACCGTTACCGTGAATAAGTCTAAGAATTTCCGCTTAAAATGATGCACCGACAAAAGGTTTGTCAGTAGAGCACAAATATATATATTCTAAGATCTTTCTCTAGATATAACTCACTCCGAACGTTACAATGGTTGGACGACGCAAGACCGGTGTAACTCAGTGCCGGTAAAGAATTGGGTTAGATTTCTGTGGGCCCAACCCTCATTAATATATATGTACCTTACGGCAGATTATCGTCGCATTGCAATCTTTGGTAAACAAACGCCGGCTTAAAAGAATTTCCGACTTAATCCAGGCAGTAAATCAAGTGTCTTATTGCGGAGTAAATACGTGATCTTTAATTGCGACAAGAACTCGACGGAGTTCTGAAAACTGTCGCCGAATGATTCATTCTCAAATTGATAAATAAATCCTGGTTTAAGTCAGTCTAAATGCGGCCTTGAAGCCATGGCAACATGGATGGACAAGGGTCAAAGGCGCAAGGTGCGGTGTACATATCCACAGTGTGCGCTATATTTGGTTCTTGCCCGTTATGAAAGCCATATAAAATGAACTGGGTAGACACTGATGAGACTTTGGAATATTCAGACTGATATTGGTCCACTTTGGTTGAAGTGGTACCAACCCAGACCGTCTTCTCGAGTCGCGACTCAAACGGTGGGAAATATTTGCTAACCATTGACCGTTCGACAGTGAATACAAAATAACCATATATTTTGTCTCAGATAAAAGTACATAATTGGGACAAATAATACGCACTCTGTTTTAACTCTTTATTAATATTTCGCCTAAAAAGGCTTTTATGAAACTTTCTTTATAAACTATATTATGATCCTTTTTACGCAATGCACAAAACAATATGGTGTAACGCCAAATGTACAGCAAAAACTATCGCAATATTATTATTATTATATCAATATATATATATAAACATATTTGGTTGTGACGGCGTCTAATTTTTTACATTTCAACCATGTGTGATAAATAAAACGCTATGCTTTGTCGGTTCTTTCGTTTCTATTGATGTTATATCATAATAGTGATAATGTATTTGTTTCTTTCATTTCTGTGCACCAGTATATAGTGACAAAGAGACGAAAGAATAATTTCGATGTATACATGTACTCGAATGCAAGGGGCAATTTGCCTATAGCTAGTTGTTGCTTATTTCCATTTAATCGAAACTACCGTGCGACACCAAAGGACAATTTCCATTTAATCGAAACTACCGTGCGACACCAAAGGACAATTTCCATTTAATCGAAACTACCGTGCGACACCAAAGGACAATTTCCATTTAATCGAAACTACCGTGCGACACCAAAGGACAATTTCCATTTAATCGAAACTACCGTGCGACACCAAAGGACAATTTCCATTTAATCGAAACTACCGTGCGACACCAAAGGACAATTTCCATTTAATCGAAACTACCGTGCGACACCAAAGGACAATTTCCATTTAATCGAAACTACCGTGCGACACCAAAGGACAATTTCCATTTAATCGAAACTACCGTGCGACACCAAAGGACAATTTCCATTTAATCGAAACTACCGTGCGACACCAAAGGACAATTTCCATTTAATCGAAACTACCGTGCGACACCAACGAACAACACTGGGTTTCTCATCAGATTGCCAACTAAATTGCCGATCTCCCGAACCATCTCAATTTGAACTAAATCTCAGTTTAAATATTGCCTCAAATCGTTGAGATTTTCGTCATCTGAGACTGGACTCAAAATCGATTTTACATCGTAAACGCTGAGATGAGTTTTTAATCTCAAAATACTTTCAAGAGATTCAAATGAGATTTGTCTCAATCTCAGTCTCTATTTTGAGCAAAATTTCATATTGAGTTGAGATTTCTATTTGAGATACTTTGAGAGATCGGGGCCTGATCTGTTTCACAATCAAGCAAATCACCATGAGTGACAATCTAGAAGAAGTTAATTGTTTATTAACGATGACCTGTTGACCAGTCGTGTATACAAATACTCCACAACTCGGTACTTGCTAATGCTGTGAAAAGTTTACTAATCACAGTAATACAACTATAAACGGAATGGACCGGAATGCGGGTGGATTTTAGACATACCTCATCACTAATCCAATCACTAAGACCCGGAATATGAACCTGTCATTGCTTACACGACCCTTTACTTTATAAGTTGACATAAATTTGAGCAATTTAATATGTGAATCATGCTTGCCAGACCAACAAAGGGACTTTCAGGGATTAGAAAGTATTCTTCCCAGCATGTTGGCCCTTAAAGACCTGTCAGAATTGTGAACAACCTATACAATTACTTATAACCTTCATCTAGAGTTTATTTCTAGTGGTTATTCAAAGCTCTATAACATGTGGGGTCAAATGCTCTCCTACAATGCTTTAAACTGTCAAACTAAGGCGATTGTTTATGAATTTTGCTGTTTTGGCGTCAACATAAATATTTTCTTGACGTTTAAAGCCATCACTTTGCATAATCGCAATGAATAAAAACTAAAAATTATAGTACTAGAAAAGCATACGCCAAATTCAACTTTTGAAAGGGTATCTCTGTACTCCGACGTAGTGATATGTTTATCAAACAGAATTAATCCCTTCGCATTACGATCTTAACTGTCAAAATTTTAATGATATGACGATTTAGCCAAAATCTTCTGAAAATCCTCGATTAAACGGATCCTTTTATCTCTATACAGAAAAACTTCTATAAATGATCGATAGATCTTCAATCGGCGATGATTAATCATCATCATAAAAGGAATAACCATTCCATCGAACGATTGATGTACATATGATGAAAGTTCGACAGAAAGACTGAGATTGCAATTTACAGTAAAACCTCACTTAAAGACAATCTCAATATTAAGACCAACTCAATATTAAGACCAACTCAATATTAAGACCAACTCAATATTAAGACCAACTCAATATTAAGACCACCTCAATATTAAGACCAACACAATATTAAGACCAACTCAATATTAAGACCACCTCAATATTAAGACCAACTCAATATTAAGACCAACTCAATATTAAGACCAACTCAATATTAAGACCAACTCAATATTAAGACCAACTCAATATTAAGACCACCTCAATATTAAGACCAACACAATATTAAGACCAACTCAATATTAAGACCAACTCAATATTAAGACCATATCAAAATTAAGAACACAACTTAGTTTTCAAATCCCTTTTCGCCGTTTCGCTCTTTAGTCAACCTCAATATTAAGACCACATCAATAAGAAGACCAGTTTTCAAGAGTCCAAAGAGTGGCTTTCATATCGAGGTTTGACTGTACTATCCGAATATAAATAGATGCTGGAAGGAAACCTTTACAATCAATTATTATTAGCGAATTCTGTGAAAGTTCATCGTAGTTTATCACGGTATAATAATAAAATAATTGCTTACAAAGAACACGGATATAAAGAACACCTGGATATAGCGAGCACATTTTAAATCCCTAGATGCGCATCATGCAAATATAGCAAACAGTCGGCAGTTTTCAATGTCTCACTTGTGCTCCTTATAAATGGGTTTTCTGCATAATTATAAATTTATAATATCAAAACTTTCAGATTCGTTTTGGGCTACCAAGCAGAATTATCTTACACAAGCACATGGCCCCGATCTCCCGAAGCATCTCAATTTGAGCTAAATCTCAGCTCAAATATTGTCTCAAACCGTTGAGATTTGCCTCATCTGAGACCGGACTCAAAATCGGTATTACAAAACGACAAAGATGAGATGCGTTTTTTCTCAAAATATTTTCAAGAGATTCTAATGAGATTTGTCTCAATCTCGAGTCTCTATTATGAGCAAAATCTCATATTGAGTTGAGATTTCTATTTGAGATGATTTGAGATATCGGGGCCTGACTGCTTCCCTACATGGGTCAGAGAAGGAAAATGGATCAGTTATAAATCCCTACATATTTAAGACACCAGAAGTAAGCATTAAACTTTACATGTAATATATGGCCACTTATTGCATACATTTCAACCGCTTCAACTTATAAGTGCTGTACATTTCGTTACGTACGTCGTCAGTTTGTAGTTATATGCTTTGCTTAACCACACCTCCTTAAAACATAAGATCTACCGTTTTCATCTTTTATAGAAGTCGAAATCAAACTTAAGCGAAGCAAAAAAGATCATGTTAACACATGTAGGTGAAATATCAGTCAGTAATTGAACAGAGATAAGTGAATAGTTCTGACCACTCAAGTACTTGTTCTCCAATTCGATTTCGATATTTCACGCACCAAATAGAACACTTGAAAGATAAAACGGCGGCTAAGTATACATGTCATAAATGATATACAATAAATCATATAAATAATAATTCAACTTTGTTGATAACATATAAATATTTATGCAAAGTATTATACACTACGTGATCAAAGTTACTTTCAATCTGTATTTGATAGTTTTCAAACATCAGATGCGCCCTGTGAGGTTTATAAATATTGAAATTGAGGTCATACCAGCGGTTTCAAATTTATCCTATTTTCGAAACCATCAACATGGTCATTTAACAGCACAGCAATCGTACATCGTACATCAACATTGACTAAACTACCTATGTTGAATGCATAGCCAGCACTTACATCGTTTTTCGACTTATATTTTTGAATGCATACCTAAAATCGAATACAGAGCTAGCACTGACATCAACACTCGAAACGGGTCCGCGGCGAATACATATCTGCCGTCGAATAACGATGTTACTGCTGGATCTGTATTCAACCCAGGTCGTTATTCAAGTGTTGATGCACGATGTACGATTGCTAGTCCAGCTTCACTCAACTTCAAAGAGCATATATTTCGCTCTTACACCAACACAGAAAACAGTACAACTATGTGTATTGAATAAGATACACATTTGTTTAAACACTGATTACATGCATAATTCTGCTCCGAAAATAACAGAGTAGATATATTTTATGTATTTGCATTGTTTGTTTAGGTGAAATCATGGGCAGTATGTCTAATATTTCATATTTGCAATTCAATTAAGATCGCTTACAATTCCTATTACAAAACGGCGGCGCTTGTAGGCAGCAGACACATTTTATTGTCACAAAGTATCATGCTTTGGTTGCTCGCGTCTTTCATTCTTCAAGTACAGAAAAACTCAACTTAAAAGACCACCGTGAAATTAAAATCACTAAGAATCGTAAATAAAACCACGGTCGAGATTTTCAAATTATCGTCGACATTTTAGCGTAAAAATTAGACTGCATCACAACAAAAGCCAAGGACTTTATTCAGAACCACAGGTAGTCCTATTATTGAATATTACCTTCATTATGAAGTTACATTTTTTTAGACTAGTTTGCTCATATCAATTTGGATCGGTCGCAAAGCAGCTATATCATTTTAAATTATATCATAGCACTGTGCGGCATACCATAGACGTACAGAGGACACTAAAGACTGGCTGGTCGTACCCAGCATAAAACGGGACCATAATGTGTCACACTCTCTGAACGATGATGTTACCAGCAGATTTCAGCGAAATAAATTGAAGAATATCAGTATCTTATCACCGTGTAGTATCATTCAAACGTTTCACAAATTGCTTTAAAAGCTTTTATATAACATTGCACAATGTAAATTATAGATCAAAGACTGTCCCATATAATGTCAAATCAACATCTTATCCGTTCAGTTTCGTGTTAAATACTCGTCTGTGTGAATGGCATAGATATGTGATACATTTGTATGAAATGTTTCACCCAATATTTTGGAGATATTACTGTTAATGAATCAATAAAGATTATTTAAATTGTGAAAAGTGAAGAGCAAGAAGCATCTACTTTTAGAATTATTTCATTACTACAACAACAAACGGTGTCTATGTACTTACCGATGAGGGTAATTTTTCTCTATGTAGTAATGACTTTACCAAAGGTGACTGGAAGTAGGATTGTGCGTATTTATCTTTTCTGGCGGTGTATACGGGTATTATTGGTATCTTTCTAGGGTAATAATAAACTTGTGTACGTATTGCATCGTTGACGAAATTCTTTTCCATAGACAGACGCTCTGTCATATCCGGAAGTGGCTTCACTCTATCCTGGACGTTGCCTTTATGCCACAATGGGCTCTTGTAAACAACCCAGTCGACCTGTAGATAAAAAAAGTAATATCTTGAATAAAACGCAATTTGTAGGTTAATATGAGCGCCGCTGTACGATTTCCAACCACTTCTTTACGTGACGTCATTTCCAGAAAACGTCACATGTGACGTCACCAGGCATGCACTGACAGTAAGCAAAATTTGCCCTATATGGCAATATGAAAACGAAGTAACCATATGGAGTAAAAGGTGTGTCCTGCTTGCAAATAGTGATATCACATGTTGCGTTTTCTTGAAATGACGTCATTTACAGAAGAGGTTGTAAATCCCACAGCAGTGCTAATATCTGTTGTGCAACATAAAAAATTGCCGATGAATGGTCACTCCAGATCCAAAATGGATTTCGGTAAATTCACCGAAATTCAGTGGATTTCGGTAAGGTAACGTAGGCTATCCCTCATCGAAAGCTGAACCAATCCGCGCCAAGGTTACTAACGTTGTTCCGTTGAAGAGAAGTTGGTTTAGTGGTTAATGTAATATCTGACACTGATATGCAAATAGCAAAGCCATGTTAGAACAGCTGCGCCGAAAAAAGTATTTCACAAATTGACTCTAACTATGATAAGAGTTGAAGCATAGTGCAGGGCTCTAGAATTTTTATTAATTACAGTTGTCATGGACTAGTGTACATGTCCATTTTGACTTGTCGGACATGAGAGGCTAGTTGTACGAGCATAGAATAGAGTATGGAGGCGTGCATAGCAGTCTTGTCATGGACTAAGTCCAACTCAACTGTTGGTTGCCCGAATGGGCAAATAGACTTGTCTGGGACGACGGTCATGTGGATTTCTAGAGTCCTGTTAAGTGGTCAAGGCATTAAAGCGCCTGACTTCGGATCCGAAGGTACGCAACATACGCTGTTGTGTACACACTATTACGAAAAATAGAAAAAAGGGCAATAACCAACAGTTGAGCATTTGGGTGCAGTTTGGGATAAAACATTTGAATATGAAACGCTTCAAATTTATTGTATTGCTTGTATAAATGTCACCAGAGTAACATGCCGACCGACTTTTACGGTTACATATTGAACTATGGTCATAGTATTTGATAGCGTGAAAAACTAACATGGAAATTTACAGCACATTGTTTGTAGCAAGTTTTGATTGTATATGATACAGTGA
Organism: Mactromeris polynyma; assembly: GCA_032209605.1. NCBI lineage: Eukaryota > Metazoa > Mollusca > Bivalvia > Venerida > Mactridae > Mactromeris > Mactromeris polynyma. Next base: position 7,312,546 of record JASFXZ010000030.1, on the reverse strand, counting down.
TTGCCACTTCACACATCTGCTCTAATTCTCATCGTACTTTGAAGAGATTATCATGACATTAAAATATGAATATGGAATGCTTACTTCATTATTCTAAACGTAAAGGGCATCATTTTGTGAATGATATTTCAAATATTGTACATATACAGTGCAACCACTCCAGAGAGGCCCTCTCTTGAGCAACAACCTATCATAAACAACACTCATTTTGTCATGTAGTAAGACTTAACAATCAGTTTACCCTCTTGAGAGCAACAACCTCTCCATCCATACTATGCTTCTACAAAAGGGAGTTGCTCAGGAGAGGTTTTTGTACTATTCAAAATAAAATTTCGTACCCGATGATTTCGAATGAACGAGGTCCGACTGTTGTATAACTTTATATTATTCTCTCAATTGACAACTGCTTATTACATTACCTGGGTGTACAGACAAGGATAAGAACTAGTCCTACAAAATTCTTCTCCTTTGCGGACAACATTTGACGAGTAGGTATTTAGTTGGAGTTGTTCCAGTGTATAGCACGGGTTGCTTAGTAACGGAAATAATCAATACTTACACTCAAATTAGATTCTTATAATTGACCAATGGTAATGCTGCATTATGTGACTGGTCATTAAGCTGCGTTTATAAATTTGGACCCAAGAATTTATCATAGCTGCTCGTGTAATATTTGACTCATTAGTAAAATTGCCAATTTACAAACTAAAACATTTACGCTGACGATACAGTTGTATCGATGAATATCGGTATTTTTATACATGTAAGAGTTCAAAAACTATAACAGTCTTGTATTGTAACGAATCAAAAGTCGTAAAATTTAAGTATCACTTTTCAAAAAGGCGTTTTGGTCCCCTAAGTAAAGATAAAGGCAGCCTTCTATGTATTTTGGGATTACAAAAAGTGGGGGCCTCCTTTTTATAAGTCTCTGCCATCTTGAGAAAGTTTGTTGAACAAAATTTATGGGTTTATGTCAAGACTTCAAGTGCAAATTGAAGACAAGAATAGCTACCGATGCAGTACCGACAAAACATTTATTGACGCATTTCAATTCTTTTTCCTATGAGGCAAGCTTCATGTGCTCTTGTTTCAAGTGCATTTCAAGATGACGTTAAGTATTTAAAGTCATATAATATTTAGTGTAAAGTCTTTAAGTCATATAATATTTTAGAGATTTTATTTTTTATACCACCGCGAATTTAAAAACGTTTATCGGGTAGTATATGGTGACGAATCTGTAATGCATAGTGTGTACTTATTTAGAGTATCAAGCTTCATGCGCATAGCAACGGCGTCGTGTTTCTATTGACAACATAGCAACATATAGATGAGTTCAATCTTTAGGATATGTACTGATGATTGGTGTGGCCTTCCAAGGTATGGTAATGGTAGCTGACTTCAAATCCTTTGCCACCTCACCGCCGCTGGTTCAATTCCCACCTTGGGTGTAGAATTTGTATGTGATGACCCCAGCTTGGGGAAGGGCGGTGTTTCTACTGAGGTGCATGCCAATGTCTCAAATTAATCAAGACGGGGCACCTATTGTCTTCCTCCACCTTTGACCCTGGTTGTTTATGTGACATTAAGACCCATTACAAAACAAGAAATATCTTGAAAAAAGATGGTCGACGCAATTTGAAGGTTAAGATTTGTTGTGCAAGATTGTGCGAGATGTTGACGATTGCTGGTCACTCCAGATCAGAATTGGATTTGGGTAAATTCACCGAAATTCAGTGGATTTCGGTACGGTATGGTACCATTTTTGAAAAGTTAACCAATCCGCGTCAATGTTACAAACGTTGTTCGGTTGAAGAGAAGTTGGTTTAGTGATTAACGTAAGATTTCATTGGTTTACACAACACTGATATGCAAATAGCAAAGCCATGTTAGTACGGCTGCACCGAAAAATGGTAAATAAAGAAATCACGACCGGTGTTCCGTAGTACATAAATCCCACGGTTGAACACTCGTCCTTAACTTCTAACCTGTTGTCAAGCAAGCTGCTATCATGATACATCGGTATATTGACATGTATTTGTTAATAATGAAGGGTGTATTTAACAAATTGTGATCTAGGTGAAACAAACAGAAAAATAAATGCGAAACTGATAAATGGTAGCTAATGTTTGATTATATCCTAAACTTGTTGCTGTTTAATGATTATGTAATCTATTCTGTGTCCGCTGTACTTGTTAAGCACGAACTGAACAATAGTTTGACAGCTCTTATCAATGTATACATTGAATAACTACTTTGTTCTCATTAATCGTTGATCGTAAAACATATATAATGTTAATACACCCAGGGTTATGTGCTTACAGACTTGTCAGCTGGTCCAATCATCAAAAACGATGTCAACTTGCTTGGATTTTTACATGACTATTGCTAAACTGGCAAGGAATTCTGACAGGCATTTACTATCCGTTCTCAACCTACAAAATGACTATTCTTTTAAATCTACGAAGTCATTGCGCTCGTGAAATACGTGCAATAATCTCTTAATATACACTCGGTGACGTAAACGCTTCGTATGAGTTGTAATTAGACTTAGCTTAGTAATGTATCGTTACGTTACGACAATCTGTATAATTGAGCGCCGCTGTACGATTTCCAACCTCTTCTTGAGTGACGTCATTTCCAGAAAACGTCACATGTGACGTCACCATGTACTGCCAGATAGCAATATTTGCCCCCTAATATGACAATATGACAATATGAAAACGAAGTGACCATGAATTATGGAGTAAATATTGTTTCCTGCTTGCAAATAGTGACATCACATGTTGCGTGCTCTTGAAATGACGTCACTTACAGAAGAGGTTGTAAATCCCATAGCAGCGCTCTAATGCACCATGACTCTTGTTGCTAAAGACATGCTTAATTCATACGTTATGAAAACTGTATGGTATGGCTTTAAGTTTTCATGAAACATCGTCAAATACCACAATGCTTATAGTTACAGTCGAACTTCGCTCATTCGAATTAATCGGGTTCGAAATTCTATTTCGAATAATACATGGTTTCGAATAGCCCATTTCAATTTGACATGCAAAAGAAGATACATCGGGACCTGATATTTATTTCGGATGATACCGAGTATTCGGATAGAAGGTTGCGAATAAGCGAGGTCCGACTGTACATACATTTAGCATGATTCTGACAGAAAAGTATCCACGTAATCATGTACAATTTGTTGTAAAAATGAGAATTCCAGGATATACTAACTTGCATTAAAGTTAAGCTAGCGTCATTAGTCAAAATTTCTACAATCAAATAGATAGGAGACGCATACTGACAAAAAGATGCTTACGATAACCATACATCTGTATTATCCTTAGTTGAGACTATCGTGAGAAATACATAAACATGAAAAAAGAACAGCAGGTAACGAACACCACCCATTGTCAGTTTGATCTATCAGCTAGTATATTATGAGTGGAGGTCTCAGTATTGACGTTGAAATTGAAACATCAAGGCAGTTTTTAAAGCAAATAAAGTATTAAAACAATATATTAAAAGTGTATGTAAATGTTCTTGTATTTTAGCGACAACAGAGGCAAACAAAACGCGCATCAAATACTTTTCACAAAGTATACATATATTTTTAGAGATAACGAAACGGTGGGTGGATTATGTATGCTAACATACAATAAAAAAGTATTATCTTTAAAGAGTTCTCAATAGTACTAGTAGGGTTGAAACTGAAATACATACGAGAGTCGTATACAGCGTAACCTAACCTAAACAGTCCTCTCTTAAGCAACAACCTCTATTCAGCAACTGAATCAGTTTTAGTTATTAATTTAACATCTATAGAACAGTAACCTCTAGACAACAGCCTTAGTATATCATAATTATCATCTAATAGCATACATATAAACGCATTTACATGGACTATTAGCATTCATATTGATCGTAGTTGTCATTAAGAGTTTACTATTGTGTGCTAGTATTCTAATTGATGTCCCAACTCTTGAAATTATGTTTTTTTGCACATCACATAAATGTATTGTTGTGAATTTAAGGGCCGGTGGCCTATATTACTGTGAATAAACTTTTGACTTGACTTAACGTCAGTGTCCCAAAGGGTATTGCTCTTGAGAGGTTGCGCAGAATATATTTGTTTCAGAATGTTAATGTGTTGCCATGGTTTTATCGGTAAGTGTTCTCAGTAAAGGTATCTACAGCAAAGATACAATATTACTTATTCATATTTTAAAGAAACAGACATATGATTTTATCCCGCGATAAAAAACACACACAAAATGTGTCTTTAAAAGACAGCTATGAACCCTTTTTGCACAAAGAATGATGCCTTTAAAAGACAAAAATGTGTATACCTGCATAAGAAATTTAAATAAGCCATCATGATTATATTGTGTGATAACTTTCATGCTACATAGAAACGCATATGACCAAATAAAAACATATGTCTTTACATTTTTCAAAAATTAAATTAATCTTAAACTGATAATACACAATCAAGATAATATTTAAATCAATTTACCTCTGTCATTTTCCTCTTTATTCACGTATCTATCTCAACGTGTCTGTCACTATAAGTCCCTCGGGTTGCGGCTCTCACTTCAATCCGATATACACACTTGTCATCAAAATAATGCAGTGATTAAATTCCGTCATAAACCACTATTGATAACTTGAATGATGAGTGAAAACTACGTTCAATATACAATCCGTTCCGCTGATTTTTATCCGTGCCGCTTTTTTAAACTCCGTTCCGTATTTGATTAACACATTTCGTTTATTAATCGGTTAAGAGTCTGGTAGCTTTCGGTCGTATGTGAATTGCACAAACGACTGAAGCACAGTCTATGATAAATGTTCATGTACGGCAAGTTTTATTTATTTTGATATGTTATCGGAAATAAAAATACAAACAATCGTTGTTTGTTTAAGAAATTAACATTGCATTTTGTATATCTTAAACAAACTTTATCAGCGTTGCAGAGCGTCGGAATTTTCTTCAAAAGAGGAATCAGAAAATGAAAGATTTAATCTACGTGACAATATGCCTATCAAATAACTGCCAATTTATATATACAGCAGATATAGCGCGGGTCGTTCGGAACACCTCGGCAATCTCCGTCAAGACATTCGTAACACCTCGGGAATCTCCGTCAAGCTCGAATGAGCACGGGACTTACAGTCTCCATGAAAAACGAAACTGTGAATGGAAGTTATTCGCTTTCCTCGCAGTTTTTCTTCTCAGATTGACTCGTACTGTTGCTTGGTATACCGTTTATCGCGGCATGTTAATATATATTAACACAAGTAACCGCTGTATGTATATATGTGTCAAAGGCTTGATGTTTTTGTCGCCATGACTGCGTGACATATACATTTGACTGAAGATAATACCTACAAAGTCATTCATGCCCCGTCTTAGATTCATCTGAGAAATTTGTCAACGATGTGTAATAGATCAGATGATATTTGTTGTTATAGTGAGGACATTGGTTAGATCAGCTGGCCACAATTACTGTACAAGTTACTTGTATGTTTGTGCAAATATGATAGTTAAATACAATAAAATATGATTAAACTAAACTGTATAAGTGGATAATATCGCGTGCGGAAATGTTTGCGAATCGCCGAAATCAGTTTGTTTATAATATCTTAACATCATAAAATTAACAATTTCTTATTTTATTTAATTCTCTAAAAGTTAAGATAGGACTCCCAAGTATTTTCGGCCACACAGTACTTTAGATGTGACTCCATGTAGTACTGGACTCCTAGAAGTGACTACATGGTGTGTTGGAAAAATATGCTTCAGTGGAAGTGGAAATTTACGCTGTGGAAATTGTTTTCGAATTTTATGCACTCGCAAAATTCCCAAACTTTACCACCTCGCAAACTTTACCATCTATACAGTTTGTATAACCGAAAAAGTGTTCAATTGAGAAACGTATTAAAACCAAAATCATTCCGAAAACCGTGAACTCATGGCAGGATCAGAAACTACATGGTGCTGTAGACTATGAGGAAATGTCCACACAATTCATCTCAGCAATTTAGAATGTATAGTAAAACCTCATCTAAAGACCATCTCAAAATTAAGAACACAATCTTCAATTCCATTTTCACTGGTTTTCGCTTTACCTCAATACTAAGACCACCTCAATAAGAAGACTAGTCTTCAAGGGTCCCAAATGTGGTCTTATTATTGAGGTTTGACTGTATGTTGAGAACAAGATCTAGATGAATGCTAGATATTACCCTACCCATTACAACAAAGTTGGTTGGTATTGTCAATATTGAATACCCGTAAAGCCTAATTAAATATATAATCAGGTTGTTACTAAATGCATCCTTCTGTGTACACATTTTTGCAACTATTAAAATCGGATGATAGAATTGAAATGATTAAAATTGCATTATACATGAAAGTAGCTCTAGTTGTTAGAAATACTATATTAACTGTTGAAAGATAAATGCTTAGTTCAACCTCGGACGGTCAAAAGACTCGTAAATTATCTTATATACTCTAAGCAAAGTAAATCCTGCCGCAACACATCCTTGTTTTCCAGATGGCGCAACATTTAAATGCCTCCGTCGTTATTAAATTAAACGCAGATATTCAGATGTAAGCCGGGGTTTTCTGCCTAGTATTAAGGACACCTGACCATTTGTCGGTTACATTTGATATAATAATATAATTTAATTGGGTCCACATTTAATTACATCGGATAGGTGGTGTGTATTTCTTTCTGATCCGATTTCGCCAGTTTAGTCCATTCCAATGCTATGATTATATTTATTGTAAATATTTATTCATCCTTACACAACACAGTAGCCATTATCGTATTAAATATATGGATGATTACCCCGTGTGAAAGTACCCATGCATTATCAACCGATTATTGCTTACAGAAAACAATCAGTAGTTTTAAAGCGGCATTTCATTTTTTATGTAATTAATGTAGGTAAAAAACTTTTTTATGTTTTTAGGTAAGGAATGACATTCGTGTCGACGAAATTCTTTTTATTTCACCGAATTATGTTGTAATTTGCAATTAATGAGACATTTAAATCCTAACCTTCTTCTAAGAAATTTCGCTGTCACTGAAGAACTTTACTCATAAACTGTTGAATGTGACGATTTTTTATTCTAAAACACGTACGAAAAAGAAGTTTCTGATGTAGCGATACGAAACCTGGTGTCAGTCTATATTTGTTAAAACAAAGATAAACAATGATATCCTCTCCTGATATGCCCCAATCTCTACTTTCGTTTTGATCAGCAACTTCCGGTTTAGAAATGTGTCAATATCAATTTAACTAAAGTTTTTTTTGTAAAATGAAATGCAACCTGAATCGTTTGAAACTACCATAAAGTGGCATAAGAAGAGTGAAGACAAAAGGAACGTCGCTTTTATTGTTAAATACTAATACTTTTATACATTGAACATTCTATCAGCGTTAGTTAGTTCTTACACACGAGTAACCTGTAACTAACACGCATGCATTTAGTTCAACTTACTTTTACTTCGGTTGTAAACAAGTTAACAACTTCTATCAATCAACCTCGATGCTTGCTTCCTACAAGGTTACTAACTAGTACCCACGCTTAATTTAGAAATTGTGAAGTCATGTTTGTTTCATCGGGTTTAACGCCGTTTCTCAACGATATTTCAGTTATATACGGCGCCGGATCACCTAACCAGTTTTTCCTGGACTGAATTCTAACCAGTACTAACTTACCCTTCCACAAGGAGCCGGCAACTTCTCCACATGTGGAGGAAAATCGACATTTTGTCACATTTTTAAGGAAGGGTATGACCTGTCGCAATCGGGAATCGAACCCGGATCGCCGGGTTACAAGTCCAGCGCACTAACCACTGGACCACGGCCGCGGCTTGTGAAGTCATGACGCCAAAGCGGAATTGAATCACACGAACTTGGCATAAGGAGTTAAACGTCCTACCACTCAACTATTACATGTACGTAATTACCATAGTCTTCCGAAATGGACACTTTTGGAAGTAAAGCAGAGTATTAGGTTGTTGATGGTAAATGTACACATATAATATGCTTTTAGAGATTTGTTTCACTAAACAACGTCAACAAAGTTTTTGTTACTTTCATTGGTCATAAAATAAAGTTCAATTCAGTTATAGCATATTTTTTAACACTGGAACCCCAAGTTCACACAGTGACCACTTCGAATCCGAGAACCTCCGAAAACAGGCTATATTCTGGTCATATTCAGTAGTTGTAGTTTGTAGTTGTAGTTGTATATTCATTACTCTGTCAATCATTCACTTTAGTCCGGAAACCCCTCTACTCAGAAAACCGGACAAGTTTTTGGTGCGTAATATAAACAGTCTGCACGTAAATTACCTCACCGCCTCTCGTAAACCGGACACATGAAATGGACGGAGGATTTAAACGAGATATACTGGACCAATATAAAAACACAGTCTACGTTTGTACAGGTCAGTAGTTGTATAGTACTGAAAACTGACTCCGATTTTGTTAATGAAGGTAAGCTTATAAGTACATATACAAGTTAATTATCTTTTCATACCCTCAAATCGAACTTAAGTAGCCTGCTTATTCGAGTATACTGAAAACAACTAACCAAATACATTGAAAAGTGAAGCCTACCGAATAAGTAAATATTCTAAACATTAAAAAATACGCGAAAGATAAAAAAATAAGCCTTGTCATTATTTCTTCTGCCCAGACACAGGTAATGGTTGGATTAAATTGTTCAATAGAACTTAGTTCCTACCTATGTTTTACGTAATCCCATTTAATTTAATACCCGACAAGTAAAAAAAGATATTGTACTCAAACATAAGAAATAAATTCACGCCTCGGATTATTTCCTCTGCTTTGAAGATGAATTTGTATTCTACGGAATCCTGCCGCGGCCATAATACAGTAAAACCTCAATAATAAGACCATCATCGGTAAACATCAATTAAATACCACCTCACTAATAAGATCATCATTGGACGGTATTCTTTATTTTGAGGTGGTCTTGTTATTGAGGTGGTCATTAAGTGAGGTTTTACTGTTTCAGATGAATGATTTAACTTATATTATATTACTAAAACATACATTTCATGGTTAAATTTACAGTTAAATTATTTGATATTAAGAGATTTTAATTCATCAATAGTGGTTATCGTTTATTTTGTCATTATTTTACTACAATGACCGCTGGAAAACTTAATTCCTGAAAAGATTTTATTTTGATCGAAGAAAAAAACAACACGGGTCGATTATTTAACGAGATTTTAACTGCATATCAATATTTTTCTATTTAATCATCACCCGACTGTGTTCGGACAAAAAAGACGCAATTAACTTCATAAAATAATATTGTGACAAAATTAATCCGTTAACTGGTTTATAATGACCGAAAACAAACCAACATTATTTGGTTGTATGTGAAACGTGTAATCCTACAATATCATATTGAACGTGAAGTGTCGAAACGAACTATTATCATGTAAGCTAAAACTAGCTGGTCCTGTCTTTTGGAAAATTCTATGTGTTATGAAAATGGTTTTCTAAATCATTAGTCGCCGACCGGAACGCGGTGACTCTATTTTTATTCCTTTTGTCCGCGGAGGTGATGTAAAAGCTTTTCAAATATCTGAACCAGTTTAGTCTCCCCAGAGCAATACCCTCTTTTGAAGACCCACACTTTGCCTTTGCCTGAGAGGTTGTTGCTCTAGAGAGGTTAAATTGATGGTAAATTCTTGCTGTATAAAAAATGAGAGAGAGAGAAGGGGAGGCGAAAGAGAGAGGGGGGGGGGGACGTAAGAGATATGGTCATCACTTACGATGTTCGACAAAACGTGGCAACCAAAAAACCAGCTGGGGTTAGTATAGTCGTCCATTGGTCCGATACAAATAATCAATTCTAAAATGGTATATCACAAATGAGATAAATGTTATTCTTTAAGATGTATGATTTCGAAATAGCTGCTTTAAAACCAATTTTATTCATACAATATCATTTACAGGTGTGAATATTCATACAAAAATTGCATAGGTCAAAATGGATTTTTTTACATATAAGTCTACATATAACAATATCAACACATATAAAACATCACAAACAGACGCACGAACAAATAACAACACGTAATGCTAGAATTAAATTACAAGAACAGTTTTGACTAGAGCACAGGACACGACAAACATCTCATACATTGACACAATGCTGGTACATTTCAGAGGATACGGCGCGAATGTTCAATATAGCGAGTAGTGTTGAGAACGAATCCGCTTCAGTTTCGACCCAATGTCAAATGAGGTCAAATCACATATTTTCTGCATGTACACAATTTGGAATAAAAATAAATGGAACTTAATACAAAATTCCAGGTCAAATATCACTGAATGTTTGGCACTTACGTAATATAGTTCGGTATCACAGATATAATGGTATTTACAACATACATAAGTTCGTTTCCATGGCAACCAACAACCAGTATATAGTTACAAGAACTTTTAGCTTTGAATCAAACTGAATAATGCAGATGTGCTTTTCATCAATGTCACAGAACACTTCAAATCAACCACGTGACATCAACCACGTGACTAAGTCACGTGATGTTTGACGCTATCCTTTCACCAAAAACGAAACAAAAGGATAGGCGCGATACGATGAAGCTGCCTTTTAAGTTTATGCCGTCTGTTGAGGGTACTTCATTCAAGTCGAATGTTGAAACCGAAAGTGTCGAAAGTTTGAATGAAATTCCACATAACGCCATAATAACGAATAGTCTTGGACCATTTATTGACACTTTTCCTATTTCTGTCCATCTTGATTCAAGTAGATACAAGGGAGACAGTTCGAAAGTAAACGAAACACGATAGGAAATATGTCAAATGGTCGAACGATATCACAGTTTTAGACTACTTCACAGCACACAGTTTATTTTAGTTTGGTTTTTCCCGATACAAAAGTCTCAGATCGGATATGATCTCGGAGATCTACGGACGATCCGAAGATTGTCGATTCTGTCCGAAGTCTCTCGAGGTCGAGAGCCAGTTCATAATGGTCCCCTACAGTATCAGTAAGAGAGACGTCACCGTCATCGTCCGGTATGACAATGCTCGAATACTCTGAAAAGGCTCCAGGGGTTCTAGCGTAGTCCGCACGACACCGGTATCCCAGATCGGCGTGACGTTTGGCAATCTCCGCACGTGACCTAGACAAGCCTTGCATTTGATAATCCGTCAGCGTAGAATTGTCACGTGACATGGAACTGGTAAAAATGTCAGAACGAGAATCCAGAGGGAAATTAAGCGGTCCCTTTGTGCGCATTTCTTCCACAATACGATCATTAACATCCTGCAAGGCGTCCCTAATTGCGTCCTCTGCTTTCTCGTCACCTTAAAAAATAAAAAATTGATGTCTCAAGCAATGACAAATACTATTGAAAAAAATCGTTTTGATTCGTTTTTACATTGATTTTGAAACAGATTTTGTCAATTTATTCTAATCACTTTTGATGATTTCTTGCTGGATTCCTCGAAATCTGTTAAGTACTCGGTTAAAATTCAGGAATTGTAAAGTTCGTGATGAAACCCCGATCAACGTCGAGCTAGAAACTGCCATTACCCATCGACTCCTAACTCTAATTTGTAACCTCGCTTTGAATATCTCTGTTTTTGTAAAAGTTCATGTTTCAATGAATAAACGTCTTTGTAATATAAGCATTACTATATTCATGTAATAACATATCGAGGGTTTGGCGCGAAATTATTCTAACTGCTTCATGATCAAAACTGAGTTAAAATGATCGCTGCTATGGGATTTACAACCTCTTCTGTAAGTAAAGTAATTTCAAGAAACGCAACGTGTTGCCACTATTTGCAAGCAGTAACAATATTTACTCCATATGGTCACTTCATTTTCATATTGCCATATTGTCACCATATGGGGCAAATATTGCTTACTGTCAGTACGTGGTGACATCACATGTTACGTTTCCTGGAAATGACGTCACTTAAAGAAGATGTAAAAAATAGTACAGCGGCGCTTAAATGGTTTGATACCAAAACCCGTCATGCATTACACGCTGTAAATAGCAGTGGAATAGTTAAGATTTCACAGAAACATGACAGAAAGATGTAGATGGACTGATAAAAGTGGCATGGGGTGTTTGGAATTACAAATATCATTCACGTTACCTTGTAACCTGGCTTGGTCCAGTGCCCTCTCAAACGTATTGAATGCAGCATGATATTGCTTTAATTTCACTGTAAACAATAAATAAAAACATAGATATACGTACATAAAAACATATATAAAAGGGAAGAGTACTAGAGAGAAAAAGATGGGCGATTGAACGAATAACAAAATAGAACGAATAAAATAGAACCAGAAATTAATAAACGTATGAACGAATCAGTGAAAGGATTATATAAGTTTAATCAGATGTCAATAAATAATAAGACACTAAAACATTTAACAGACGCCGAATAAAACCTTACATAAGGACCCTTAATTAAGACCATTAATAAGAGCTTATTACAAAGACCAGTTTTTATTTTTTCTTCATTTTCTTTACCCGATAATCAGAACACCTAACTACGTAGAACGTCTTTCTTAAGAATCATTTATAGTCTTGATATTGAGGTTTCACCATATTAAGTATTTATAATACTTGAACAATGCAATTGACAAAACATATCATTAACAAGACGTCAATAAGGTAGTACCTTCAGCAACTCCCATTAATACGCAAGATTGAAGCGTGTAGCTCCATTCAACGGCTTCCTCCGCCGCTTCTAATGATTTCTTGGCGGAATCTTTGGCGTACTCGAAGTCACCAAGTGCTAGGAAACAGTTACCAATCTCATGGAACAACCAAGCTGTCTCTATACGTGACGCACACATAGGTGTCTTCCGCAGGAATCTGCAATACATATTTTTATATATTATAAGAAGAAGAAAAAATCAGTAGGCCCAACTGAATACACAAACAGAGATTAAGTTGTTGCAGGGAACGCCAAACACATAAGATAATGCCTCCCCACACAGACTTACATATACATGTATATAAATACCAGGGATTTTAACGACTGGCAATTTTTGTATTCGAATATTTTGTCAACCTTCCAAACGAATATTCGAACAGTCGACCTTCCTCCATTACGAACGGCACCAAGTATTTGTTTATCATCATCATTTCTGCTTGCACTCATTCATATTTGTAGTTTGCAGTTTGTGCCTGACGTCGAGAAAAGCTGTGTTACTTTGTTATGAAAACGTCAAATTGTTAACGAATGTGAAATCACATTTTCACTGTTCAACCAGCACGTGACTTTGACGCCTCTGCGACAAAGTACAAGCACCATTTAAGATCACAATAACAATTACCAAACGATATTAAGTAGCCCAAATGTTGAACTGTAGATAACAAGAAAACAAATACATGTTTATACTAATAATGTAACTATTTCACTTACACATCCAACGCATCTTGATGTTTCTTTTGAACAACGAATACACGTCCAAGATTACCCAGGGCTCTTGATACTGCGTCCTCAATTTGACTGAAACACGTACAATATGTTTTATACATAGCTGTTAGTTCCAGTAGATGAGTTTTGTATTACAGACAACATATGCGAACTTATAGGTGAAAAGGTTCGAGCATTATTGCAGTCAGGACCAGGCAACTTTATAGAACCCCCGCCAAACAATTGCTTTCTGCCATCGATTGTTTCCACCTTATGTGGTCCTAATCCCTTGGTGAGGGGCAAGTCTTGTAAGCACTGAATGTCTTCTGTCATTGATAATTAAGGATATTAACTTGGAGCGTTTTAATCAGAAATTGCCTTTTAATAGGTCGTGTATACCGATAATATAATTTCGAGGATTGCAACCATTGTCTTATTAACACTCAGAGAAGAGCGTTCGATTGGGTCCACTTCTGCAATCAAACTTGAAATATCGTTGAAGTAGTTGGGTGTAACTTACTGTTTTTCGCCAATATCGAGATCTTTGTAGTGGTGATCCAATCCTCGATCATATTCCCGCTTACTGATGCACACGTTACCAAGGTAACTATGTAAGGTTGCCATGTGGGGAAACTTTTCTGGCCAATCCTCGGATTCTAGGACCTTCAGCATGTGAGCAGACTTGTTTGCACAATCTTCGTAATGTCCATCAGCGTATACTGAATATGTAATAAACAAAAGTATTAATATTGTCATAAGACGGTAAGTCACAAACGGCCAGGGTGATGTAATGACTATTATTGCAGCTATAGGGATGGAGGTACACCCTAAAAGACACCTCGTTAGAACCACCGACTTCCGTAAGCCAGGTGGATGGCTTCCTAACTTGCAATTCTATATCCCAGGTGGTACTCGAACCCGCATCGGTGAGGGGTAAGTGATTTGAAGTCAGCGACCATAACTACTCAACCAAGGAGCACTATACAAGTATTATGTGTTCAAATACAGTAAAACTTCACTGAAAGACCACCTCAATAATAAGACCACATAAGTCCATTTTGACTGTTCCTCTCTTTATTCAACCTCTTTAAGACAAACCTCAATATAAAGACCAGTTTTCAAGGGTCCCAATGGTGGTCTTATTGTTGAGGTGTTACTGTAGTTTGAAATATTTACTCCTTGTAGAATGAAAACAATGACGAAATGGTTGAACTAAAGTGCTTCATCTTGCAAAAGCCGTCGGTATGAAGTGAGGTTGTAGATGAAGCCAAAGATACTTACGCAATTCTATTTCCTCCATCTCCTTGGTAACGTATTTACCGACGGCCACACGGCGACGCTCCTGTCGCTCTTTCTTGCCGCCATATTGTCTTATCTTCTTGGGCGGAGTACGGGTAGATACCGGTCTCTCATTTTCAGATGTATCCATTGCTGTAGTTTTACTGTAAGAAAAATAAGAATCATTTATTAATTTAAATATTAATGTTTAGTAATATGGTAAAACACGAAATAACAACACATTTTTATGGGAAAGGAAATTCCACAAAAACTATTGTTATTCGAGCGTGTCAAGAAAATGATTATCCAGCCCAATACAAACCTTGAACTGAATGAAAGCAGTCGAAAAGTTCCCAGATTCGTTTTTAAGTAGATAAACTTTATACCAATAAGTTGTATGAAACAGACGCAAAGGGGCTTTATCTCAGAAATATGAATAATGCGTCTTCTTAAATTGATAATACACGAAAACAATACGAAGATTTTAACTTTCCATGACAATTTGACTTCAGTTATTACTTCAAAAGTATTCCATTGTCAATAACCGCTTCAGTTTCGGAACTTACTTTTGAAGGAATTTTCAAATGTTTCCAGAATAGAGGTTATTGCTGGTTTTAAAAACAACGAAGACTGGAAAAATCAACTGGACACTGTATACCGAGGGTTCAGTGCAATACTATTCTAACTACATGTACTATATAAATACATAGGAGTTAGGATAGTCTTGCGCTGAGCCCTCGAATATGCTCTATATACTTTATAATTAAAAAAAATGTATATGTACAAGTATGTACTTGTTTTTTTTGTATTAATAATATAATATGACGCATGTGCTGACATCACCATTGTAACTAATTCTCTGTACATGTTTATGTTATGGGCCGGAGGCCTTAAATCAATAAAATGATGATTATTATTATTATTATTATATTACTCAGCTACTTTTGAGAAATGGGTTAATTCCCAGACAAACAAACAACTGTCTCACCTCTCCTCGCTACTCCTCAGATCACTGCCTTGACGGTACGATTTGAAGAGGAAAGATTGAGTCAAGGACTCCTTACTTCCGTGTTCCTTGGTTCTATGTAACTTGCCGTCCTTGCCTCGCCTTAGAATTTCTGGTTCTTGTTTGGATTTCTTCAACTCGAGGTTGGAATGCTCTTTTGGCCGAATCTTGCGACCTAAAAATCAATTAGACATTCTAAGTACATGTATCATATCATGCAGAGAATTCTAAATCAGTGTATCATACAGCAAAACCTCAATAATAAGACCACCCTTGGGACCCTTAAAACTGATCGTAATATTGTTTTTTTATTTAGGTTGAATAAAGAGCAAAAACTTGAAAATGGACATAAAATTGTGTTTTAATTTTGAGATAGTATTATATTGAGGTGATCTTTAAGTGAGGTTTTACTGAAAATGTAAACTAAACTTTTGACTAGCCCTTTGAGACCAACACTCGGTAAATAGATGTGGCCGAAATTTCTTATAGTGTATATGCTGCTTATGACTCTTCCGATCCCGAGAGTTTTGGTACAACTCTATGCTCGAGGGATGGGGTTATGAACACATATTGTGCCAATTCCCTGTGTGTGTGTCCGTCATGATCCAATTACCTGAGGTTGCAAAACAATGATAGGCACATGACGCTGATACTGTATACCGCATGCGTAAATACCGATATCGATACGGCATACAACACGTAGTTACGGCATACTTCATTAATTTGCATACGACCGAGTAACATGAATTACCTTCAACAACATGTAGAAATAAGTTGCGAGAGCTCTTTCTTTCCTGTGCCTCTTCTTGTTTCTTGTTTTCAATGTACGTGTTCCACGAGCGAGGAACGCTGGACTCCTTTTTCTTCTTTGTCCGTCTGCGTTTCCTGTTCTCATTTTCCTTCTCTTGGGCCTCAATAATACTTTCAACTAAAAATAGAATAGGAAAGATAACTCTTAGCTTATTACGCAACATTACTTTCATCAGTTTTACATTTATTTCTCCCAGGTGATACAACTTGTGATTGCAAGAAGACTGATACTTCTAATGCATTTGGTACTGACGGTATAAAAGCTTGTCGGCAAATTGGACATCAACTAAAATCTAGGAAGCATTGAATGAGAAATCCACAAGCCCGGCGTCCCGGACTAGACTAATGCTGAATCAGGCTACCAACAGTTGAAGTAAGTTCCGGACAAGTCTGTTTTAAATGCTAACCAAGGCCAGTAATTGTTCAGTTGTAAGTAAAAACTTACAGTCCAAGAAATACGTACATGCTATTATTAATTTTAGATTGTGGAGCTATCATTGTGTATAATTATTTGTTATTCAATTGACCGATATTCTTGGACAACTATAGCTTCCTTCGTCGAACAAGTCAAATTTTACATTGCCATTAGTCCGGGACAAGTGTCTTTGAAAAACATTCTAGAGCCCTGCCGAGTTTAGAGATTTTATTCTCTTTATTTTTTCTATTTTATTGCATGAAAACATTTAAGACAGAGCTCTCGACCAACATCGTTTGGCTTTACCGCATTTGTCACGCTTCTGAAAGGTTTGACCGTTATGATGGTCATTTAGGATACTATTTTCAGGCTTAATCAGAATTGTAGGCGAGTTAAGATATGATTCATGCATTTTCTAGATGAAAAACTTACCGGACGAGCCGTGCACGATTGATTTTCTCTGAGCGGACGTTCTTGTCTCTCTTGGCAACGGCGTAGGTTGGACTACCGGCACTGGTTCCCCCTTACGAACCCAGTTCAATACTCGATCGTACAGGAAATGGAGTCCAGTCTGAGCTGTTGATCCAACGTTTGCTTTGCCAGGCATGGAGATATTGTCTGGAACGGAAAAAAACAAAAGCTGTTATGCGTACATACAGTCGGACCTCGTTCATTCGACTTTTTCAGGTCCGAAATTTTATTTCGAATAATACATGATTTCGAATAGCCCATTTCAATGATACTCGTTTTAACAAATATGAAGTCCGTTATTATGAGAAAATCAGCACACATGTGTGCTTTGTTATGTGGTAAACATTTGCATGCAAATCTGAACTTACTCATTCTCTCAACCCCTTTGCGAATGAAATATATAAAACAAATGATTCTAAGCACATATGCATCTAGAAACCCACCTGTTTCACCCAGGAACTTTTCTAAGTATTCCCGATCTTTGTACATAGATCCAAGTATCTGCTTCATCATATCATCGTCCACATCGTCCACACCCGGTACAACCATCGGTTGTTGTTGCTGTTGTTGTTGCTGCTGCTGGTGTTGTTGTTGAGACATATCCGGCCGGTGTCGCCCCTGTAAAAGATCGATTATAGTTCCTATACATACTTCTTTGTTAAGGTATTTCTGATATTGTGAAAAATATATTTAATAACATGACGAAATGCAATCTTCCCACAGTAACACCATTTAGGGAGATGCAATTTGACTTTTGTATGTCATAGCCACGCCATGTGTTTCAAGTAACAGGGACATACTTTATATTAACGGTTGTCGAATGCAATAAATGTATGCATGTAGATAGACAGCCATTAAAAGCGATGGTGGGGACATACAAGGTGTTTCCATGTCAACTTACATGTCACCGTGAATAGATTTTTAACTCAGTATTTGTGCTGACAAGAACATTTTATTCTCCACAGCATAATTATCTGAAGATACTAAACAAAAGTTTGATGTTTCAGAAATTATTATAATTTATTCACTTTACTTTACGATAACATTTGTCTTTACCTTAAATCTTCCAGGTAACGGGGTCATCTGGCGTCCAAGTCTTGCACGTAATGTAGATGGCGCAGGTTGCGGAGGCGGGACTGGAACCATAGGGGGCGGAGCTTCTTCAAGAATTAGGCTCTCTTTATTGGATGATCCGTTGGAGGCGTATGACGCATTGTGTGTATCATCACTCATGTGGGAGTTTGAACGCTGCGATTGGACGTTTATGTTGTCTCGATTCTTTCTTGCTTTCTCCGCTTTGTCCTTAGACTGAAATGTTCCATTGAGAAATAGTTGTGATTGTCAAAAGCGACATATGTGACATTTAAAGATGTATTTGCTTCATCACATATCTTGTGGTGTAAATGTTATATCAGTACTGATTACTTGAAACCTTATGAAAGTGCTTTCATTCTTAACAGAAGAGAAACGTTGGTTTCTTTTCCAATGAATCATATCAAAATATGGCCACAATTGTCAACAAAAATGTGAATGACCATTAAAATTGCTCTTTTTCTTGTAAGTGAGTCAAAATTTTAATTGAACGAGGACTGTGTCTATACAGAGACTGTAAATGAACTTTATAGTGTGTTCCAGGTCTATAGTATAGTGGTACGTACCTTTTTCTGAATAATAATATCTTCCGGACTCAGGGTATTCTTTCTCTTCCTTGCAACTACAAAACAATACGTGTAAATACTTCGTAATTAAGTTAAAGTGTAAGCAGGTGCTTTGAGCTTCATTCATAATCTTATCTATATGCTGTAAGTATCACATCTTTCTTCTGCAAGATTGCAATCATTTGTTATGATTATCTATTATCATTATGAGATAATTTAAATATGGCGGTCACAAAATTTGGACCCAATCATGTATGCGATCAGTATTTGAAGTGAATTCTGCAGTAAAATAAGAAGAAAACTTTAACGAAGAAGTTACCTTTATGGTTCTCGGACAAAGCGTGTCGAGCTTTTTCAATTCCATCGTGGAAGTCTTCCTTATCCGGTCTCATACGAGCCCCTTTCTGGAAGTAATTTAGGGCGTTCTCATAGTCCCCTTGTTCCAGCAATAGTTCAGCTTTCTGCAGAAGTCCCTGAATATACGAAAAATAACATAGTACACAACACATGCTTAGTATGCGAATTTTATACATACAGTCGAACCCCGTTCATTCGAATTCATCGGGTCCGAAACTTTATTTCGTATAATGCATGGCTTAGAATTTTCTATTTCAATTCAACTTGCATAAGAAGGTACATCGGACCCTAATATTTATTTCGGATGATGCCAAGTATTCGGATAAACGAGGTCCGACTATATTTACACAGTGCTATAAATGTATTCCTATAAATTTGACGACTGATTCAATGTCATACATCTTACATTATAAATGAATCAAAGTACTGATCGCTTTACATTATGAACGGGACGATTAAAAGCGTTCTCAATTTACAAAACAAAACACATGGTATTACCTCGTGGTATAGAGGGTCCAATTTAAGGGCCAGATCAGCATCTTGTGAAGCCTTCCTTAACTTTCCTAACTTCCGGTAGACACGTGATCTTGCAATGATTGTTGCCTTGTCGTCGGATATAAACTTGAGAGCCTGGAGTGAAAGAAACGGTTAAAATATTTAAAAATATTTCAACTGAAAAAAATCTACAAATTCTAGTATTATGTGATCTCACATACTAGTACACTTGCGTATCGTTATATACTATCCTTTTCATCAGGCAAAACACATTGCTTACTACACCCCGTTAATATTCAACTCCGACCATAGTTTTGTGCAAAAAGGTTCGATATGGCAATTTCCACATACATGTAACTGTAAAAATATTAGGGATGTTAACGAATAGCAAATCAGGTATTCGAATAATTCGTTTTCATTTCGAACGAATATTCGAATATTCGTTCGACACAACTTAGACAAAATTATTAAAAAAATAATATTTCATATACCAAAGTTCCTTACGTGCTGTGTGTATTCTACTTTCGTTTTCACCGGAAATTAAGACTCTGACAAATGAAGTTATTGCAGTTAACAGATCATCTTCTGAATGCCAATATTCGTGTTTATGAATATCTTTGTGAAGTGTTTAATATGTTTTGTTTTCGTCAATTGTTCATTGTTTTGCAAATAAAGCATGAAGAAAAGAATCAGTTCTGTTATTTTTATTCACATTTAATAGTATGACTGATTTAATTGTAATTTCATACTTGTTTAATTTCTCGTCAACGGGGACGTACCATACTGCCTTTAGAGTTCCGTACATATACAGGAAAACCTCACTTAAAGACCACATCAATAATAAGACCACCTCAATATTGAGAACATCATTTCCAAGTCCATTTTTTTCAGGTTTTTGACCTCTATTCAACCTCAGCATTAAGACCGCCTCAATAAGAAGACCAGTTTTCAAGGGTCTTAAATGTGGTCTTATTATTGAGGTTTTACAGTATCAGGGTTGACTATACTGCTCGGCTTTAGCCTCAGTCTTGTGGGAAAGCATGATAGTAGGCCTTCTTCATTAACTCCCGGAAAGGTTGGTTAAGTCAACTGACTTCTTAATCTAACTGAATAATCGTCGTAAAGCGAACGTTCTCTTAAACAAGAAACATCTTACAAAAAAGATGGTCGGCGTAATCTGAATTAAGCATTGTTTTGCAATCAGAATGTTAAGATTTGTTGACACTTTTTTTACAACATAAATGAAGACAAAAACAAACCAAGACAAACCAATCTCAAAGTTCATTTTTTGTTTTTTCGTTTTATCTAACTGAATCAAATACAATCTTGAAAATGTCCTAGTCACTGTTTTAAAGGGTTACGTAAAAAGTGGAGTTTATAGTAAGTGAAAGTAGAATGATAACTTGAAAGTAAATGACGGATGCCTTTTTTGTTGAACTTATTTTTATTGATATATATCTAAAGTGTAGACATGTATTATACAGTGGTTCCCTTTATCCCCTTAAATATCAAACAGCCATTCCAAGAAGTACTCCTTAGCAATGTGATTCTGCAAAGTCAAAACAGCGAACACTATAACAAACAATTAATTATATTAGTGCCCCTATTACTTTGATTCTACATTATCAATGTTAGCACTCACAGTACTTTGATTCTACAAAATCTTTAGTGGATGATCAATTCGTAGATATCGCATTCGGCCAATTCCGACTTTGCTCGGGTTAGTCTTCGTGCGTTTCCGGATATTTCCGTATACAAAAAATAAACAAACAGTATTTCCTTTTAAAATAATAGTATACTGTAACAGTCACCCACCACCTCCCTTGCTTGCATTTGATATATAGATTTCCTTAATACATTTAAACAGGTTTTAAAATTTGCATATATTAAAATGATAAAGGGAGGTAATTCAACATACTGGTGCAGTCCGGGTGTTTATTAGAAAAAACAGAATACTTCCGTCCTGATAGTTGGAAAATAACTTTTTTGTATTTTTTTATATTCTGATAAAAGTATGATACTAAATGGAATACAAATCATGATACGCTCCCTGTCTTGTTTCATCTTTTTATAGAACTTACTTAAAAGAAAACCAATGAACCAAATTTAGAATTTCATGAACCTATATAAAGTTTAAAAAACGGTCGTGTGATGAATTTTAACTAATATTAATTGAATTAACGACAATTTAATCATATAACACACGTATTTCATTAATGCTACGATATTTGAGAAAACAGACAAGGAGCGTATCATGACCGTGCGACCACATGCACGCATGAAGCAGTTTGTTCGTCTCTAACAAGAGACAAACAGAAATAAATGCGTTAAGACGACTCCACAAAACCTCTGACAAGGTCAACGGCTACCCCTTCTTATCTGGGAGGGAAGAAGGGATATAGGGAAATAACAGCCGACCAAGCCAAGTGCTAAGCAGAACGCGCCATGCGCTATACAGTACAGGCAATTAATGAATCATAACTGACACCTTATATACAACTGCTAAATAACTTGTAAACGACTTTGAAGGAATTGACTAGTCAATACATCATACAAGTGAATCTTATGTTTAGCAATTTCAGTTTAGCATAGTATGCGATGTATTTCAATGGAAATCTTACACGTGATTTTAACAACATAGTTTTAAAGTTTCGTGCCAACTGGTCGTATAATGACTTAGATATAAGCATAAATATCATATCTTAGTTTGTATTTTACTCCCCTTAGTGAATATTAGTACCCCCGGGGCACATTACGCAAACGATTCGTAGCTACGTATTATCCCAATCTTTTCACACCCTTTTATATAACTACATGTAATATTAGTTATGATTGTCTAGTTGCCTGCGATATCGTCATGACATAAGAAAGATAAGGAAAAACTAAATGACATACAGACTTTGAAGAATATAAAGACCACGTGATGAATGTTTCATTATTTCTGATAAATAGCACAAAATGACAAAAATGGCAATCTAAAACTGTGAGAAAACATGACGTCATCAGTGTAAATTTAACACTATATGGTTAGTCGTTCGATCTGTATTCCTCTGGTTTATTGTGGAACGGAGTGATTTTGTCATGCAAAGCTATTAACGTATCAGGTAGGATTTTGAGTAAAAAATCGAATATCATGACCGTGTTTTCATTAATTAAGGTATTAATTATAGTGATTAGTCATATACCTTATAGTCTGTCTCAATATACTTCACTAGTACTCATTGTATGATTCAGTCGTAAAATCACAAGTGTATGTTAACTAACGTATTACATATCGTTTTATCTGATTAAAACAAAAAATAAATTTCACAAAAATACGAATCGTGTGTTGGGTAATACACAGTCCAGTTTTCAACGAAATCCATTCATAAATATTCAAATTACAGCAAATTTAATAAGGGTCTAGTTAGAACATTCTCTAAATGTATCAACGAGATATTCGCAAGATACAGTAAAACCTCACCTAAAGACCACCTCAACAATAAGACCACCTTAAATTAAGAACGCAATTTTCAAATCTATTTTCACCTTAATACTCAAACCACCTCAATAAGAAGACCAGCTTTCGAGGGTCCTAAATGTGGTCTTATAATTGAGGTTTTACTGTATTGTTTCAGATTTAACGAAATATTAAAATATACATTAATAAAGAAAATTATAAAATGAAAAAAATCCTAATAGACAAACAAACTTTTGACAGTATGCTATCGCAGACATATATAAGACCTGATGCTGATATGATACACGATATTCAAACGAAAAACCAATGTTTTCCTTGTATTAATCAGTGAAACGTGACGTCATATTTAACACAAGCTGCACAATTAGCACTTAAAGCCTTGAGTTTTTATCCTCCGAATAAGTTTCTCTTGTAAAACGAAACTTATTTTTGAAAAAATGAAATTTTCGTCATTTGGAGTTATGACTGGGCCCTTGGTTAGAATTCTCCGGTAGGCGTCTCATGTATTTGCACGAGATTTTGTTTGCACGAGATTTTGTGCAAGTATAAGTTTTGGCGCTAAATGTCCATTCAGCTCTGGTCAGTCGGTCGGAGTTTCCCACGGCTTACACAAAAAACAATGTGTCTGTTTCTTATCATTTATATCCTAACATTGGTTTAGTTATAAGGGAAATGGGTTAAATGTTGTGAAATTATAAAGGGAGATCAATCTGCATAATGTAGAGTTTAACACTACACCATTGTCTCCCTTTATCACTTTTATATCCAATTTTTTCAAACACGCTGGATTCCATTTTAAATAGAAACTGCAACAAATTAGACACTCGTTACCAAACGTACAGTAAAACCTCACTTAAAGACCACCTTAAAATTAAGACCACAAATTTCAAGTCCATTTTCACTGTTTTGCTCTTTATTCAACCTTAATATTGAGGTTGAATAAAGAGCAAAATAGTGAAATTGGACTTGAAAATTACGGACTTAATTTCGAGGTGGTCTTATTATTGAGGTGGTCTTTAAGCGAGGGTTTACTGTATATATATTGTCTGGGGTAGCCCATAAAAGCCCGAAAGCTGATTCCCAAAGGGTTCCGTTTTTTACTAAGTCAAATGCCGTCATCTCAGAAAACCGGAAACACATATTGCGGATATATATTTTACAGATGATCATAAATAAAGACAAAAATATCCTGAAGACTCGAGTCTTGCAATTCAACATCTTTGTTGAACCTACATATCAAGTTCCGATCTTACGTACAGTTTTCTGCATACATTTGGGATAAAACTATTTAGGTTTAAGGAATTTCAACTAAGGAATGCAAAAAATGTAATATACTTAAGTTTTTTTAGGAGTATAAATTCATCTCGTAGTTGATGGAATATGTTTCTTGAAAATGGGTCGACATATGTGAATAATAAAAAATCAGTTAATAGGTTAATCAGAGATTATTTTAATTAATACAAATAATAATAATAAAGCCTTTATTTATGGAGGCAACGCAGTAAGGCAATTGCCCAATGTTCCATAAGAGTTTCGAAATATCTTAAATGTACAGTCAAATCTCGATAATAAGACCACCCTTGGGACCCTTGCAAACTGGTGGTTTTATTGAGGTGGTCTTGATATTCAGATTGAATAAAGAACAAAACAGTGAAAATGGGCTTGAAAATTGTGTTAGGTGGTCCTATTATGGAGGTGGTCTTTAAGTGAGGTTTTACTGTACTAAGTTACATAAAATTATAACTTTTCTCACTCTTACAAATAGCGATTATATAAGACATGAATATTAGTTATTTTAAATAGTAAATTAACTTTTAACAGTTCATATACAGAGAATATAGTTGATCGAAATATATAATAAGTCATTTCAACGATCAGGGTCGCTCTAGTAATATTATCCTAATTACAGTCGAAATGTTCGAAGTTGATTATCAGTCAAAATGCAATGAACTCTTCTTGTCAAAAGTGTCATTTATTTTAGTAGACAATGAAAGTTGACATATAAATCACAATAGACTAAACACCGCCATTGTAGTTCCCCCAAGTAATAAAAGCTATAAAACCAGTCAAATCTCCTACAATTTCAAAGCGTTTCGGTAATTTTGTGTTTATTGAAACATGAAATAATTTGTAAAGAAGAGAATTTAATCCTTAAGTGTTGAACTCAAGTTTCAAGGATTAACTTTATTCAGATATACAAATCACTTGAGCCCGGCATAAACAGATTTCCCATAGTTCCGATAGACGACAACGATATTAGACAAGGGCAGTCGTTAGAAAGTTTGATACATTTTATATTGATATCATACGGCTGTTTGTGATACAAAAGGGGGCAGTAAATTGCTTTGAACATTTCTTGAACTTTTCAACTTTCAAGTAATTGAAGGCAAGGGTTATAAGATAAGAAAATCACAACACAAAGTTTACAGCTATATTGGCGTTCAAAAATCACTGTTATAATATCCTGTTAGTAATGCAATGAATTAATGATAGCAGCATCAGTTTTAGATCATCATCAAGGAACGAATCGATCTAGTTCAAGCTTAATGTATGTTACTCTCCTTTAGCATCGGGTGCTTATTCCGATACCTTCATGTGGATGGAACGGTAGTGGAATCAAAGCGCTGTGTGGAGCGTAAATGTATGTATTAATAAGACGGCAAAATAGATGTCTCTTCGAAATACGGATTGCTCTTTGCTTAAATGTATGGTTTTCTTTGGTAATTTGGAAATGGGATTTTCTTTTTTCACGTGCAAACAATTTTTAAGCTTTGACCTGCACACTGACGCAGCCTTTTCGTAGATTGACGACTATAGACGTCCCGGACGGTGTTAGGGTACAAATCGTTACGTTAAAATTTGATAAATTGACGTTAATGCATCGAAATGACTTGTCAGGATCTACAGTATACGCTTACACAGTGAAAACACGAAAAGTTGAAAATTTATAATCCGTGGTTGCTTAATTTGTTGGATTTAATACAGACAGTCCGAAATGAAATTACTTAATTTAGGAGGGTTAGCCGAGTTTTAGCGAATATTGTTGTCAAACCAGACACCTGTTTTCTGGAGATGACTGCGTTTACAGCTGATATTCCCATAGAATTTGAAGTTACCTTAATTTACTATATAGACAAACGTTACATGTCACATATTCTTACAGTTTGACCTCATTTATTCGAATACTTCGGGTCCGAAATTTTATTTCGAATGATGCATGATTTCGATTTGCCAATTTCAATTCGACGTGCCGAAGAAGATACATCGGGACCTGATATTTATTTCTGATATACAGTAAAACTTCCTCTACTAACGACCACCTTAAAAATGAGACCACATTTTTCGAGTCCATATTAACTATTTTGCTCTTTGTTCAACTTCAATGTTAAGACCACCTCAATATTAAGACACATTTTCAAGGGCCCTAAAGGTGGTCTTATTATTGGGTTTTACTGTATTCGGATAGAAGGTTGTCGAATTAACGAGGTTCGACTGTATTTATAGACCTCCTTTGTTTTATCATTCGAACAATACAGAGCAGAATCCAAGGACAACAAAGCAATCCTTGTTACCAGGATGATTCTTAACCGTTGTCCTAATCATAGAATACGATTAAAAGATTTAATTTCGTGTTAAAATGATCACATCCCAAGGATTTTAAGGCACGTCCTTATCTTATCCAGTCCCGATACATATTTTTCTTGCTTATATCAGTCAATTAATTGTGTGGACAACGTATCCAGTATAGTTACAATCTATAATACACCAGGTTATCCAAATAAGAATTGTAAATGAACTCGCAGGAGATAGGTAACGGAGATTGGCGGATATAAACGTTACGCTTTCTTGTAACCTACGTTCCACCTAATTATCGCATTGATTTGAAATTATAATCGAATTTTGATAAACATGTAAAACATTTTACCTTAATTTTCTTCGGCTAAAATTTAACATTTCTTAAATTATTTTATGAAAACTGGTTTCTGAAATTATGCTGAAAGTCTAATGTCCCTTAATTGGTCGAATATAGAAGATTGAAATTTGTGATGATTTTTTTTTATTAATATGTATGCGTAAATTAGTTATTTTAAACAAAGATGGAGAACTGTATCCCCAATTGGTTCTTTAACCTTTGAATTAAAAAAAAATCTCTTTCGTTATCAAAATGTTTTCTTCGCAAACATAACAACATTGCAATAACTGTGGTCATTACTTTGCTGCGGAAGAAGAAAATACAAAAAAATATACTTGTCATTGTTTTAGTTTTGGTAAAGTATATAGGCCTTAACGAAAAGTTAACCAATCTGCGTCAACGTTACAAACGTTGTTTGGTTGAAGAGAATTTGAGCGCTGCTATGGGATTTACAACCTCTTCTGTAAGTGACGTCATTTCAAGAAAACGCAACATGTGATGTCACTATTTGCAAGCAGGAAACAATATTTACTCCATATGGTTCTTTTTCATATTGCCATGTGCGGCAAATATTGCTTACTGTCAGTAGATTGTGACGTCATATATGACATCTTCTGGAAATGACGTCACTTAAGCGGCACTCATTTGGTTTAACGGTTAACGTAAAATTTTGTTGGTTTACATAACGCTGGTAATCAAATAGGATAGCCATGTAAGTACGACTGCGCCAAAAATACAGCACTACATTGTTGGATTCATCGTGACTATTTGTCTAGCTTATACATTTTAACAATATGTAAACAACACTCCTATTATGCTTTCGTATGTCAATTGAAAATCGATGCTTTATTAAAAAAACGAATTCAATTAGATGTCATACGTATGTCATTTCTATTAATTTGCTTTGTATTTAAAACGTTGTGACAAAAATAAAACAAAGCCACTCAACTTAGATATATACACATATCACAGTGGTTTAGTTTTATAATGATTTTTTTTTACGAAACTATTTCATTAACTCTGAAACAATACAGTAAAACCTCAATAAAAAGACCTCCCTTGTGACCTTTGAAATTGGTCAATTTATTGAGGTGGTCTTAATATTGAGGTTGAATAAAGAGCAAAACAGTGAAAATAGACTTGAAAATTGTGTTTTTAATTTTGAGGTGGTCTTATTGTTGAGGTGACCTATAAGTGAGGTTTTACTGTACCTTGCGAATATCTTGTAGATACATTTAGGGGATGTTCTAACCTGACCATTATTAAAAAAATTGTAATTTGAATATTTATGAATGGATTTTGTTGAAATTTGGACTGTGTATTATCCAACACATGATTCGTATTTTCGTGAAATTTATTTTTGTTTAAATCAGATAAATCGATATGTAATAAGTTAGTTAACATACACTTGTGATTTTACGACTGAGTGATACAATGAGTACTCGTGAAGTATATTGAGACAGACTATAAGGTATATGACTAATCACGCTACGAAGTTCTATAATTAATACCTTAATTAATGAATATACGGTCATGATATTCGAATTTTTACTCAAAATCCTACCTGATACGTTAATAGCTTTCCACGACAAAATCACTCCGTTCCACAATAAACCAGAGGAATACAGATCGAACGACTAACCATATAGTGTTAAATTTACACTGATGACGTCATGTTTTCTCAAGTTTTAAATTGCCATTTTTGTCATTTTGTGCTATTTATCAGAAAATAATGAAACATTTATCACGTGGTCTTTATATTCTTCAAAGTCTGTATGTCATTTAGTTTTTCCTTATCTTACTGATGTCATGACGATATCGCAGGCAACTAGACATTCATAAATAATATTACATGTAGTTATATAAAAGGGTGTGAAAAGATACGTAGCTACGACTTGTTTGTGTATTATGCCCCGGGGGTACTGATATTAACTAAGGGGAGTAAAATTCAAACTTGGATATGATATTTATGCTTATATCTAAGTCATTATACGACCAGTTGGCACGAAACTTTAAAAATATGTTGTTAAAATCACGCGTAAGCTTTCCATTGAAATACATCGCATACTATGCTAAACTGGAATTTCTGAACATAAGATTCACTTGTATGATGTTTTGACGAGTCATTCCTTCAAAGCCGTTTCCAAGTTATTTAGCAGTTGTATATAAGATGTCAGTTATGATTCATTAACTGTCTGTATAGTCCAGCGCAGGGCGCATTCTGCTTAGCACTTGGCATGGTCGACGGTTATTTCCCTATATCCCTTCTTCCCTCCCAGATAAGAAGGGGTAGCCGTTGACCTTGTCAGGTGTTTTGTGGAGTCGTCTTTACGCATTTGTTCTGTTTGTCTCTTGTTAGAGACGAACAAACTGCTTGATGCGTGCATGTGGTCGCACGGTCATGATACGCTCCTTTTCTGTTTCCTCAAATATCGTAGCATTAATGAAATAAGTTTTATATGATTAAATTACCGTTAATTCAAATAATGTTAATTAAAATTCTTCACATGGGTATTACAAATACACGACCGTTTTTTAAACTTTAGATAGGATCAAATTCTAAATTGTGTTTCATGTGTTTTCTTTTAAGTACGTTTTATAAAACGACGAAACAAAACAGGGAGCGTATCATGATTTGTATTCCATTTAGTATCATACTTTTATCAGAATATAAAAAAGAATAATACAAAAAAGTTATTTTCCAACTATCAGGATGGAAGTATTCTATTTTTAATAAACACCCAGACTGCACCAGTATGGTGAATTACCTCCCTTTATCATTTTAATATATGCACATTTTAAAACCTGTTTAAATGTATTAAGGAAATCTATATATCAAATGCAAGCAAGGGAGGTGGTGGGTGACTGTTATAGTATACTAATATTTTAAAAGGAAATACTGTTTGTTTCTTTTTTATATACGGAAATCACCGGAAACGCACGAAGACTAACCCGAACAAAGTCGGAATTGGCCGAATGCGATATCTACGAATTGATACTGTACTAAAGATTTTGTAGAATCAAAGTACTGTGAGTGCTAACATTAATTATGTAGAATCAAGTAATAGGGGCACTAATAGAATTAATTGTTTGGTATAGTGTTCGCTGTTTTGACTTTGAAGAATAACATTGCTAAGGAGCACTTATTGGAATGGCTGTTTGATATTTAAGGGGATAAAGGGACCCACTGTATAATACATGTCTACACTTTAGATATATATCAATAAAAATAATTTCAACAAAAAAGGCATCCTTCATTTATTTTCAAGTTATAATTCTACTTTCACTTACTATAAACTCCACTTTTTACGTAACCTCTTAAAACAGTGACTAGGACATTTTCAAGCTTGTATTTGATTCAGTTAGATAAAACGAAAAAACAAAAATGAACTTTGAGACTGGTTTGTCTTGGTTTGTTTTTGTCTTCATTTATGTTGTAACAAAAGTGTCAACAAATCTTAACATTCTGATTGCAACAAATTTGCTTAATTCAGATTAAACCGACCATCTTTTTTGTAAGATGTTTCTTGTTTAAGAGTACGTTCGCTTTACGACGGTTATTCAGTTAGATTAAGAAGTCAGTTGACTTAACCAACATTTCCGGGAGTTCATTCAGAAGGCATACTATCATGCTCTCCCACAAGGCTGAGGCTAAAGCCGAGCAGTATAGTGAACCCTGATATTGTGAAGCCTCAATAATAAGACCACCTTTAAGACCCTTGAAAACTGGTCTTCTTATTGAGGCGGTCTTAATGCTGAGGTTGAATAAAGGTAAAAAACCTGAAAAAAATGGACTTGGAAATTATGTTCTTAATATTGAGGTGGTCTTATTATTGAGGTGGTCTTTAAGCGAGGTTTTCCTGTATATGTACGGAACTCTAAAGGCAGTAAGGTACGGTCCAGTTGTCCTTGTCTTCAATATCAGTGTAACATTACGAGAAATTAAACAAGTATGAAAATACAATTAAATCAGTCATACTTTTAAATGTGAATAAAAAGGGGTAAAATGGAATTTAAGGTCATATTATAAATAAGCAGGGAGGCATAGCACTTGGTCGAGGGGTAGAGCGCATGTATACTGATCCGAAAGTTGTGGGTTCGAATCCCGCCCTACGAGTGAACTAGCTTATGTTGTTAAAACGTTGGGTCGTATCTCTTTGTATATATGTTGCACAAACATGATTATTTGATGCATAAATAAAAAAATATATAGTTAAACTAACTTCATATTCCCTGAATAAGACGCGAGTACTGGTTAGTAACCCGGGAAGCAGTTTTATAGAGCGATTAATATTATTTGTAATAACTTGTTTCACAATCAATATAAAAAAAAAAAATTAAAACTTAATTTTACAAATAGATTTAAGGAATAGAAACATGGACAGAAGCTGTGATATTTTGCCTTTTGCATAAACCCTGTTGCTAATACCTAACAAGAATAATACTTGAACAACAAATTACTTTGTGTAATATCAATCTCACGCGTTTTTATGCGTTTTAAAAATCGTTATAACGCCATTTTTGTCGTTATTACGAGTTTTGAAAAGCGTTATACAACGTCTTTTTGTCGTTATTACGAGTTTTGAAGAGCGTTATACAACGTCTTTTTGTCGTTATTACGAGTTTTGAAGAGCGTTATACAACGTCTTTTTGTCGCTATTACGAGTTTTGAAGAGCGTTATAAAACGTCTTTTTGTCGTTATTACGAGTTTTGAAGAGCGTTATACAACGTCTTTTTGTCGTTATTACGAGTTTTGAAGAGCGTTATAAAACGTCTTTTTGTCGTTATTACGAGTTTTGAAGAGCGTTATACAACGTCTTTTTGTCGTTATTACGAGTTTTGAAGAGCGTTATACAACGTCTTTTTGTCGTTATTACGAGTTTTGAAGAGCGTTATACAACGGCTTTTTGTCGTTATTACGAGTTTTGAAGAGCGTTATACAACGTCTTTTTGTCGTTATTACGTGTTTTGAAGAGCGTTATACAACGTCTTTTTTGCGTTATTACGAGTTTTGAAGAGCGTTATACAACGTCTTTTTTGCGTTATTACGAGTTTTGAAGAGCGTTATACAACGTCTTTTTGTCGTTATTACGAGTTTTGAAGAGCGTTATACAACGTCTTTTTTGCGTTATTACGAGTTTTGAAGAGCGTTATACAACGTCTTTTTTTGCGTTATTACGAGTTTTGAAGAGCGTTATACAACGTCTTTTTGTCGTTATTACGAGTTTTGAAGAGCGTTATACAACGTCTTTTTTGCGTTATTTCGAGTTTTGCATCGTTTATCAGTGGCCCTTATAGGCTCCTGTACTCTCGGCATTCGAATTCAAGGCTTACAGATGTGTAGTCGTGGGCTTCACCGACTTCGCAAAGCATGTAATCTCTTATACTCGTATCATCATAATGATGCAGCTATAAAAATATCTAAACACTCACCAGATTGTAACTTTTCAAGGCCTGTTCATAATTCCCATCGTCAGCATGTAGGTCGCCTTCTTTCCTGTAGGCTTCGTTCATGTATTCTATTCTGTTCGGTTCCGGTTTGGACTTCAGCAACGCCTTCGGTATTTTTGGAAGAACTCTGTTGCTATGGGAATGTTCCTTGGTACTTTGGTTATTCTCCTTTTCGTGCTGATTGTCTTTACCATGATGATGATGATGATGTGCGTGGTGTTGTTGCTGCGTTGTTGTTGTTGTACCATGCACGTGACTCTGAGTGTTGTTGTGCACGTTCAAAACATTGCTGTGGCGATGATGATGGTGGTGGGACGTCTTGTTGTTGCTGTTGTTGTTATTGTTGTTGGTGTGTGACAAAATCAGCTTCGGAGTTGAAGTCCGACTTGAATTTGAAGTATTAACATCCTTAACATCTCGGTAAGGAACTTCCGGTAGCGTTCGTCCATGTCGCGCATGCGCAGGCGCAATTGACTTCTTATTGTCAGACTGCTTCGGTGCCCTGGGCAAAGCCCTTGTTAGCTTTACTGTAGTATCCAGTTTTGATACGTTGGAATTTGGAACTGTTGGAAGAGCCCTTGATGGCTTCACGTTGTTTAAAGGTTTCAGAGAATAATGAGATAATTTCGGTAGCTTTGGTAGAGCGCGCAAAGGTTTAGCGTGATGGCTCTCCGGAGACAGCACATGTACTCCCATATCGTACGTTCATCAAAAACAAGGATAATCTATCACTATACTCCTTCAAGTTGTCTTACACACAAGAAATAATAGTTGAAATCACTTTTTTTCTACTATTACTTACACAAAATATTACTTAAGTATGTGTAATACTAACAAAAAATGTCTTCGAATAATCCGTTTATGGAATCAGCACGTCGGCCGCCATTTTTTGTTTTGACCGACATAAATATTCCGGGTTGTTCAATTCTGGCTCTCAAAGTTCGAAAAAACGAAGGATTCTGAAAAAAATAAAAGACAATATAACATTTTTACCAATCGATACACATAATCTTACTCTTTAAATACATTCATCATTTCAATTAAACGAGAAATATAGATTTAAAAAAAAATTAAATACCGAATTAAAATTTCCAATCAGACAAAGCTACGAAAAGTGACGTTTGTTTGCCATTGAAGTTCTACCTATTGTTTCTAGTTGCTTCGAAACCACTTATCTGAGACACCTTGTCAGTGCCCATAATTGCTTTCCTATAGTTTAAACCCTTTCGAGCATGAACACACATTTTTTTATACAAATGTTTGCGGGTATTGATCGTATTTCAGTTTTCTTTGTTTTAGAATATTGCGTAAAAACAAAAGTGCCAGTTCGGCAATTATGAATAAAAACAAAAGGTTTCCACACCGTGACTTAGTCCGAGTGGTACGACTATACCCGTCTCATATTCACGTTATAAATGTCTATGATAAGCAAATTTGTTCGCTAAACTTGACTCCTAGATTACTGTATAATCTGACGATATTATTCCCTTTATTAAATGTGACGAACACCTAGATAACGCATTAAGCGACCATCTCGGACGTATGAATAATACAATGTTAAATTTGTGGCACAAACATCAAAGCAATATCGCGGCTTTTATGAAGAAATTTCACTACAACGTAAACCTGAGCTGTAATTATTTCTCACAGTTTATTCCGTTTATGAGTGGTCATTGCTCGACAAAATCGATGCCAGGTTTAAACTTGACTTTTAATAGTTACATTTATATTACCGTAGCCGTATGCTGTTGCTGATTGAAAGTCGAGATAGTAAACAGTGAAATAGCCATAAATTAATAAAGTACAATCCAACGCTTCGAAATTATAAATTGTTCAATGATTTTGCTCACACTGGACTATTTAACCCGTATGTCCACGTAATTGATGTAATGGGCTTTAAGTCACATCAACAGGCAGACTGATGCAGTAACTTCTCTGGCTATTAAGGTCATGCTGTTATATATTTTTGTGAAACAACAATTTCGTAAGTTTAAAACAACGCCAGGAGAGGTAACCGACGTGTCGTATTTAACTTGCTTGTCTGAAAATAGTGAGTGAAAACTAGTCAGTACTTCTGTTAGACTTTTAATGTTTTATAAAGCTGAAACAAGTTGTTTTGTTTTATCATATTTACCTCATTAACACATGTGAATGATACATTGTCTATTATCTGGCTTTGCGTTTTATCGAAACGACTTTGTGTGTTTTTCATCGAATAGTTAGACTAAGGTTTCACGAACTGAAGTTGACGCTTAACAACTATTATAAAAAAACAGTATGGCCTAAGTTGGAGAAAGAATCCAGATGGTCACCTTGGTTCAGCCACTGACCTTCCATAAGCCAGCTTCCTAACTTACAAAGTCTTCATCCCGGATGGGATTCCAAAACAAACACGCATAAACATCAGCGAATGTGATAACAATCTAGGTTCAAACCCACTACTTCCAAATTTTAAGACAGTCACTTTATCCAGACCGTTACATTCGCTCTTTGCAGACAGATTGGTGTTCAATCATCGTGATGTTTCTTGCCGTCGTTACCAGATCTACGCTCGATATAAACACGCCAACATAAATTACTAGATGGCCTACATCGCGTGGAAAGACAAACATAATATATCATCATAAGTATCCGCTTTACAAAATTTGTAAATTATAAAAATATCTGTTAAATTATAAAACAATCTACTTGAGCGTTTACGTTTGATCCTCTTGATAGTGTTTATAGTTTATCTTGAGAAGAACCCAAACACTTTCAGTTTATACTTACACAAAGAAGATAAAATAGGTCGTTTTAGATCATCAACTATAGCGTTTACAACTTTCAATTCATATTACAGCAGTTCGCGAAAATGCTCCGTTTGGTTCAGGCGTCGGCGGAAAAATACGAACGAATGTTAATGTAAAAGATGTATTTGAGGTGGCTCAGTGTTCTGGCTACAATTTCACGAAAATACTGAGATACATGTTTAAGAAAATTCTTAGCATTATGCTTAAGTCTGTTGTCATGCTGATTTAATTCTTTCCATTTAGTATGATGGGAGTGCGTAGTGGTGGGACGGTATGTCCCCTAACTCCTGAACCGAGGGATGTGGGTTCGGTTGGTTGGTTAGCGAACTTCACAGTCCCAGTCATCGAAAGTGACGGATATACAGTAAATCCTCAATATTAAGACCACCCTTGCGACACTTGAAAACTGGTATATAATATATTGAGGTGATCTTAATATTGAGATCGAATGAAGAGCAAAACAGTGAAAATGGACTTGAAAATTGTGTTCTTTATTTTGAGGTGGTATAATTATTGAGGTTGTCTTTAAGTGGGTTTTTACTGTAAATCGTCGTAAGCTCGTTTCACAACCGAGGTAAAATAGATATACAGTCAAACCTGTGTTAAAGACCACCTGCGAACAAAGACCACTATTGCAAAACCTGTCTGCAAAGACCACCAATTTTATCTCCCATCAGACCATTTTTAATGATATGTAATCTGTTAATAGAGACCACCTGTAAACAAAGACCACATTTTGCTGTTCCCATGGATGGTCTTTACAGACAGGTTTGACTGTAGTTTGAACGTGGGACCAATACTGTAAATCCGGCATTATTCGCGTCGTTTTATTTTTGCTCTTATTCGCGAATCGGTTGCATCGCGAAATAAAAATTCCGCGTAAATTTACAGCTTGAATGACGATCTATTCGAAATATACTGTCCGAAAATATATCTTGTTATGAAACAGTATTGAGGATAATCAACATATCTATTATAATTGATTTTAAATGTTATGAATCAAAGCTTTTTGAACTTACTGTGTAAACATATATTCCAAATGTTCCAAATCCAAAATAAACTTTTTTCTACATAATAATATGAACATGTACATCCCGAGACATTTAATGTTCATATCACGGGTACACACATCTCATTAAACAGAATAAAATACGAGACGGCGACGGGTACATTGCCGCATCACACATTACTTCACAAGTTCTCCGTGATTGTATCCGTTCGTGAATGTTCGTTCATTTCCGTAGTTATTCGGACGACTTCGGCGTTTCGATACATATGGTCCGACATTTAAAGCGATATTGTATCAGTACGCCTGCTATCATATTTCGATGTAAAGTCGGACGTTATATAGGAATGTACTAATCATATTCCAGCGTCACATTGTGTTTACTTTCCACTTAATAGGAAGATTTGCTTGTGGTATTATTACAACCCAGAGTGATTTTAACATAATATTACATAATGTAATTGATACTACTAAAAGCTTCAAGAGTATGGCATACATAATCGTTTATTTCATAT
This sequence comes from Mactromeris polynyma, assembly GCA_032209605.1. Taxonomy (NCBI): domain Eukaryota; kingdom Metazoa; phylum Mollusca; class Bivalvia; order Venerida; family Mactridae; genus Mactromeris; species Mactromeris polynyma. Next base: position 7,275,463 of record JASFXZ010000030.1, on the reverse strand, counting down.
CAGGAAATTCAAACATTCAGAGTGAAACATAATATTCACCGTTTTCGGAGTTATGTAGCATAAAATCAAAGGACTGAATGTCCCGCGAGGCGCTTCCAAGGCAAGACTTCACGTTTTCCACCTTATCGTACTAGAAATTAGAACGCGACTATTCGAGTAAATTATTCGCCACATATGACACAAGTAATCCAGAAAAGCCGTTTATATTAAGACTCCATTCCACATTTGATATATCCCTGACAAATCAGCCATTATACTCATCAAATCTAGAATAAAATCAGAGGACTTTACATGTACTATTTTCTTGAGAGTATGAATATGGCGGTACTTCGAGTAGACCATCGGATTGACGATAGTAGCAATGAGACACTAAAGCGCCTCAAAAGCATCGTAAACAAACAATAACACATTTATTAAATCTAGGTCCGGAATAATAACGGAATTTTATCATTCTGTCGGGTCTGAGTTTGAATATTTGAATGATTGAAATTGATTACCATACATACTAAGCGCTGATAAGTCTCTTTGGAAACAATTTATTTGGAATTTGAGTGTTAATCATTGATTGAGTGTTTTAAGCTGTTAGAACTGAGTGCTGAGTACAGCGGTTATAATCCATTCTTGCCCTCAAAACACAGATTCACACTCATGTTTCAAAGATATTGACATATATAACATTCAGCACTCAGAAAGCATTGTTATTCAAATCTGGCACTGAATTCTCCAATATCTGACAGCGCAGAATTTATTCGAGTACCGAGTTGATAGTAACGATCATAATTCCGGACCCGTTCCGTACCTATAGTAATGGGACTTGGAGGCATTCTGCCGGGAAAAATGACAGTACAATGTCTTCCATTTTTCGGAACTTGAACATATTTTGACGGAGCCAAGTAAGACCGTTTGCCATAGTGAAGCCATGGGCATGGCATGCACGCCACTTGATATGATATATTTTAAAAGTGAGGACACTCTTTTTATGTAAAGCGTTTGATCACTGAACAGTCAGTTTGAAAACATCCCTCATTACTTGTACACTGTACTTCACGTACTTTCCTACCTCTCTGTCAACGTCTTGTAAATTGTGATGAAAAATGGTTCGATTTATTTTTCCTCGGCTTAAAGTGCAAATACAGAAGAAAATCGTGTTTTGATGTAATTTTTAATATCCCCCATACCTTACTGTCTGTCTCTTAACTTCATTTTAGAACGAATCTACACGCAACCGACTGTTACATTGATTCTGTATATTCATTTTGTCTTTTAAAATAGAATATTCATGGATTTAGATGTAAAGTTTATGACTCGCGATTTCTGTTTTAACTCTACAGTAACATCTGACTTAAAGACCACCTTAGTAATAACACCACATCAACATTAAGAACACACTTTCCTAATCCATTTTCACTGTTTTACTCTTTATTTAACATCAGTATTAAGACCACCTCAATAAGAAGACCAAATTTCAAGGGTCCCAAGGGTGGTCTTTTTATTGAGGTTTTACTGTATATATAACTATACAATGTATATTGTGTCGTCAGAAAAGATGTCGATAAGTTGGTTTTAGAATGAATGATTTGTTCCGGAACAATTACAGTAAAACCTCGCATAAAGACCACCTCGAATGTAAGACCACCTCATTTAAAAAGACCGTATTTTGGATGGATCTTTGTTCACTTTTCTTCCGTATTTTCGCTCAACTATCAGACCACCTCAGAACTAAGACCGACTTTCTTGAGAACCAAATGGTGGTCTTATTATTGAGGTTTCATTGTATATACATCATTTCTATGAGTGTAAGTTTTCACATGTTGTAGATCATACTGTCAGGAAAACAAAACATCTTAACCACCTCTTATGGGGCGTAGTATATTCAGGAAAGGGAGGTAACTAGAACAGCACCAGGAATTTGATAATCAAGAGTATTCTCCCTTGTATTGCTGGATATTTTTCTTACTTGTATGAATAAATTATTATACGGCATTCTTAAAACTCAATGATTATTATAATTATAATTGGGCATGAATATTAAGCGATCAAGAGTTCGTGTCATCTTTGAGTTTATGTTAATACGTGATCCGTCGACCGAACCGAGCAAATTTTCTATTTTCAAATTGGAAACGCTAACATAAAGTTTTATAGATCATTTGAATAATTAATGTTATAGCTCGCGGCAATCGATATCAACAGAAATTGCATCAATAAGCTGTTTAGAAACTATGTGAATGTCGTGAATGCACTTTTGACCAGTATATAATATTGTAGGTGTCGCTGTATATGCGCATTTGGTGAAATAATGACAGTAAATACGTAGTGTACTCAATACAGTTGGGCCTCGTTTATTCGAATTCATAGGATCCGAAATTTCATTTCGAATAAAACATGATATTGAATAGTCCATTTAAATTCGACGTGGTTAAGAAGATACATCGGGACCTGATCTTGATTTCGGATGCTACCAAGTATTCAAACATTCAAGAGAATCTTATTGCTTGCACTTTTTATTTTTTCAATAATTGCAACATTTAAACATGAATACTGGCTTTATTTAATAAATAACTAATTAACATTTACATCAAAATGGAATGTACATATTATGCTTGAGTAATGATACAAAAATGAAGTTCCTCGTTATTGAGTGAATGTTCGTGTAAATTATTGTACGACCCATCATTCGTACTATCAACATCATTCGGAAAACCTCGGCCAACTCCGTCCAGTGCCACGGAGATTCGTAAGGCACTACTTTCGGAAATACCATTCGAATATAATGTAAACAATATGGCGGCGTGAACGCTGGAGTGCTGATGAAACGGGATTATAATCACGTATTTAAGCTGTATGAAGACTGAAATATGTGAGTTTTTAACTCGAAATGACAACGATAATCCATTTCTTATGTGAATTTATCGAAGTTATTGAAGTTAAATCCGTTTTACGAGAACTAATTTTTGACCGCACAAAATGTTGAATTTTGCCACATAGTGCTTCTCCTGACATTCACTAGAGGATGTCAGTAGAGTAACGAAGTGGTGCGGAAATATCCGAGAGCTGTCGAGAATGTTATCAACATATGTAGTACATGTATATGGTTTTGACAAACAGAAATGGATATATGAATGAGTTTGCGTTTTACATAACCACACAGTGGTCAAACAACGGCAGGTGGGGTACGAGGTATGATGAATGTAGCACCGTCTTGTAAACTGCGCACCATCAGTTGCTTCAACATATCCATACACGCCCTCACTATCTCATATTTACGAGTTCACTAGAGGTAGTTCTTTATTTAATATTACAGTTATGTGGATACTTCACAATAAATTCTACTTCCGGTCTCCATCTTGGATACTCTTCAATACTTCCGCTTAACTGGTTTCCTTACATCGATATGCTGTTCTGTAGACTGTCCTAGTAGCTAAAACGTACTCAATTCTGAAAGAATACAATCAAGTGTCACAACATTTAAATATAAATGAACAAACTTTAGCAATTTATATCATATCATAACAAATAAAATGTATGTAATTAAAAATCAACAACAAAGAGGTTGTGCGTTAAATGCCTCTTACATGTTTTCAACAATGAAAAATCGTCCGACTTTAAAGACAAAGTTTTCAAAGAGAGAGAATAAGTTGCTACAGGGAACGCCACATAGATAAGACAATGCCTCTCCACACAGACCTCCGGGAAAACAACAGTCCATAAAACACCAGGCATTTGAGGAGGCGCAAGGGAACAGGGGGTACAGGGAAGGGCCTGGTCGACCATAAGAGATAACTAAGGAGAATCAATGAGGACAAACATGGGGGTTTAATGGATGGAATACATCACAGGACAAGTAAAGACAGCTGGCAACAATTGGCCGAAAGTGGGGAGAAAATAGCATGAACACTACATTAAGAGAAAGAACCACACAGGGGAAATCCAACATACAACTAAACACAAAAAAAATAATAAGCCGAACCCTTTTGCTTATACGTTATACCTTTCTAACTCCATTTCTGAAGAGCATCTCTAAATTTTCATTCTTTGACTACAATTTTTTTCAAATATAAACTGTTTGTGATAAACACATGATTCAGGGTTCAAGCAAAGTACCTTGTTTCTAGACACGTCATCCATCTCCAAGGACCACACAAGGTCGCTACTTCCCGGGGTTCTGGCTTCTTATAAGTTTGAATATAAGGTCGCAGATATGTCTCATAGTTGCATTGTCTATAATATAATCATTCTGTACATTTAACTTTGCATGGCGTAAGTGATAGTTGAAAGACATGCCGTGAAAAACTGCTTTGTTGAATACAGTATCAATGAAATGATGTATGTCTTGTCGGGAAAGTATTGAAGATGAAAATCATTTAAAATTAAATGATCTATCTGACAAGAATTCAGTGATATAAGAGCCTTGTAAATACAGTAGAACCTTACTTAAAGACCACCTCAAAATTAAGAACACACTTTACAAGTCCATTTTCACTGTTTTGCTCTTTAATCAACCTAAATATTTAGCCCATCTCAATAGGTCCCCAGGGTGGTCGTACTATTGAGGTTTTACTGTACACCCAACGTAAAAATAGTACATTCAATCAAATTTAAACCAACTTTAACACATATACTTGGCACAATTATTCAATAAGAATTCTTCTGTTTACTAACAATCATCTCAATCACACAAGGTATGTAAGTAACAGTAAACGTCTAAGTAATTCTAGGACAACCCTCGTATGTTAATCGTTGTATATTATAATGCTGGCATTGTATATACCGTCAATGAACAACCCTTTTTGTATACTACAGTAAAACCTCAATAATAAAACTACCTTTGGGACCCTTGAAAACTGCAAAAGTAAGCTACAAAATGATGACGTCACTTGAGAGGTCTAGATACAAATGCTTTAATTATTCAATGACGTCATTACCTCTTTTCACATCTTGTTCCGGTAAATCCTGACTTACAACGACATCTTCTTTTACGACATCTACCTCCATTTAAACATGTCATCTGACATCCGTGATATTTTATCAACTTATGGCACCAGCGCCCTCTATATCCGTCTGGGCACGTGCATCTATTATTACCTGAACAAACGCCGCCATTTTGGCATGGCTTTCTACAGACGACTGAAAGTAGACAATAAAATACAACCTCACTTAAAAATCACCAACAATTAAGACAACCTAATAAATAAGAATGTCACGGTCCAGTTTTCAATATCTCTTCCACATTTTCACTCAAAAATCAGAGTAAACCGACTTTCTTCGGGACCAATAGTGGTCTTATTATCGGTGTGTAACTGTATTATCTTTTAATAATTGTCAAGATTCGTTATTAAACCCCTAAGCATATAAACAACATATTTATGATATATTTTATGATTTTCTAAGTATACTCTGTACATTTAAAAACGCACAGTTTTAGTCATGCGAAATATTTGTAAATCGTCATTATATTGCATTTTGAAACTAATTTTAAATGAAAATACCTGTTGATTGTAATTATCTATAGCGTACTATCTATAGCGCAAACATGAAAGGAATTCGTGTCTTTTTCTTGTAACTCTAAGTAAGTCCATGAAACTTGAGAAAGCCTAACTGTGCGTTTTTAAATGCACCCTCAGTCCAATATGACGTTGTGTGTTTATGCCTGACCATAACAAACCATTACAGGTAATCAACGCTTACATGCAATTCTGCGATATTCTGCGTTTACATCAATGAGAAATTCATAAATTTCGGACACAAGTGTACCGTTGCTATGGTAACAGCATTTTACAAATATGATATATTAAGAAAAGTAGAAACGTACGATTTTCGCATAATGGTCCGCTGTAGCCTCGTTTACACTGACACACCCCGGGGTACAGGCATCTTCCATTGTTTTGGCAAGCCGGGTAACAGACAGGTTTATGACACCGGGAACCAGAAAAGCCACTTGGACACGAGCACGTGTTTGGTGAAACACATCGTCCGCCATTATAACATCCACGACGACAAACAGCTGTGACGTAATAAATAAAAGTGAGTAACTCTTTTCTGACCATCATTGTACATTGAAACTATTTTCTAATTCAATCTTTACTTAATGATGTTCGTCGTTTCTAAACTGCCACTGAAGCCATAACGCCCTATATAGTTTCGTGAAAATCATAGTTAAATTAACAACAATTTATTGATTATGAATAAGTAATAATTGATTATTTTATATTGTATCTTCGAAATGTTTTCAATGTTTTCAATTTACTCCGAACACAACTTACAAAATGAACGCCGCTGTACGATTCCCAACCTCTTCTTCAAGTGACGTCATTTCCAGAAAACGTCACATGTGACGTCACCATGCACTGACAGTAAGCACTATTTGTCCCATATGGTAAATATGAAAACGACCATACGGAGTAAATATTGTTTCCTACTTTCAAGTAGACATCACATGTTGCGTTTTCTTGAAATGACGTCACTTACAGAAGATGTTGTAAATCCCACAGCAGCGCTCAAATGGCAATTCGAACGCCACGATTTGATGTATATTTATATATACTGGTGGAGAGGTTCTATCCGCCAGCACTTGTTCGCATATTTTTGAAAAAACTGCTGGATACATCTTCGTTTGGTTTAGATTGCTGTATCGAAAATGTCGACGCTTCAGATCACTTCGCCTGATAATCAAAACATAAAATGACGGGTTAGCTCTTTTAACCAGTATAAACCTATTCTTTAAGTGACGTCATTTCCAGAAAACGTCACATATGACGTCACCATATACTGACAGTAAGTAATATTTGCCCATGTGACAATATGAAAACAAAGTGACAATATGAAATAAATATTGTTTCCTGTTAGCAAATAGTGACATCACATGTTGCGTTTTCTTGAAATGACGTCACTTACAGAAGAGGTTGTAAATCCCATAGCAGCGCTCATATTATTATGTACATGTAACTAATATGTGACTTACGAGTTGAACAATCTGTTCCCACGTAGCCTTTTCTGCATTTACATTTATTTGGTCCCACACAACGTCCTTTGTTTCTGCATTGTAAAACACACACAGCTGAAATCATTAAACTTCAATTGTTAGCATTAAAATATTTAAAAACAAGCCATGATCCCCATATATCCGTGCTGCGGTAAGTTCTGATGATCCGCCATGTTGACCTAGTTAAGGTGCATGTCTGACCAAGTGCTCTCCCTCAATGGGTAGTGTTGTACCCGTTTGCATCATTTCAATTAATATTATTATTATCGACATTTGTATATATTTTAGAAATCGCCGATGGTGAATTGCGGTTTTTAGTTATGTTTGTATTTAATATGACAACCTTAACGAACGGCAACCCGATTGGTTAGTTCAGTCGGTAGAGAGCTCGACTGCCAATCCGAAAGTCGTGGCGTATGTACTCTGTGACAGTTACACTGAAAGTAATGGATTCCGTACTCCACTGCTGATTCATGTGGAAAGTTGTCGGAGAACAGGATAGCGCTGGTTGGTAACGCAAGAATACTGGATAGGTCAACTGTCCACCGTATATTTTGGGGAAAATGAAAAACAACTCAACACTCCAACACTAACAAAATATTGAATGGCGGCGTGTGTTTGCACGATTAAGATCGAACCTGTAAAAAGGTCTAACTGACACGTTAAATACAGTCAACCCTGTCTTAAGCAGCTAGTCAATGGATACATCTAATGTGGCCGCTGTAAGCAGATGACTGTTTAATATAGGTGTACTTAATATAAAGATTCAGCTGAGATTCATTAATATAAGCTGCTTAAGACAGATCGTTGCTTAATTCAGGCGACCACATACACAGGTGCAACTGTACTTACGTTCACAATTTGGTGGCATATACCCGTACGGACAGGAACAATACCCTGGCTGAATACACTGTCCCCCATTCCCGCAAGGTGGATCACATATTGCTGCAACAAAATACGTATTCACCGTTACCACAGTTTCTCGAGAAAAAAGTTTGGTTTGTATATAACAAAACATTTTATATAAATTAATATACTCTCGTGCAGCTTATCTTATATATATACACTGCTTTTTTAGTAGAATGTTTATTTTTGATGTTATTATTATATGTAAAATTAACACTATTTAGATTTGTATCAACACTTTGAATTTACATTTACTAGAACTGTTCTTACTTTATAAATATATTCTGATATCATTAATGTTGCTATTGACTATATATAGTAAATGTTCAACTATTGTAAATATTAGTTAATATTGTACGCTCAAAGACTGTAGAGAAATATAGTACGTTTTCTTTCTAGGATAAATAACTTCTCCATCATGTAATAGTGGATTTAATTGATCCTGAAATGATTAAAAATGTCATGCTCTTATAAAACACACTGTAGACGCTTGTATCAGGCTTTTAATATCTAATGTATACCTGTTTGACACTTGCTTCCGGTGTAGCCTACTGGGCATGCGCAGACTTCATTTGTTATGCACCGGCCACCATTTAAACATTTATTTTTCTTGCAAGACCCTGAAAGTATGAACAGATATATTTTTTATATTATTCTAACGTCTTAAAAATCACCACGCAAGGCATAACAAACAAAAAAAGTCCAAATGAAGTCCCTTAACGAAATGAAAGTCCCTTAAAAGTCCCTTAACGAAATGAAAGTCCCTTAAAAGTCCCTTAACGAAATGAAAATTTATCAGGAACGTTTTTTGAGTAAATCAATTATCAAATATATGTATTTATCCCAGGTTTAATAAATCATTCAGTCGTTGAATTTTGTGTAGTATTTCGCACGAGATAATCGTGCGTAGCTAGTATTTATACCCAGTTTACTGGTTTTCAATTTATTCGAAGTCTTTGCATTGTGTTGAATAGTTTGTACTGTGAGATTAATGGCTGACTTGGACGAATTGTTAGAGGAGAGAGCACGTGGTCAGACATCGTTATCAAATTATGTGAATTCTGATGGTTCTACGGACGATTCTAATATTCAAAATCTTCAGTTAATGAGATCTTATTTTGACCAGCAGTTCAAATCACTGAAACGTGAGTTACGTGAGGAAGTACATTTATCTTCATCGTCGACACTCAAAAAAATCAAGGACGTTTCATCTTCCAAGGACTTCAGATATGTGGGCAATCCCGTGGGGTTTAGTGCGACCTATACTCCTACTGCTTCTTACGATACACATGGTCCAGACCAGGGCAATGTTATGCCCGGAAGTTCAATAAAATAATTCAGTGCTTCGCTTGCGGGGGATGGGGGCACACCAGACCAGATTGTCCAATCCAGTACATGGGTCCAGTGGCAAAAACAGCAACAGCTCTTGCAACAACAATGTGAGCGGCAACAACCACCACAGCTCATGCCATTCAAGCCAGGAAGTGAACAGAAGTCTGCCTCAAAGTAAAGTTTTTAAAGATGAGTATATTTCCCCATTTAATTTGTACTGATATGAAAAACAATTTAGAGAATATTTTATTTCAGAATAGGTACTTTGAATATCAGAAAATATTGTTTCATGATGCTCATAACTCGCATATTTACGTTATTTAAATCTTCGTTTCTATTGAAGAATACTTTTTGAAAACTTTCATTTTCGTTTAGAGCTGACGGCATAACATTTCGCAAAGTTCGTCTAGCTTAGTCGTACTACTGGTTTCTTCTACATAGTAGGGCGATAACAGCTTAAAACTCTCTCACCAGTTTAGCTATTTATTTTTCTAATTTTAGATACTACGGTCAGTTTTATCTGACTGGTCTTACTATAACGGCCAAATATGGAAATTTGCTACAGTCACGTGAGCTTATCATACACTATTAGTTTTTTCCGATATTGTAATGAGGGTCGCTCAATTTAATTTTGTTTTTATAGCAAATGGGCATCGGCTGAATGAACTCGCTGAGAAATGGATTATAAATAGTTTAGTTTTATGAAAGAGAATATTTTGTTCTTTCTATCTTTCTGTGTAGTGGCTTGTTTATGCCTAGTCCTATAAATAAGACCCTACATACCTTATTTCACATTTTGACATTTTGCGGGTACGTTGGGTCTTATCGGCCTCCTCTTAGTGTCACTTAGCACTTTCCGACACGATTTTGTGTCGCTCTTTTTCCACTAATTTTGAACCATCAAACAACACAAGCAGGGAAAATACATTTCCAATCGCGCAATTGATGCTTTCTACGCCTGATAATTTCAAGAATTCCAAATGCCATGCGCTAATTGTATAAAGATGCGCATTTGTTTCCATCTAGTGCAGATTTCACAGAGATTCAGCGTAATGGCTGCCCAACGTATCCGGTTAATTAACACGGGTCAATATACGAATCGAAAATTAGACGAAATGTTTGAATAGTGAAAAATCCGGATTCCGGAACCCGGCATCATTTGAAGCGGGATAAATGACACATGCACGAAAATTATTTCGTCCAGGCGTCTACGTCGATTTCGTATAATATATTATTTTGCTAACATGTCTAGAAAAGATTACACGATGAACATTTTATCGAAAATTAAGCGTTTAAAGGTGATTTTCATTCATTTGTTAGTTTAAAACGAAATTCTACAGTGCATTAAACTGTTCCTACGTCAATTAATGATATAAATCGCGGATTCGAAAATATTCGAAAATGCTACATGACATGGCATAGGGCCCGTTTAGACGTTACATACAAAGTGAAAGTAAAATGTAAAATAACAAAATAATGAATGTTAATGGTTAATGGGTATGTAAACGTCTAATATTTTGGACTAGTTTATGCCGAATGGCTTGTTTAGAATTGCCGAATGGATAATTTGTGCAGAATGGCTTGTTTAGAATTGCTGAATGGCTAATTTGTGCTGAATGGCTGTTTAGAATTGCCGAATGGCTAATTTGTGCTGAATGGCTGTTTAGAATTGCCGAATGGCTAATTTGTGCTGAATGGCTTGTTTAGAATTGCCGAATGACTAATTTGTGCTGAACGGCTGTTTAAAATTGCCGAATGGCTTGTTTAGAATTGCCGAATGGCTAATTTGTGCTGAATGGCTTGTTTAGAATTGCCAAATGGCTAATTTGTGCTGAATGGCTGTTTAAAATTGCCGAATGGCTAATTTGTGCTGAATGGCTTGTTTAGAATTGCCGAATGGCTAATTTGTGCTGAATGGCTTGTTTAGAATTGCCGAATGGCTAATTTGTGCTGAATGGCTGTTTATGATTGCCGAATGGCTAATTTGTGCCGAATGGCTTGTTTAGAATTGCCGAATGGCTAATTTGTGCCGAATGGCTTGTTTAGAATTGCCGAATGGCTAATTTGTGCTGAATGGCTGTTTAAAATTGCCGAATGGCTAATTTGTGCTGAATGGCTGTTTAGAATTGCCGAATGGCTAATTTGTGCTGAATGGCTGTTTAGAATTGCCGAATGGCTAATTTGTGCTGAATGGCTTGTTTAGAATTGCCGAATGACCAATTTGTGCTGAATGGCTGTTTAGAATTGCCGAATGGCTAATTTGTGCTGAATGGCTGTTTAGAATTGCCGAATGGCTAATTTGTGCCGAATGGCTGTTACAAATTGCCGAATGGCTAATTTGTGCTGAATAGCTTGTTTAGAATTGCCGAATGGCTAATTTGTGCTGAATAGCTTGTTTAGAATTGCTGAATGGATAATTTGTGCTGAATGGCAAAATTTGCGCCGAATGGCTAAATTTACGCCGAATGCCTAGTTTGTACCGAATGGCTAAATTTTGAAAGCCGATTGGCGTTTTTGTTGTGGTTTATGGGTAATTTAGCTTAGCTATGTCACTCTAAATTCTACAACTAATTTAAAATATTAGTTACATTGTACTTTGTGGTACATTTAGTCATACGTATGAAGTTTCTTTTCCACAATTACTTCATTATGTATACATAATATCGATTTCAGTGAAAGAAACATGCTGAGATATGGCTACAGTTATTTTCTCTTGATTGTACGTTTTGCAGATTTGATTGCGTCCAAATTACACGCAATCGAGTTCCATAATCCGGAGTTGTCTTCCCTTCTTATTATGTATTTATTTATTTTATGTCTCTTAACAAAATTAATTTTGTTACAAACTTAGTTTTCTTTAGAATTGCGCTTGGAATATAAATTTGACCAGTTCGTTTTATAACGGTTAAGAATCTTCTGACGTTCGTTCTATGGTTGTCTCAAATCAAATCTTGATCAGAATTTCCTATTTTGTTGGTATATCGACCGTTCTTTGTTGGTCGATACAATACAATGCGAGGCTATTCCTAATTCATGACAGTGTTTTGTTGTTTATTTCTCCTGAATAAATTGTTGAATACGGGATAAATGATTTATTTCTGTTTAAGAGGATCGAATTAGGAAATAAGTTTTATAATTTAAACCAGGTTGACCCTACTAAAGTACAAAACTGTAATAGTAATCTGTATTTATAGTATAATAGTAATATTATAATGAGGAGAGACAATTAGTAATGTGAAATGATTACCAACCTTTACACGACTGTATATAACACCATCGGTTTTGCACACTGTTAAGTCCAGCCTGGATACACGTACTTATAACATTGTCGCCACAGTATAAGGTTCGAGTCTGTACGCCCCGACCACACGTCCGGCTACACGGGGACCACTCGGTCCACTCAGCACTAAACTCGATCCCCGCAGTTGTTGTTTCCTCAGCAACTACAATGTAATCAACATTAAAGATATACAGTAAAACCTCACTTCTAGACCACCTCGATAAAAAAGACCACCTCAAAACTAAGAACACAATTATCAAGTCCATTTTCACTGTTCTGCTCTTTAATAAACCTCAATATTAAAACCACCTCAATAATAAGACCAGTTGTCAAGGGTCCCAATGGTGGTCGTATTATCGAGGCTCTACTGTATTAACCAGTATTTGGATATCTACTGTAATTAAGGAAGTGTGGCTTAAAATTTAACAATTAGAGATAATGTAAAAGAACTGTTTGCCGATTTCAAATTCATGCCAATCATCAAAACATTTGTCAACATGGACATATCATACATTGAAATCGTTATTGTTTGCTTTGAAAATTGATTTGACAGCTTAATCAGTTAACATCGCATACGGCATATAGATGTATAGTGACAAAAGTGATATATTTTCACATTACTTGATGGAATGTCTGTTTTTCTAAGTTTATCGGCTGTATTATCTTCATAATCATCATTACTATCATCACCATCATTATTATCGTAATCGATGCTGTTGATATTGTTGTTACCCTCGTCTTTGATTGCACGATCTTCCTGAAAACCAATGCCAAATTTCCAATCTTACAATCAATACGCACTGAACAGTTTTATTATAGACGTTTGCATTACAGTGCAACCTCTCTAGAGCGGCCCTCTCTTGAGCAACAACACTGCAACCTCTCTAGAGCGGCCCTCTCTTGGGCAACAACAGTGCAACCTCTCGAGAGCGGCCCTCTCTTGAGCAACAAGACTGCAACCTCTCTAGAGCGGCCCACTCTTGAGCAACAACAGTGTACCCTCTCTAGATCGGCCCTCTCTTGAGCAACAACAGTGTACCCTCTCTAGAGCGGCCCACTCTTGAGCAACAACAGTGTACCCTCTCTAGAGCGGCCCTCTCTTGAGCAACAACAGTGTACCCTCTCTAGATCGGCCCTCTCTTGAGCAACAACAGTGTACCCTCTCTAGAGCGGCCCTCTCTTGAGCAACAAGACTGCAACCTCTCTAGAGCGGCCCACTCTTGAGCAAGAACAGTGTACCCTCTCTAGATCGGCCCTCTCTTGAGCAACAACAGTGTACCCTCTCTAGAGCGGCCCTCTCTTGAGCAACAACAGTGTACCCTCTCTAGAGCGGCCCACTCTTGAGCAACAACAGTGTACCCTCTCTAGAGCGGCCCTCTCTTGAGCAACAACAGTGTACCCTCTCTAGATCGGCCCTCTCTTGAGCAACAACAGTGTACCCTCTCTAGAGCGGCCCACTCTTGATCAACAACAGTGTACCCTCTCTAGATCGGCCCTCTCTTGAGCAACAACAGTGTACCCTCTCTAGAGCGGCCCTCTCTTGAGCAACAACAGTGTACCCTCTCTAGAGCGGCCCACTCTTGAGCAACAACAGTGTACCCTCTCTAGAGCGGCCCTCTCTTGAGCAACAACCACTTTTCATCTTTAGAAATGTCAGTTTATCGCGTTTGACTTAAACTAGCTACAATAACCGGTCGATAGTACCTGAATATCAACAAAGATACGCAAAAAAACTCTCCGTAAGGAAACAGAACCTTAAATAACGGCAGGTCAATAGAATATACAGTCGGTCCTCGTTTATTCGACAACCTTTTATCCGAATACTTGGTATGATCCGAAATAAATTTTTATTCCCGATGCATATGTTTGGCATGTCGAAATGAAATGGGTTATTCGTAACAATGTATTATTCGAAATAAATTTTCTGATCTGATGAATTCGGATGATTAAGGTTCCACTGTACATTGTGTCAAACTTTAACGTTCATATAAATAAGGAAAGTGGAATAATGGCATTAGAAAACAATTGAAAATAACAAGAATGGAATGAACACTAACGTGTTATTTGTATTCAATGAAACAAACTTACTATATGGTCTATTTCCGTAGAACATTGCTGTTGACCTGCTTCAAAATCATCTGTGAGCATCAATTGTTCAATTTGTCCCTGGATTTAACATTTGTATATTCATTTAATATTTTATTACTTCAACATCAAGACAAGAAAATACGAACAATTACGTACAGTAAAACCTCACTTAAAGACCACCTCAATAATAAGACCACTTCGAAATTAAGAACACAATATTCAAGTCAATTTTCACTGTTTTTCTTTTTTTATTCAACCTCAATATTAAGACCACCACGATAAGAAGACCAATTTTCAAGGGTCCCAAGAGTGGTCTTAATATTGACAAGACAGTAAGTTAAACATAAATGTTTTTCCTGTTGAATACAATATTGCGTAACCCTCGCTTAAAGAAACAACTTGGAATCACTATCACCTCATTAATAACAACGGATTTTCATGGAGCAGTTTTGATTTTATTCAATTTTCCTACTGAACAGTGGTGGTCTTAGTATTTGGATTTATGTGGAAATTCGCAAGTCAATTAAACAATGACTTGTGAAACATAGATTAAACATACTGTAAGTATTTGATTAAATTCAAATGTACTTGCTGAATACATCCACTGACACTGAAAGAAAATTAAAATAACGATTCTGAAGCAAATGCAAATATAGGTCTGACACAGTAGAATATAATTTACCTGAAAACCCTTTCCATACTGGGCGAAGTAAGGTCCTAATGCTATCATCAGATTACTGTTCAATGGTAGTGTATCCGTACCGGTTACGGTTTTTGAAATCACCAATTCACAGTCTACGAATAACTCTATACTTTCTTCATTCAGTCGTAAGGCTATCCAATGCCAGTCCTGTTCAATAACTTCAATATCAATATCATCATGAACTTCATTAAGAGTACCTACATCTAGATCATTGTAAATTTCCACATTTATCGTACCAACACCGTCCATTTCACTGTTGAAGTTCAAGGCAAACCTTTGATTTCCAGTTAAATCACTGAGTGTAAAGAAATACCCGCTAAAATGTTGACTAAATTTTACTGATAACATTAACGATAACTGCTGAGGTAGTGAGTAGGGAAACATTTCTGCAAGAGGAGCATAAAGCTTCGCACTTTCTGTGACGTTGAAGGCTCCAGGTCGATCGTGGACATGGTACACGCCCAGAGGTAGTTTGTATACACCCAGATGAAGAAGTAGATCGTGAACATCTGAAAGATAAAGTTTGATGTTGGGTGAACCTTTAAACCAGGTTTAGACGGGTCACCAGAAATGTTTTGCCACAGACCGCGCCTCCAATGCGGTACTCCTATTTTAGTCAATCATTTATGTTTTTGTATTGTGTATAGTTTGCCTTTATAATTGTTTACATGTGCATGTATATGTTTCTGTGTGTATGCGAGCGTGCGTTCGTATGTGGGTGCATGGTTGCGTGGTTGTGTGTGTGCGTGTTTTATGTCTTCTTGTGCCTTTTATGTGACAGTGCATTTTGCATGTGGCATTGCCTGTTCGACTTCATGAACAATTCTCTATAGCGAAACGCAGTACAGAGGTATGATGGAATTATAAAAACGGTTTTAGTTTTATCATACGATGTTAATTGTTAGGTAATTATGCAAATGGAAATCGCGGTATAAAGTCCTTTCTCGGGACCGAAGCCCAGAAAATAGAATATAAACATAAACAATATAAGCTCTTCTGTACTAAGATACAACTGATGTTGCCGAATCTTGCCGCTATGTTTCAGTAAATGCTGATTAAGCTTCTAGTTGCTACATTAATCCAAATCCAATTGATTCCTCGTATAAATTCTAATTGAGCGCCGCTGTACGATTTACAACCTCTTCTATAAGTGACGTTATTTCCAGAAAACGTCACATGTGACGTCACCATGTACTGACAGTAAGGAATAGTTGCCCCATATGGCAATATGAAAACAAATTGACCATATGGAGTAAATATTGCTTCCTGTTTGCAAATAGTGGCGTCACATGTTGCGGTTTCTTGAAAGACGTCACTTACAGAAGAAGTTGTAAATCCAATAGCAGCGTTCAATTACTTGTATCTACGGGATTTTAAGAACAATATGGTGTTCATAAATAATCTATATAATGTATGTGTTAAAACTGGCTGACTTACTATGACAAGAGAAACTGTTACACGATCTTTTATCCATAGTATCCGGATTACAGTCGTCCGAATTTACGGTACAGTTTCTCTTCCGTACCTGATAACCCTGGTCACATGACTTAGAACACGAGGACCATTCCAACCAATCAGAAATCCCTAAAATATAAAACAATTGATGTGTGAAATGTATATTTATACATATCTACCCTTTTACAGAAACATATTTATGTACAATGTCGATTATGTCGTGTTTTAATGATAATGGAGGTCTATTTTTTCATGTTTTCCGGAATTTCGCAATCCACATTATGGTCGTCTGTCAAATGTGTGAACCCCGAATCGTCATATTAAAACAAGACTGCGTTCCTTGCATGAGATGAAATAGACCGAACAACTCGATATATTTTATTGTTAATGTTACTTCATAATTCAAACGCATGATATATCGAACTTTCATAACCATCGTCAAATAAATTGACGGATCGAGTACTTCTTTGTCATTTTTTGTATATATGAGTGCTGCTGAATGATTTCCAACCTCTTCTTTAAGTGAGGTCATTTACAGAAAACGTCACATGTGACGTCACCATTTACTGACAGTAAGCAATATTTGCTCCATATGGCAATATGAAAACGAAGTGACCTTATGGAGTAAATATTGTTTCCTGCTTGAAAATAGTGACATCACATGTTGCGTTTTCTTGAAAATGACGTCACTTACAGAAGAGGTTATAAATCCCATAGCAGCGCTTATATGGTAAAATCTGGTCATGTCATTCAAATTAAAAAAGGGACCAAAAAGACATCGAATAAAAATATAATCCTCTGTGTTCGGGAAGGATTTATCTTTAAAATGTAACCTGTACGACTTTGATAGCTTACACCAATTTTCATAGCATTTAAACTAAATTGGTCCCTCTATATTATACAGTTAAACTTTTATCAGATTTTGTGCGAGTGCGGAAAGTGTAAGTTCGATATGTATTGAATATCTACTGAAAACAATGCATGGCTTTTTCCAAGGAATATTTTGTCATGACATACCGAATAGTAGCTTTCTCGACCACCGACATGTATATAACTCAGATCCCTGGACTACAAGGGAGCATTGTAGACTTCTGGGGCACGAGATTACATGCATGTGTACATTTAATATATGAATGCGTTAGTTCATTACATTCAGAGCGTTACTCATAATATATCCGTCATTAATAATTCATACCAGTTTCATCCTCATAAAATATTGTCAATAAATTATGCATGAATATGTTCATGTCAATGTTTGCATAAATTTCTCGTTTTAGGCAATAAACACGTACTTTACGTAAATGTATATACAATCGTTAAGTATTTTCAATTACCAAGGGTGTGTTAAGTTATTTATCTATAAAAACTGTCAATTATTGGACCTGTTTATTGAATATTTCTTTTCATCTTATCGTTAGAATGTAATTGAGGATAATTATTACTTTATTAAACAATGTGACGCTGGTAAAACCCTGCATTTTCCCAACCGAAGTACTCGTGATTCATTTAATGGCGGGTAATGATTTTGAAATAATATTGTCAAATTAGAATCGACGAAACTCAATTAATGGCGTCCGTCATTTTTACTCAGAAGGTCAGTAGGTTAGATCATAAGTTAACTTATCTGTATTAATAATTCATTCGCTGCTTATACAAATAAATGTATTCAAAAATATACAGAGAAACCTCACTTAAGATCACCTCAATATTAAGACCACCTCCATATTAAGAACACATATTTGAAGTCCAGTATTCAACCTCAATATTAAGACCACCTCAATAAGAAGACCAGTTTTCAAGAGTCCCAATGGTGGTCTTTTATTGAGGTTTTACTGCAGTAGGTTTTAATATACTCACTGGTGGCGTTTTAAAGCCATAACTGATTTTGTGCTAGAAAATTTTAGAAAATTCGCTTCCATTGTTAGGCGATAACATCAAACTTAGTTCGGCGAAAGTAGACGGAGTATATAACAGACGTCAAGGTACGGATTTAGTGAATAAAAGGGGAGAGGATGTGTAAGCGGCCGAGCAGCTCAGTCTTTTTCTAAATCCAATTATTTTCATCCTAAATATGTTATCATACAATCTGACGTGAAATGAAGCGACATTATGTGATTTGAGAGGATTTATTAGTACATTTGTACTATGGTTTCTGATGATGATCTTTTTGATTAGGAGTCCGTAGTAGATAATGAAGATTAAAAACGCAGGCCGACATCCTGGACTAGTGTTATGCTGATTCTGGCTATATATATATGACTAAACCGTCTGCATTAAACCATTAGCTCCCACACATATTAGCGGTTATGTATAATCGCATTGCTTCAAAAAGGCAATTTCTGGATTAAATAATATTATTTAAAGGATTAGGAGATTTAATAACCACCAACTCACTTTGAGGTAACATCATTTACGAAATCATCAATTAAAGTATAAATGTTATTACAAAAAACGCGAAGTCCCTCAAAATCAGGCGCCGTTCAATTATTTGCATTGACGGCCGCTTACATAGAACGTATTGAAATGAACATTATCACTTTATGCTAGTCTCTAATCCTCGCTTTCCAAAGCAAACAGACTTTACAAACTCTTTTATATCTTTAGTTGAAGCTTCATTGAAATCAACAAGTTTTCTCAATGGCCAAGTTGACAAAAGTCTGTCATTGAGTGTTTTGTAGAGGGCTTGTCATTACGTCGAGAGGATAATTTTGTATTCATGAATAAATACTTGTGTGAAAAGCACACGACAATCAGTGATTTTATATACCCTGCTAATGTGTAATTCGCCGTAATAAGGTGTAATGAAAGTGATGAAAAGATGAGCGTTAAATAAATTATATCTTATTTTGTGCGACTTATAATCACACAATATGAAGTTCCCGCCCAAGTTTATCAACAGGCAAAACGAGTACGATCCTATTGACTTTTCATCCTACAATAAAGGGGCTGGAAGGCCCTTATTATCGGGGGTACTTAGTGTTGACATCTGGGTGCTAATGAATTGTGATGTTAATTGGCGGCGACAGTCGGGCGTTATTAAGAGTGTGGGTTCTGGGTACACTTTCGTCTTGTGTGTAAAACCACTTTGATAACATTGAAGAAAATATGACGAGTTTTGATGGGATATCTATCTTAAAGGTAGATTTTTTTTATTTTCTATCAAAATATGCTAAGAAATAATTTTGAGAAATAGTCAAGTTAATGCTTTCAGACAGAAGAACTCTCAGACATTGCATTGTAAAGCTTCTTAAAAGATTCCTGAAACTGAATAAAGAGCAAAACAGTAAATAAATAGATATCTATAAATAGACTTGAAAATTGTGTACTTAATTTAGAGGTTGGCTAATTAATGAAATGATCTTTAAGTGAGGTTTTATTGTAATTAACATCTATATATCAACAACCTCTCATTAACAGTCGACATTTCGGTCTCCCAAAGGTGAATGTCCTTGAAAGGTCGGACGGTACTTTTTTTTGTTATCGTTAAAAAAGCATACATGTGTAGGGATAATTCAACAGAACTCGAGAGTTAAATCCGTAAGATACACAAATTAATGAATTCTCCAAACGAAGTTAAAATTAGCTCGAGATTTCAAAATTTTAAAATTTATTTTTTAATGTGTTTAATTTATGATTGATTTATAAGCAACGTAACTCATATTAAAGTGGTGCACTTAAATCAAAGATTTTCAGTATATTAGAAATTAAAGCAATATCAACCGTGCGCATGCGTCATGCATTCGGAATACCTTTTACATCTTTCTATTAAATTTTGTGATGATAAGTTTAATGTTTCATATAAAAAAGCATGAAATTGGTAACCGTAATATAATTTGTTCGTCAATGATGCATACGGTATCATAAATTTGTGTTAACTTGGGTGAGAAATGAAAGAAAATTTACATTTTCAGCGATTTCATTAATCAAAATGGTATCTCATTTTTTGTTTATCCTGCAAAATTATACATTACACATACCTAGTCGCATTTCGTTTCATAAAGTCAACTCGATAAAAACAGACGTTTTAGATTTATGAATGACTTTAGAATTGACGTTTGAATTAAATAATAAATTTAAGCAACTTGAAGTGCAGGTTGTATGAACATAGAAAACGATTAAGTTAAAATGCGCACACATATTTTATGACGTGAATTGATTTCTATGTGCTAATATGTCAGCTTGTCGGAAAATGTTGATTTTGTCTTAAGTTATCAATGCAATAAAGTTATAGATCAACATAAAACGAGTTCACGGTATCTATAGCGAATGAGTGTCCATTGTTCGACATATAGTGTATTATAATACATACAAAGTGATACTTCGATATATCAAGGAGCTATTCGGAAATAGAAAATACTCGAGATACCAATGTGCGCGAGATACCGATGTGCGCGAGATATTGACGTTTTTAGTTGGTATCGCCCTAGTTCATACCTTACAATTTTGTAATAAAATGAATTGAAATAATTGACAAAATATGTTTATATAAATATTGTGTGACCTTACATTTATGGCCGTGTATTTTTCGCAATACCTTACGTTGGTTTATTATACTGAGTGTATGGTGAAACCCCTCGAATGCAACACCCTTGCTGGAAGTATAAATGCTTGTTGTTGTTGAAAGTTTGTTGTAGATATAATGAACTTGTAGACATACTTGTCTTCGTGAACATTTATGATGGTGTTGAAGAGAGGTTGTTGCTCAAGAGAGGGTCGCTTTGTAGACGTTGAACTGTATCAAATAGAAAGCATTACTGTCCCTTTGTGTAATGTCACAGCACAGCATTGGGACACTTTAACATTGGTCGTTATATAAAGGTGGACTTAATATTGAGGTTAAATAAAGAGCCAAACAGTGAAAATGACTTGAAAATTGTGTTCTTAATTTTGAGGTGGAATTATTATTGAGGTGGTCTTTAAGTGAGGTTCTACTGTACATGCTTAATGTACTGTTCATAGACGATACATTCACATACACGGTGCATGTTAACGACAGACTTAGGAAAACATGGTGTCCATTTTATTATGATTATCTGGGTGATAAAATCATAAATTTCACTACAATACATAGAGT
This sequence comes from Mactromeris polynyma, assembly GCA_032209605.1. NCBI lineage: Eukaryota > Metazoa > Mollusca > Bivalvia > Venerida > Mactridae > Mactromeris > Mactromeris polynyma. Next base: position 7,253,646 of record JASFXZ010000030.1, on the reverse strand, counting down.
TAATATATTTCAGTATTTCTTTTGATATAAATACAATAATTTACTTGATTTATATCTGTTTGGAAAACATGACATTTAATACACATTTGGTGACAAATATGAAGAATAAATTCATCGTCACAGATAGCGCTTTCCTTCAAAGGACTTGTAGATTTATTACAATGTCAGTAGAATGTTGAAAATAATTATGAAATCTTTATCGTTTATGAAAATGATTAATTACGTAGTTAACTTGTAAATTGGTGAAAAAGGCACCAACACTTTGAATATAATACCATAATTTATCGTCATATGTACGACTGTATATTTCGTTGCCTTATACAATTAAGATATTCGGTACGTGGTAAATTCAATGACATACGGTCGGCTATAGATACATGAATCTATTTTTCATTAATGTAAAATATCACACTTTGACCGATGAAGTTATTTTTGCAATTTTCATGCGAAGTGGTCATTAATTATCGCCTCGTTTTGTTACGTATGCTTATAAATTCTCTTTGTCTTGTTATTGTTGCCAGTCGTCTTGACCTATCATGTGAACTTTTCCATCCACTAATTACCCCTCCCACTGTTTGTCCTCTTATATTCTCCTAGCTATCCCTTATGGTCGGCATGGCCATTCCTTGCGCCTCTGTTCACTTACGTATGTACCCTTGAGCCTCCTTTTATGGAATGTGTTTTCCCGAAGGTCTGTGTGGGAGGCACTGTCTTATGTATGTGGCGTTCCCTGTAGCAACTTATTCGCTCTCATTCAATCATTTTGGGTTATAGCCTATCAGATATTGCGTAAAAATAATACAAGGACATGACTAAATAAAATGAAAAACATTTCAAACAGAACTCAATTCTTGATATTGGGAAAATCGGCAGGACGACTTAAACTATTAACATCATTGTTGCTGCTACTAGTGTTGGTAAGGGTGTCGATGAAGATATCGCAGCTTACATTGTCGTAGTTTTTGAAAGCATTGTTGTTGTTGTTGTTGTTGTTGCTGTTGCTGTTTTTGTTGTTATTGCTGCTGTTTTTTGTTGTTGTTATTATTATTATTGTTGTTGTTGCTGCTACTGTTGTTGTTGTTGCTGTAATTAATGATGATGGTAACTTCTTTTTATGACGGTAACCTAGTAAGACACAGAACAGAAGCTCAAAAGTTACATACAATATGACATTCAAAACTAAAAAAAAGTTTGCATATTTTTGGCATTATAAAACTCCTGCATGTATCATAATTTTGCCCCTGATTATGATCATATAAAGTAAAGTGTTTATTTATTATAGTGTCACCCCTATTTAAAGGGCCAGCCATTTCTGACTTATGAGACACCTACTTTCTTAGCGCATTTACTTCCCGATTCCTATCCTTAAATGCCAGGTACCTGACAGATAGGCACACGGTAACCATTATTTAAATAGCTCACGGCTCATCAACCGGCCATATCAGAAATGAACCCTACCGGGATTTGAACTTTCGACCGCCCGCTCCCAAGACGGATGCCTTAACCACTCGGCCTAGGGAAGTAGGTGTCTCATAAGTCTGAACTGACTGGCCCTTTAAATAAGGGTGAAACTATAATAAATAAACACTTCAATAATTAAAAAAATACGTTTAGATGGGCAAGTTACATATTTAAACTAAGTAAGGATGTGATTTAATTAAAAAAATTCAATAGGTTCGTATGTACAATTACATTTTATATCCATCGGGGCAATTTCGTACCTTTATGATATAAAATAAGAAAGTCAACACTTTTCTCCGTTCATTGATTTCCTTTATGGAAAATCAGTGAAATGATGAAACGTTCAGGAAAAATAATATATAAATGCCTTATTAAAATTCAGACATCGTTTCAACTAAAATCTGCCTAACGTTATTTGTGTTAAGATCTTTCTTGTCGTTTTTTGAAAGACAAACCCCTGATGTGAACCTTTTATTCACTGATAAACTGGGGTAGTTTGGTGTTAAATTTCACCATATCATACAAATGTATCTGCGCATCGAGATATGAAAATATTAAAATGTTTCATAAAAAATATATGTTGCATGAGAGTATAAGCGATAATGTTGTAATAATGCAAATTTTAATGATTTACGACATTTTGTCGACTGTTGGGTGGTTATTTTCCTAAGTTTACTGCAATATTATCCTATCTGCAAGCTATACATGGTTGGTTTGTATAGGTCATTATCTTAGTACATTTTTGAGGCGCTTTAGCATCTCATTGCTATCATCGTCAACCGGATGGTCTATTTCGAAGTACCGCCATATTCATCGTCGCAAGAAAATAGTACATGTAAAGTCCTCTGATTTTATTATAGATTTGGTGAGTATAATGGCTGATTTGTCAGGGATATATCAATTATGGATTGTTGAGAGTCTTGATATATATTAACGGCTTTTCTGGATTATTTGTGTCATGTTTTGGCGAAAAAGTTAACCTTAACAGTCGCGTATTAATTTCTGGAAATATGGAAATCGTGCAGTTTGGCTTTGGAAGCGCCTCCCAGGACCTTCAGTCCTTTGAGTGTTGAACTGTGCTCAAAAGTGTGTCAAAAAGCATTTTGTTTTCTTTCACCAGCAATAATTGTAAGAGAAATCGCATCGATCATTAGCATACCATTTATTAAACAAAATGTGTGGGTGATGAGATGAAATTGGCAAATTGTTGTTTGTCTTAAACTATCAATTCTCACCATTGTTATGTTGTTTAGGTTAACTCCCGCTTTCCAATTGTTTCAGCTGGAAACGGAGAAAATGTTTACTTAACCAAAGTTCCAGGATTTCTTCCATACTGGCTGACGTAAAAAAGTATATATTTTTCCCGATTTGAATGTAAAATTTCTCAATCAATCTAAAGAAAAAAATTTGGTTCAACTCAGCCAAAAATTGACTGCGTTCAGATTACCGGGAGTCAGGATGAAATCGATTTCCCCGGGGGTAACTTGAATGTTATTTCAAGCTACCCCCTACGATTTCAGACTACCTCTAGCATTCCCTTATTTACACGTAACTTATTTGTCTATACATATTTCCAAAAATAAATCGAAAAGAACAACAGCGAATGATAAAAATAAAAGGTTAAGCATCAAAACAAAGACAACAAGACAACAACATCAGCAGCAGAAACAGCAACGGTAGCAGCAGCACCAACAATTATCACAACAGTGTACATGTAATTAACATTTTATTGATTTTTTGCAGTTTGAAACTAGCTTTGAATTCTGTATTTTTGATACAGCACTCAGTACTCAGCCCGAAGAACTCAAAGTTAATTGTGTTGAGCATGTATGTGAAGATTTTGAAGAGCAAAGAGGGATGAAAATGTCAACTAAGCACTGAGTTCTTTTGTGATCCACCTTCTTTGAAATCTGAGAGTAAATCTGAAATGTGAGTGTGAATCTGAAATGTGAGTGTGAATCTAAAATGTGAATCTGAAGTTTGAGTGTGAATCTGAAGTTTGAGTGTGAATCTGAAGTTTGAGTGTGAATCTGAAATTTGAGTGTGAATCTGAAACTTGAGTGTGAGTATTAAGAGCTGAGTAACAGTTATAATCTCGGGCTCAGAAGTCAAGGTCACACCACAACTGTACCAGAATGAGGCCCGACAGGGTACCAAGACATACCACGTGACTCGCTTCAATCACTCCGGGACAACAATGGACATATCTGATACAAATGCCTATTAATTTAATTTAGACTGAAAGACAAATTGAAAGTCGATGCATTTATTTGAAGCGTATAAATAAAGACACTGTTTAAATCGAGTACGAATTTTCACATCCAGCGCCCAACTGTGACATTTAACTCTAACCAGAATACATCGCAACGGTTATCCTCACTTCAAAGAGTCTTCTCAAAATGGCGCTATACAAAGTCGATTGGTCACGGTGAGCGCCATTTTATAAATATAGGGACAGGCGTAAGAACCCCCGTTGGTACCAATTTATTTATTCTAAACATTTCATTCAATTTATTATAAACACACTCAAAAGCGAACTTAGCAAAACTAACACTTTCATGAAAAGTTATTTTAAAGTTAATCGAACAAACAATTTTTGGAATTTTGAAAAATTCTTAGCGTAATTTATACCAATTTTAATCTAAAAGCTGATCACCCCATATTTATATATCGATGGTTTAGCGCCAGAATCTATCATCTCCTAGTTAAATTTATATGGATATAGCTGGTTCTGGTACCAACGCCTCTGATATACACTTTAGTGGAGTAATGAATCAGTATAAAGCATACATCAATGAAATCATGATATCATTTCCTCTTACATAAACAAAAAATGTTACTTGACACTATAGAAGCCACTTTGTTGCCACGTGGTCTGTTTTAATATTAGTTTGTAGTTTATTATATATAATGTTTATACTAATATAGGCTCATTAGATTTTATTATTTTATGTAAAATTAACGCTATTTAGATTAGTATCACATTTCGTATTTACATGTACATTGTACTAGAACTGTTAAAACTATGTATACATATATTCTGATAGCATTAATGTGGCCATTGACCATATATCGTAAATGTTCAACTGTTGTAAATATTTATCTGTTTTGTATACTCGTTGACTGTAAAGTCTAACGTATTGAGAAATAAACATATATATTTAATTTACTATATGCTAGTATACTTTTTAGCATTCTGGCTTCAGATTATTCGCTGTATATGAGAAATATAAAATAGACAAACGCTATAAACGTATGCTCTAGTGATTCCATATCGTTTTATTAAAAACGTTCTTTACATTTTATATTTCTGTCCGACAATTACAGACATCACTTTAAGTAATATACTTGTATTGCCCCTTTTTGTGATTCATTGTAGACAGTAGTGTATAGATGCTGATCCTATGAGTTTACTTTTGTTTTGGGATAATAAACTATTTTGATTAAATATTTTCTGTTCTGTTCTATTATGTTATGCTATGTTATGTTTCTGTGACGTGACGTGATGTGACGTGACGTGTTGTTATGTGACGTATCATGACGACTTTATGCAAATAAGTGCATTTCATAATTTTTTCCGTTAGGAAAGTCATACCGACTCCCTAATAGGTTGCCATTGTCAACAAACTTTAAAAGTCATTATCCACAACATTACTCATTAATTATATATAGTCGAAACCGTTCCGTCAATCATGTCTAGCAACTAATTAAGTAAACTCAATACGCTAATAATTGATGGGCACTCCTAGTACACGCTGGGTAAACTAGTCACGTAATGTATACACTGACGAGTAACGTAAAGCACTTTTGATTATGTTAAGTGTAATATCATGAACTTTATTTAAAAATCATAAAATAGAACTACAAATATAATGTTATAAGTAAATGGTCGGATCTCTTCTGTACACATTCAAAAATGCAAATCACTTAGGATAGATTGTTTGAACTTTCCGATCGTAATCAGTAGTCAAGCCAAAGGAGTAAATCTCCGTAACCCAATGTTTATTCTACGGCGATACGGATATCTCTTAATATTTGAATTTCCTCTTCTACAATACGGTAATCCGTTATAACATGTAATCAATGAACGCTATCATATACTGAAGGATTTAAAGATCTCAAATCTTACATTATTGTCGATACCTTAAGCTTTATTACTTGAAACCTGGATCAAAAGGGGTGACAGGAATGCCAATATGATATTTTCATAACTGGGATATGTTTGTGAATTCATGTGGTGGTAATATCTTATTAGTTCACGCTGTCCCAAGGCAATGACATTGTGTTTTCTGAACACCTCGGCATATTCCGTAAAATGAAATTAAGGTTTCTACGGAAAATGCCGATGTTGACCGAATGCATACTGCCATGTGACGTAAGATAATTCGTAAGCCTTCGATAACAAGAAAAATGAGAAAATATCTTTATTAAATCATATTAGTAGTTTGGTTAACTTAATGGATTTGAGAAACAAAAAAAAGTTGGCTTTTAAAAGTATACTTTATCAACAATATCACGGACATGGTTTATATGTCCGTGACAATATATTGGTTAGTTACCAGCGATCGTATGACTTAAAAGTGTTTTGATGTTTCAAATCAGTATTGCATTGTTTTCCACAAGCATTCTACACACAGTCAGAGGACTTGGAAAAGAACTGATAATGATAATTGAAGTACAACCTTCAGTATAATTATCACAGTGACAATTAAAACTCTCCTGTCTTTCAGAGGCGTTGCCCCCACATGGACATTTAAATGTCGCGTGCTCCGCAGTGCAAATGTACCTAACTTTAAGAGCAAATGTTTTTTTTCAATTTAAGTATAGTAAGCCATATGACCCATGAAGGACAAACACATATATGTACATAATTATATACAAACACACATCTATGAGACGGCTAAGGAACGCTACAACATATATTCAAACATACATTTTTGCCCCTTTTTGTGATTTTACCCATATTGTAGACCGATAGTGTGTAAATACTGATCGTATGAATTGACTTTTATTTTTGGATAATAAACTATTTCGATTAAATCCGGATTGTAATAATAACATTTAGTAATAATTATGGTATTTTATGGTATGGAGTTTTAGCAAAGCATGAATAAAGAACGAAACACCGACGATGCCTTCTTTTCATATCCTAACTCATGATTACATGAAATCATACTATTCACCACTCAGTCGCAGTTGATGATTTCAACAAGTTTATTTACAGTAAAACCTCAATAATAAGACCACCTTTGGGACCCTTGAAAACTGATCTTCTTATTGATTTGGTCTTAATATTTAGGTTGAATAAAGAGCGGAACAGTCAAAATGGACTTGGAAAGTGTGGTCTTATTATTGAGGTGGTCTTATATTACTCAGGTGGTCTTTATGTGAGGTTTGACTGTAATTATGAGCCGTGTCATCGTGGTGTTCACCATTTCAAAATTCATGCTACTAGTTCTTAAGGATAGGAAAAAATGGACAAATGAATCACCGCAGGTCTAACGTATGAAAGTGATATTCTGATTCAATAACTACATATTTACATTATCTACCTGATTGAATTACCAATTATTTTAAAGGGGCATCATTGATACCCTAAACAGGTCCTTAAACGTATTTTGATTGTGTAAAAAATGATGCAAATGTAATATTAATGAGTGTGTGCTTAACGATTTATTTGTGAGTGTGCGTATGTGTACAACATATTTTATCGTATTTAGTTTCATTTGAATTGTTATATGTATATAAAATAGCAATTTCTCATTTTCTAACCAAACTAATGGAAAGAACAAACTATCATATATCTTTCATTAGGTTTGATGGTGTCATTTTGCGTAGAATTGGTCCACTAATGAAATAAGGTTTGGGTAAATAGATAAATACATTCCGAATTTTGTGAAATATTTACATAAACAGCTCGAGAGTTAGTCATCTACGTTAAATTTGAATAAATGATCTTATTCACACAAAATACGTCGTAAAACAAGGTAGTTAGCAATAGACTTCATGATTTTGAAATATCGATTAATCGATCGATATATTTCAGTGTTATCGTTACTTAAAAATTCCTACGATACAAAAGGTACATTGTTTATTGTTTCACAAACGTGTCTCGGAAAAAAAGAAGCTAATTATGAATCACAAGACGTCTATTCTTATTTAACTTAATAAGTGTATGGTTGAAATTACATCAAAGCCTGAAAGGTATGCGTCAATATTACCTGAACAGGAACAGACTAAGACCCCTATTGTCGGGGGGAGGGTAAGAACATTCGCTCATGTTTGCTTGTACCGTGGGGGTAAATATTGACACAGGTACTCGGTAATTGCAGAGCAACTTAAAATGAACACCGTTACTTCTTGTTGTATAACGAACGGCAAAATACAGCCACAAAAGTGGCTCTCAAAATTGGAAATTATTTCAAAGAATGAGGGCGGATCAGTAGCATTGCGGCGATAACATTGCGCAAATTCGTCTCTTGTGTGACAAAATGTTGCGTATTATTTAGGATTTGTATATAATTAAGCGCGCACAATGAAGTTGGAAGCATTTAAGAAATTTTAATGGAGACGTTGTTGGGATAGAAAATATCTCAATAAATGATTGATTAATTTCTTTAAAACGAAACTACCCCAGCCTTTTCATGTTCGACGAACGAACAGTATAATAGTTCAACATGTTTCATAACTTGTTTATATGTTCAGTACGAATTGTTCGTTTAATAATTAGCTGAACTTCATGTCAGGTATACAGTGATTTTTCAAGTTGAAAATATATTTTTTATGATGAAATAAACCTCCAATTATAATGCAAATAAATTCATTTAAGTGGTATTCCCAAATTAGTTTAAAGCAAGGAGGTACGTAAGAAATTTGATGTCATAACTGGTGATTATTACATACAGATTTAAGATAGTCGTTTATATGGTTTTTTTTGGTATTTGCGTTTATTTATCATCGCCACCGCTTTCCCATATGGGCGACGAGAATGTTAAGTCATTTTAGATTTTTGGAGGATAGTGCATGACACAGGAGATGCCCCAGTTCCAGAAACACCCCTGTTTCTTTTACGTGCTCGATGTAAAGCATCGTACACGGGACCTCGGTTTTGTCTCTATCCGAATGACTGTTAGTACTGTTAGTTGTGGAGCGGGGGATCGAACCTGTGACCCTATGGATTACTAGTCCAGTGCGTTACCACTGGACCACGGATCCGCTACATATCGTTTATAAATAAATACAAAGTGTATGTATATATTGTACGTAGAATGACTAGCTGAACCGTATTATATTTCTGTCATAATACGATATTTCAGATTCACAGATGCATTTAAATAATTGAATTCTTCACTGTGAACTTCTAGTCTTGATATAATATATCTTTGAACACAAATTCTACAGGTGCATTGATGTTATAATAGAAACAGAAGAAATACTTCTGTAAGGAATTTTCGTAAGAATTTGAAAAACTACGGCTGCCGACATTTTTATATTGATCTCATAGTTGTCGATAACCTCATTTGTCTGTGATATATATTTATTATTATTTATTTAATGTCATGTCTTCCTATGCCACTAGATCTACCTGTATATTGTTAAGGACCACAATGGAAATAAGGGAATAATTGTCCCTTTTTGTGTTATCCTATTCATATAATGTATATGACATGGTTTTATGTGTTTGTGTAGTGTAATGCCATGTGTTTCGTGCATTTTATGATAAATAAAATATATCTATCTACCTGTTCTAAAATGTTGCGTTTTATGAACTATTACATGCATGCAATAATAACGTACATATTCGCTTTGATCGATACGAAGTGAGTCTCGTAAAACGAAAAAAACACGAATTTAATAATATTTAAATCAGACTGTAATATGACATAGGACGTTATGCACAGAGTCAAACAGGTTCTAGAAATTTTCGTTAAATACGGTTGACCTGGACAATTTTGTCTAGTCCGACATTAGAGGCTAGTTGTCCGAGCATCGAATAGGGTATGGACGAACAGTTAAGTAGGCGTACATAACAGACTTGTCCCGGACTAAGTCCAACACAACTGTTGGTAGCCCGAATCGGCAATTAGACTTGCCCTGGGGGTCGGGCTAGTTTCTAGATCCCTGACGTTCTGTTAATATGTGGGCGTAGTGTACAACAAACAACAATATGCATTTGATTCTTTAGAAATGATATAGTGTTTTAACGATGAAATCGAATTTTTACTAATTACATGAAATACACTCTTTCAGCGACAGAATCATCTGACGAGAAGCATAATTTAAATTTTTATACGCAACATCTCCGAGTACAGAAATACGGCACCATCGCTTGCCATTAGTCAACTGTTTCGAACGATTAATGAATATTTAATGAGCATTTCTGCGTGTAATGGAGGCTGTTTGCTGGATGTGACGATACGATTAAAAAGCAATCTTCACTAACGACGTTGTAGGTAAATAGCCGGAATTACATTTCATATGCGTTGTCGCTTAATATTAAGGTTTACGGACACTCAAAGAAAGCTTTCTTGGCGAATGTTTCTCGAAGTGTTAGACCAGAGCAGAACTAAACAAGCCGCGTAGACTGCCCTGTATTTCGTAAAAATCCATAAAGAAATAAATAGTGATGGATAATCGGACAAATTTCATAATCGATTATCGGATCGGTTTGAAAACTCATAATCTATAATCGAATAGGAAATAATCGAAATATTTAGTTTTTAGTGTTAGTATTATGCTGACAATTAATTTCATTTATACAACTTTGTTTATCTCTTTTTACTTCATTTAACATCAGTGGGGTTTGACATTACTCATATATCATAAGATCATTCAAATTCGGACGGTAGGCGCCACATATCGCAAATAAATAACAAATACATTTTATTTAAATGTACACCATATTGCTGTCATAAAACTTATTTTATACTAATAAAGAAATACAGGAAATATTAATATGAAAAATAAAGGAAATATTATTTTATTTTTATTGCAAAAAGCTCAAAAGAAACGGGTGTGTACACGTCACTAGTCCCTCCTTATTGACTTGTTAAAACACAAACCTTAAAGCTCGTTTATTCACACGTCATATGGGTTTTCAATTTCCCCGACTTTGATGCGTGTTCATTAAGCATATTTGTGGTCGTAAAATCAACATTTATGTAATAAAATACTCATTTGTGTAGGCCTAAGTAAAGAAATGTGACTCACTGCCAGTGTGACTGATACGTGAAATGAAATACAGTTGTATGTAAATGTAAACATTAATTCATGTTTATAATATAGATATAAATACAACACTTTATATTATCGTCAAAAACCGTTCATACATTTGATGGAGATATGGGTTATGAGCTACGAGTGATTGGAGTGCAGTTGATAGTGGTAGCAGTAACGGCAACACTAGTGATAATGTTGTTGCCCTGCGTTCAGTAAAGGTGTTTGCGGCTGACGTTTCGAAACGTTTGCAATTTGGTTCCCCGTGTGCAGTGAATGTGATACGGTGGGTCAGGGATACAAAACAAAACTGTTTAGTAACGTTCGCAATTGTTAGCCATAACTGAACGCAGGGCTGCTGATGTTACACTGATAAGTTGTTTACTTTCTGTCCGTATTGCTATCATACATGTATATAGCGAGTTTAGTTAAAACATATTTATTTTACATCGATTGTAAGTTATTACAATGCATATTTCTCTCGGTCAATGACTGCCACCATGCCTTGGGCGAGATAGAACCGCAAACTTCACTGTCCGTAAAATTGTACTGGATACAGCGATCTTTTGTGGCTAGAGAGTAAATCAAGTGTGTCTACTATTTCGTAATGTTATTTGAAAATATAGAAAATAACAGAAAGTGACCATCAACTTTTTTTGCAATATAGTGCCAGTATTGTTCCTTTACTTTCTATTGAGGCGGCTCAGTGACCGAGTGGTTACGGTCGCTGGTTTCACTTGCCCTTCATCGCTGCGGTTCGAGTCCCACCAGGGATATAGAGTTTGTATGAAAGGAAGTTATCCCGCTTGTTAATGGAAGGTCAATGGTTCAACCCACTCTAGTACATGTAGCTGGAAAAGACATTACATGACCGTGGCTGTTCATGCGACTAAAATCCCCATTACAAAAAAATCAATCTATATCCCACGGTTTAATTTTGTATACCATATTATGCGCATATCTACTTCTAGCAATAGTAGCATTAAAACTTATTGTAATTACAACTGCTGGCTTCACATATAGTGGTGCTTGTTGCGGTTTTGTCAATATTTCATAGAACATGTACCTATATACCATAACATAAAACTAAACAAATTTTTAAAAAACACGAAACTATATTTCACTTTAATTCACCAATGTTTCGCAATAAGGCTTCTTCAGGGTACTCATAGACGAATATTTTTATATTTCATAACGTAGTTATTGTCCAGAACTGCATGGCCAACATTCAGTGGTCATCAATGGAAAGGCTCGTAAAGTGTCCTCTTAGAACCGCGGACAATTTATTTTCATTTATAAAATTAAAATGTCTGCTAATTCATTGACATGAAATATAACTATAGCAATTTACAGTTATGGTATATTGTCTGTACATACGTGCGTGACCCTACTTCTCCGTGCATAAATATGATAGCAATTTTGTGAAACTCAGAAATAGGGAAAGTCATTATGTCTTAAATGCATTTTTGAAATAAACCGAAGCCAGGGTAGTTCCCACGTACCATTCCAAAATGATCAATCTCACATGACTATCAAGCTACAAAACCTCAACTCTTTGTTCTCTACCGTGCTGAGAATAGATGGCCGGTATTTGGCATAAACTCATAAATATAAGAAAACATCAAATGTAGGATAATAGAAGATGATGACAAGTAATGTATTCATGCGCTAAACCTATCATCGTGCCGCCGAATTACCGCGAATTAACACCATAACGTCATCTTAGATTCTGCAAGATTGTATCACAATTGGTGTAAGAACAATGCGCGAACACGTTGCCTGATGGATGCCACATGTACTGCAATGCTTTGCCTCATTGCGAAGGAAATGTATTATCCCAAAAAAATAGGACATTAAATACCAATACACACATATACTGTCAAAATTACGGTGTTAGATTGTCAAAGTAACTGACAATGGCTACCAACTGGTAGCTTAAGAAGTATACAGCAAAACCTCAATAATAAGACCACCATTGGGACCCTTGTATTGAGGTGGTCTTAATATTGAGGTTGAATGAAGAGCAAAACACTGAAAATGGACTTGAAAATTGTTTTCTTAATTTTTAGGTGATCTTATTATTGAGGTGGTCTTAATATTGAGGTGGTCTTAATATTGAGGTGATCTTATTATTGGGGTGGTCTTAATGTTGAGGTGATCTTATTATTGATGTGGTCTTAATATTGAGGTGATCTTATTATTGATGTGGTCTTAATATTGAGGTGATCTTATTATTGGGGTGGTCTTATTATTGAGGTGATCTTATAATTGAGGTGGTCTGAATTTAGATGTGGTCCTATTATTGAGGTGGAATTTAAGTGAGTTTACTCAATTGTGTTCAAAACGAAAAAAATGTGTTTGTATGATTGACTGTTGTTACATTGTCACAGTATGCCTATATTATGTACGTCTGAACGGTTTTAAGAGGGGACAAGGTGATTTAGAAGCGGGGTACCGGACTTCAGTTCCCGCGAGATCGCGTGTTCGGATCCTATCATTGGCGAGATATGTCCATGGTCTTGAATTGGCCGCAGGTACTAGTTGGTTACCCAGGAACCTTTTAACAAACATTTTAAGACTGAAACTCAGACTTAAGTCTTCAAAATGCTAGATGTTCCTATTGCTCCTACGTTGATATTTCACTGTAGTTTTTAATAAAAATGACAAAAGTGTAAAGTGGTTATTAACAAGTATTCAGACTAAATTTCGTTCGTTTAGATCTAGCCTGACTGAAATTTCTGAAAAATGATAGCGTTGTTGAAGGAATGTTGTTTCTTAAGAGAAGACCGCTCAGCTGAGGTTGAACTATATACCTGTATGAAGAATATTTCGAATAGTTTTAAACTAAAATATGTGTGCTACCTTATCGTATTAGATTTATAAAAAAATCTGTTTACGCTACATTATAAGGATCGGTCTGACGGGTTTTAACCGATCACGGTGTCATGCGTCCTTAAATTCTCTCGTAACTGCGTAAATATTCATCAACCATGCATATTAATTGATTCAATTAGCTTAAATGTGTAGAGTATGTCAGTAAAGATGTGATGAATTGCCTCGATCATTATCAACTAAAAACATTTAACGGTTCATTAAAAAATCATAATTGGTTGTACTGTACCGTAAGATAAAATGTCTCAATAGAAATATGTTATAAAATACATGTATTTGAAAGATTTAATGGTAAATTTGTTACATAAATATTGTTAATATCAACCTATAAGTGTTTGTATGTGTTATATAGCATTAAATCTACCCATTAATTCGTGAAAATATGCAGACATGAAAATCTAAATTTCAGTGCAGACACAATAAAGAGTTTCTTACATTAATTTAAGGGACTCTCTTTCACATAAATGATAAAATATCGAAATTGAAACTTTCAGAATTTAAATTTTGCAATGATTTAACATAGTTTAATTCATCCTTCAATTACATAATCTTCCTAAATTGACATTATTCTTTAAAAATCGTCTACCTAGAAACACTATAAGAATATTTTTTTCTCATTTTCAAATTTATTCACACCAGACTTAAATTGTATGTTTAATATTAAATCCTGAAAAATGTGGGGTCGGTAGGTAAAGCTGTTTTGTTTGTCATATAATTATTTTTAGTTTTTATTGGACAGAGATCAGTACAGTAAAATCTCACTTAAAGACCACCTCTAACAAATTAAAAACACATTTTAAGCACATTTTCACAATTTTGCTCTTTATTCAATCTCAATATTAAGACCGCCTTGATATTAAGACCAGTTTTTATGGGTCCCAAGGGTGGCCTTATTATTGAGGTTCTACTGTATATCTCACGTTCCGAATTGTATGCCATTAAAATATGTCGAGGGTTATATTAGGGTAGGTGGGGTAGGTGGGGTAACATAAAACAAATATATCTTTAGGCATTATTCTGTTTTCGTATTATAGACCGAATTAACAAGCTATCCATGACCTGGTAGTTAGTACGTAAGTGTCATGGTGGAATATGTTAAGCATTTATTTTATATAATAATTTACCTCGCTGTAAAAAATAATATTGCACTAAAAACGCATGTTTTATTTATTGCACACCACATTAAACGTAATCTTACAAATACTCACGCAAGTACAAATGAATAAATCCATGTTATTTCTTCTATTGGAAATACATCATTAAAACTACGATAAAATGATAAATAAAATTTGCAATAAATTGTAACATTCGTCTGTTAGCGATTTGTTCAAGCCAGTGAATACACTGATGTTGTCTTCATATTTGATATATGATGATGCGAATATAGTGTTTTTATGTTTAATAGAATTATCGTATAATAATTTATCGAATTTGTACCCATGGTAATTTAACGATAAAATATCCATTATTTTACATTCTGGTGTACGTTACCTTGGCAATTGTCATAATTCAAAATAAAGTATCGACGTAAGATTAAAGTTATAATGAGCGCCGTTGTACGATTTCCAACCTCTTCTTAAAAGGGAACATTAGCGAAATTTCATCATGGGGTTACAATCTTTACATCTCACCGCTGATACAGTGCTGATACATGTACGATTTCAAACCTCTTCAAACGTCATTTCCAGAAAACGTCACATGTGACGTCACCATGTACTGACAGTAAGCAATATTTGCCCCAAATGGCAATATGAAAACGAGGTGACCATATTCTACGAGAGTAACCATATTCCTGCTTGCAAATAGTGACATCACATGTTGCTTTTTCTTGAAAAGACGTAACTTACAGAAGAGGTTGTAAATCCCATAGCAGCGCTCAAATGAAGTCAACATTACGAGAGAGAAATAGCATATGCTGACAATGGTCCAATATTATAATGGATTCTAACACTCAGCACTCAATTCTCAAATCACACAGATCATTCTTATAAGTCTGGTGGTGGATTTTAGTGTGAAAAATGCATGGAAATGTCAAATAAGTGCTGTATATAATTTTCGGTCCATTTGGTCACAAGTCCATTTTCACTATTTTGCTCTTTATTTAACCTAAATATTTACACCACCTCAAAAATAAGACCAGTTTTCAAGGGTCCCAATGGTGGACGCATTATTGGGGTTTCACTGTATACTGAAAAAATAAACGTATTTACCTTACACAAATAAATTAGAAATATCTATTACTGCCAAGCCATGATTTAGCAGAGAAATTTGATTACAATGATATATTTAATGAATTAAAATACTGACGAGATGGTGCGTGTGAAACTACCGGGTTTATTAGTTAAAATATTTGTCATTTCATATTCCACGTAAATCATTACAATGACAATTGATGAGTCAGCATAATATATTTAGATCCAAATAAAGCGTCCATGGCGTCTTACACGCAAAACAAAAACTGTTAACCTTTAAAACGTTTCATTGTTAATTTATTATTTGCGACTAATTTGGTAAGATCAAGTCTCATATTCTGACTGAAACAATACCGCATTATTATGGGAAATACCTGATTTAGATAATGTGTCCTTTTATCGCATATTTGTATTGAACTAAAAGGTGAACAGCTCCCTCTGTGGTCTAGCGAAACAATGGGTCTATGTTAAAACCAACGCATCCGGTCTCTTCCCGTACCGGTGCATCTCGCTCAATAAGGCGCTTATTATATTTGTTATAGATAGTAAGGCAATAAGCGTCTTACCTTCACCGACTTGGTCCACGACTTCCTGTGCGTTCTTTTCGGTATATTTAGTCGAAGCACCAAATATGTCGTCATATTTTGCTGACAATCTTTGTTTATAAGTGGTCAGAAAGAGTATGTAATTTTCTCCTTCCGCAACGTCTGCGTAACACATTTTTCTATCCCCAAAATTTGACACATTGTAGATATTCTGTTTTACACCGTGGATATTTCTTAACAATTTCCCACCTTTGTAAACTTCAAATACTTTCACTGTGGCCGTATACGTCATTGCCTCTGTTCGATCTTGTTTTTCTTTGAACGCTGTGAGCACGTGCGCCGACAGCACGACATCTGCACGTGCTGTGCGATTTCCCACCGACATGGGCATCCATCCGTTGAGTAAATAAATGCACGATAGTACTAAGGGAAGTAACTGCAGAAACAAAAATGTCCGGAGTATTATTGACGTCAGATTTACGTCATGACGTCGCATCGTTTAGAACGTTCTAGAATTACTTCGTTGTACAACCAATTGTTTTGTTCACCGCATGTCGTCTGCTTATAATTTCATGAGTTGTTGTTTGCGCCGCACTACGCGGTTAGCTTACGTAAACTAAATTCCAAACTTCTTGTGTAGATTTCAGTTTTACAATAGTAGTCGATTATGATTATCGTCTGCCGTTCCGCGTCATTCTAAGAAATACTAGCAGAAGTTCCATTACATTTCTGTGGCTGTAAAAGATTAAAAAATGTACATAAACATACATATTTTTGCAAAATGGAAAGCATACCACGCATCTAAATCAGAGAAAACTATTTACTTGGAGTAGACATTCATAAATAAAATACTACTTTTCTCTAATGTAATGTGTCGGGTGTGTTTTTTTGTTCAGAGAAATTTCGGTGTAAGTTTACCAAAGTAAGTTTCACGAGAGTGTAAATCGTAATATTACACCGGTTAATGAAACTTAGAGAATATAAACGTAGGTTTCATCTAAACATAATTTCTTGTTTATGGTCCTTCTCTTAATTTATTAACATCAGGGTCTTTGGATTGTGATATCAAATGATGGTTAGCAATTTAGTTTTGCACCGATCAATTTTCGTTCGTTGCGTGTTGAACGGCTGTATGACGCAACTCGGTTATAGACACTGTGCGCGCATTTTTTTCACACGCTGTGCGATTATATCGCGCCTCTTTTAAATGCCTAGCGGTTTATCATGTTATATCAGTTTAACTCTGCAATTTTCAAACAACCACGTAGCTGCACGCGTCTACGATGCACGAGAATCCATTCTACTTTAGAGTGGGTTTAGCACGAGTAATCGGACTTGACTTATAGACTAAAGTTCAGCGACAAAATTAAATTCCTACTCGGTAATGTGTCCGAAGTTTAAGCACAATTTGGCGTCTTTGTTATGTTGCTGCGACACTAAAAATTGTACAACACTTGAGGTAAATAAAGGAACTATTTTTTATAAAAGTAAATTACCCGGTCTTTAACTTTAATGTAATTTATTTCAGAAAAACATCAAACGTAAACTCGCCCTATCGATCAATGTAAACACGATTAATAAAATACGGGTACATAACATAAATCGTAAAACTGAAGAAAAATGGCGTGCAGGAAATGCCACAAGCAATGTGCGCACCCCCCCCCACACTAGCTCAATGAACGAGAGGTTAAGCTGTTACAGGGAACGCTACATACACAGGGAACGTCTCCCTTGGCTGAGTGGTTAAAGGCATCCGCCTTGGGAGCGGGAGGTCGGAGGTTCGAACTCTTTAACGTGTCCGATGTAAAGTCTCGTACACGTGACTTCGGTTTTTCAAAGTTTCATCCGAAAGACTGTTAGTACTGTTACGGTGGTGGAGCGGGAGATCGAACCTGCGACCCCTGGATTGCTAGTCCAGCGCGTTACCACTGGACCATGGATCCGCTACTGTTATACTATTTTAGAATTACAGTCGGACATCGTTCGTTCGAATTTATTGGGTCATTATTTCGAATAATACAGAGTTTCGAATAGCCCATTTCAATTCGACGTGCCTAAGGAGATACATCTGTACCTGATCTTTATTTCGGATGATACCGAGTATTCGGATAGAAGGTTGTCGAATAAACGAGGTCTGACTGTATATCCATTTATGGCTTTAGAAAAATTACAACGCTGCCAATATGTAGTCAAACACGAGTTGAAATAAATTTACCACATACATGTAAGCACTTGTAATTATCATGATCTGCCTGGTTCAGACAGTTCGATTAAATAAATTCATTAAAATTAGTTTGCAATGCAGCACGCAGAGAAATGAAAATTGTACTCGTCTGAACGATGTAACTTATATTATCTCAGAAAATTCTGAATACTTGATTGATAAAAAATTAAACATATAATCTCTGATGTAACCGGCGTATGATTTACGAGCATATGAGTTAGAACCAAGAAATATTCTTAAAAAAAACACATGAATTGGCGGTTTCCCCGTAGTACGACTCGTCTCTTGTAACAGTTTAAAGCGAATGGCGCCAATATTGTATGAGCGTGTTACGCAACCATCAGCCTGGTGTTTCATAAAGAGTATACAAACATTATATTATTATGTTGCTGCTCCATCAGTCTATTTCAGATTAAAATCTTCAAAGTGAATATTTAATCTACTTTAAAGTGTGAAAATTATTTTGAATATCTCAGCAATTTCATCTAGTTAAGGCCGGCGACTTGTTTATATGTGTTCCCGACCGATAGAATTTTTTGTTCCATAATTATTTCTGACAATAATTTCATCTCAACAAGAAATGACTTAATTTGATTGCATAAATGGGAAATATTATTTTGTCTTCTACGTATATTTTCTGCAAAACGAGCAACAAGTCGTTTCATTAAAACTTAATCCAATTTTGTATTTTTCGTCCATGTAACTATCACAGAAAAACGTTGGTGGTTAATTGCGTTAAAGGATATAAATAAATTCTAGCCAGTGATAATCTTATGCTAGATAATACACTTTAGTATAAGCTATAATAATAATAATATAAATTTAATTTAAGGTATATTTACATACTTCATTCATTAATTAGCAATATATACAGCGCATTCATCAACCTAATTATACTTTGCAACCTCTCCTGAGTGGACCGTCTCTTCGACAGTAACCTCTCTTCCACGATATCATCAATTTTTCTTGTAGTATGAATTTACCATCAATTTAAAACCTTTCGAAAAGCAGCCATCTCTCTACAACGGTCAATATTTGCGTCTCACAAAGGGCCTTGCTCAAGAGAGGTTTCACTGTATCGTAACAATCAAATCCTCAATAATAAGACCACCATTGGAACCCTTGAAAAATGGTCTGTATGAGGTAGTCATAATGTTGAGGTTGAATAAAGAGCAAAATAGTGAAAAATGACTTAAAATTGTGTTCTTAATTTTGAGATGGTCTTAATATTGAGGTGGTCTTTAACTATTGTTTTACTGTATTATTCCAGTTTAAAAGTCTCTTGCCAATCAAAGATCTACCAAATTATCGAAAACTTATATTCGAGGAACATCGAGTCGCCAGCATAATTAAATAACGTTACTGTTATAACGAATATAAATCATGTTATGCCAGCAAAAACCTGCAGCATTTGAAAGTATTATTCAATTTAAGAAATCGCTTGAAATAACGAAATCCCATCGATTTTATTATTATAAATTTGAACTCATATTTAATGGCAATAAATAATAAGCTAACAATTAAACTAAGATCGAATACTGTATTCAAGCCCCGAAAAAAATCTACAGATTGTACAAAATACGTGCCTTGGAATTTCAGTGTTAAAAATGCTACATATGATAAAAAATGTACATTCTATTTTGTGCGAAGGTTGTAACAATATCAGTCACGTAAACTACAAACGAATTTCATTTCGCCAACTTGAAAACCCTCAAAAGCTAATAATAAATTCTATTACACACTATTATGTGCACTTAGCTATCAAATTTACTTCACAAGACGATATATGATCTATGCTACGATGTTTTAAAAGTTACTGTAAGTTTGTAAATAGTCACTAGAAAACAGCCCTACCATAAGTTGTCAGAAAAAAATCACATCGTCTCCTTCCGCGTCAAGTTCTTTTGATGTCCTTGTTAAATTAACAAGATTGTGATCTCTCATACAAATTAAGTACGTACTTGATATTCACTGACCACTTGTTAATATTCCTTGACCACTTCATTGCATAAAACCACTGAATTATAAAATTTAATCCTCAATTAACAGAAATTTTCGATGTAAATGTTATCTCCGTTAAAGCAAGTGGCCTCCTACTTCAAATCTTTCACTGTCAATTTGTTTAAACAAACTATCTCAACGATCAACACTTCAGCGATTTGAAAGATTTCCGATTAAACGATAAACTGCTATCATAGAACATTAAGATCAGCTTGGTAGACATTTTGATCGGGTATCAAAACTACGTGCGTGTGCCGCGTACAGAAGCCGGGTACAACATCTTACTACAGGCAAGTTCAGAAACTCAAGTTTACGCGCCTTGTAATTTTCTCATTATAAAAAATAAATAAATCAGCAGCGACCGGATAGTCAATTTATTCACACGATGAATGCCAGCGGTATGTCAAAATTATGTTAAGATCTTAAACACTGATACCGTTATTGAATTAACAAGAACATCAAAACGGGACCGTTTATCTGGCATTAGAGATATACTTTGTGTAAAAACGACAGTTGAGTTATAATCACAGCTTTCTTTGGAACTACAATAAAACACAAATACAATATACAGTGCACGAGAGAATAATTTGTTTAATATGTACACAGCAGTGAAGTCTCACTGGTGCCATGGGATGTGCATGCTCAATTTATATATAATCAAAGATGGCCGCCACGCATGCGCCACAGATACTTTAAATATACTACTCATTACTCTTCATGGTAAGACTAATTCGCATACCAAACAATTCTTCCTAATTGTGTCCCTATTACTTTGATTCTACACAATCTATGTTAGCACCCCCAGTACTTTGATTCTACATGATTTTTGGTTGAGGATCAATTCGTAGATATCGCATTCGGCGAATTCCGACATTGTTCGGGTTAGTCTTCGTGCGTTTCCGGGTATTTCCGTATACAAAAAATAAACAAACAGTATTTCCTTTTAAAATATTAGTATACTGTAACAGTCACCCACCACCTCCCTAGCTTGCATTTGATATATAGATTTCCTTAATACATTTAAACAGGTTTTAAAATTTGCATATATTAAAATGATAAAGGGAGGTAATTCAACATACTGGTGCAGTCCGGGTGTTTATCGAAATTATAATACTTCTATCCTGATAGTTGGAAAATAACTGTTTAGTATTATTCTTTTTATATTCTGATAAAAGTATGATACTAAATGGAATACAAATCATGATACGCTCCCTGTCTTGTTTCATCTTTTTATAAAACGTACTTAAAAGGAAACACATGAAATACTTTTTAGAATTTCATGAACCTATCTAAAGTTCAATAAACGGTCGTGTATTTGTAGTACCCATGTGAAGAATTCTAATTAATATTAATTGAATTAACGATAATTTAATCATAGATAGATATATTTATTTTATTTCCAAAAGGCTGATAGCCCATGAGGACAATACAAAGCATACTGACAGAACAGTGGTACATGTGTACATGTATATAATACATATAAAACACTTATTTCATTAATGCTACGATACATGAGGAAAACAGACAAGAAGCGTATCATGACCGTGCGACCATAAACACGCATCATGCAGTTTGTTCGTCTCCGACAAGAGACAAACAGAAACAAATGCGTAAAGACGACTCCACAAAACACCTGACAAGGTCAACGGCTACCCCTTCTTATCTGGGAGGGAAGAAGGGATATAGGGAAATAACCGTCAACCATGCCAAGTGCTAAGCAGAATGCGCCCTACGCTGGATTATACAGTCGGTCAATGAAACATAACTGACATCTTATATACAACTGCTAAATAACTTGGAAACGGTTTTGAAGCAACTGACTTGTCAATACATCATTTAATCTTATGTTCAGAAATTTCAGTTTAGCACTGTATGCGATGTATTTAAATGGAAAGCTTACGCGTGAATTTAACAACACATTTTCAAAGTTACGTGACAACAGTAACTCTCCTTATTAAAATGAAATAGTTATAAACAAAAAGATTGTGTCTAAAGTTATATGTTTACCTCCCTTAGTAAATATTAGTACCCCCGGGGCATAATACGCAAATGATACGTAGTTATGTATTAGAGCAATCCTGTTCACACCCTTATAAATAAAGATATCAGTTATGAATGTCTAGTTATAGATTTATAGATAGATATTTTTTTTTTTTGGCACACGATCACTTACAATAGTCTACACAGTACATACAATGCCAGTTAAAACACAATGATTATTATTAAAAATATTACAAAGCTTAGGTAAAAATAAAAGGAAATAATACTATCTAATGACAATAGTTAAAGCTAATAAATACACAACACAAGTTTAAGAAATTGATACAACAAGGTAACATTAAGACACTGCAATAACATAGCTATTTTAAGAATATAATATATTGATCTTATACCAAGGATAACCCTTTAAAGTTGATGAACGGCACTTATTTCTAATGGGGTCCTTTAAAACTTTATGTCAAAACAATATAAAGATGGCTAGAAATATCAAATTAATGTAATTTTGAAATTTTTATAAAGTTATAGAAAGGTAATTATACATATATTGAACAGTTACCAGCGCAATGTCATGACATAAGAAATATGAGGAAGAAGCATATTGACATTTTCAAGTTAATAAACGTGTTACATATCGATTTATCTGTTTTTAAAACAATACAAATGTTCGTGACTTGTACATAAAACCTTGAATTTCTTAATTCCAACGCCGGGTAATTTTCCGAGGGGTTGACTAACAAAACTGTTCACTAGATAAATCTTGAACTGCTTTAAGACCCAGTTGTTGAAAATGGATTTCGGTAAATTTACCGAAATTCAGAGTAACGTAACCTTATCGTACGGTTAACCATACAAAAGTTGTTCGGTTGAAGAGAAGTTGGTTTAGTGGTTAACCGAAGATTTGATTGGTTTACACTACACTGATATGCAAATAGCACAGCCATGTTAGTACGGCTGCGCCGAAAAAAATCAAACAAGCAATCATCTAAACCTTTAACAATTTTGAATGTTTAGATGAAGTCACCCCTTAATCTGCGATGTCCAAGAGTTGGCAATTTTAGTTCCATTAACCGATCAGTTATGGTAAGACGAAAAGTTCCCGTGCTTATTTGACTGAAATTAGTCCATTCGTCGTTACACGTCTATTCGTCAGTTGTAAGGCGAGAAATAAGTCCACACTTTCTGATTAGGTATTATTATCATATGAAGACGACAAAAGTGAAATCGGCAAGTAAGTACTATAATGACATTTACTTATAAGCCAGGGAGTTTGATGGATAAACCGTATAGGGTTCAATGTGTTGACTTTGCAGAATCACATTGCTAATCAGTACAATTTGAAGAAGTTGTTTGGTGGTAAAGGCAATAATATATGTTGGATCTTCGGTTGTTTTGTTTTCATTTATGCTGCACAACAAAATATTTTCATTCATACTGCAACAAATTTGCTTCATTCAGATTGCGCCGACCACCTTTTCAAAATATATTGCTTGTTTTCAAGTATTCTGTTTCAACAAGAGAACATTACTTTAAGATTGAAACGCCTCGTTCTTATACCGATTCATGACGCCGTCGGTTGCCCTGATTGTAGACCGGAAATAGCGTATCATTCGCGCTTGCGCAAGCCGTATAGGACAAAATCCTTTCGTTTATGGTTAATGTTGCGTAAAAGAATTTTTTAAGTCGATACATTGAATAGATAACAATGTTTTCGTCATGTTGGGCCCCGGGTTGTACAAATAGGGTGTCCGATGTTAAGCGGCGAAATAGATTGGGTCACCTCTAGTTTGATTTAAAACTGGTTTAGGAAGTCAAACAGAAAATGCCACATGCAAAGTGCACAGCTACCCTAAAACCACAAGGTACATGAAAACGTATACATCCATATCAACAAATACAAAGGCAACACGAACACAAGACACAAACATAAACGTCTCCCATGCCGAGTGGTTAAGGCATCCGTCTTGGGAGTGGGAGGTCGAGGTCCGTTCTGAAATGGCCGGTTGATGAGCCGCCAGCTAGTCAAATAATGGTTACCATCGGGGGTTTAAAGATTTGTGTGTTGAATGTTTACGTCTTATGTATAATACTACAAATACAGATATCTACCCACGTCTGATTATAAACATGAATTATTTTGATGTATCAAAAAATTTCGCGTGTTCATATATTTAGGTGGAGTGGAGTTTATGAACTGCGCTGTACATTAAGATGGGTATATAGTATCCAGTTTGATTATTTTATATCACAGTATTTCATTGAGAAACAAGAATGAATAGCCAGTCATGCTTAATTTACTGTACATCTACTGAGTAACAGAATCGCATTTTTTATTAACCGAAACGGTTGTCCCGTAAGAAAACAATTTAAAATTGCTCTATACTTAGTCATTGATGAACAAAATGAGTCTCAAACACGAACTATCTTGTAATGTAATTTACGCGTAAAATATGTCAATGGTACGGAGCCCCTAAAGTGACATTCCAAATTCTTTTTTTCGAGCGACACTTTTTTTTTATTTCGTAAATACGAAATATTATTACGTTTAAACGCAATATTATTTCGTAAATAAAAAAGAGTATGGAATGTCATTTTAGGGGCTCCGTACAATGTCTCTACAACACGAGTCGATTTTAAAATAAATGTTCATCATTTTAAAGTTTACAACATAAATTAAATCATCTTAAAAGATTAAGCTTAGAAAAACAAGAAATCGATTGTTAAATAATGATTTAAGTTTATCGCCAAAGTCTTCCGATAAAATGATTGATTTTGAAAAATGAGGATGATTAAGACATGCGTTTCCATGGTTACCGTAAATCAGTTTTGTAATCAAGAGTTATTAATCGTGTGTTTCATAGAGTTGAATTAGAAAATTTAGTTTTACAGTTTATGAAAAAACATATACTTGACGCCATTAAATACGCAGCAATTTGAACTAGGCGTCATTTCGTAGTACCAACTTTCAAAAGCGTGTTACATTTATATATTATGTGTTAATTCTTGTACAAAACTTTAGTAAGCTCTACACCAATTATTTTTCATTTTATTATTGATTAATTTTATGAAATTATGTTTGAGAAAAAATAATATTTTTGCCTTTGTAATGTCACTTTATCTATATGCACACTTTTTGGAAGTTTTCTGAAATATTAACTGAATATGTTAATGTATAAGGTAATATACATTTAGTCCGCTTTTATTTACTTGAGAACGGTTACACATGAAGGTTGAGGTGGTCAGACAATAACACAGTAAAACCTCACTTATAGACCCTCTCAAAATTAAGTCCCCAATTCCCCAAGTCCATTTCCACTATTTTTGCAATTTATTTAACTTCAATATTATGTTTATCTCAATTTTAAGACATATTTTCAAGGGTCCCAAGGGTGGTCTTATTATTGAGGTTTTATTGTGTATTGAAAAGTACTGACAAATGGATTTCATGTACACAATAATGGTATGTATTCTCAACTAATATTATGAATCCACTATACATACAAATTACTGGAGTCGAACATTTGATATACAAATATATAATTTGTTTAGAAATTAAGGCAATATGCCCATGATCATAATTACAGGTTATATAACTACATACATTTTGTTAAATCAAGAAATAATACATGTTTTAATTACTGGTATACATCATTCTTATAGAATACACATATTAACATACGTGACACATTGTGCAAACATATAAAATATGCATGTGAACATGAATATAGGAATAAGGGGTGAGATAAAAGAATGTACATCAAACACTATTTGATTTATACCAATCATAAGTACTTAGAATGATTGAGGTAATGAAATACAGACTAAAAATACAAAAACAAACATCAAAGAAAAAACAAAACAATGAGTTTAATACTTTGAGATAAAAGTTCATTTAATTTGTTTTACAATGCTTGTTCTCTCAATTCAAAGCTCTTAAATAAATAAACTGACAAGTTTTTCCACTATCGTTTCATTACTGGATTGTAGCAATTCTATAAACTTTAGTATGTTTGGGTTTTGTCTATAATAAAAATGTCTTCAATAACCTGTATAAAGTACTAGTCATTTCACACAGGCGTTATTTCTACCCAGGGTATAATCTTATTTGTTCTCTCTAGTGTACCTAACCTGTTATATTGTATACATTTTGTTTGAAATGTTTATAACATACATGTATGCATGCTCCTCTTTGTGTGTACCTGCCGCCTCATGTGTCAAGGCGACAAACAAGCAACATGGTCATAAGCCAATAAACTAAACTAAAACTGAAACTGAAACTATTGTGACAAATATGTTTCCTTTCACTGATAAACATGCATTTAAATATATTCATTTGTAATTGGTGTTGCTTTTTCGTAGGTTTGTATTTGTAAAATTGTGTTACATTAATAGTACTACCATTGAATACCATTGTTTAAGAAGAAGTATAAGCATTATACGAATTGCGTTGCAAACATTGATTTTGTTCCATATTGTAACATTATGTTTAAAATTCTGAGCCGTACAATGACTTTGAACAACAATAAATGAAATACAAACTGTCTAGTTTTAGTTTGACTTCATCACGAAAAGATCCGTAAAAAATTCGGCGTAATGGGAAACATTAATAATTTCAAATGCAGTTATCTAATTGCAACATCAGTGTGTAGTTTGGTGACAAGATTAAACCTTCCAATAATTTGTTCGAAGTCATTTTGTATTAACTTGTACAGTTTGAAGATAGAAAGGTGATCGGAACTAATTGAATATGATGTGAACAAACAGTACACAGCTGTTAAATTAAATTGTTCATGACAAGTAGCTAATATTATCAAAAACGTTTCGCAATGAGGACACAATTGTGTGTACACCGCTGTATTATGTAACTAAAGTGTTTTTTGTAGAAAGCGAGGCATTGAGCGAGACGGGAGAAATGAATGACATGTTTGGAAATAGAAGCCACGTCCCTCGCGGCGAACAATGGCGAGATAATGACACGTTACAGTTTGATGAAGCTGACAATAAAGTAGAATTAACCTGCATGCCGAACCTCGATGTATCCAATTAAAGATTTATACCAACTTTGTGTAGATTGTGTTACTATATTCAACAGCAAATGATTGCTAGTTGTCGTGAACGATTAAGTTGTTATTCAAGACTTTGACTTGGGGCAGATTTAATCCTGGCATATCACGGATGTTTTTATGTCTGTTTTATTACACTTGAATATCAGGTGGATTGCTGCAGTAATGAGAAGAAATTAGGAATGCTGTCATCTTGATTTCTGTAAGTATAGCGTATATAAAAGCGGTCTGTGCACTGTGGGAACTTTCAAAAAAAATCCCGCTCAGCGTTTTTATACGCAAGTTTGCTGTAGATCTACATGTTTTTATAAAATAAGAAATCGCGAAAACTCCTTTCTGATTTTTATGTATTTGCGTTTATCTATCGTCGCCACCGGTTTCCCATAGGGCGACGCCTCCGGAAGAATGTTTAGTCATTTTAGATTTTTGGAGGATAGTGCCTGATACAGGAGATGCCCCTGGTTCTTTTACGTGCTCGATGTAAAGCATACTGAAACACGGGACCTCGGTTTTTAAAGTCTCGTCCGAAAGACTGTTAGTACTGTCAGTGATGGAGCGGGGAATCGAACCTGCGATCCCTGGATTACTAGTCGAGCGCGTTACCACTGGACTACGGATCCGCTACGAAAACACCATTCTGAATCGATATCTTTTTGACCATATCCCGAGTCTGTCTGATCACGTGGTATGGTCTTAGTGCAAACAGTTTGGATCGGGTCAATGATTAAACCAAAACTAAAACATACGAGATTGAAACCGCACCAAAATTCCGAAGAAATTGCGAACACAAATCGCCGCCTTATTGCCAGAAACCCATAACTCATTTTTTGGCGATTTTGAGTATTTTGGCATCGTTGAAACCGTCTTTCCAAGCTCTTTTTATCTGTACTACCTATATTGTTCTGGCATGCTCATAACTCAAGTATAATGCAATTCCATAACCCCGTATGTAACAATTATCTCAAGAGAGTAACATGTTTAAGTTGTTTTTCTCAAAAAGACGAAAAACAAGTTATGGGTTCTGGAACAAATGCGACGCAATTGTAGCATCGTAGTGGTCCTTATGCCTATGACTTTTTATGTATTACAGTAAGCATTAAGCAGAACAAACTTAAATAAGTCTCAGAACAACTGAATATAAATACATCAGACGTACTACCTCAGTCTGACTCACATATTGAACTTTCACTTTCCGCACCCGCACAAGGGTATAAAAATATCAAATTTGTACAGATCACATTTTAAAGATAAATTCTTCCCGAACACGGAGGATGTTTTTATGCGGTGCCTTTTTGGTCCTGTTTTTGCTTTAAATGACTTGAACATTTTGCTATACATTGAATACAAAAATGAATATTTTCGCTCAAACGTCCACGAGAAACGCTACGTTATTGCTCGTATATCATTAGTAAAACGCTTAAATGTATTAATGACGATATAAATGAGGACGTTGCACAAGAAAGAAATACCACGTGCAAAATCTTGTATTACAATCAAGTCACTTCTATTTCATTCAACAGAACTATAAAAGTGTATCAGATGTGTCCAGTTTTTACCCATTTCCTGCTGTACGCCATTGTTTCATGTTGTATAATACTGTTCCCTTCCACCCGATATTTCATATTTTGACACATTTATGAGAGGCAATATGGTAATATGAGCAGGTTACATCTGTAAGGTATACAACTTGTTTTCAATACGTAACATGCGTAAGACATGGATATCTGAGTGTTGGTTTTCCATCAAAATGCTGATCGTGTAAAAAAAGAGCATTTTGTGCATAAAACACACATTCAAGAAACAATTACAGTAAAACCACAATAATACGACCACCCTTGGGACCCTTGAAAAGTGGTCTTCTTAGTGAGTGAGGTGGTCTTAATATTGAGGTTGAAAAAAGAGCAAAATAGTGAAAATGGACTTGAAAATTAAGTTCTTAATTTTGAGGTTGTCCTATTATTGAGGTGGTCTTTAAGTGAGATTTACTGTGATTTACAGCCAGAATCGTTAGGGTCAGTATATGGCTTTTTTCAATAGTCCAGGGGTCAAAGGGCCAACTCCAAGGTCAAATGAAAACGCTAGGGCCAATGGAGATATAAATGAAAATACAACAGATTTCAGGTTTAAACATTTTTTTATTAGTTACAAATGCTTAAATTATATACTACATCAGATCATAATAATACAAAGATTGGACAAAAATGATAACATCAAACACAAGAATGCAAACATTTTGCATTTTTTTCAACATCCATAATAAAAAATCATTAGTCACAATCAGTGTGCAAATAATCTGTTTGTTCACAGAATTAAAAATCTAACTGTAGTAAAAAATCAATTATGACAAGTGTTTATTAATTTACAATAATTAATATACATTAAGTACAACACACAATGATTTCTTTTTTTCACAACAACACACGCATACATGTATTCAAATCAGTTTATAAACCACACAGAAAGACGGACAACGATCATGCAAAACTGATAAATAAAAATCAACGCCGATACACGTCACGTGATTTCATGTATAAACTCATTTCAAAGCATGACAGGAAAAGTACCCTATCTACCGCCTAATGACCCCTTACAATTCTAAGGACTGAAATCAGAATCAGTCCAGGGGCCTCATTCACAAACATTTTCAGACTGATACTCAAGACTTAGACTTTAAATTTGCTAAAGTTAAATTTACCCTGATTTCATTTTTTTCTGAATAAATGTAATCCACTCCACAGTTTCGTCATTTTTTCTATTTACTTCTATACTGATATAACAAAGTAGGAGCGAAAACAAAAATTGGACGTTTTAAGTCTAAGTCTGAGTTTCAGTCTTAAAATGTTTACGAATACGACCCCAGATAAACATGACTCTTCTATATACCATGAAATTACATGCACAAAAAAAAGAAAAATGGACAAACAGTTTGGCTTGCATTGTTCAAAACTCTATTTATACTGGGTTCTGAAAAAATAACAAAGCTATTGCAAAAACTAGCAAAATAACCCAGAATTTATTTTTAAAACTGTAGATCTATGATTTTCAGTCTTACGTAATAGATATTATCCATCAATATGACTATTTTACACACTATATTGTGTATACCACTGAACCAATATTCATCGTCCTCAGACTAAGGAGAGAAAATTCGACGGACAATCATAGATCTATGTTAAATTTTTCGCCATCACACTTTAAAACAAATAACAGCTTGCATATTTTATACGCAAAACTGCGCGCAATATTGTCGAATTATTTGAAGCTTACGTGTACAAATTTGGCACAATATTTTTTACACAAAGCCTCCCTTCATCCACCATTCACAACAACAACAAAACAACATTAACAAGTTGAGACAATGGACATCTGGTAAAATACGCAAACATTACTTTCTCCAAAAAACAACAACATTTTTTCTCGAATAGTTACATATGAATGATACAGAAAACTTAATTACAATATTGAAAGTAATAATAATAAAAAATATATTATACTAATAAAGTTATAATCAAGACTTCGCCAAGTTCATATTGGTCTTAGTATATTAACATAAAGAAATTCGTCACAATATCAAGAGACCAGCAGAGCTAAAAAAAGCGATCGTCCGACTTTAAGCTGTCTCAATCAAACATACTTTGTGACTGATTAGCGCCAAACTGATGTAACTTCTTTATAACAGTTTTACACCAAATCCTTGACATTATTTTGTTAAAAAATACTTGATTTAAAGCATCTCTGACAATTTTAACGGGACAACAGCCAAAATAGTCTATCAACATATATATGAGTTATTTTGCTTCTAGCCTCAATTCAGTACTGAACACTTATAATGATCTTGTTGTTTCTGACATCCTTAAATCTAGTATTTAATACCAGAAACACCATACACAAAGCCGAAGCAGCAAGAAACTCACACAAAAATATTTAACTTTGTCAATGTCTGTTTTAAGTTCAATAATGAATCACAACACATTTATAGGAGTCTGACCTAAGATTTCTTATAGGTGAGTGACCTAAACTGCAGTATTTTCCTATTCATTCTCGGAAAATCTCATTCGCAGTGACAAGTATCGTCTACATGTATCCACCGTCAATTCTTCCACACAGATATCACAGTAACAACAATTTGTACACAGAAAAAAATGTCATGATGTTAAAAGAAACTAAATATCATTCAAAATAAAAATTACTATTACATTTAATGTGAACATTATCACAATTAATATCAAACTGAACAGAGTGTATTACAAATTACAGTCAAACCTGTGTTAAAGACCACCTGCGAACAAAGACCACTATTACAAAACCTGTCTGCAAAGACCACTAATTTTATCTCCCATCAGACCATTTTCAATGATATTTAATCTGTTAATAGAGACCACCTGTAAACAAAGACCACATTTTGCTGTTCCCATGGGTGGTCTTTACAGACAGGTTTGACTGTATTTAATTAATAGTCATAATGTAGTCCATTGTAAAGAAATTGCAACAAGTCATCAGTACACAAGGGGGACAAAGATACTAATTACAGTAAAACTTCAATTAAAGACCACCTCAATAATAAGACCACCTCAAAATAAAGACCACAATTTTCAAGTCCATTTTCACTGTTTTGCTCTTTATTCAACCTCAATATTAAGACCACCTCAACAAGACCATTTATCTAAGGTCAGGGATGCCAACAGTGAAGTGTGAAAAAGAGGAAGATCTTGCCAAGGTCAAGGGGGCAAATTATTTCAGATTTCCGTCTATCACAAAAATGGTTCCGATGGCCACGACATCCAAGGATTTCCGCAAATCCGTGGAAAATTCAAATCCCTGTAGGGTTCCAATGGGTGGTCTTATTATTAAGGTTCGACTGTATATTACTGAAAAAAAGTTTGCTTCATAAATGTGTGACGAGAAATACTGGTATTTTTAAGCCTGTAAGATTAGTTTTCTTGTACAGTGCATTCTTTTGATATTCCACAACGACAGTGAAGACTTGTGCAATTATAAATTGACTATGTATATTCAAGTGATGGTAAGATACAGGCATGTTGATTTACAGACAGTGAAGTCCTATCTTGATAAATTGACTCTCTGATAAATTGAATATTCTATCAATATATTGATTACATTGGGGAGATCGGAGAATTTCAAAAATGCATGAATATGTGAATATTGGTAATAGTTGTGGCTTGAAACATGTGGTATATATGATTAATCAAAAAGAGACACAGTGGTCGAGGGGTAGACCACCCGACTTCTGATCTGAAGGTCTTAAGTTCTAGCCCCACGAAGAGCGGGTTTGATCATAAACTTCACAATCTCAATTTTTTTTTGCGATTACTGGTTGGTAGCTGGGAATGAGTCATCGAGAGTGATTATTATAAGTTGTAAGAATTGTTTCACAATCGTTGTAAAATAAATAAATAAGTCAACAAAATATCATAAAATTACAATCAATTACTGATGTTTAACTGAAACTGAAAAAAAATTAAATGCTTAAAACAGTTACTGTTACATAACATTTGTGAAATAAAAATGCAATCAAGTGCAGATTTCAGGCTACATGTATATCTCCCTTGAGGTATGTCTTAAACTCAGATCTATTCAGAACTTACATTTTGAGTAATACAACTAATAACAAATCAAAGAGCTGACATGTATGTAACACTTAGACATTCTCGTACCAATGTTGGGACAGTCTGATGCATTATTTCAATCAAACAAGAAATATAGAGCTGAGTCCTAACAAAACCTGTATTAGTGACCAAAAAGTCTATTTTTACATTTTTACATTTCTAAAATATCTATTTTTAGATTTTTCTAAAAGATCTATTTTTAGATTTTTACATTTTAAAACAACAAAATATGCAATACTTCTAAATATTTCCTCTATAACTCACAATTAAGCCTCAAAAACATCTTTGGACGAACAGTTTAGTTTATGACGTCAAAACATTGATTTGGAAATATTTGACGTCATAACCAACGTCACTAATACAGGTAATATCGTGGTGCTGCTCAAATGCCTTGAGAAAAAAATCTCAATTTTTGTGAAACTGAAGCCAGATGGATTGAGAACAGAAATTGAATGACAGAAATTATAATTAGCGAAAATAAATAACTGAACTGTTGGAACAGAATAGCTGGTAGAAAAGCATCCTTATTACCCAGGCTATTCATAACATACATGATACCCAGGGCAAACAAAGTGTAAAAGCATTGTACCCATGAATAATTAATGCAGTGAAATCCAGCCACTTGATTGGCCGCATGACACACACCTCATGTGATACGGAAAGTACCAAAGGAGTTAGGGATGAAACCGCGGTTCTGAGCGATCCAATGAGATCGCGGCTTTCAATCATGTTAGGCTGCCATTTTGTCCAATTAGCTGATAGCGTATTCACAAACGAGATTCCTTCTTTTTTGTTATCGTCCATTTCATTGGTCGAGAAGTGCTAATGAATATTCATACATTATAAAGTTTTGCTAGCCAATTTGCCTAGGGTAGCATATCTGTTATGAATAGCCTGGGTACCGATTGTAGACAAAGTAACAACAAAATTATCAAATAAATTATACAGAGAAAATAACTGGCCGTAAAAATATTCAAATATAGTAATGATGGCAATAAAAGACTACATTAAATATGCTAAAAATGGAAGATACAGGAACGTCTATGGAATAACTACAGTATAATAGAATACAGTCAACTCTCGTTATACTGACATACATTACAACGGAATATTAATTGAAACACAAATTCATAGGGAACGAATCTGCTTATTCGGTAATTGATCAAATTCAATATAACGACATATTCAATACCATGCCGTAAATCGAAGGAACAAACATGGTCGTTATAACAAGAGTTGACTGTACATATCATCGAAAAAGTCTCAGAATTGGTAACAGAAACTTCTATGGAAGCTAATATCAGTATGGTAGGAGTACACAGAAGTGATTATCTTTTATGTTTTACAAAAAATGAACAAATAACTTAACATTATTTCTGCACAAAATTAGGACAAGTTGAAATCAGAGATTTTTTTTATCCCATCAACTAAATATTACAAATATGTCACAGAGTTTTTGTACTTTATATCTTAAAAAAAATGAAAACATTTACGAGATTTTTTTTCAAAATATTGAGACAACCCCGCTACCAAGATAGGAGCAGAAACAGATAATTGCATTTCTAACGAGAACTTTTCAAAAAATTATAAAATTGTACATTTATTGATCAACACTGAATATTTATGCCAAAACTGTAAAAAGAAACTAATATAAATACATTGCATAAACACATAAATTCCGATAATGAACAAAAAAAAGCCGATTTAAAAAAAATCACGAGTCAGCATTAAAGTAATATTATTATGAAATTCCATGAAAAAAACACCTAATGCGAGTAAAGTACATTGTAATGTAGATAATGATCCATGAACATACCTGGCTATTACACTAAAGTCTATAAAACATCGCTTAGGCACAGTCTACACGTCGAACACGTAACTTCATAATGTTTTAATAACAATAAACTTGAATAAATGAAACAATTGAAGAAATAACGATTACCGATCACCCAAACAACTCGTGGGTCGATCATTATCCTGTATTTCGTCTAACTCAATTTTTTTGAAAAGAAGTTACGACGATCTTCCACCGAATGCTCGCAAATATAGGATTGAAAATGTTTAAACTTGCACAGAATCATAAAAATTGGTGAAGAAGACAGGGGTAAGTACATGCTTGTACCCAATCATGTCAGCAGTTTGATAGAAAGATTATAGCAAATAAATACAGTCAGACCTCGTTCATTCGAATCCAAAATTTAATTTCGAATAATACAATTCGACATGGCTAAGAAGATACATCGAGACCTGATATTCATTTTGAATGATGCCAAGTATTCGGATAGAAAGTTATCGAATAAACGGGGTCTGACTGTATCAACATTATGATCTATTTCGGATGACACCGAGTATATGGATAAAAGTTTGCCGAATAAACGAGGTCCGACTGTATCGACTTATGGTTATGACTCAAGAATTGAAATACAAGATGTTGAATTATGATGGTACAATGTACAAAGACTTGGGTATACTTGTATACAGTGCAGAATGTATGAACACAGTGACTTAGTATAGAATTGTTATATAAAGTACGAGTGATCAGCAGAATGACGTAAATATACACCGACGAGCGTATATCTTAATTGGGGGGAGGGGGATATGGGAAAAAAGGAGCAAGATCTCAGTAATTAATTAAATCAATTAAGACACATTGCAACTAGCATTAATCAGTCACAAAAATAACGCAAGGATGAAAAATTCCAGTAGTTGAAATCAAATCACATAAATTGTTGACTCAAACTTTGTTTTCGATCAATAATTGATGGAAATTGTAGATTTATACTATGAGTACGAGAAAGTCACGGACTTAACAACTGTCTAAAGTTAATACACAGATGTACAAAATGCAATAATTTACTATTCAAGTAAAGGTCACTTACACTTAAATGCTTCATGTGAATCTCGGTATCACAGACAGTAATAACAGTAATATTCAACGCAATGAACATTTAGGGGCCAGATTTACTGTATAAGTGGTAATTGTCGTGACATGAAATGTACGCAAATTCGGGAACACAAAAAAAGGGCTGTGCATGAACCAGCGTAAATTTTCTCGATCACCAACGTATATTTTTTAAAAGCTTCAAATCTAAATGTAACAATACTTTGTTCGGTAATTAGCGTACATTTCCCCTAGCAAAACATTGGAATGAAATCGCCGACTATCAAACATCTCAACTCACGAACATTTCCACTAATACAGTACTTGCGATTCGACAAAACTTAGTAAGGCCTTAGTACTAACTTTTAGATCTCAATTCCAGAGAGCTTCTAGATGAAATACAAGTCATCAAAAGCTTAAAACGACAGATACACATTCTGTATATAGTGCTGTTAGATTGACCGTGAACAGATGTATGAACTTTCAGGACCGATCCGAGTCAATTAAGGTAAAGAAATACTCTCATGCGTAAAACAATAACTGCTGTTTTCCTATCGAAACAGAACCGCAGCTTTTTCTCCGTCAATGTTACGACAAACACGAACATTTCAATACACCTATTTTGGAAATGTAATCGTTCAGGTTATACATTCATTGTGTTCCCGATTAATAGAACAGCACTATACAAAGAAGTTATCTTATTGTTTGCCCAACATTTAACCACACAAAGCAAGGCAATACGTAGGATGATGCAATTCATAATGTACATCTAAATGTGATATCATAACAATGAAATGAACACTATTCTCAGAAGCACTTTGTCTGGCTACGTGTGATACCAGGTAGTGATATAATGACTAAATTACAGTTTTGTTACAAAAAACGATGAAATAGTTTAAATATTAACTGAAAATATTGACAGTCCTAGGATACAAAAATGTCCATTACTGGTTCTAATTACAAGTCTGGTCCAATAGCTGTGAAGACCATCAGTTATCATAGCAAGAATTTGATTGGCTGAAAATTCAACACAAAATTCGAATAGACCAATCAAAACTTGAAGAAATCCGATACAAAAATGTCTTTCTGCTGTTGGATGATAGATGAGAGATTTAATTCCATACTCGGAAGTCAGTGAGCATTCACCATGTGAAGAATGTCCGTATTTCAGCTTAAAAATATATCAATAAGATGCAGGCACCAAAGTGGCGTCTGCTCTCAGCAATAGTCTGTCAGCAACACTGGTGGATGTTACATAAAATGTCCAACCATTCTTGTTTAATTATTCAAAGCTGATCACCATCTTGGCTCAGAATCTGCTTAACACAAAACATCCAGCGACTCAAAATGATAAATAAATATTAGAGATGGGTCAATGCCACTCGAGTTCCATGGAAACCAATCACTATGGTAACCATTGACTATATATGTCAGTAATGTCTGTCACAATAATCTGGTGGCTAATTCCAGCTGGTACGGGGCATATCTTCAGGATGTGTCGGAACTGTGAGGTGACAACAATTTACCGCTAGTCTTCTGTGCCTCGGCTCTCTTTATATACAAGTTCAATAACTTAATCTGAAACGATTAAAGAACATATTTGTGTTATTTAGTACTCATTTTTATAAAAATATGCTACGTAATAATTTTGAGAAAATGGCTTATAAAGCCTTTAAACAGACGTACTCTAAAACATTGCATTGTAACTTTTCTTAAAAAGTTTCATGGATCTGCAAAACATGAGTCCGATACAGGTATTTCCTAAGTTAGTGCTTACTCGGCACTTAAGTCGGGATAGAAAATACCAGTATCGGACTCGTGGATTTGTGGTTTCGGGAAACATGTAGGAAAAGTGACAACACAGTGTTGTCGAGTGCATCTGTAGAAGGCAATTACAGTCAGACATCGCTCATTCTAATTAATCGGGTCCGAAATTTTATTTCGTATAATACATAGTGTCGATTATCCCATTTCAATTTGACATGCTTTAGATACATCGGGACCAGATATCTATTTCGAACGATACTGAGTATTTGGATAGAAGATTGTCGAATAAACGAGGTCCGACTGTACCACCGATTATTTCATATTTAAGACGTAGCATCATTTGACAAAAAATCACGACAATCTACTTTTAAAATCATCATAACATGCAAGATTTCAACAATGAGAATGCATCACATAAAACTACTTGTTTGCCATAAAATAAATGAGAATATGATTGAAAGCAATTACCAATCATTGAAAATACATATAAAATCTTCAATCCACTTTAACGCGTAAGATCAAAGACGGTAATAAATACCGGCAAAATAAAACTATTGTACGGCGATCATGAAACGACAGACAGGGAATGAAGGTTTAGAAAAATGTGACATTTTTACTGCTACGAACATTCAGTTTCACACCACAAGTGCACTAAACGATACTAGTAGACTGTTATATGGCCCTGTAATAGTTTTTCTATCACCAAAGGGGACGTAAAGTCGCAGTAAATCCTGGTTAACATGGAATTCATTTGTGTAATCGCGCATGAAAAGTCCTCAGTTAACAATGAAACTACGATCATTCGGATGGAAGTTAGATAGTTAATACGGCATCACGCTGGGAAATTGTAGTTACAACTGAACAGAGAATGTTTCATTGTATCATTGTAAAACACATCAGTCGGCCCATTAAACAGAAATCCATTAAAACTCTTTGAAATATGATTTATTCAACCACTCAAACTAAGGCCAAACATAAATAGTTAGTTCACGGTGCTTACATCCATAATGTCAGGAACTGGGCTGTATCCTCAAAATAGCCTTGTAAGAATTTTTTTGGCTGATCTGTATAACATTGATTTTGACCTATATTTTTGACCAACCAAATTTTGTCCTCCAAGCAGGCTTTTTAAAATCTGACCAATCATATTTTCACCCAGAGGCACCAAACGGGGTTTTCGTTCACCCAAGAGGCACCAGACAAGGTTTTCGAAAGAATGTGCGTTCGAAAGAAGTTCGAATTTTGTTCGAAGTAGTTAATTTTAAGCATATATATAAAATGACCCTGATTAAGACTGGTCCATGATTATAGTGTATATAGATCCGAGTTAGTACTTTTTAAAAGATATTTCAAGAATAATACCCAGAATGGAAAAGCCAAAAAAATTACATCTAAGCAAATTTCAGTAGATTTGATGGTGCATCATAACCAAACAGTTTTTAGGGATGGTCGTAAATCAATAACACTGAACTGATAATGCTGCAAATAATGTTTTCACAAAATTTATGAAATCATGAAATTTTTCCGTCAATTACAGCATGGTGCTTTTAACTTCACCAGGGTATAATAAATTGGCAATAATTGCTGTAATATATAAATAAAAACAACTTTTCAGCACCCATAAAATGGCAGAAAAATATAATGATGTTAAGAATATTGGTTGTGTTCAGTAATAAATTATATTTCATCCTAAAACATGCATTACAAAACTTCAGAGAAATATTTCATACATGAAATTAATTAGTGTATCGGTAGTTGACTTAGGCAATTGGGTACATAAGAATTTAGGTATACGGACAAAATCCCCTCCGGACAAAATCCCCTTCATGAATTTTACAAGTTATACAATATTAAATATAATAATGACATGCATCAAACTTTAAATCCAATTAAGTGTTTTTGATATTTCTTTGTTTTACTGTCCATGTTAAAAATGTTCATGTAAAATTCATGAAGGGGATTTTGTCCTACTTGTCAAATTCATGAAGGGGATTTTGTCCTACTTGTCAAATTCATGAAGGGGATTTTGTCCTACTTGTAAAATTCATGAAGGGGATTTTGTCCTACTTGTCAAGTTCATGGAGGGGATTTTGTCCACCTTGTACAAAATAAGCGAAAGGGGTTTTGTCCGGACGGGATTTTGTCCACCTTGTACAAAATAAGCGAAGGGGGTTTTGTCCTACTTGTAAAGTTCATGTAGGGGATTTTGTCCTACTTGTAAAATTCATGAAGGGGATTTTGTCCACCTTGTAAAGTTCATGTAGGGGATTTTGTCCTACTTGTAAAATTCATGAAGGGGATTTTGTCCACCTTGTACAAAATAAGCGAAGGGGGTTTTGTCCGGAGGGGATTTTGTCCTACACTCAAGAATTAAAAGAAATCGTTCAGGCACCAACATCATAGAAAAAAAAATTTTTTTTGTAAAACATGAACAGCAGACATTGTATTAAGAGACCACCCAAGGGACAGCCAAAAAGTGGTCGCTTAATAAAGTGGTCTCTTAATAGATATCAACAAATTTAACGAAAGTTAAGAACAAATGAATGTCGAAATGAACAATGAAAACAAACTGAACAATCAAAACGTATATACCATCCTCTTTACATTCAAATGTATCTATATTGTGAAACAAAGCTCGTAAATTTAAACCATTCCGTCAGCTCACTAGGCAATAGAACATAAGGTATGTACAAGTGCCTAATTCTTAAATTCCCCATAAGTTATCCAATGTGACAAGGTTCAGTTCATATACTTTGAATAGTGTAGTTGCCTCGTGCTTAAAATTCAAGAATTTTCTTATCACACGCGCAAATTTTTCTTACTTACACTGCAGAATAATACTAAAACTTTATTCCATGTGCGTATTAAAACAAGATGATAGTAATGAACTCTTTTTTTTCATAAGGCAATGATTTTACGTGGTCTTTAAAATGAATAACATACTAAACAAAGTGTTTACACATTTGAATCCAGAGTTAAATTGTGCAATGGGATTTTGTTTGACATTTTCATTCTCTCAATGAGTATAAAAGAAGTTTCTCGGCACGACGATCTTTCTAGTAAAGATAAAAGCGGGCGAGTCGGCACAAAAATTACATCTCGCATATTTCTTCTCGGGACATCGTAATGTAAAATCTGGCCGACATCAAGCTACGAAAGTTGCTTAGCAACCATGTTACATGAAATTATGATCGTTATGCTGAGTAATCCATTTTAAGACTTGCACTCTAGCGGACAAATATATGCAACGATTTTTACATGTCGTTTTATAACTGTGTCGCCGAGTAATTACCTGGTCACATTTATCACGCCTAATTGTTTATTCATAGTTTAAAGGACAATGCGAGAATGCAATTGTGAATAACGTATGAAATGCCCAATGGGATTAAGTGCATGCGGTCGTTTAATGGATTATTTAACTCTTTTTTACCTGTCTGGACTGGTTTAATGTGGTCGCTGGACGCTTTATAGAAAAGTCCTTTAACAGATACTATTTCTATAGTAAAAACGCTCAGACTGGACTTTAAGTGGTCGTTTAATAAAAAAGTTGCTTAATACAGGTGGTCGCTCGAGCAATGTCTACTGTCCAAATGACAGATTGTCTAAGGTAAGTAGGTGGTAAAATACCCACAAAGTG
This sequence comes from Mactromeris polynyma, assembly GCA_032209605.1. Lineage (NCBI taxonomy): Eukaryota > Metazoa > Mollusca > Bivalvia > Venerida > Mactridae > Mactromeris > Mactromeris polynyma. Next base: position 7,212,142 of record JASFXZ010000030.1, on the reverse strand, counting down.
ACATTGGACCTAATGACCCTTGAAATATGTGGATGTCTGAGCACAGACAACGATCCTATTAAATTTGACTGATGCAGGCCACAACATTCTCCAGTTATTGATAATAAACTGATTTCAGTCTCAATGTCACTGTGACCTTGACCTTTGACACCTTGAGTCGTTTACTGAACACAGGCAATCATCCCTTGCCAGGTATAGACACAAACATACCTCAGTAATAGAACAGGAACTGTTCTCAACCCTCGAGGACTTTGACCTTGACCTTCGTCCCACAGATCCCCAAAACAATATCAGGCATGAGAATGCAAAATTTCAAAATCAGCTGGAAATTTGGCAAGGGGTCCAGGGGGCCGCTGAAGCTCCAGGCATTTTAGCATCTAGGATGGCTTAAATTGTCTCAAAAACCGCCCTTGCAAGTGTCAAATCTGCAGAAAATTCTCATGCCTGCAATATGGGTTATCAGCAGACCACACGCCCCCACCCTATAAAGTTTGACCACTGTAGGCCCTAGCCTTCTCCAGCAATTGCAAAACGGTCTACCATCAAACACACAGACCCAAAAACGCAAGCAAACCAATATATCCCGATAAAAATCTAGCATTTACATACAAGCATCAATGTATGACAAAAATGGAAATGTCAAAAAACACTCGGAAACAAGTTACAGTTAAACGAGTGTACACGACATACCTTACTGCCATTGAGGTCAGACAGGTAGGTACGTAAAGGCTCCCCGACGACCAGATATATGGCAACAAGACAGAACACACTGGCTTTCCTGACGCTACTCTCAGAATCATCATAACCCTGCAAATATATAACAATCATATTTCATAAACAGTACAATAATCTAAGAATTCAAGAAGGGTAATATACTTAACGCCATTAAAAACGCAACCAAAAGTTGTGCATATAGACAAAGTGACATTACAAAGGCAAACATATTCTTTATTTCTTAAACATAATTTCATAAAATTAATCAATAATGAAATAAAAAATAATTTCATAAAATTAATCAATAACGAAATAAAAAATAATTGGTCTAGAGTTTATTAAAGTTTTTAACAAGAATGAACACATAGATAACCGTAACATGCTTTTGACAGTTTGTACTACAAAATGACCCGTTGTTCAAATAGTTTCGTTTTTAATGGCGTCAAATATATTAATAGCCTTAAGGGAGCTTTTGTTTAGCTCAAGCTAAAGAAACACCTCATTATCTTGATTAGCGTTATGATGTTTGTTTGTTTCATCGGGTTTAACGCCGTTTCTCAACGATATTTCAGTTATATACGGCGGCCGGTTCACCTAACCAGTTTTTCCTGGACTGAATTCTTACCAGTACTAACTTACCCTTCCACAAGGAGCCGGCAACTTCTCCACATGTGGAGGAAAATCGACATTTTTGTCAAATTTTCATGAAAGGGTTTGACCTGCCGGGACTGGGAATCGAACCCAGATCGCCGGGTTACAAGTCCAGCGCACTAACCACTGGACCACGGCTCAGCGTTATGATGAGCACCAGGCTTATCTCGAGGAGATTTTGAAGTCCTGGCGATTTTGTTTAGTTGTATACGGCTATATACATATATGACGAGCATTGTTATCTTGGTATCTCAAACGCAAGCATCGATCCCGTCAACCAATTTCTATCATTATCACCTTGTTTATTACGAGGCAATCATACAGGTGAAACACACACATGAGGGTACTCACGTTTCATGTTGCATGTAACATTTACCTTGCACAGAAACGAATGTTCACGTGTAATTATACAAAATAAGGTGCACGTTTTTTAATTAATTACCATCAATCAACACATGTTATATATAAAATGGTACCTAAATGTCATATAAGGTCAAATGCGACGTAAGTACATTTTGTTGACGTAAGTAACTGAATAAGAATTTAACCAAATAATGTTCGTATCTTTTCCATGAAATGATTCAAAACAATGACCTCTAGTTCCCGAGTTGGTGCTCCATCTCTAGATAACTATACCACCCGAACCCTTTCTGACCCCTCAATCGAATATAAACTATGTTTCTCCCTAGACCTATATACCACAAAAACCCTGTCTGACCCCTCAATTGAATTTGAACTGTTTCATCTAATTTAATCTCTAAATTCTAGCATCCAAAGAGAAAAGAAGGCAATAAATAATTTAGTAAAACTAGCAGGCTTACCTTGAGCAGACCTGGGATGGCCTCTGGCAAGACTGGTATAAGTTCATCTGCGGTCATTTGTTCGACGACCTTTGTTTGCATCTTAATTGCTGCCAAGTTGATTGGCGTTTGTGCCGTTTCAACGATTGGTATTAAGATTCGTATACTCTGTATGGGAGGGATGTAACTCGCTAACGTTGCAGCACATTCTTCAGCGGCGCGAACCACCTGCGACAAAAAACAAAACAGTCTATAATAATTGGGACAAAATCTGGAAATTACTTCAAAGTAAGAAATACATAAATGCTAATTTTTCTTCACTTCAGTTAAGAGTCCATTTTTTTATTCATTTCAGACAAATACAGTAAAACCTCGATAATAAGACCACCCTTTGGACCCTTGAAAACTGGTCTTATTTCTAAGGTGGTCTTAATATTGAGGTTGAATAAAGAGCAAAACAGTGAAAATGGACTTGGAAAATTGTGTTCTGAATTTTGAGGTGGTCTTATTATTGAGATGGTCTTCTTACTGTGATGGTCTTATTATTGAGGTGGTCTTCTTATTGAGGTGGTCTTAAAGAGGTTTTACTGTATACACATTGGTCTTATAACATAAAATGTTCCAAGGGAAAATATTTGCGCCTATTCTGGAGACAATTTCACAGTAAGAAATACACAACAATACCTGTCTAGGAATGCTGACTCAACAGTCTATTTATCCTCACTTCAGTTTAAAGCCCATTTTTTATTTCATTTCAGACATAAAGGTCTAAATTATGAGCATTAAATATTGGTTATGGAATACTCTTAATTGATTTTCTAGAAAAGTAGAAATATGATTTGCGTACAGAAAATGTCATAAATAGACATTTAACTATAGTAATGAAATACGTCAACGAAGATGAAGTTCATTCAAGCCCGTCAAAAATACGACACTGCTATTAGTAACATGGAGTTCAACGTGGTGAGCGGCTTTTTAAGTGGAAGCAAAAATAAAACTCATGAAAAAAACTGTAAAAAAATTATCAAAAGTAGTGCGAAGATCACTTTTCCAATTGGAAAAAATCCTGTTATTCGCTAATTAACAAAAAAACAAATATATTAGATAGAAACTAACAAAAGCAAACCAGGAGCATAGCTTGACGAAAAAAATATATTTACAAAATTTATACTCCGGTTTTCAAAACAGTGAAAAATTTCTCGACAATTTTTGAAGTACAGTCAAACCTGTCGGTAAAGACCATCCATGGGAACAGCAAAATGTGGTCTTTGTTTACAGGTGGTCTCTATTAACAGATTAAATATCATTAAAAATGGTCTGATGGGAGATAAAATTGGTGGTCTTTGCAGACAGGTTTTACAATAGTGGTCTTTGTTCGCAGGTGGTCTTTAACACAGGTTTGACTGTATTGGACTCATGGAAAAAAGTTGATACAGTCGGACCTCGTTTATTCGACAACCTACCCGAATACTTGGTGATGTACAAATGCATGTTGAATTGAAAAGGGCTATTCGGAACCATGTTTTATTCGGATTTTTTTTTCCGACCCGATGAATTCCAATGAACGAAGTCCGACTGGATTTAAACTTAAAAAATTAGAAGACAATTTACAAGTATCCTTGTTGGTTGACTGAATTTTTTGATGGTGGAAATGGGTGATACTACGATGAGCTAGGCACCTGGTATTGAGTGCAGTTTTACGAGTACCTGGCAATGATCAGATCTAAAATAGTCCTCCGCATCTATTTTCTTCTGATAGAATAAATATAATGATGGCAAACATATATTTATGTACTCAACAGAGTAACTCAGGAAAGACAACTCTGTGAAACTTAAGAATTTCGAATATGATGAGTTGTTTCCCTTGTATTAACATTTAATGATATTAACGTAAGGATTTTTTGTTTTGGAAAATCGAAAGTTTAGCTAAAAGTTTGAGCATATGATAAGCTTCTTAACAATCATATAAAGAGGTAAATTAGACCTCCTTAAGTGTACCCCTAATTGGCCTTTATTTATGTGGTGCCAAATTTTGGCGTTTTTTAGAGTTCTCCTTATTGGCAGTGTTTAATTTTGGCGCATTTGCGATTTTACGCCAAACTATTTATTTTTTAACAGTCATCATTAATCCAAACATGTGGCGATTGTTACTCAGGGGAGATAATCGTGCAGAAATACAACGTTTTTCATCAGTACAGGGGAGGCAACTTTCTCAGAAAGTCGCAATTTTCAAAATTAACAAATGGGTCACAAAAGGTTACATTGATTTTAGTAACACTTTTTGGCAGAGATTTAAAACCCCTGCCCATATAACCCGCTATAAAGTATTCAGTCTGTAAAAAATAAAATTTACCTCTTTGGCAGAATCTTTGTGTGCTTCTAGTATACGTAGCATGGTGAGCTCGGCATATTCCTTGAACCTCTGCGATTGATTACGTAATATTTCCCGTAACACTCGGAGAGCAAGTGAACGCACATGTAACTGAAACATCAAAGTGCAAGGAAAATATTGAAATGAGATAAGATAGAGAGATACATGTACAAGCAAACATTAAACAAGAGATGTTTGTAAACATTATGCCCCCTGTGACCTAGACCTTAGACCCCAAATTCAATAGGGTTCCTCTGCTACCAAAGATGAATGTGTGGACCAAGTTTGAGGATAACAGGTCAAGGGGTTCTTGAGTTATTGATCGGAAACAAAAAGGTTATGAACAGACAGACGGACATATGACCGACCGACATGTGCAAACCCAATATGCCCTCTTTTCTTCGAAGGGGGGCATAAAAAATTGTCAAACATCTGATTGTATTATGTCTGTAGAGACTGAGAAAACGAAGGCACTTTCCTAAGACAAAATGTACTCAAGTTCTAAGAGTATTGCAAGAAATGATGACATTGTTCCTTTATTTGAACATGAAGGCTCTGAACCATCTACGCAAAGGTTGGATTTTTACTGTTGCTACTTCTACTGTTTCTACTGAAAGGGAATTTTCATTCTAGTAGGGGAAATATATATATTTTTTCTTTCAGGAATGGGGCCCAATATTGGCCCTAAATTTGCCATAAAAAAGGGCTGGGTGAGGCTATACATGTGAAATCTCCTGATTTCCACAGGGGGCTCCCAGATTCGATAGGCCACTCATGCTTTCACGGCTAGAAGCCAGGATCTCCCGATTTTCAAAATGAACATAATTTTTGTTTTTGGGTATTTTTTGTTAATTTCCCACATGTTTGCTTGTTTAACGTGTCAATCTGATGATTGAAAGTTGTGAAACTGGGATACCGGTCTGAAAATCGTAAATAGCACGCTTTCAGGGTTACATAGATGCTCTTAGCCATGGAATTAAGTGCTTGGGGACTCTGATCAAGATATGACACGACCTTCACTAGTCAAGTTGTTTATTGAAGTTTCACACATTCCTATGGTACTAAGATGTGACAATTGGCAACAAATCTGTTACTTGACAATGTTTTATAGGGATGATCATGAGTCAATTCACAGAATATTTTCATTAACACCTCTATTTTGATATGGTGATAGACATGTCAACTAAATAATCTCCCGCTTCGAGTCTCAATCTTCTCACTTTTCAGGGAGCAATCTCCTGATTTGACTTCTGAAAAGCTTCACATGTATGGGAGGGCACCAACACAACTCATATCCCTCACAGACATGGCTCCGATCTCTCAAAACATCTCAAAAAGAAATCTCATCTCAATATGAGATTTTGCTCAAATCAGAGCCAAAGTTTGAGACAATCTCATTTGGATGAAAATTTTCTGAGAAAAAAACAACTGATCTCATATTTTTGTGTCGTAATATCGATTTTGAGTCTCAGATGAGAAAAATCTCAACAACTTTAGGCAATACTTGAGCTGAAATTGAGATGCTTCGGGAGATCGGCGCCAAGTTTCACGACACCGACTCGGACAATATAAGTCAAACAGCAACAATTCAATCATCAAATTCAAGTTACAGAAAAATTGCAATGAAGTTGTTTAGCGTTAAAGCCGCGACCGTGGTCCAGTGGTTAGTGTGCTGGACTTGTAACCCGGCGATCCGGGTTCGATTCCCCGTCGCGGCAGGTCATACCCTTCCATGAAAATTTGACAAAAATGTCGATTTTCCTCCACATGTGGAGAAGTTGCCGGCTCCTTGTGGAAGGGTAAGTTAGTACTGGTTAGATTTCAGTCCAGGAAAAACTGGTAAGGTGAACCCGCCGCCGTATATAACTGAAATATCGTTGAGAAACGGCGTTAAACCCGATGAAACAAACATGTATAGCGTCAAAAGAGTTGAAAACTAACGAGTAAAACGAGGGATACTTACGTCATCATCGCCTAACGTTTCGAGTAGAATGAGTAAAATACTCTTAAAATGATCGTCCCACAGTTCGAACATTCCTTCACGAGTCAATTTGATCAAAGATAACATTGTATTCTTACGTTCTTCATGTCTGCAAATATAAAAACGTACATAGAAATACAGAACAATGATAGCTGTAAAAAAAATTACGACAAATCCTTCACTAAGGCCAAAAAAAATAATCTGTGTTTAGGGTAACGGTCTTAAAAATGCTAGGTAGGGTAGGAACAAAGTTTTTTTTTTTTTCAAAAACAATTAAAATCAATTTTTTGTTTATCCAGGGTCGTAAAAAACTCAAGGGTTGGGGTTTTTCGACAGGTAGGGTCGGGTTACCCAAAACACAGATATTTTTTAGGCCTTATTTAGTTCAAAACTTCCCATTTCTTTTTACATTAATTGTGAAACAAGTTCTTACAAATTTACATATACTCAGTACATTTAAAATGCACATTTTTGTACCTGTGATATGTCTTTTAAAGGTGATTTAAGTGTGTTTTAAAACTCATTTTGATATGAAAATACCTGTTGATTGAAAGAAAATTTAGAGTTCATCATTACGTAAAATGAAATAATATGTTAAGTTGTTATCTTTGACATCCCTGGATAAGTTCATGACATTTGAGATATCTTACATTTTGCGTTTTTAAATGTACCGAGTATCGTTATCAAATTCGAAAACTGCTTTCGAGGTTTGAAGGCAGTACTCAAGCTTCATAAAGAACGTTGAGCATCCTGGGTAGGATTCAAACCCATATCCTCCTTATCAGAAGGTCAGTGACCTGACCATAAAAGGTTCAAATCTTGCCACGGAGGAAATTCTTCCACAAACTTTACAATTCTTATACTTAGCACAAGTACAGAATGATAATATATCCTATAATGTCATAGACAGTTGTTAATATAAATGGCAAGATTTATTCACAACTGAAGTACATAAGTTTATACACAATTGTGTCAAGGTCGTTCTAATTTACAGATAATAGTAAAATAACATGTTAACAGAAATTTATAGCATTTTCACAGTGAAATTCAGAAGGGTTAAATGTTTTAGAACAAAATAATAATGTTGCTTACAACATTCAAAAGAGTAAAGAAAAAGTATTCATACCTTTCATTATGGTTCGACAATTCTCTCAAAATTTCTGAAATCATTTCTTCTTGATCTAAGGAGCCTGAAAGAAAATACACGACCATTGAGTCAAACATCCAAATATATCAAATACCAGTTCTCAGTATAAAGGTACATAGTATTTTTTTTTTCCGACAAAATATGTTTAGATATAAATGTGAGAATATTGGAGATAATTGCCTTGAAATAGATGCATTCTACAACACTGCATTGTCGCTTTTTCTTATATGATCACCAAAAACGCAAGTGTTTTTTCGATCCTGACCTACTCGAGACAAGTAGGAAACACCCGAACCAAACTTGTGTTTAGCAGTTCCAGGAAACTATAATGCAGTATTATAGAGTACTGTCTATATGAAGGCACCAAAATTCGATTTTCTCAAAAATTTTACTAAGCATATTTTGATAGAAGATAAGACTATATTATGAAGCTAACAAGCAAAAATATATCATACATTGACCACAATGACCACTAACTAAGCCACAGACTGACCGATATATCACCCAACATATAGCAATCTACAACTCATTAATTATTACAAAGTCTCAAATTTTTGGAACTTAGAATATCAGGAATTTTATCTTATTTTTACTAAAAGACTTTTGAGTATCAGTGCAACATAAGTAAATATCGACCAATAAAATTACAATACTCAAACTATACATAACGTCGTTAAAAACGAAACTACAGTGAAACCTGACATAAAGACCACCTCAATAATAAGACCACCTCTTAATTCAGAACATAATATTCAAGTCCATTTTCACTGTTTTGCTCTTTACTCAACCTCAATATTAAGACCACCTCAATAAGAAGACCAGTTTTCAAGAGTCACAAGGGTGGTCGTATTATTGAGGTTTTACTGTACGTCACTTAAGCCTTCATTTTGTTTCAAGTGTTAAACGAGTTTTACTTTGTTACAAATGAGTAATCATTCATCAAAAAAGAAATCAAACTATGGTCCTAGTATTCATTTTTAATAACTGATTAAGTTTAATAGGAAATTTTGTGTGATAATCAAAATATAATTATTTCTTTATAACGTCACCGTGCTGTCGCAGACAATTTTTAGTTGCGTTATTAACCAAGGGTTTGGAGTATATAAAGACGTGTGGCGTCTCCTTTATTCGTCATATTGTATCAAACAAAGGATAAATCATGACCTATGAAATTATGAACTTTACAATTTTATAAAAAAAAGAGACATCCCTAGCTGTGAAATCATGACGTTCTTGATTTTCCCATTCATGAAGTCAATTGTTTATGATTTAACATGACAAATAAATTAGTCACCGCTAGTGTTCCATACCACACACAAAGTACTGTACTTGACTCCAGCACTCACCTTTTAGACACAAATTTACACTTAATACGTTACGACTTTCAATTATACCAAACACTTATTGAAATTTGTAACAGAATATGAATAAAGACTAACAAACTACAACATTAACATACAAATATATCCATATTCAGTCAAAGCAAAATCATGAATTGTTTTAGCATTATGTTTCGACGTCCTAAGGCTATAACTGTAGTTTATGATATTTACAGTCAATGGATTAAAAGATTTAATACACATGTCTTTCATATATTATAATTATAAATTTCTTGCATGAAGTTGAAGTTTTGGCAAATCCATTGCAACTCAGCTTTTCTGCAATTCAGGATTCTGTATACTTTTATTTTTATATTCGGACATACATACATGTAAGGTTGTGTAAATTTGGGGGGGCACGGTGACCCCCCCCCCCGGATCGGCTAGTGAGTAGTTACTATATAGACCTGCCCTACATTCGGTAAAGGTGTTTGCGGCTAAGGTTTTGTAACGTTTGCAATCTGGTTCACGTGCGTAGTGCAATGTGATACAGTGTGTCTGTGATACAAGTTAAACAAAACAGTTGCATAACAGCAATGATTAAAGTACACTTATATACTGATGCAAAAATAGAATCAGGCTTCATTAACAGAATATATACTGAAGATAAGTAACAATTATCAAGCTAGTTCATGGTCATCTCTTTGTTCGAAAACATCCATTTTTTTCCTTCATAATCAAAGCCCCTTCTGAGAATCACCCAGGTTACCATTATCGGCAAGGTTAAAAAAATTCCAGTACTTTTCAAGGACTTTTCACCCATTTTCAAGGACGCGAGTAGTCGCAGCATCACTATAGGGTTGAAGGAATCCAGTGTAGGCCACGTGGAAGATAGCTTTGTCATTTTTTGCCTATTTTGTCATTATTGTTGGTCCATTTGTTATTTTTTCTATTTGAAGCAGAAGAATTCAACTGCAATTGACTCTAATTTGATGCACTGCCTCTGTGTGACACTGAGTAACAACAGCTTTGCACTAAACACTTGATATGCTAAGATAGGGCTGCGTATTGGTCACATTAATCGGTACAATATTTGTATCAATACAAAATTGTCATTATTCAATATATTGTATTATCAACAGGGTTTTCCCTAGGGTGTTTCAGCTAGGGGTCCTTGGACCCTCATGTTTGGCAATTTCTAGGGTCCCTGATATGCAGCTTATACTTGACAAAAGTTTATCTTAGGGGTCCCTGGGATGCACAGCAAGTGGAAAATCGGAGTGCCTAGACTATGAATATGAGTATATAGAGTATGAACAAGCAGTGAAGTATTTGCTGGCTGCAATGTGTTACAGAGGAAGTGCTTACTGTGACATAGACAATAAAACTGAAACATTTCTTTAGAAATTACAGAAAACCTCACCCAAAGACCATCTCAATAATAAAACCACCTCAAAATTAAGAACACAATTTTCAAGTCCATTTTCACTGTTTTGCTCTTTATCCAACCTCCAAGAATAAGTAGCTACAGGGAACGCCACATACATAAGACAGTGCCTCCTCACCACCTCAATAAGAAGACCAGTTTTCAAGGGTCCCAAAGGTGGTCTTATTATTGAGGTTTTACTGTACAGAGATAAATTGATGCAAGGTTGCTATGACCGCTTATATATGACCACATGAGGTCATCAAAGACTTACACTGACCCTTCAGTTCATATTTGACATTTAAGAATTGGACAATAAAACTACAACAGATCAAGAGTTATATATGGTGGCATAGAGGTGACATGTGTGAAATTATATTTTTATCTCTTTCCTATGACTAACTAAGTGGTGGCCACGCGATAACTGTGTCGTGGAAACAAGATAGTTAAGTGGTGGCCACGAGATACTAAGTTTTGGGAACGAGAAAGTATCAGTTAGTCATGGCCACGAGATAAAAAAATAATTTCATATTATGTCACCTCTATGCCACCGTAGTTATAATATAACATAAAACTTTTGTAATTTCTTCTTAACAAAAGTCTAGCCCAAAACCCTTAGAGATATTATGGGGTGATCTGCGAGAACATTGAAGCATCTTAAGGGTAGGTAGTCAGATTTTCTATTAAAATATGCTACTTAATAATTTTGAGAAGTTGGAATGTTAATGCCTTAACACAGACATACTCTTAAACACTGCATTGTAACCTTTCTTAAAAATGTTCCTGGAACTGTTAACTACAAGTCAGATATTCCTATGCTGGCGCTGACTCGTCGCGTAGGTCAGGATAGAAAATACCAGTGTCGGATGCTTGAATGGTAAACATGTAAGAAAAGTGACAATGCAGTGTTGTAGAGTACATCTGTATGAAGTAAATTACCACCAATTTTCTCATATTTATCACTAAGGATATTTTGACAAATAAATAATGACTATGTACCTTTAAGCTGAATGAAGAATAAACTTTGTATTGTTGTAGCATCATAACATGCAGGTTTCAACAGACCGATTGTTAAAATGATGCTATACCAAAATGCAGTGAGAGATATTGTAACCCAGTATTCCCATATGTCCAACAAAGTGCTATATTCAATAGCCTCCATGAAAAGAAATTTCCATGTAAAAAAATCTGAGACTAAAGACTGTAACTATTTAAGTACATACCAGTACACAGTTTCCATTGATTCATTGGCACAATGAAAATTTCAACTAATATATATATCATTTCATAAATTTACAAATCGAACTAGGTCGTGGGACTTAACTAAACACAACACAAAGTTTTGCTAAAAAAGTGTCATTTTTGCGACTGTCAAGACGAAGAGGACGAATTTCATTTTTTCTTTAAATATAAATTATACAAAAATAATAGAATTAAATATATACTTGATTAAAACATAAAATCCTACTATATGGAAGTTAGGAGATAATTACAATCCAGTAATAAAACAATTATGAAAAACATATGCGAGAGTACATGAATTAAACAGAAGTATATAATAATTAATTGTCATATATCATCAATTTCTTTGAATGCTTGACTGAGTCTTAACAAATCAGACAACGTCTTTGTCAATACAGTCTGACCTCGCTCATTAGAATTCATCGGGTCAGAAATTTTATTTCGAATAATACATGGTGTTGAATAGCCCATTTCAATGTGCATAAGAAGATACATGGTAAATCGAGACCATACATTTATTTCGGATGATACAGAGTATTCGAATAATTGAGGTCTGACTGTATTTCAATCAAGGTAATATTTATTTTATAGACATATGGAAACACCGCACAGAAAACCCCTGCACATAACATTAGTAACAACTGAACGCATGCTGGTTGCACGAAACAAATAAACAAACTGTTGGAAATATTGTGTTCTAATTAATGAATATACAGACTGAAGCCAAGATGTTTCTTTCGTTTTAGTTATATATATGTATACAGGGTGTTAAACATGTTCGTTCACAAAGTTTGATTTTTAGCATTCTTTAAATTTCTCATTCCATCTGTGTCGCTATATCCCAATAGTTTACTTCTGCGCGAGAATTTTGAATAAAACAGATATTCATGAAAAAAGCATGCAAAATAAAACCAGTGTACATAGCATTATTTTCATTTTATCGAAATTCAAACTTTGTGAATAAGCTTTTTTAACACCCTGTATACACAGTAAACCTCACTTAAAGACCACCTCAATAATAATACCCATCTCAATAATAAGACCATCTCAATAATAAGACCTCCCCAATAATAAGACCACCTCAATAATAAGACCACCTCAATAATAAGACCACCTCAATAATAAGACCTCCCCAATAATAAGATCACCTCAATAATAAGACCACCTCAATAATAAGACCTCCTCAATAATAAGACCACCTCAATAATAAGACCTCCCCAATAATAAGACCACCTCAATAATAAGACCTCCTCAAAATTAAGAACAGAATTATCAGGGCCATTTTCACTGTTTTTCTCTTTAATCACCATCAATATTATGACCAGTTTTCAAGGGTCCCAAGGATGGTTTCATTATTGAAGCTTACTGTATTTACATATCCGTATGCACGATAGGTTTTTATGAGGCAAGAGTCCTTACTTCATCACAAATAAAATATACAACCTTCCAATGTACTAAATCTTTAGTTAAATACTGTGCATGATTATGTAAGCTGCTATAATGAAATCTACCAAATTATTTGGAATGCTTTCAAATTTTGGTATGTTTAAATAGACAACCCATTTTTTCCCATATACTTAAGCATACAAGCACTAAGCATTTGCCATTCATAAGGGTTGTCCGTGCAAGTTCCTAAGTACAGAAATCTTTCAAAAAGAAAACCAAGAAAAAAATCATTACAATACTGGAGTTAGGCCGGAGAGTGGAAAATTTCAAAAATCAGCTAAAAATTCAGCAAGGGGTCCAGGGGGCCGCTGAAGCTCCTGGCTTTTAAGCATCTAAGATGTGTTAAATTGTCTCAAAAATGGCCCTTGCGAGCGTCAAATCCATGGAAAATGTTCATACCTGTGGAGTTTACAACCTTGGCTTCAATGAGCATTCATCATTAAAAAAGGGAGGTAATTCATACCAACCATCAGTATTTATCTGCATGCCCAACAGAGCTCTGCATGGATCTAGACGACATAGTCAGCATAAATTGCAAAATAATAATAATGAACAACAGTTCAATGACGTGTTAAACACAATACATAGGTGTTTCATATGCACAACATTTAAGTAACTAAAATATATAGAAAACATTAAATACACACTAACAATAACAGTATTATTTTCAAATATGCATGATATATTTGTTCAACAATTTCTTACACAAATTTTTAGTATATTTTTTACTCAGTTTGTCGGGAAAAATGTTAATGTAGAATTCCAAACTCCTTACAATGCTGATCTCCCTTTAGTGGTCCATTACTCACTGCCCGCATATAGATCAAGTGATGACGTTTTTTTTAATTAAACAACTGTTATTCCTTGGAAACAAGGTTCGAAATTTGCTGAAAACAATTTAATTTTTCTTTCAGCCACCAACAGGGGCCTCAAATAGAGCCAGAACAATGCCAATATCTAATAATAACTGAATATTTCCAGCCTCTTTTTATGGCAAATTTGGGGCCAATATTTTGCTTTACCTTGCACCTAAACAATAAATTTGGTAATATGCAATCCTGTAAATTCCCCAATTTGATAATTTACGATGCAAATTTCCACTTTCAAAAGGCCCTGCCATACTTCCCCAAATATTTGAAAAAAGGGCTGATTTCTAAAATATTTGTGAAGGCAGAGTTGTCTGTCCTTTGTAAAGGGAGAGCACTGTGCAGGAGCTTGGTAGAATTCTACAAGTATAGTAACAGCATACATGCAACTCCTTATTGTTGAGCTTCTAACCCTTTAAATGAAACAAGGGAGACTGCTGATTACAGTGCCCTCGAAAGAGTAGACTCTGAAATTAGGGCCCTTGATCCTCCGTTATTCGGGCCGATATTCGAATATCGGCCCTATTCCCCCAACAAAATGATATTTTCCCCCATTCAAATTAAATTTTGGAGCCAATAAAAACAATAGAAAAATATTATTTTAACTAGTAAATAAGATTTTCTGACAAGCAGACATATTTTCGGATACATTTTCATGTTTCGCTTACTGATACATGCAAAACCGTATGAGGATTATTGTATGTCTACACTGGTTTGACCTTGAACAGAAAGAAGTAAAAATTCCCCCAGTTTGCTTGAAATTCCTCCATTCCAAGGGCTGCGGCATACAATTGAAGATATTTTATGTAACTCAAAAACTGAATCAATTGTTAAAGCTGACCATATCTGCGGGGAATGTAACTGCTAATTGGTGTATTAGCAAAAAATAGAGTTTTAATGAATAAAGACATTAGCACTAGGTTTTTTAAGTAATTCTGTAAGAACATAGAATTATCGTCGAAACCCACAGTAAAGTTTCATTAACACTACATTACTCACTATGGAAGAATTTTGCTTATCAAAAACTTGTAGTCGATAATAAAAAACAAAATGAAAGCCTAACGAAATTGTGGCCCTATCAGCTCTAGAATCTATAGAAATTCAGTATTTTTTAATTACCGGGATGTGCTTTACACAAGACTTAAACTGGAGCATCGTGTCAGACGTAAATTAATCCTAAGGAGCGATGGAAGGCAGTTCAAAATCGAACTTTTGTTAGGGTTTCACTTTTCTCGCTAGCTATCAGGAAAAGCTCCGTAAAGTCTTTAAAAATGCAATATTTCAGGACCTTCCGGGCGCTTCCAGCCTTGCCCTGAACCCACCAGCCCCGTGTCCTGCAGCTGTAAAGTATCACACTCCTGGCTCAATATGACCGTTGACAGCTATGTGTTAGTAAAGGGAAGAAGGGGGCAGCCAAGCAGAACAATATGACAACTGATACGCAGTCTCAAGTATATAAACTAAACAAATCATTCCTTTATAATAACCTTTAGGCTTTCTTTTGCGTCCTGAAACTTGAAAAACTTTCGAATTTGAGTTCTTTTAGAAGCAGAACTTTAAATACGTTGACTTATATATACAATTCAATTTAGAGGGGTTCCATAAAATGTCTGCCATTAATTTAAAGCAACATTTAACATCGTATGAGAGAAGTTTTTCAGACATACGTTCAGGTGGAGTTGCGTACCAGTATTGTAAATGAAATCCACAATTCTCGATGTAGGCAAAATATTAAATGTTGTGCAGGGCAACGGTCATATTATTTATGCAGCACTGTAGGCAAACGAAACTGTTTAACTTAATGAGGATGATAAAATAACTTCAAGCAACATTATATCTCAACAAGAGTGGTCAGGGTTTGGAATATATTTACATCCAGATCAGGATTCCAAAGTTCAACACCAACATTCAAATCCCTGATTATTCAAGTACATTGTATATGCATTATATTGTAGATAACAAAAGTGTGTATGCAAGATATAAGGTGACTTGAATATTCTGGTAGAAAAGGATAATATAATTTTCGTAACATATTCACCTTCATTGAAGGACACATCATTGCCAGCGTAGAATACCCCTTCAGCTTGATTCGCTCTCGTAAAACCATTTAATGTACTCTGAAAAACAAACCAGTAGCAATATTTACTAAAAGTAAAAGAGAGAGAATAAGTTGCTACAGGGAACGCCACATACATAAGACATTCCCTCCCTTCCCCATACAGATCTCCGGGAAAACAACAATCCATAAAACGTAAGGAACTTGAAGAGGTTCAAGGATACATACGTAAGTAATCAAAGGCGTACGGAATGGCCTGTCAGACCATAAGGGATAAACTAGGAGAATCAATGAGGGATCAATGAGGACAAACTTTATAAGTCATAAAACCTATGACAGAGAAATATTCCATCGTGTTCTCACAAACTTTCCTACATGAGTCAGATAATGATCGAATAAATGCACAGATTCTAAATGGCATTAATCCCACGCATATGAGCACTGATATAAAACTTGCCAGTATATAAATGATGAAATCCTGGACTATACCAAATTCGATCCATATTTAGTATAAGATTCATTTTTCAAAACCCACCTACCAGGCATGGCAAATACAAACAAGTGTCGAAAAACAGAAGTTATCTTCTGTATCTACAACAACTTTCTTCCCACAAACGAAGACATTACACATCAAGACATAGAATACAAACTACTAGCTAACAACCACAACACAAAGAACCAAGTAAAATGACTAGATTTGATGATTTTTCAGCTTTTGAACAGTCAAGGTCATTGGCTACCCGACACATCTCCATTTAATTCTATAAATTATAATTGAGCAACTAAAGACACTTCCGAGAAAGCGCTTAGCTTGTGACGTCAAAATTTCCCTGGGAAATACTCGACGTCATAACCAAGGTCACTAATACAGGTCAGTGCTCATATAAATGGACAGTTCTCCAGAAAAACAGAGCTTAATGACAAAAATTGAAAGTTTCCAAGTTCTCACATTTCTGTTTCCTCAGACATTTAGAACCATGAAAATGAAAACTGTTTTAAATCTAGGCTATTTGGTTCCATTTTATAACATTTTAATGACAGAGCGTTAATGACGTAAAACTGGAAATTCCCGATAATGTTACGAATGTCAATAATCCTGGTTTTCCAGCAGAACAGTCCATATATACATACAACAGACATCAATTAAAAATATTTTGTAAACTCATTATCTGGACATCATTCTATCCATCCCATGGTGAGGAGAAAATGAGTTAAGTGGCTAACTATTTCAAAACCAGTCCCCGAAAATAGGACGAAAATGACAAGAGTTACCTCATCCTGATAATGAGTAGGGTTATACTGTGGCTTCCTTGACTCGCCGGCATCGGGACTATCATTCCTTAAATCCTGAATACCACTATCCTGTGATGTAAAGTCTTTGCGCTTTTTCACTTCATCAAATTGATCTAGTTTACTATTAAAACTGAGATTTTGAATATCAGCTGATGTTTTCTTAATTGAATTATAAATATCCTCAGGATTCATATTTTCAGTGTCGGCTTCGTCTCTACCGTACGGACCCCTGGAAGAAATAATACTAAATATTATACAATGTAACAATAACAAGAAATATCTTGAAAAAAGATGGTTGCGCGGCGCCATTTGAAGGTTAAGATATATTGTGCAAAAAAATGCTGGTCACTCCGGATCCAAAATGGAATTCGGTAATTTCATCGAAGTTCAGCGGATTTCGGTGAGGTAACGTACCCATTATTAAAAGTTTAACCAATCACTGTTTTAACACTTATCATATTAAAAGTAGATATTTTCTATCAAAATAGGCTGAGCAATAATTTTGAGAAAAAGGCACGTTAATGCCTTAATAGAGACATACTCTAAAACGCTTCTTAACAAATTTCCTTTAACTGCAAATAATGAGTTCGATACAAGTACTGCCTATGCTAGGGCTAACTCGGCGGATAGGACAAGATAGAGAATATCAGTCACTCGTATATGCGGTTTTGGGAAACATGTAAGAAAAGTGACAATTCAGTGTTGTAGATCCCATCTACAGTCAAACCTGTGTTAAAGACCACCAGCGAACAAAGACCACTATTGCAAAACCTGTCTGCAAAGACCACCAATTTTTTCTCCCATCAGACCATTTTCAATGATATTTAATCTGTTAAAAGAGACCACCTGTAAACAAATACCACATTTTGCTGTTCCCATGGGTGGTCTTTACAGACAGGTTTGACTGTATATACAGGTTGGACTGTATAAGTACAGTAGAACTTCGAAACCTCGAACAATTTTGGCTCGAACACAGTAGATACCTCGAACAGGATCTTAAGTTCCGGCAAAGTCTCCAATTTTTTATAAATTCGACGTGAAATTTAAAATCTTAACAATTTTCATCATGCATTGTACACTCGTACCAGGAACACTCGGTTTGTACATACACATGAATATACCATAGATGCCTCGACCAATAAATGGCCCTAACTAATTGCTAGATCCGACGGCAGTTCGAGGTTTTGAAGTTTTACTGTATGTGAAGAAAAACAATAAAAGACGAACCTTGAGGGAGGACGACTACGATTCTGATATGTTTGTGGACTAGTTGTATTTCTAGGCGTCAACACGTCTGGCTCGTGGCCCCCTTTAAAATGGTGCTGTAGAATCTTTGTTGCACCATCCTGAAAATACCATAAACACTTCAATAATCGAGTATCCAAAACTGCCAACAACTAAACACTTCTATGGTGTTCCTGTTTGTATCAGCAATAAGTATGCATTCGAACTGCAGAATGAACAGTAATGCAGGCTGTCAACTCTATATCGCTCACCTGAGTACACTGTCATTCTAACTGAATTAGACTATTGTGCCAATAAACAGGTATAGGTTCAATAAAAAGATAAAATTGTCACTTTTGAAATCTATTTTGAGCTCCTATGACCTACTTATACAACAGACTGGAACTATTCATATAACTTTGAAAGAAGACCCACCAAGGATCATTTCTACGAAATTTGGTCAAAATCTATTCAGTTGTTTAGGAGGAAATGTTGTTTATAGTTTCCACAGTAAAAAGAGTCCAATCTGACTTACCTGGAATGCTTTTGGAAGGCCCGACAACATCATAGAGAACTCCGGCGGATTCAAATTGAATAAAGCAAATAAAACTGACTGAGCGGACTGAAAATATAAATATATGACGTATAGATCGACTGGATTTTATATGTGACTGAGCGGACTGAAAATATAAATATATGACGTATAGATCGACGGGATTTTATATGTGACTGAGCGGACTGAAAATATAAATATATGACGTATAGATCGACGGGATTTTATATGTGACTGAGCGGACTGAAAATATAAATATATGACGTATAGATCGACGGGATTTTATATGTGACTGAGCGGACTGAAAATATAAATATATGACGTATAGATCGACGGGATTTTATATGTGACTGAGCGGACTGAAAATATAAATATATGACGTATAGATCGACGAGATTTTATATGTGACTGAGCGGACTGAAAATATAAATATATGACGTATAGATCGACGGGATTTTATATGTGACTGAGCGGACTGAAAATATAAATATATGACGTATAGATCTACGGGATTTTATATACGACTGAGCGGACTGAAAATATAAATATATGACGTATAGATAAACGGGATTTTATATGTGTGGGTGGCCACACGGTACTCAATTCCTTGAACAAGTTGTCTGAAAATGGTAAAACTTCATTTTTGTAAATAACAGTCAAATTTATTCTTCATTCAATATGACAAAAGTGCGCAGAATTTGGGTCACCCCAAACTAATACAATTTTTATTCTTTTCTGTGAGGGGTTTATTAAAGGAAATAAGGGACAAAACATACATATTTTTAGAGGAATGGTTACCATAAAATAGCCTCAAAGATGTCCAAACGAGTGCCCTGTGATTTGATGCACGTCGTTAAGTATTAAGAATGTACTTTAATCATCCCTTTCAGTATACTTACCTTACGAACATCAACATTCTTTGGTTCATTTGTCCAAGTAATAATTCTGGAAACGACGAGCCGGGTATCACTAGAATTCGTGAAGTCGGCAGGTTCCATGCAGGGAACCAGCGTATTCAAATAATTCAACATGGCTAACTTTACCTGCGAAGAGAAAAAAATGTGTACACATGTATTTATATGACACTTAATATAATTGTACCTTACATAATTAGGTTATTTATAAAAATGGTTAATTATAAACATAAATGTCTATGAATTTTTAAGGAAGAAATGTTTTGGTATGAAGCGATGAATAGGTACGTTAGATAATGACAAGAAAATGATATTATACATTCAGCTGAGATGATATAAAAACATCACATTTTGTACACCCTAGGCTACATCCATTATTTCTTCGGCCATCCAAAAAAACTGTGTTAGTTGTAGTACATCTACTCACAATATAAGGGTGGGGGGTGGGAGGGTTAGTCGTGTTTTGAAAATATTTTTTTCGTATATATTTGTTGCGAAAGGGGAAAATCACATGAAAACAAAATTCTGCAAATAGGGGTCAATTTGAATAGGGGCCAATTTTGTGGGTCAGTCAGGGTGCAACAAACAAACAAACATTATTAAAAGGTTGGCCTTATACCAAAATCCCATTTAACTCACCATAAAGAATTCGATTTCAAAGTTAAATTATAACAATTTTAACTTAATGGCACTGACTTTATAAAACAATAGTAAAACATCTATCAATACGCCAAAGTTAATTTCAACAGAGGCGTCAACCGAGGGTAAACATATGCTATCACCCTCTATGGGATCTGATATTTATTTTATTATAATGAACAAATATGTTGACATTAAAATATAAATCAATAAAGTCAATGTAAAACAGAAACAACAAAGTGCTTGCAGAGTCCTTAGATTCATCTGAATACAACACATCCGACTCCGACAACGAAGCAAATATTTTTTTGAAGCCATTTTTGTGAACATTACAAGAGCTTGAATGTTACCTATTTTAATAAGCGCCTATCAACTCAGACTATGAGAATTTTAAGTTGTCTATTTATAGACCCGCGCGAAGGTAAAAAACGTTGTGTCAGAGGGTAAAAACGTTACGTCACATGGTAAATACTTTAATTTATAACGTTATGTCAGAGGGTAAAAACGTTTTGTCACAAGATGAACACTTTATAACGTTATGTCACAGGGTAAAAACGTTATGTCACAGGGTAACATTATGGATTTCCTAATAGCGTGTATATGCGAATTTTGTATGGACAAATCATATGTGGTATAATACCACAATGTTCAACTTCATTTTCACAGCTTTGCTCTTTATTCAACCTCAATATTAAGACCACCTCAATTAGGACCCCCGTGTTCAAGGGTTCCTAGGGTGTTCTTATTATTGAGGTTTCACAGTATACCAAAACTTTATGAATATGCAATTTAGCACTTTTGCTAGCACTTTGTTTGGCATTTACGAATGCACAAAGTCACAGTTGATGTCTCATAGAACCATACCGGGCGTGTTCAGTCGTCCAGTCATCATTTTATAGAAAGTTGTGAATGCTCAGCAATATTCTTCAAATATCAAATCTAAACAATGACAGACCGAAAAAAAAGCATATTTGTACTTGAAATGCAAGATCAACCTTCTATTTCGGTAACATTTGTTTCAGGACGTGTCCAGCATATCAGGGCGTTAATATGTGTTCATACGTCTTTTCCAAGTCCCGCTAATAAGTTTGGCTATATATATACGGTAACGTTTTTTGTTTGTTGCACAGTGAATATGCTTAGCAACAGTTATTTTTTGAAAGTGTTCAAGTGATACACTAATGTTCATCAAGCATTAATCGAGGTGTTGGCGCCAGAAACAACTATCTCCATATAAATGTATTAAGGAGATGATGGTAGATTCTGGCTCTAACCCCTCGAAATGTTTAAGAAATGTGCAGGTTTATAGAGGTGTAACACCAGTGTATCCATTCTGAAATAATTTCTACAAGCTGATTCAATTCTAACAAAAATCATGTATACTTCAATGTAAATGTATGAGAGTTAACTAATAATTACAAAGGGCTGTTCAAAATGTAATGCGAAAATTCTAATAAGTTGGAAAAGGGATGAAAAAATGCAAAAATGAAACACACCGATTAATACACAGGGAGGGGCGTTATATATAGGCCCACGTACACACACTTCAAAGAAAGATTGATTATGTCATAAGCAGATCCCAGTGTGGGGGACAGAAAGTAGCGAGCCAGCCAGAAAGGTTCATCATACTGACCCCTATTTTGTTTCAGTTGAAACAAGTTAAGGAAAAGCAGGATTTTTATTTTCAACTGACAGATAAGGAAAACATACAAGATAAATGTATAGTAAATATAAGCAAGACTGAGATTTAGGTCGCCGAGACGTCCGAGGGTGTGTAAGACAGCGGCATCATGTGGGTCAGAGGTCAGAGGATGAGTACGACAGCTGTACTATGCGGAGCAAGACAACTGAATGACAAGTCAGAAATACCACCATCGTTGAATTTTTACCAAATAATTGTCAAACAATCTAACTGTAAATTTTATAAACTCGGTGCATATATATAACAATTTTTTGTAGCAAAATGACATCAAGACTTCATACAAATGCACTGTTTACAAGCAAGCAAGCAAGCAAAATCAAAACAAACACGAAAACCTAAGTCAATAGGCTACAACAGCAAATGAAGTATAATAGATGACTCAATTTTTTGTGCATCTGAGTAACTTATTAAAGCGCTATAGCAATGGAGAGTATTACAGAAAAATTTCCTCCAAATGGCCCCTAACCAGCTCCCTAAAACAACCACCAATGAAGCATTTCTGTTTATGTGTGATATCATAGTCAAAAAATTTAAAAGATGAAATTTTAGATATGCCTTGCCTAATAAGTAAGTTACTACAGTAACACCTCACTTAAAGACCACCTCAAAATTAAGATCACAATAAGACCAGTTTTCAAGGGTCCTAAAGGTGGTCTTAATATTGAGATTTAACTGTAGTAACGAAATTGTTCTAGTTTGACAACAAAGTTTTTCAGCAAATAATTTCCTCGAACCATTAAAAAATGTGACGGTTGCTTCCCGAATGGGAATTAGTTTCTCCCAACAAATTATGATAAAAGAAAAGGTTACGGAACAACAGACCGACCCGACGTGTGCAAACCAATATGCCCTCTCTTCTTCTAAGGGCGGCATAAAAATTGGATTAATTTGTGGAGAAGGATTTGTGCATTGAAATAAAGGGATAATTTGCATCAAAGGTAAGTGAGTAATGGGGGTGGGGGGTGGGGATGCTTCTTCATTTACAGGGAAGCTAATTTACTCTTGTTTTGATTAGTGGTGTTCCGTGGAACAAAGAATCAAACAATATGTATGTGGGTGTTTTTAAATTAGTATCCATAAATTATCACAAAACTGACATTTATTGTTTTCTTAAATTCCAATCAAAAAAAAATTATCGCCAGGACAACTATGACAAACAAGTTATCGCATTTACCAATCAAAAGGTTTTTCAAATACAACACATCTATAAAACTTCACTGAAAGATATTAGAAGCCTTGGTACAACAATACCATGCTTATTCATGCTTCTAATCGATCGTTCTGCCATCGTTAGGTTATGCTTATGCAAGATTTTCTACGTGATATTATCAAGGGTTGGTGCAAAAGTATTGGTACTCAATTTTGCTGAAGAACCAGTTACAATACTTTTGAACCAACCCTCGTTAAGTGTTTTCACAATTTGAAATTCCTGACTTTTAGTCACGATGGCATTATTATGATGCAATACCAATTAATGAATTAAATAAGGACCATACTCGTGAAATTGTTAATTACCAGTTAATAACATGTAAAAACACATCAGACCTACGCTAGACCACATTCGCTCTAATCAGACCTATCAATGGCTGCCGTTACAGCTATCTACATAGACAACATCTATGAAGATCATGTGGTCTAAGTTGGAAAGACAATCTCATCAATAGGCATAGTATATCGGACATAAACACTTGTTATAAGCTCATGTCTATACCCCATGGTACAATGCTATTTGTCTTATACCACTATCTTACGCCATTCCATACTAATCATTTATAACTGTCATTATACAAAACTCGGCCGCATACAAAATTTCCGAGAGTCCGACATTACTTCAAAATTTTCATGCAATTTATCACCACTTCAGTTCACTGATAATTTCATGCTTATTTATTAGCAGATAAAATGTTTTTATTTTCTGGATGTTATAACAAGTTCATGCATCATGGGCTGAACAATTACTTTAGAGCAATGTCATGCTTTCTTGTCACTTGTAAAACCAGTAGACGGATGCTTTAAAATGGCGTGCCATCATGTGACGCCACCCAGCACTTTTTCGTCAACCTGTTAACAGCAAATTTCAAAATGAAGGAAGTGATGTTAACGTGAACAAAAGTGCAGGGCAGCGTCACATGATGGTGTCACATGATGTAGTCACACATGATGGCATCACATGATGGGGTCACATGATGTAGTCACACATGATGGCATCACATGATGGTGTCACATGATGTAGTCACACATGATGGCATCACATGATGGGGTCACATGATAGTGTCACATGATGGCATCACATGATGGGGTCACATGATAGTGTCACATGATGGCATCACATGATGGGGTCACTTGAAAACACCACATGATGCGGTCACACAATGGCACCACAAGATGGTGTCCATCACATGATGCAGTCAAACAATGGCATCACAAGATGGTGTCCATCACATGATGCAGTCAAACAATGGCATCACAAGATGGTGTCCATCACATGATGCGGTCACAGCACGTTATTTTACGGCCTCAGTCACTGGCGTTTACACAAACTATATCACATCCTAACATGTCCGTATCTTAACCAAAAACGCCTACAGAGTTAAAGTACCCTATCTCCACAGAACCATGCTACAATATCTTACAACACCACTGACAACAATGTCATGCTTTTTGTCTTGCGTAACTATGCAGGAAATACCAAGGAGAAAATAAATAATTACCTTTGGCTGCAAGGCATGCACCAAAAGAACAATGGTAGCAAATTAATAAACCAGAAAGCTATGAAACTGTCTGCCATGTATAACAAAGGATGTTCTCTTGAAGATTAAGTATGCTCGATAGTACAAGAACCCGCCTTGCGTTCAGTTACAGCTAACATTCGCAAACGTTTTGTATTGTATCCCTAGCCCACCGTATCACTGCACACGGGGAATCAAATTGCAAAACATTACGAAACGTGAGCAGCAAATACCTTTACTGAATGCAGGGCCGGTTGGGGGTCACATGAGCGGGGCTTTTATTTCTCTATAATTGTAGCCAAATCGCACATCTTCAAAATTATCTGAAGCAGCCTATTAGATTACTATGACAACAGCGAGCTGTTAATTTTCTGAAATGTTTATTGCTTTAAAAAATTGATTGATTTCTCAATTGACACAGGCCCGACAAGATAAAATCATTTCCGGACGTTAAAATTCCGTCAAATGGCTCTCAAAGAATGTACTTAATTGCTATAAGGTGATACGGAATTCCGCCAAAATCTAAGCACAAATCAGGGCTCTAGAAATTCTTTTTCAAAGACACTTGTCCCGGACTATTGGAAATGTAAAAATTGACCTGTCTGACCTAGTGTCCGAGAATATCGGTCAATTTAGTAACAAATAAACATACACAATGATAGCTCCACGATCTATAATTAATAATCACATGTATGTGTTTGTGGGATTCTACGGTTAGACTCATTACTAAACATTTGCTGATGCTGGTTAGCTTTAAAAACAGACTTGTACGGGACTATCTTCACCTCAACTGTTGGTAGCCTGAGCATAAGATTAGTCCGGGACGTCGGTCTAGTGGATTTCTAGTGCCCTACTTACATAATAATTCAAATCATTCTAAGTAATGTATTCCTATGTTGTATGTATTTAACTTTGAATGAAGAACAAGCGGAGGTGTGGCATTTGAAGAAAGACTTCAAGAGAACATCCCAAAGAACAATATGGAAATAAATAAAGTTTAAACAACGATAAAACATGACGAAGACTGAAGAATTCTTGCAGCAACATCACAGTATAACAATAAAGCAGACAATATTCTGATACTATCTGGCCAATCACGAGATACGATGTATGCAATGTACTATCTGGCCAATCACGAGATACGATGTATGCAATGTACTATCTGGCCAATCACGAGATACGATGTATGCAATGTACTATCTGGCCAATCACGAGATACGATGTATGCAATGTACTATCTGGCCAATCACGAGATACAAAGTATGCAATGTACTATCTGGCCAATCACGAGATACGAAGTATGCAATGTACTATCTGGCCAATCACGAGATACGATGTATGCAATGTACTATCTGGCCAATCACGAGATACGATGTATGCAATGTACTATCTGGCCAATCACGAGATATGACGTATGCAATGTACTAAGTCCTACTAAGGTGCGACACCAGTCATTATTTAAAATGCGATAATGAATGAATTAATTACATACTATCTGGCCAATCACGAGATACGATGTATGCAATGTACTAAGTCCTACTAAGGTGTGACACCAGACATTATTTAAAATGCGATAATGAATGAATTAATTACATACTATCTGGCCAATCACGAGATAGGATGTATGCAATGTACTTAAAGTCCTACTAAGGTGTGACGCCAGACATTATTTAAAATGCGATAATGAATTACTTTCTTGCGTACTAATTGGCCAATCACAAGATACGACGTATGCAATGTACTTAAATTCCTACTAAGGTGCGACACCAGTCATTATTTAAAATGCGATAATGAATTACTTTCTTGCGTACTAATTGGCCAATCACGAGTTACAATGTACCAATTGTACTAAGTCACACTAATGGCACATCAGCTATACTGTAGTATCATTTGAATTCGCGCAGGTCTAATTTTCGCGTATTTCGCGCTAGAGACGAAGCGCGAATTTAAGTCCGCGCGATTATTAAACTTCCGAAACTAACATGGCTATCCGAATTTTTGACTGTCCGAAAATGTGTGTATATGCACTTACGTTTTTTCTTTTCATAATTTGTCGCTGTTTTTTCTGATAATCTGTGTGGAATAATTAGGAACATGGAATATTTTGACACAGATTGACGCATAAATTGATTTTTCTTTGTTTACGATGTTTTATACAATGTATAAAGAATACACGACTGCATAAAATCGTTGTCATCCGGATTGCACGCACTGCAACTTTTTTCTTCATACTTTAATTCTTGAACAATTCGTACAGTCGTGTCAATTAACGCCAATTAATCGTTGGACGTGTCATATTGTTTGTGGTATTGT
Organism: Mactromeris polynyma; assembly: GCA_032209605.1. NCBI lineage: Eukaryota > Metazoa > Mollusca > Bivalvia > Venerida > Mactridae > Mactromeris > Mactromeris polynyma. The sequence goes on along the minus strand of JASFXZ010000030.1, from coordinate 7,184,756 downwards.
TATGGGGTATGTTTTAATTCGTTCCCGACTGGTTCGCTGAAATAACCAGGAAATCAAGCGCTTGGTGACACTGATCAAAATATGACGCGAACCTCGCTAGTCATGTTGTTTATTCAAGTTTCACACGTTTCTATTGTATTCAGATATGACAATTGGCAATAAAATTGTTAATTGGCGACTCTATTACAGAGATAACCCCAAACTTACGAGTTAATACGCAGAATATTGCTATTTACAGCTTATGATACGGATGTACGAAATAATAACACACGCTGCGATACCGTCATTTTTGTCTGATTTTTTTTCTTCAAAAATTTAAAATGCGCGAATTTAGGCCCGCGCGAAACTGCCTTTTTTGCTATTTGCGCGAAATTTCACCCCCGCGAATTTAAGTGATACTACAGTAATGAATGACTTTGTTACATGAAAATTCCATGATGACCATTCAACAGATGATTAATTCGACATAACATTAAAATATCACGGGGTACACAAAAATGCATGAAAACTTAAAGGTGCTGATTATACGAGTACCTTTCATTAAAATAAACTTGATCATAAATAAGTAACTTGCGAGATATTCCGAATTCCACACAATGCATATGGGTTGGAATAATATAAATGGCATATACTATATAAGGTTGCTTGGTATGTTTTAAAGCATTTGTCCTAAGATTACACTGAATTGGCAGAACCAACATGTTCTTACGTTGGGCAACAATACAAGCAGTTGGGCCATAAATTATGAGCATTTCTTAAACAAGTGCACTACATGTATACTCTCTTGTGTAATAACGTAGAACAATATAAACACCAGGAAAGGGACGTATCGTGCAATAATTTCCCCATGGAACATACATGTATATCTAACATAAGGTTTTCACCTTAAATATCCTAAACCTGCAAGGAACTTTGGATGCCAGGTGCTTTTTAATTCAATTACAATATTCCGGTATGTAGGATCCCTTATTTTCCCACAAAGCATGACAGGGGTTTTATTTCCCAAATACAGAACTGATACAGGCCATAATGATAAATACAGAAATTAAAAAAAAAAAATAATCATAATTTTTTTTTCATGAAATGTTTTAAAATGAATCAAAGCCGAATTCATTTCGAAAATAGAATCTTCATACGAATCTCACAGATGCTGAAATATGAAACTATTTTAAAAGATATCTGAAACAATAAAATTCGAAAATATAGACTGTTAGTATCATTGTTTGGTGGCGTATCAGTTCTCGGATCATGGATATAACGTAAATAATATATAAATGGAACGATAACTCACCTTCATACTCGGCGATTGTGTTTGATCAATCATAAATCGTGTTAAAATGTTAAACTGATGGTCACTGGGAAAGTGCTCCCTGAAAGAATATTGAACATTGTTATCAAACATACCAAATATTCCCTAATAAACACCCCCCATTTAAGATATTTCAGGCTTGTGAGTGCAACTTCCGACTTAGATCAAAGGTTAGCTAAAGGCTAGCCAGTACTGTACTTGTTCTAATAGATGCATATGAGCAAATGACTTTTTGCAATTTTATTCATTAAATGCCCCCCCCCTCTCTCTCAAAATGTAACTTCCCCAGGTATTTGAGGACAGTAAATACATAGTAATCTAGACAGTATTTTCATAGATATTGCCATGTGCCGGTGGGTGGTCCTTTTTTGCAACCTGGCCCTTAAATACTACTTAAGATGTGGCCTAAAAATAGAAATTTCGACCTACTCCAGAGAAATCCTAGGCCCAATTTATTAAGCAAGTATAAGGCAGGGGTGTGGTTAACCTAAGAGTCAAAAAGAGGAAAATATTTTTCAAGACAAGGGGTTTGGTGGGCTGCTTTAGGTCCCCAATGGGCTAAAAAAATAGTTGTGGTAAGAGGAAAATGCAAAATGTCATATCAGAAACTGTTATAATTTCCTAACTGTTCAATTTAAACTAGAGCACTGCAAGCTACGCAAAAGCCAGTACAGAGTATCAGTAAAAAATTGTATATCAGTGCCAGACTACCAGGAATACTTCGGGTATATAGTTACCGTAATGTACGAATAACTCAGCAAGCCGATGGAGAAGCTTTTCTACAGGTTACATTATCATTACGACTTACCAGTTTCTTAGAAACTGAGCTGAATGCAATATTTTTGACGATGTAGACGCAGATTAAAATTTAATTCAAGCTTAGACAACAGTTATTGCGCAAAACAGACTACCTAAAAATAACGGATTTTTGTAAATGTTTTGCAAACATTTTTGAACTAAGTACTGTATGATGTAAATTTCAACTCACCTTGTGGCATCTAACGTTCGTTGGACTTTGGCTTGTAGTGAGGCGAGGATATCAGCCCCTAATTTGTTCAGTAACCTTGACAACAATACATATAACCAGTCCGTCATATCTCTATGGTGCAACTGTATCAGATCTATCAACATGTCCAAAAACAGACTAAAAACCTGGAAATTATATAAAATGAAATATAAACAAGAGTGGCAAACTGTCACAAAATACGTACGTCCTAAGTCAGAGCTCAGAGTTAAACAAGACAAATGTCTATAATCAAAAGGGCCATAACTCCTGAGTGACTAGAGCGATATAGCTCGTTTTCAAACTTGTCTAAGATATTATGCCCATTCACGTTCAGACAAAATTGAGTGATGATTGGACAAATGATTCTAATGTTATTGATCGGACAACTTACTGATTCAGATACACATTGTATAAAAAACGTTTGTGCATTGATAATTCGGCATACTTACTTTACTGTGTGTGTCGTGAAACATTCGGGTAAATATTTCTGTTGCCTTTTTTAATTCTACTCTCCTGAAAAAAGGAAAATCAAGATATTATATAATTTGAACAATATGAAGCTATATTATGACTAAACCAGAAATGTGTCCAGTACAGGACTTTACTTAATCAAGGGGCGTTAAGGCCCTTAACTCCTATTTTCCTATGAGACACAAAAACCCAAGTGCACAATTTCACATGCTAATTAAGATCTCTATAAAGTTTGAAGACTGTAGGTCCAATGGTTCAGGATAAATGAACAACCAAGTTTTGTTAGATGGATGGAAGAACGGACAAAGGTAAATACTCCCCCCCCCCCCCGGTCACACAGTTATTTATCAGTTGGTGACAAAGTTAGTGTCCAATGTCCAAAAATCTTTGACCTCTGTGACCTTGACCTTAAAGCAAAGGTCTGAAATCAGCACATGACATGATGTTTTGTTATGGTGAATGTTTGTGACAAGTTTTCTGAATATCTATCCATGTCTATCAATATCTATCATAACAGTGTATAACTTACGTTAAAAATCTGTTTTGTCGGAGTAATTTCTGTAAACTTACGACCCCCTCCTTTCTGTCCTGGTACGACGCACTTTGTAGAAGGGATAAAATTTCTCCCATATCCTGTAAAGATACAAAAAAACATAACATGTTAAGTACGATATCAATAAAATAATTAGTTCCATCAATATTTCTCAAGCATGAGAATGCAAAATATCAAAATCAGCTGAAAGGGGTCGAAGGGGCAGCTGAAGCTCCTGGCTTTTAAGCATCTAAGATGGCCTAAATTGTCTCAAAAACGGCCCATGTGAACGTCAAATCAGCGGAAAATACTCATGCCTGTATTTCTGTTCTACAATGAACATCTTTTGAGCTATAGCCATTTTACAACATTTGAGTATAAGACTGTAACAAGGGTTTGGAGCGTAACTATGTATCTCAGTACTATATGAGCACTTCCATGACAAAACCTGTATATGCGACGTTGATCATGTCATGGCTGTGTACTAATAATGTTTTCACTTTTGCTAGTGAAATAATTGCAAGCATCTGTAAGCTAAGATAGTAAACAGAACAACTAGATGATACGACAGGGCTATATCTCGCTGCTTTCGGAACATAGCCTGTGGCAAGAATTGGGAAAAATAGCAGTCACTTGATGCAAATCTACACATTACAAATATAGTCAGACCTCCTTCATTCGAATAAATCGGGTACAACATTTTATGTTGAATAATACATGGTTTCGATTAGTCCATTTCAATTTGACTCGTCTAGGAAATTACCTGATATTTATTTCAGATTATACAAAGTATTCGGATAGACGGTTGTCGAATAAACGAGGTCTGACTGTAGTTAACTTCAACCAGACAGGACATGTGTGTCATCCATTCCAAACAAGCCTTTCACAATGACTTTCGAGAATTAATCTTTTACTACATTGTTAAAAAATTACTGGTAAAAATATTATCAAATATTGGCAACAAAAAACGTCGAGACAAGCCCTGTTCATAAAGATTTTATTCATTTAACAATGATGGTTCGAATCATGCATACGATAAAAGCAAGCGATTTCAAGGTATTTTTTGCTGACACAGCAGAATGAAAGTCGAGAGGTTTGCGTTAAAGTACTGTATCTGCTTCTTTTACTGTTACCACAGTTTTGCACTTAACCTGTAAAATGAAGTTTCTGTGCGTAACTTATTGGTGCAACAGATAATTCCCACATCTACAATATTTACCTCCCTTGATCTTAAACTGTCTGCCATTTTGATAGGCAAAACTCAGATAAGCACTTATAGGTCGAGTAATTTCCAAATATGTGATAATTGAGAAAATACCAAGAGAATTTGTCTGTGACAACCACTTTTTCTTCAACTTACTGAACCAACTGCCCACATGAGCATGATGAATCATTTAATTCTAAATATATCTGATTATTTTATCATCATTTATATTATATTCCCTATAAACTTTCAGAAAATTGGCCTATCAATATGGCTGACAATTCAGAACAAGGGAGGTAAATATTGGAAATGTGGGAACTATCTATTAAGGACAATCATCCGTAAGTATGGACGCACCAGTGACAACATAAACATTGCAGGAACTATATACATATGATAACTGGCACAAACACAGTGCAATAACAAGGAAATGTTTTACAACAAAGCGTAATGCACAATCACCATTTTTCCATACAAACATGAAAGCCAAAGGGTGAATTATCAACCTTGTTCACACCGCGGCCACCGTCTGAGTAAAAATCCAGGATTTATGGCATTTAAAAAATATTTTGAGAAAACAAAAGATCGAGTGTGTTCAGAAAACTTGCTAAATTGTAATGAAATTATATTTACACTAAATACCGAAGTGTAAAGTGTTTATTTATTTATAGTGTCGCCCCTACTTAAAGGGCCAACTATTTCTGACTTATGAGAAACCTTCTGAGCACATTTACTTCCCAATTCCTATCCTTTAATGCCAGGCACCAGACAGGTAGGCACACGGACACCATTATTTAACTAGCTGGCGGCTCACCAACCGGCCATATCAGAACAGACCCCTTCTGGGATTCAAACCTTCGACCTCCCGCTCACAAGTTGCCCTATGTAGCTAGTACGAACGTCAGATCATTAAAGTTTCATGTTGTAATGAGATTTTGCCATGTAATACAGCGCTTACTCCAATCATGCAAGAGAAAATGTACTTTTTAATATTTTCTTGGAAACCAATCTCTCGATTTTCTTGAATGGTTAAAGAAACTGTAGAATATTTGGTCACAATTTATACAATACTTCAATAATCTTATGCTCTTAATGGCAAAACCACTTACTTCAATACAAATAATTTCAATACAGTCAAACCTGTCTGTAAAGACTATCCATGGGAACAGCAAAATGTGGTCTTTGTTTACAGGTGGTCTCTATTAACAGATTAAATATCATTAAAAATGGTCTGATGGGAGATAAAATTGGTGGTCTTTGCAGACAGGTTTTGCAATAGTGGTCTTTGTTTGCAGGTGGTTATTTAACACAGGTTTGACTGTATAAGTAGATTGGTTTTCTTTCCACAATAAGTCGGTCATTGATAAATATCTGTTATTTAATGCCGTACTTTTGCTTAGACGGTGACCAATGTGAATTAACAACTGCAATAAAAGTTACTCAGCAAGAGACTGAATTCTTACGAACACGTCAATGGAGAACTGCCCAAAACCAGTTACACACCATGCGTAAAACCAGTTTTTTAGTATACGTGTCATTACTAAGAAGCTGTAACCACACTACAAAAGTCAAGCCCAGATATCTGCTTTTTAGTGCAAATCATAGTCAGCAGTCCGAATCAATCACACAATCATAATTTCCGCAGGAAACTCCTGGATTTGACAGGCCACTCACATGACAATTGGCACTAAAATTGTTAATTGGCGACTTTTTTACAGGTATGGCCCCCAGATTGAGCGTTAATTCGCAATTTTCTATTAACAGCTTTATTATGATATTATGATATGGTTATAGACATTGACAAAATTTCAGTCACAGAAAAATCTCCTGCTTTAATGAGTCTAAAACTCCCGCTTTCAGGGTGCAATCTTCCGATTTGCATTCTGAAAATGTTAACATAAATGACCTTGACAAACATACAATGGCACTAAAACAAAGAGTTCAAGTATAAAGTCATCTTTAACACAAAACTAGACAAAGCTAGTTCTTGTGCACCAATGAATATGCTCAAATGCCTATGAGGATTGATCGAAAAGTATGCACATAAATTTAAGAACACCAAATATTAATTGCGCAAAATAAATCAAAATAGTTACATGACAAAACACTGGGTGTTTTTTTTAAGAAAAGTCTTGGTACCAGCTCACAGGAGCATAAGGAAACATAACTCTACAATAGATAGTTCCAACATTTACAATATTTACCTCCCTTGTTCTGAATAGCCATATGGATAGGCAAATTTCCTTGAAGATTATAGGGAATATAATGGAAACGATGAAAACATAATCATGTGGACAGATGGCTCAAAAAGTTGAAGAAAAAGTGGTTGTCACATGCAGATTATCTTGGTATTTTCTCAATAATCACATATATGGAAATTCCTCCTACATGGGCTTATCAGTTTTGCCTGAGGGAACTATTGTAGATGTGGGAACTATCAGTTATCATACACCACAAACAACATACATACTGCAACAACATCAATGAAAACAACACAGATATGTGAAACATCAAAACTATCTAAGACCACATTTGAAAACAAAAGAAAAAAAGTAAATCTGCTTTGCTTAAATCTTCAGAAAATCCCATTGACAAAAAGTGCTGTTTTTTTTCTTCTTCAAAATAATAATAAACATTTAATCATTTCTGTAGCGTGCAAGTTAAGGTGGAAGCAGTGGATTTAACTTTGAAATCGAAGAACATTTCGAATACAGTATGACGGAAAGGAGACTAGTACCAAAATTAAGGTAGCGAGGGGAAGGTAGTACGGGGTCATCTCAAACCATCGTTTCGGAGCACTTTCTCATTGAAATTGGTTATTTTAATGCATTTTTAGCCTTGGGGGGGCATTGTTTTTGAGTCATATATGGCAAGCTGTCAGTTGACGTGACCAGTTTTCCTGTAATTAATTATCAACGAGTACTAACTTACTCTTACGCAAGCAACTGACAACTTCTCCAAATGTTGAGGACATGACTGTAGCTTAACAGTCATGGAAGAACATAACCTGCCCAACCCGGGAACCATGACAACCCGGATCAGTCGGATGACAGACTTGGACTCTACAAACTGAGCTAGGTGGGCGGGCGAGCAATGGAAAAGGTAAAGGTTGGGTTATTTACTAAACTGTAATTCAAAGTCAGTGATCTAAACCACCCAAACGTGCAAAACCATTGTATTTCAGTGCTGGCATTGAAGCAGTAACCATAGTTTCGCACCAAACGCTCAATATATAAACAAAGGATGGGATTTTCTGCAGCGTGTATCAGTGTTTATCATTGCACCAGAAGACTTTCAATTGCATTACCTCACTTATAACATTCTGTAATAACAACAATAAAATAATACATGATAAGTAGTTTTAGAAGTCACATCGCTAAATATCATCTCTCCAACATAAGAGTCTGGCACATTTACATCGCTAAATCTTATTGTCACTCCAACATATAGTCTGGCACTATTTACCTGACATTCATGCATATTTGTACAAATCTATACGCTTAATGATAACAGTTATGTCCACCAAAGAGTTTGATAATAATTAACGTGTGCCAGTTTAATTTTAATGATAATTAACACAATAATCAGTACCATGGCACCTCCAAGCAAGGCAGCTCATTAAAACCTAAAAAAGGAAAGTCAAGGAGTGAAAGTGAGACGAGTCTAGCTGCCCCTTTATTTACACACGCAGATATCTGCCTTAAAATACTTCCACCAAGTTGCTAAAGAATAAAATAGCATAACTGTTTGAGGAGGACATTGACGAATGAAATGAAATTCATCTTCAACATTTCTTCCAAGCGTCGAAGCAACAGCTTCAAATCCTACGTACTGTAGCAATATGTCAGCAGGACGGAAGCAAAGTGCTTCTCAGTCAAAAATGCATGCACATCAAACCTTTCAATATAATAAACTGAATACCTACATGCAAACCTATCTATATCATGCCAGTACAGTTACGAAGCGGAGCTTTTCAGAAAAATAGGTTTTATTACAGTAGTGATAAAGGCCTATTTTGTAGGCAAAGAGAATGGCCAAGCAGAGTTTGATGATACTGAACCAAAATTTAAAGGGAACATTCTCTTCCCAAGTCATCCCTTTTCAAAAAGTAAGGAAAAGTAGGGCTATTTTTTTTAAAGTAGGGCAAAAGTAGGGAGTTTATTGCCTAAAAGTAGGGAGAGTAGGGAGAATTCCTTACTTTTGGAATATCAAAAATGTTAAAAATTCACCGCATTGTTCATCCTCCATGATTCGAGCTCCGTGCTCCATGCGGTGAAAACAATATTTTGAGTCAACGCCTCGGATTTGAAAAACAGTTGGGCTCTTTCAAGAAAAATTAGGGGAAATAAGTAGAGTAAAAAGGTAGGGAAAGGTAGGAAATATAGGGCACACTTGACAGCCTGTTTTCTAGCCATACTTGCCAGTACAGTCAAACCTGTGTTAAAGACCACCTGCAAACAAAGACCACTATTGCAAAACCGGTCTGCAAAGACCACCAATTTTAAACCCCCATCAGACCATTTTCAATGATATTTAATCTGTTAATAGAGACCACCTGTAAACAAAGACCACATTTTGCTGTTCCCATGGGTGGTCTTTACAGACAGGTTTGACTGTATTTGCCGACTGGTCATTACATCAGAGATGTGATGTTTTACTATAATTATCACAATGCAGGAAAACTGTTGGAATATTCAGCTGATAGTTGCTGAGTGTGATAAATTTACATAGTTTATCACAGCTAAATGCTTTTTATGGAACCAACATGCTCCTGTAAGCATGGCATCAGAATTCTCAAATTCTGAAATACATATGGTCAGTCAATGTGAGTAGTGCTAAAACAAACAATTATTGTATTACTACATTAAAGATCAGTCTCTCCAGGGTAGGCACACGCCTTACAGTTTGCTTTCAAACTATTTAGTACATTTTGAGGGTTGAAAATGAACACAGCATGCGCCGATGAGGTCACTGAATCGACGAGACTACAGAACAATTCTTAGTTGTCTAAAAAAGCCAGAACCACCCCAAAGCTGAAATTGCTTAGTAGGGATTTCTTGGTCAATACTGTATGAAGTAATTTCTCAAGCAAATCATTTAAGTTTCATCCATGTAGATGTGATTAAAATAGTTTACCTGAATTTACCAATTTTATGTCTTAAATAGCTGTAATATAATGTTGTTGTTTTTAAATATTAAATAAAATGCATTGTACTTAACTAAGACAGATTATAGTGTAATTACAAAACATGAAAGGTCGAACAACGTCTATAATAATACTAAGATACACTTACAGAGGCTATGTGGGAATAATGACCATACAATGTGAAAACTGTGTATATACTATAGTATTATGGGTACATACATTATGACAACTGGTGCAGGGAAATACAAGACTAGCTTCAAATTGATACAAGACAAAGGGTATATACAATAGGACCAAGATGATTCTATATTGCTTCATACTGGATACAAGACAAAGGGTATATACAATAGGACCAAGATGATTCTATATTGCTTCATACTGGATACAAGACAAAGGGTATACAATAGGACCAAGATGATTCTATATTGCTTCATACTGGATACAAGACAAAGAGTATACAATAGGATCAAGATGGCTCTATATTGCTTCATACTGGATACAAGACAAAGGGTATATACAATAGGACCAAGATGACTCTATATTGCTTCATACTGGAAACAAGACAAAGGGTATATACAATAGGACCAAGATGGCGCTATATTGCTTCATACTGGATACAAGACAAAGAGTATACAATAGGACCAAGATGGCTCTATATTGCTTCATACTGGATACAAGACAAAGAGTATACAATAGGACAAAGATGGCTCTATATTGCTTCATACTGGATACAAGACAAAGAGTATACAATAGGATCAAGATGATTCTATATTGCTTCATACTGGATACAAGACAAAGAGTATACAATAGGACCAAGATGGCTCTATATTGCTTCATACTGGATACAAGACAAAGAGTATACAATAGGACCAAGATGATTCTATATTGCTTCATACTGGATACAAGACAAAGGGTATACAATAGGACCAAGATGGCTCTATATTGCTTCATACTGGATACAAGACGAAGAGTATACAATAGGACCAAGATGGCGCTATATTGCTTCATACTGGAAACAAGACAAAGAGTATACAATAGGACAAAGATGGCTCTATATTGCTTCATACTGGATACAAGACAAAGAGTATACAATAGGACCAAGATGGCTCTATATTGCTTCATACTGGATACAAGACAAAGAGTATACAATAGGACCAAGATGGCTCTATATTGCTTCATACTGGATACAAGACAAAGAGTATACAATAGGACCAAGATGGCTCTATATTGCTTCATACTGGATACAAGACAAAGAGTATACAATAGGACCAAGATGATTCTATATTGCTTCATACTGGATACAAGACAAAGAGTATACAATAGGACAAAGATGGCTCTATATCGCTCGACTGAGCCATGAGCACTTATCTCATCAATATAATAATCTCAACAATACTACAACTTGAAGTACATAACAGGGGCAAACTTATTAAACAAGAGTGGCAAACTGTCACAAAATACGCCCTTCCTAAGTCAGAGCTAGAGTTGAAACAAGACACATTTAAGGTAATTTCTATAATCAAAGGGCGATAACTCCTAAGTAACCCCAGGTTCTGCCCATACACATTCGGACCAAATTTGGTGATGATTGGACAAATGCTTCTAAAGTTATTGATCGGACAACTTACTGGAAACTGCCCGCCTGCCCAACCGTACGCCGCAGGTGAGACTATAGTACGTCCCGTTCCATGAACGAGCATATAAAAATCATACAGTTACATGGACAGATAATGGACATTCAACAAACGCTTTTACCAAGTAATTAATTGAACCAATAAATACACAATAGGTATAACTTCTAGCAGTTTATACAAATCTTATTTCGTTACCATGCAAACTATCATACTCAACTACTGACTATCCAATAATGAACAAGAAGAAATAAATGTTTCATATTATGCCCTCAAACAATTTGGTAATAAGACCAGATAAATATGCGCATATTCCAATTTTTTTGTGGAAATTTGCATAAAATAGCTCCGCCTAGTTTCGTGCAAGATTGTTAATTTCCCCAAAGCAGCCACCAAACATCCTCGGTCAAATTCCATGTTTAAACAAGAACTCTGGTATAATAAAATGAGCCAATCTAATCCCAGCAAGCTGTTAAAGTTTCCATGCAAATAAAAAATGGGAAATTGTATGACTTATGAATTAATCAAAGACTTAAAACATACATTTGAGGAAAAACTAGCGTACATCAAGATGTGAACGCAATACAAGTGTTTCAGCAAATAAATAAGTAACGAATATACTTCATTTTCACCCTGCTGTAAAATAAAGGTAAAAATACTGGGAAAATGCTAAAACGACCAAGCCGTGACATATGCCTAGTTGCACCATTTTCGGATATGCTAATTTTTCGGATAATTGTTCATTGTCAGTACTATTTTATCAACTTTAAAGATTGTAAGCATGTAATAAGAGTCTTTCATAGTTTGACTGTCAGAATCTTTGTACAGCAAAGGAATCCCCACTTCCAACACCTCATCTTTGTGTTTTACCTCCTGCTAACATTTTTTCCCAGTCAGAATATGAGTAACAAAAAAATAAAAGAAACCGCAAAAGTTTGACATTTTAAAAAACCTGGGAGCTACAGAAAAATTATCACCTTAAGTGGATACAACAAAATGTTTTTTCAAGTGTGAGATACAACAGTATAGCAAAACCCAAAAAGTTTCCACGATTTGTCATCACCAATTAGCACTACGTGAGAGCACTAGGACCCAAAAAATGGATAAAATGAGGACATGACTAAAAGCTATTACCTTTCTTCGTAGCTGTTCAATAACAAACAAATATTGATTTTTTTAGTAAGACGAGCAAAAGCAAACAACATAGTTGGTAGACAAAAATATATAAAATATAAAAAATACATAAAAAGAAATCAAAGGGCTGTAATGCTATGTGAGAAGAACATAATGTGTTATAACACGGACATTTAAACCATGGATTAGAAACAGGCTGATATCGGTGAAACGATAATGAGAAATAATTTACCCACAATCCTTAGCGCGATCGGTAAGTATCGTGAATTTCAACCACTTAATCGGTTGGCGATAGTGGGCAATCTCCGTTCATTTCGGTCTGTTGCTGGCTATGTTGAATAGCGCTTAAATCTCTGTTATATTACCTATTGATCTGTGTAATTCTTAATTGTCTAAATGTAGCAATTTAAAAATGTATTCATTAAGACTTCAGAAATCTTAAATATGATGATTACGGCGGATCAAAATGTCACCATCTCTCGATTCAAAAAACAAGATGGCGGACTTTGCAAAATTTATCGTGGGAGCTTGTGAAAGTTCAAACAAATCTAAACACGCAGAGTAGGACGTTTCGAATCCATGGTTTATATGTCTGTGGTTATAGTAACAAAAAATTTGATTTCCCCCTAAACTGTGACATATCTGTTAATTGACGACTTATTTTGCCTCAATCTTTTCATACCGAAACGGAAATCTTTCCATATAGTCCATAAGTAAAATTGATTCTGGAAAAATCCACAATTTCTTATATATCAAAGGTTTGACCCAGATCTGTTGTTACTTAATTTTGCTGGATTGCCCAAACCCATAGAATGGTCTTACTGTCAAATGATGTGGTAAAAATTTAAGTAATAATTCGAGAAAATTAGCCATTTTTTCACAAAATCTGAAAATTAAATCAGCCAAATCAAACGAAGCAGTATAAAATACAAGCTTTTACAAAAAAATTGTCACATTTTTTTTCTAATTTTTGAAATATTTTACGAATCATTATCTCGTATCACAGTTTAGGTAAAAAATAATAATAAGACTCAAAAACATGCCAACAATCTCTAAAGGTAAAGTGTGTGGATAAGAACCATTTGTGGATCAGTTTTCTCACAACACGACATTACCTTCGAGGGGGTAGAGAGACGACGAGGCCACCTGTCTACATCAGATGCCTTTTGTTCGAAGCATAAATAGATGCAGCGTGCAATTAATATCCATTTAATAGTCTCATAAGTAATATCCTTTCAATTAATGTCAATTTAATACACTAATTAGCCACATTACTCTTACAAAGTCACATATATTTTTACAATCATTATCTAACATTAATATGTGATCAGTTAATTACTCCTAAATGAACAAAATCAGACAATTTTTTTCATAATTTCATAAAATAATATATTTATTAAATCTTTTTTCTACATTTACAAAAATAAACAAAATTATATTCATGCCACTTTCAACACATCAAATCCAACTTGGATAATATATTGCATGATGCACAATACATTTGAGCGCTGCTATGGGATTTACAAACTCTTCTGTAAACGACATCTTTTCAAGAAAACGCAACATGTGGTGTCACTATTTGCAAGCAGGAAACACTATTTACTCCCTATGGTCATGTTGTTTTCATATTGCCATATGGGGCAAATATTGCATAGTGATGTCACATGCGACGTTTTCTGGAAATGGTGTCACTTAAAGAAGAGGTTGGAAATCGTACAGCGGAGCTCATTTCCTTTTTTTTCAGTTTTTTTCCAGAAATTATAAATCTATGGTATTTATCAAAATTAATACAAAAATTACAGCATAAAAGATCAAATAATCAATCTTTCATATCCGATATAATAATAAAATCACATTAACTCTAGAAAAGTTAAACATATAAACGAAAGATGTTATTTTCACAAAGTTACATGTAAATGGATATAAATTATATGCTTGATTCCTACAATTATACGCACCATCTAATGATAACTTACAAGCATATACTGACATCTACACAGAACGTAAGTGAAATAAATTTAAATTTTGCGTTGATAATTAAATGCAATTGAGAAATCAAAAACTAGTTTTAATATTAAGAATACAATCAGCAGATTTTAAAGTAAATAATACATTACAATAATTTCATAAATTAAACAAAATAGCTTAAATCTAGTAAATTTGACTCCAAACTAAATAACTAATTTGTTTTATTAGTTGTAATAATACCATACTTATCCACATTACCGAACCTGCCATATAAGACCCCCCATTTTGGAGATTTTTTATTATCAAATTCGTCTTTTTTTAATAACAATATCCGTAATGTGCGTTCTAAATTTACTATTACAATCATGTTGTGATGCCGTCCTACGCTTTTTATAGACAAGGGAACAGACTAAACTGTACACGCTGAAATCATCCAGACGTAACACATACTGTATCAATCCCGCTGGGCATGTTTATTAGAACAAATATGGAACATAAAATGAAATTTTAATTTTATGGTAATCATGTCTCTAAGCTATAAGCATTTAGACACAACATTATAAACACATTTTACCATGACTGTGGGAATTAAGAGTCAATTATTTGATTTTAACGATAAAATTGCAACTAACAGATTTATTGGGAATTTTTTCATTCAAATTGGGGAAAAATATATATATTCTTTATGGCATTGGGAATATAGAGGAACAACGGATATGAAATCAGCTGAAAAAAAACCAGTATGATACATCATGCACTTACTTTGTACCATTATCTCCTGTGTATTTATGGAACAACTCAAGGTCTTTGTCATTAGTCATTGCACGGCGTATAGGTTCGGCTATAGGTTATAATCCAACGTGATAATGAACTTCGCATGCAAATATTATGCAGAGATAGGCAAATATCGATGCTCATATCATTGTCTTTAGACCAGTACACATACTGAAGAGCGCTTAGTTAGTTAGTGTAGCAAAATCCTAGCTATTCAACCTACCTCAGAAGTTTTCCCATAGGAGCTGTAGGACCTTTCGGAACACACGCTTGACGTTTCACTGGCGTTATCATCAGAGTCATACGTGTCGTAACGTTTCCTTATTGGCTGTCTCTAAAGAAAGAACAGAAAATATATATATATACAGTAATACCTCAATAATAAGACCACCCTTGGGACACTAGAAAACTGGTCTTGTTATAGAAGTGGTCTTAAAATTAAGGTTGAATAAAGGGCAATACAGTGAACATGCACTTGGAAATTGTGTTTTTGATTTTGAGGTGGTCTTATTATTGAGGTGGTCTTAACGTGTGGTTTTACTGTATATATTTATTAATGAGTTTAAACCAGCATTAAACTCAGTTTAAACTACACAGCAAGACAATCAGTTGAGGTTTTTAACAACCAACAGAATGAGGTCCCGTAAAAACTCTTCAAATTAACAAGAGTGATGTCCCTTACTACGAATTGATGTTGTTACGACAAAATGACTTCACCATCACTTCCAGATGATCCACAATTGTGAAACTGGGTTAAGAACTCACATTTCATTTTTTTCACAAGACATTCTTATTTAAAAAACAAATTTATGTAAGCTTCCAAGGCGTTCTTGTAGCAGACTTCTGTATTTTAACCGTATTTTTCACATTTTCTGTTAATAAGCAGAAGAAATATGAAATTTTACAGTATTAACGGACATGATAATGCAAAATTTCAAAATCAGCTGAAAATTCAACAAGGGGTTCAGGGTGCTGCTGAAGCACCACAATTTTAAGTATCTAAGATGGCTTAAATTGTCTCAAAAACGGCCCTTGCAAGGGTCAAATTCTCGTGCCTGTATTAATCAATAATCTAGTAATGTCTAATCGCCATATTGTTTTGGTAAGCAAATATATTATTAAACTATCATTCCTTCTTCTAGACAAAGGCTTTTCACTTGAAATACTGATCTTGTTTGACTAATTTATAGAATTATTGACGCAAGATGTGTACGCCCTTGACTTACGAGAGCGTCGGCTAGCAATTCCTCCACATCCTGTCCGGGCTTTAACGTCCTTACAGTTGTTATATTTTTACCAGAAGCTTTGCTTCCACTCATACGCCGTTCTCGACCGGGTAAACCTGAAAATAAAATATAGATTTATTAATTTAGTAAAAACCCAATTCATGTAAGCTTGGTAAAGGTGTGTTTGAGTGGAATAGCAAAAAGTAGTTTCATCAAGTGAACATCGCAAAATCTATTGACTACGAGAAAATTTAAGTCAGGTGTTCTGTGACACATCAGGATATAATCTACTAATTTATTCTGATAAATAAAAAAACATAATGATCCCTAAAGATGCATTGTTAGTGTGAGGATTTGAATTACCTTGATGACCTAGATGAGCGTACAGAGGTGCGTTTTTTAGAGGTAGGAAAGATAGAATTCTACCTAGCGCTACGTAGGGAAAGTAGCGCTGCCGTTTCTTAGAAGTAGGAAAAGTAGCCCCTATCTTTAGATAGGTAGCGTGATCTGACAGTGCTAGCTTTACTAAACAAAATGGCGTCCATGCGGAACAGTGTCGTCTGGTCTGGCGGGTGCCATTTTATAGCTAGCGAAGCGTTCAAGCGTTTTTTAGATAGCTACCTTTTCTACATTGGCTAACTTTTCTCGCTTACTTCCCCTACCTATAACAAACGCACCTCAGATGATGTAACTATGAGCGTTTGATTTTGATGGTCTAAAAAGCTCAATAATTCTTAATTCTTTAACAATATGCCCTCCCCCATTTTTTCAAAAGGGGGCATAAGAAGAGATGTCTCTAGTAAGTGACGGATGCCATCTCAGTCTTCATGATAACCCACTTGCCTGAAGCCCGGGACAAGTGAAATTACCTTCGGACAAGTAAAAAATCCATTTCACTTGCCCGAATGGGCAAGTCGTAGTACGCAATACTTCGACTGGTTTTCATTTTTAATAACTGTTTACTGTCTTGTTGAGTCACATGATTCCCTTTGTAAAAACCTGAAAATGGACTTTTGGTCACTAATACAGGTTTTGTCATAAAACAGCACATATCTTTGAGAAATATGCAATATAATAAACTTAGGAAGTGGAATTTGTATAAAATGGGCAACATAACAACCATAATCTATTTACCTATATCATTCTTTTTGCAAACACTCGCCGACTCAGTACTTACCATAGCCTGACGACTTTACAGATGACCTTGAAGGACTAGTTTCTCTACTGGTCCCTTGACTTCTAGGGTTGGAGATGGCAGAAGACTTTCTGGGTCGACTAGGGGTCAAAGGTGCTGCATGCCCAGTGGTATGAGTCAAATAACTGGATCGTGGGGTTGGTGAACTAGAACGACTATTAGCTGCAAGAATGACAAAGAGATGCAATATGGGTAACATACACATGGAATAGTCAATGTAGAAATAGAACAGATAATATCACGGATAAAAATAAGAAATTTTATGGGTATTGACCAAACAAGGATCTGTTGCAGCAAAATCTGATTAATAAGACCACCCCTTGGTCCTAAAGAATGCTGGTCTTACTCAATTTAAAGGGATTTTGCAGTCCGTGATCAAAACCTGCTAATCGCAGGGCTCGAACTCATGACCTTCGGATCAGGAGTCAGGCACTCTACCCCTAGACCACTGCGCCTCCCCTCCACCACTGCGCCTTCCCAGTTGTCTGAGTTGTGAGGGGGTCCGAATATCGAGTTAAAATATGGAAGCAAAAGTAAAAAAAAACCAGTCCATGAAAAGTCTCATTAATTCAGTGGTCTTGATTCCAAGGTTGTCTTTAAGCAAGGTCTTTCTGTGAAAGTATCAGAGCACAATATCTGATTGTTCCAGCCGGTTAAATGAATAAGCATTATGTACAGCTGGCAAACTGAAACCATTACAGACGATCACCATGTAAAGCAAACTCTTAAAGGTACATAGTCTTGATTTTTTGTCAATTTTTTTATTAATCATAAATATTCAATATTTGAGGTAAATGTCTTCATGCCAATGTGCTCAACAACACTACTTTGTCACTTTGCTTACATGTGTCCCAAAACTACAAATACACGAGTCCGATACAGGTATTTTCTATCCTGACCTACGTGCCAAGTTAGCGTTAGCATAGGAAACACTGGTATCAGACATGTGTTTTTCAGTGCCAGGAAACTTTTAAGGAAAGTAACAATGCAATGTTTTGGAGTACGGTATGCCTGTATGAAGGGATTAACACGACATTTTCTAAAAATTATCACTTGCATATTTTGATAAAAAAATATTGACTATCTACCTTTAAATGCTTGGTTACTGCACAACTGTTAATTACAAAAGATCACATCATTAAGACGTATATGAATGAATAATGTAGCTGGTGCAAACTGTCTCTTTGTTCTCCTGTATTAACAATAACACACCAAGCTTCCAATTTGGGATCAGCACTTTTCTCTCACTTGGTAAGTCATTGTCCCTAATTTAGAGATAACCTTTCGAAATGAAGTCACGATCTGCACTTAAGTTGTTAAATAGATGGCATGTAAGTGATCCTGATAAGTGGTCTTGCAGACATAATGGAAACTAACTTTTCTAAGAATGAATAAGTCAGAAGTCGCTGAACTTTTGTGCATTAATTTCAATTCTTTCATTCTTCTTCAACCTTTGATAGTCAATTCATGGCATCTCCTTATAAGGTAATAATGTTTCTTAGCAACAGGGGTATAAAATTTAGTTGAAAATGCCGTCAACGTGTCCACTATGTCTCTTGTCAATAGTTTTTGAAAAGACTGAGAAAATAAACAGACTTTCTTATATAAGAATTTGTATTAGGTATGCCAAAGGTCTTACACCAAAATCAATTGACAGCTATAAATAAATTGCGCAAAAAAACATCAGAATTTCGCTAAATAAGTCTGAAATGTAATGTTTGGCTCTATATAGAATTTAAATGTGATATACAATGCCCTCCAAAAGTTCCTTCACACTTTGACAGTTTCCCATTGCAATAAATGTATTTTCATATTTATTTCACATGCAATAAATTGAAAATGCTTTTTAACACAGCAATACTTTTCTGTAGAAGTATTCATACATTGTTTTTTTTCATGTGACATAGTGTTGTAAACATGTATATATCATAGGGGCTCACAGGGAAGACTGGGCTTGCCCACCTGTGTTGCCTCTTTAGATAACGTCGTTATTATTATTACATATGATGACAAAGTGTTAGTAAGGAATAAATTAACTGTTACATCAACTAAACTAGAGTTACTGTATTAGGGATAAAACATTAATTGTGATTATTATATTTCAGTAAGTAGACAGATTCAGACACACACGGACGGACACATGGACGAAACACGAACAAGTACCATGTCAAGTACACAGATATAGAAAACAGCCAAGCTTATATAATTGATTGCGTAATACAGGCATGAGAATGCGGAAGTTCAAAATCAGCTGAAAATTGGGCAAGGAGAGCACATGCCACTGAAGCTCCTGGCTTTTAAGCATCTAAGTTGGCTAAAAATGTCTCAAAAACGGCCCTTGCGAGCGTCAAATCCGTGAAAAACTCTCATGCCTGGTAATAGGAAAAGGAAGGAAAAAGCATTTCAAATTGGTGAGAGCTAGACAAGGCAATCAGCATATACATGTATACACATTACAAGCAGATAGCTCAACTCGTTCCGTTGTCACCACTTTATTTTATATCTAGCAAGCAGCGAGAAACAGTTTTTTTTTCAAAATCAAGCTCAGTTAGATGTTGATGATCAATGAACAGAAACATCATTCAGTTGTCCTTGAATCATATTCATTGGAGGTAACTATGTTCTTATTAATAATTAGTATGGAAATTAAAGGTTAGGAAATGATTCCGAGCAAAAATAAAGCAAATAATATTCTCAAAGCTATTTGCCAATTCAATGAAATGATAGAAAGTTAATCGTACCAATGGAGTAATACAATGATTTAATGAGCTATTGTTATGCAGAATCAACAATTCAGTCAAATTATCTTTAGAAAATTAGGGGACAGTTAAACGATATAGGGATTACACAGCGATTTAAGGTACACCATCCATGCCAAATTGGGAGTTCATATGTAATGTAGAGTGACCTCCCCTGTTTTAAGGTCGGGGAAGTAAAATACTTACGCTGAGACTGGGAAGTCCCTAAACGAGTACGATTTCGACCATGATCCTGTGGCGAGATACGACTGGATGTATACGAGGACACGTGAGATTTCTGTCTTGCTGCAAAATATATCGACTCATGCAAAAATAGGCACGAAAATCAACTGGGCTCTATATCGATGAGAAGCAGTATATGTTGGCATCATGCCAAGATTACTATGAAAATGTTGAATGATAAAATCGCTAGCAAAATTCGGCGACAAAAACATAAAATTTAAATAAAATCTAGCTCAGATAGAATATCATAGTCACAAGACAAAAAAACGATCAGCAACTGGTCTTTCGATTGAATGGTATCAATCATAATGGATTTAAATAAATTCAACAATAATACAATTGCATGCATTAAAGAGAATTACTGGGAAACTTTTAAATAAAGAATTTTTTTTCATCGCAGAGGAATTACAGTAATGCAGTACTTAGCTGATAAGCAATATCTAAACGAACAATAAAAGCAATTTTCCAAAAAAAAAAAAGTGAAATAAAAAAATAAAAAATAAAACACAGGAGTCTCAAAAACTTGAATATATCAGTGAACGAGTGCCATTGTGGAAAATAAAGATATTTTAACACCAAATTTAAACCCAAAACACAAATAACGTTATGGCTTTTGTTGGATGACATTTTATTGATTTATCCCTTTGAAGAACTTTTTTTCTTTCTTATAAAAAATATAGTTTAAATTATTCATATATAAAAATAATTTCATTGAAACAGTTCAGCGGTTAAAGAAAAAAATACAAATCTTATGAAGTATAATACATGAAGCCATTTTATTCTTTTTTTATTTCTGAACTATAATTTTGTAAATCAAAGGTTTTGTACGATTTTATGAAATATGAAAGGACACTATGAAACACTCACGATAAGTGAGCAGTTTTATCATAAAACATGGAATTACCTCCCTTTACACAAATACCTAACTTTTATAATTTTGTACCTCATTTAATTGTTTTCGTATTGTTTTTTAACAGATCTCCTACATTTATTACATCAATAAGGACAATAATAATGAAGAAATAAAATCTTTTGTTAACATTTTTATCCATATTTTTGTTTGTAGTTTTAATCTCGACAATCCTAAACATTTTTTTCCACTAAGTACATTATGCATCCGACATACTAATGTTACAAACATTTTACCATCATTAAAACTATATTTTTTGTATTCAAAAGCATAAAAACTTGCCTGTATGCATATAACACACACAATAAATGCTCATAAAAGGTTGGAACATTAGCCCCAGATTCCCCTCATATTCGTATAAATGGCAATTTAACATTTATTCACGAGTTCATATCAGAAGGTTAACTCATTTATTGTATAAAGCCATGAACCTATAAAAGTATGCAAAACCTTTTTATTCAGATGAACAATTTAAAGCTTAGAATCCTTTTCCCTTTTACTCCCAAAGCTCTATTTTCCTTTATGGCAACGATGTGGTACAATTCTTCATACAAACTTACATATTCGGATGGCAAATATCATAAAGTACCATCATAATACATAATATCAAAGAAATCATTATCAAGAAAATAAACTAATTTTCCAGGTAATTTGAAGACTGCAATAAAGATGTATCTGTCTCATCTGAACCTAAATTTTTTAATGGGCTTCATCCAGAATTGTTGTTACATTGTCTAAAACAGCATTAATAAGAACCATTGCCATGTTAAACCGTTTAAAACAATCTTGTTTAATCATATAACTAACAAACAAAACCAGTAAAAAAACACCCGCTTGTTAAAAAACTGGATTTTTTTAAATTTTATAATAATACAAACGTCTTTTTTCGACGAATACAAAGAAATACATTATAAATGTGTTCTGTGATAATGCATATTTATTGAAGTTCTAACTAAATAAAGTATATTTTTCATATTTGTTTAGGTAAACAAGTGAACAAAAAATGAGCATAATATATCTTTAAGAGTGCACAGCCATCACAGCCAGCCATTAACATACTTGTTCATACACTACAAGTCATGTAGTAACATCACAAATTATGTCATCCTATGGGATGTTTTGTTAAATTGAATTTCACGCTCATCTAGTCAAAACATTTCAACCATCATTAACCGTTCCACTCCATCTCCCAAACTGTGAGTCCTCATTTACATATTAAGAACATTTAAAATTTTGTGGTTTTATGAAGTAGTCAACATATCTACTGAGGTTTAACTTAGTTACTAAGTAACTACAAAAAACTGAGCCAACCTCACAGTAAACCATTCATGAATGTTGCTAATACTATAGACCTATTGTTCATTGAAGGAAACCTATGCTGTGAAATATTACAAAGATAACATCATGAACAGGATATCCAAGGACAAAAAATGCCATCAGTTTTGCCAAAATAATGGGAATTACATCTAAAAAACTTTTGAAATCATCCTTAAAGTAATTGAAATCCTTTAAAAAGACATTCAATGTCTTTTAACAATTTTAGTATCATCAATATCTGATTTGATTGAACTGTCATTAGGTGCTTTAATTGATGCAAGAATAACAACACATTTCTGGTGGTCATTGTTTTAACCTCGAAGAAAAATGCCAATATCATGTAACGTATATTTACCAAATTCAGCAGGATCATCAAACTCATCCTCATAAATATCATCAATATCAACAGCATCAAATTCCTGTTCTAAATCTTTCACTCTAGGTACTTCAATCACATATGGAAATATTGCAAAATGTACCGATTTCGCTTTTGTACCCGGAGAAATCACTGGGCTTATATTTGATGAGCACGAAGAATGATTTTGATTTATATTGAGAGTGTTTGGTTTTTTAATGGATGACAGAAAATTATTGCACATTCCCTTCGATTTATTGTCAGCACCGGAGTCAGGTACTTTTTGAAAGACATCTTTGACTGGTTCACTTTGATTCCAAGCAGAAAGCGTTTCACAAGTTCTCCACAAAGACAAGGAATCATTATGTCTCCGAAACGCTACTGACATTTCAGAACTAGTTCTCGGTGAATCTGAAGATTGGCACAAGCTTTCATTTTCTGAAAATGAGCTTGAATTTAATAAACTTGAAGTCCCTGATCCAGTTCTGTTAATTGTAGCATTATAAACTTCCTCAAAATCATCAAATACATCATCCAAGTCACCTAACCCTTCATCACAATCATCATCAATTTCCTTGTCAGCTTCCTTCCAATCTACATCATGATTTTTAAGAATTCCAACTAATTTTATTCCCTGAGTAGAATGTAAGTAATCCACATTATTGGTATCACTCATATCACTAACATCATCAATAACAAGTTCAGTATCACTTTCAATAATAACACTTATTCCATTACGTTTGGAAACCTCGTCTTTCGAGTCCAAACTTTCTTTTTCATTTTCAATCTTGCATTTCCTTAAGGACCTTGACAGATCCGCCAAAGTCTTCCATGAGTTAACTTTTATTTCACTCATTTCAGTATCACAGTTTTACAAACAATTCATGTCCAATAGTAAAATGATCTAGAAAAGAAAGAAGTACTTTGCATTTCAGAAAAAAATACAGTCAAAGATACTGCACCAGAATTTGAAACAGCGTAAGATTCTCAACCAACCAAAAGAGTTGGAGTCGACAACTATTCTCACACTGATCCAGCTATGCCAAAATCAATCAATAAAAACCAGTCATCACGATAATTGGTGACATCTATTCGGAGATACGTACCAAATGTACATAAAAAGCTTTGGTCTGCCAAATCAGAGTTCAGTGATACAATACAGTTCCTTTAATTACTTCTAATCACTCAAAACCACTTTGATCAATTGAAGAGAACACATAATCCAGTCAACTTTCCATTATTTTTAATACAAGGTTTACTTAGGAATTCAATACCCCAGGATTGATTAGCGCAAATATTACTGTCTCTACCATATAATCCACATGATCCCTACCAATGTCAACAATCACAAACTCCCAAGTTTACGAATTAGAGTCAACTGTTCTACATTGAAATACTAATCAGTTGAGTAAAAAGTTCTAAACAACCTGACATATTAGTGACCATTTGAGTTGTCCAAGCAGAACCAATTACAATCGCTGGTGTTATAAGCCACAATTAAAGCTGACCTCTGAACACATTTCGTTTTTATTAATTCCATAGTCATTAATCTGAGTAAGGAAGGAACAGGGATATTATTTCAAGCCATAATCCAAAGATTACAAGTGATAAAAATCTACCCTTGAACCTTTCCTTAAATGCAATTTTCAATTCAAAATAATTGGACGTGACCGATCGATTTAATGAGATACACTGATTCAAACCAGTGATTACATCCATCACATATTTACCATATTATAGCCTCTTTGTGTACCCACTTTAAGTGAGAATTCAGGATTTTATATCTATGTCCAGTGCAAAACAAATCTGTTTTCCTTGGATAGAGAAAGATTAACCAAATCTTGTAATCTTAAGCAAATATGTTTCATACCCCCTTTGATCAATGTTTCGCACAACAGAGGATCACAAGCTTGAAATTGGCTATATTGTACCTAAAGATGAACCCAGACTATGGACAGACCCACGACAAACAGATTAGGCGATGGTACAGACACAAAAGCTGCACTTGTTGTTGTTATTAAGTATCGGGTAACAAACAAAGTGAGGTAATTATTAACTAGACAATTGGTCACATTATTTCCAGAACTCCATAACTTGTTTTTCGTCTTTTTGAGACCAACAACTTTAAAGTTTTACCCTCTTGAGATAATTGTTACATACGGAGTTATGGAATTGCATTTTATTTAAGTTCTGTGTATTCCAGAACAATACATGTAGTACAGATAGAAAGAGCTTGGAAAGACGGTTTCAATGATACTGAATACTCAAAACCGCCTACGGGTATCAATTCGACGTGCCAAAGAATACATCGGAAACTGACGTCTATTTCGGAATCGAGATGATACCAAGTGTTCCGATGAAAGGTTGTCGAATAAACGAGGTCCGACTGTATTTCAATGGTTCTACACGAAACTGCTGCATCGGCTTTTTTACCAAGACGCTGAGCTACAACTTGGCACAAAACACTCGCTTTATGCAATTCATGAAATCGTAAGCCTTATTCAATCTCTACAAAAATTAATTAACAACTTTGCTCCATGAAACAGATCAGGTCATAAATCCAAAAATACTGATTCACAGACAATACTGGACAAAGAACACCTTTGGAACCTGCCAAATACACAGCTAGAAAACATAAATTTAATTCAAAGTAAAAATGTTTTTGGGTAAGAACAGCTGAACATCAAAGTAATCTAGCTAAGCAAACGGGGTCAGATATTAAAGCAATAACAAGTTTGTAGGGCAACATACCAGGCCATATATATATTTATCTGAATAATAAGTAATAGTTTTCAAACAAAAAGATGAAAGAACTGCAATGAAAGAAATGTTAAAGGCTATGACAGATGGTGTAGTTAAGATTTTTATCGCAATTATTGACATAACATCGAATTTAAAGTTCAATATCTCACAATTTTATTTTACACAGTCACGCCCTTTGAAATAATTGTAACACGATATCTGTTAACAAGTATATACTGGGATGTTATCTTTACTTTGATGTAACACTAGTATAATAGTATACCAAATATATACTAGAATATCGGGTTACGGAATGAAATGTTACTATGTATGTGTTAGAAAATCTTGAAACTTTGTCTACCATACAAAATGGATATGATTTCTTCTATTCAATATGATGTATAACTATCAAATTTTAAACCAAAGATTCAGTTTTCTTCTTAAAGCTTAAACTTACATAGAAGAAATTTTGCCATTAATAACAAAATGTTACGATGAATTTGCGACAGTTTCTCATAAATATCAAACAAATGAGGTCGTTTACATTCTAAATTTGAGAAAATATAAATGAAGGATTTCATAAAAACTAACAAAAGAGGTTTTAAGTACATCAAACTCTATCAAAGGAACAGTAACTCTTTATGGCCCAGTATCAATTACAGTATAACCTCAATAATAAGACCACTCTTGGCATTTTAGGTGGCCTCTTTATTGAGGTGGTCTTTAGGTGAAGTTTTACTGTACATATTTTAAGAATCAAAGTAACATTTCTTGAGAAGTTGCCCTGAGAATCAATGATGCCACTATAATATCAATGTATAAGGGTCAGATGGAACGAACAATCAACTAGCCAGGAATGTGTACCAAGTTTTATCGGTGCTCCATCATGATGAAAGCAGTACGGTTACTAGAATCACTCTAAGAAGCCACTTCCTGGATAAATCCAATACTGCGAGGTATCTAAATAGAAGTGGGCTCATGACCTATATGGGTTTGAACCCACAACCTCAAGGCTGAGCAACCATCATCTTAGCCTCTACACCACCATTCCCCTTAAAATAAGAATACAAACTGCATAGTCAACACACCAAAGCCATAAGTCACCTTTGCTAGCTGTGTTCAAACCCAAAACCTTGGAGTTGAGCAGCTGACACCTTATCAACTACACTACCGTTCCTTTTAAAACAAGAATATCAACTGCACAGTCAACAAACCAAAGATGTACATGATCTTTGCTGGATTCAAACCCAAAACCTCGGAGTTGAGTGGCATACACACTCCTGTTCCCCTTAAAATAATACCAACAGCACATTCCAAAAAATGAAAGCAGTAACATAGTAAACTTAAAAAGCTGTGAAACTCCCTCGAAACGATACATTTTGAATGACCCCTGATCCGGCATAAAGGTATCAAACATCAGGAGGACAACCGACAAACAACACAGATAGGACAATAATTCTCTCAGAAAGTAAATATTCCACTACACAGAATTTCATTACCGCCAAACATCATCTTCACATCACTTTCCCTCATTCTCCAATACCATGACAAAAAAGTCAACTAACTCATCGAAACTCCTCGAAAACAATTTACAAGTTCAAAATCTTGAATAATTGATATAAATGAGCATATTGCAACTAGAATGCTTCTCCAGAGACAAATGTAAAATCAAGGAGTGATTTACTGTAATTTACGTAATATGCACTGAAGGTTACTTAGTGGACAATCAGAAACCCTGACACGTCAGCCCAGCACCGACGATCATATACAGGGGCCTAGCTTAGCTGAAATTGATGTGTAGGCCTAGTTTTAGGGGATGTCAGAGGGATATGGGCTTAAGGGGGGTGTAACTTTTTTGGTCAAGTTTTTGGATGCCAACAAAAGTGGGATAATATTACATAGCATATGCATAAACATCATCATTAGACTATAATGCTACAATAAATCAGAATTATTTATTTGAGCATCTTATAATTAAAGATCTCTGTATAGTTTCCGATTTATACTCGGACATAATATACATTATATGTAATGTTGAGGACTTTAAGGGGGGCCCGCGCCCTTGGAACTGCTAGGGCTGCGTTTCTTGACCAAACACTGAGTTAAAATAGCTTTGCGTCAAACCGTTAAGGGCACAACATAACCCCTTTTAATTCTTAAAACACCCTGTGCGGACCCTAACTCCAAAGAATTGCCCCAAGACATAACTGCAATTCAAAATCAGCATACAACTACGTTCTACGCCCTTCAATCAAACCTGGTGGTCGCATTTTAGCGATGTAACAGAATTGTCAAGTAAATTTTCACTTTACTACAACACTTATTATGTAAATTTCGAGCTGTACTGGCTAAATTACTGTCTGCCCATTATGTAAACAACTTGAAAATGAAATACATGTATATAATTACAAAATAAAGTGACACATGGAGACATCTGTTTACGAGATTTATGTATTTTGTTCAAACAAGTCATATAAAACTTTTTATAATGAAGACAGCGACTTACCACTAACGCAAAACAGGCAGACAACAACATCATTAGAAACTTTAGAAACCATAATTGCCACGATAAGCGACCTCTACCGACATCAGGCAGATCAGGGCATGTGCTCACTAAAAAATGTTCAGACTTCAGACTCAACTTAGTTTGAGACTTCAGATTTTATTTCAATGAACTTATATCAAAATTCAAATTCACAAGAACCGTTGCGTCAAGAAAGCTGGTATGAATGGTTCAGTAGCAATAGTAGCGATTTTTGGGGGTGATTTCTTGTTCTACCACTTTGAAACATGTGATTAAGGCTCAAATTCAGGCTTAAACCTTAAAATTGCTTTAACTGAAAAGGGCCAATTTTAGCAACATCAGCAATAACTGAATGTTTGCTACAGATAGTTTATTTGCAACCTAGGCAACACACCATTATGAACTTACTTACTGAAAGTATGCAGGTGCAATTAAATCTTACCAGTCTCAATGATATATGCTCTTCCCCATAAAAATTATTTAAGACTTATTTAAAACCTAATTATGTTAATTTATGGTGCAGCAAACTGCAACAATCAATGAGTATCATCTCAACCATGTAAAGTGGCGACAAGGCATTTTATATACTTTTGAAAGTTGAATTACTAGATATATACACAAAATGACATGATAATGAAAAATAAAAACGCCATGTTTTTTTTTATAGTTTCGTGTGAATTTAACTAGATACGCATGTGGATATTTGGAATACTTAATATATACACGACATGTCATAATCAGGTTGTCAACTCAACTCTTTTCAAAAAGTAGGAATACAGCAGGGCTATTTTTTTTTAAAAAGTAGGGCGAAAGTAGGGATTTTATTGCCTAAAAGTAGGGATAGTTGGGATGATTCCTTACTTTTGGAATATCAAAAATGGTAAAAATTCACCGCACTGTACATTCTCCATGATTAGACCTCTGTGCTTCATGCAGGCATCATAAATATTTTGAGTTAACACCTCAGATTTCAAAAAGGGTTAATAGGGCTCTTTCAAGAATAAGTAGGGAGCAAGTCAAAAAGAAGGGAAAGAAAGGCAATGAAGGAAAAGTAGCGCCCACTTGACGGCCTGCATAATGAAAAAAAAAAAAGACGCCATTAATTTTTTTACATACATGATACACTGAAACCACAATAGGCAGCTGAACGCAGAGTGGAGGTAATCAGACTAATTGCATTAGACGTACTAGGATAGACACCCTTGAGACATCTGTCAGACAGCTCGCACGAAACGTCACTTATGTGCATATTCAACTGATGCAATGTAGCCATGTAAGAGATTACGAATTGAAAACAATACAACGCATTTGTAGCTTCCATTAGTTTAACCATACAAAAATTTCGGATTTATCTGTTTTATATTTTTACATTACATTTTAATATTTACAACATTTTGACCCTAGATAAACAAAATTCAGAACATCACCATAGAAACGCAGTATATGTCGAAAAGAAAAAAAATGACTCAAATGACCCCACATTAAATTTTTCCAAAAATGTTTCAAATATTGCAAAAAATAAACATGTCAAATCAACGATACTCAAAAACAACTGAGAAACCGACAAACCAAATACTCGCATAAAAATTTACTAGTACACTGAGTAGATATTATTCATCAAGTCAAACGGAAATTACATGTCAAGATGTGAAGAAAATCATCAAAATTCACATGTCACTTTTTATCTAACAGCTGACCTGACAAGCATGGCCAAATGCCTCATTAACCATATTATTCATTATCTAAAAATCATCCAAATGCCTCATTAACCAATGAATTCATGATATCTAAAACAACCAGACACCAGTTGTCCATCAATGTGCACAGACACAAGCTACACTTCATTCATAATTCACTAAGCACACCCATGTAACAAGCCATACAATGCATATTTTATATACCAAATACATTCCAATCAATTCCAAACAAACTGTATATACATCTATACGTAATTAATCACCCTAATTACGCATTCATCTGGCCTATTCCAATTTCACAGTCCATTTCTTAGCGTACTCTTTTCAGGTTCACAAATTTTCAACAATCACCAAAAATTTGTAATCCATATTTGTACACAATTTTCACTCATAAGCTCCAACATTCACTTTTAACTGACATCCCCGCGTTTGTACCGAACTTCTGTTTTATAAACTGCAAGTTACTTTTACTACAGTGTATGCTCAGCATAGTACATACTTCAAAATTGCTCCGTCACTCGGCGATAAAATCTATGGGGGTTAAACACCACGAAGCAAAACCACCTGTCAGCTTTTTGGTCAACGCAAGGGCGACGGCGATGAAATAGACTCGGGAAATTTATAAATACATAGAAACATGATCCCAAACTATCAACCTATTAATTTGATTTCTGTATAAATCCTTTAAATATCGAGTAATTTATTGATCTGCCGTAACAATGTAAACATACCACCATCTATATTCAATGAAAATCTTAATGTTTGCAAAAGTTAATTTCATTCAAAGTACATATGTATAAAGCCAAGCAAATAGAAAACATTTTACAAGATTTTTTGTTTAGTTATATATCACAAGAAATACACGGGCAATTTAAACTTGTAGTTTTTGTCAATATGAAAATCCCTCGCATTCAAAATTCAGTTTCAATTGATAAACCGTGAAATATATATACATTTGTATATCACCAGTCTTGATAAGGTATGAAATATTTCAAACAATGATGACCGTAATTATCACTACTTTTCAAGGTGTCATGACTTTTTTTTTTTTTTTTTTTTTTTTTTTTTGAAGCATTAAACAAAGACATTGTAATGTAAAATTAAAATAACAAAAATCGGTCGTCGTGAAAACTACCGATTTCGTAAATTGGATGTAACATAAAAAAATCAGTCAGGAGATTCAGATATGCATGAAAAAATATGTTTAAATCAATAGTTACGAGATTAAGGCACATCATCAGACATCCATGGTTATATATATATCAATTAAAATTTAATCAATATTGTGTAACGACCGCATCAACATTAGTCAGTCCATTTAACAGTCCATTTAAATCAAGACCTGTTATCAAACTTTAAATACTTCATTCAACTTTCATTACATCATTGAATATAAACCGAACATTCATTTAACCACACAAATCTGGGGGGAATTAAATCACATATTTTTTATCCGTTATAATTAAGGAACAATCGGTTTTTGACATATTTCAAGGAACAAACAGTGTCTTCAAAACGGGAGGCGACTGTACAACTTAATACTTTGAACACAATGGATTGAAACTACCAAAAAGATCAGAGAAATAAGCACTTCAGGAATGTCAAAAACTTGGTGTATCACAAAATGGAAAATAGAAGACAAAATCAACGTGTTTCAAATTATTTTAAAACTTCTTAAAACTTTGTGTACAATCTTTAACCATCTACAGCTGGACAATTTTATTTACTATACATATCTATATAATTTACCAGTACCCCCTAGAATCTGTTAAACAAGGTTAGACCAAAAACCGCAACAGATTGACCTCGATCAACCAAACTGACCTAATTTTGTCTTCACTAAATAGTAAACAAGTAATCATGCAAATACATTAGTTACATCCGTATCTATACAGATTAGGGTCAGGGCTTAGGAATAAATGTTTTATAAACTTTTTAAAATCATTTATGCACCATATCCTAACATAGAAGTGTATTTCAATAGTCAATATATCATTTAGAATAAAAACAGACAGACTTCATAACCTCTCTTACGTAATATAATTATGTTTTTATGTTAGTTTATTATCTATCAGTCATAAACTCTTCAAAAAACTATTATGAAATTTGATCAAATGAAGATGTTTTTAAAATTTCAGTGAAATGTAAAGGGAGGTAATTCATTCATTAAGGTGAATATATTAAATTTATGTTTGTTTTTATGTAACAAATTTACACAAATTTGATCAAATGGGGATGTTTTTTAAATTTCAGTGAATCGTTAAGGGAGGTAATTCATTCATTAAGGTGAATATATTAAATTTATGTTTGTTTTTATGTAACAAATTTACACAAATTTGATCAAATGGGGATGTTTTTAAAATTTCAGTGAATCGTAAAGGGAGGTAATTCATTCATTAAGGTGAATATATTAAATTTTATGTTTGTTTTTATGTAACAAATTAACACAACCAAATTCAACGGAATTTTATATAGATAACAGAATAGATTAACAGTTTTTTACTAAGCATAATGAAACTACAAATAAAATTCTTTTGAGAAAAAAAAAAAATTATGAGTAAAAAAACGAGATTTGATCACATATGATTTTATTATTAAGAAGATTAATATTGGTAAAAAATTCAAATTATAAGTGATTTTATGTAATAAAATTTGTAAAAAAATAAAAGGAAACAGTACGTTAAAGTAATCAGGGCTTATTTTAGTATTACAACAAATAAAAAACCAGCTAACACCCGAATTAAGCTGCTGGTGAAACTAAGACGAACGAAACAAAAACATTTATATACCAACCCATACTATAAAGTATTTATATAAGTAATACAAGAGTATGGAGAATATGAACCCTTACACCGTGGTGAATATATGGGTATATATCTAATGATATAACTACGTGAGTGTTTTATTGTATACACCGTAATCAAGTATGAAAATCCTACAAAATGATATAAAAAATAATAATTTGTGACTGAAAAAAAAATCTATCCTAAAAAAATTGGGATTGCGAACTATGAAACTTATCCTACCCAAACTTAACATAAAGCCAATGGGGGAGCATCCTTGGAACCCAGCCAATGGGGGAGCATCCTTGGAACCCAGCCAATGGGGGAGCATCCTGGGAACCCAGCCAATGGGGGAGCATCCTTGGAACCCAGCCAATGGGGGAGCATCCTTGGAACCCAGCCAATGGGGGAGCATCCTTGGAATCCAGCCAATGGGGAGCATCCTTGGAACCCAGCCAATGGGGAGCATCCTTGGAACCCAGCCAATGGGGGGAGCATCCTTGGAACCCAGCCAATGGGGGAGCATCCTTGGAACCCAGCCAATGGGGGAGCATCCTTGGAACCCAGCCAATGGGGGAGCATCCTTGGAACCCAGCCAATGGGGGAGCATCCTTGGAACCCAGCCAATGGGGGAGCATCCTTGGAACCCAGCCAATGGGGGAGCATCCTTGGAACCCAGCCAATGGGGGAGCATCCTTGGAACCCATGCAATTCATAACATATATGATACCCAGGGCAAATCTCGTACTCATGAATAATTAATGAGGTGCAATCCAGCCACTTGATTGGCCGCATGACACACACCTCATGCGATACAGAAATTGCTGAGGAGTTACGGATGAAATCACAGCTCTGAGCGATCCAATAAGATCACGGCCGGTGTTAGGCAGGACATGAATTATAAGCTCTTCACAAAGGAGATTTCTTCTATTTATTGTCCATTTCATTAGTCGAGAAATGCTAATGAATATTCATGCATTACGATGTTTCGCTAGCCAATTTGCCCAGGGTAACATATATGTTATGAATAGCCTGGGTACCGGGGATGATGGGGGGAGGGACCATCATGCCAACCAGTCGGTTTAAAGTTCAAACCAGGTAAAACAATACATATGCTTACGTAATGACTGAGTAGATCCGTTAGACAACTTAGCTGCTAGCAATGATGACGATGACCGTTTCCGTGGCAACGTGGACGTAGCGACATGAGACCCTGTGCCATTAGCAATGTCTACTGCGCTACTAGATCGTAGCATTCCTTTAGACCGTTGACTGTATGGCGAGTCATTAAATGTTTCTAAATCTGTAACAATTTAATGGATAAAAAAAAATGTGCAAATAATCTTTTTAACAATAGTGTAGCAACTAGGCACACCAAGCCAGCTAAAGGCTAAATTCACATCTATAGCCACTATAAGTTAAACAAAACTAATACAACACTATAACCACGATATTACACAATGTAACATTTAAACATGTGTATTTAACAGTAAAAGGGCCATAACTCTGGCACATACTTTACTGTAAAAGGGCCATAACTCTAGCACATACTCTAAACAGTGAAAAGGCCATACTTCTGGCACAAACTTAACTGTAAAAGGGCAATAACTCAATTCAAGGGCCACAACCCCTTATATTAGGGATTTTAACAGCAAAACTGAATTTGTGTAATATCTACCATAGTTGCATGATTTTAGCAATTATTACATAAAATGTCACAAACCAGTTAATCAATTTACTTTAATAAATACACATGTTTAAATGTATGACCCACATTATATGCTAAACAAAAACTAAAACTAGTAAGTGAATTATAAACTAAAGGTTCAAGTTAATGTGTTTAGTATGTTTACGGTCAATATAAACTAAGGAGAATAACATAAGGGGAGATAATTATGTGTTTGATTATGTTAATATTGCGTGTGGCACATTTTCGCGGAAACAGTTCAAAGAATCTTGAACATTTCCCGGAAGCTGCCACCCACAAAGATTGCAGTATATACGTGATCTGTAGTAACACCTGGTTTGGGCTGTTTTTTTATCCCTACAATAAACTGTTTCAAACTTTTGCGAACACAGTACAGATAAAATAGAAGTTAGACAATCTGTAAATTGTGTAAAGCTGCTATAAAAGAGGAGGAAAATCAATCGAAACAAAACAGAAAATACCATTCAAAGCATACAGACATATCAATATTAAGATAAAAGAATAATTTTCTAAAGTCAAATTGCAGTATAAACTGAAATCGGACGAAGCACAGAAAGACAAAAACTAGCAATTTTGTGATAAGAAAGGGGGTGGGGTTTAAGACTCAAGCAATCACAGCAAACAAACAGCCCACACATGGTTACAGTTAAGTGAAAGTGTCACATGACAATGAAACTAGTCACATGACGATTATAGTGAGTCACATGACACAAATGATGGTCACATGACAATGATAGTGAGTCACATGACACAAATGATGGTCACATGACAATGGTAGTGGATCACATGACACAAATGATGGTCACATGACAATGATGTTGGCCTTACCTTCGTGAGGACCATCAATATCATCATTGTCGAGGTCTATGTAAACAACAGACAAAACATACATCATCATAAATCACTCAAATCGCATAATGCACATAATTCAACTAATACTAACGCTATTCTTGCATGTCAGTCCAATTACTTCCCTTGTTTGTCAAATTGTTTCTGATACAAGAGTGGTCCCCCCTAGTTCTGATTAATCTCAGTTTCATTAAACTTCTAAAAATGATATTTCTCTCCAGTTGCATTCTATATATTGTGTAATATGAAAAACATGCAACCAACAGTGTTGCTATTGATCGAGATATCGGTACGACAGAATCACATTTATGTACATGTGATTTTGACTCATGGCTACATGTAAGACAGCTCCAAATAAACTTTTTTGAAAAACTTGCAACAGAAATCAACTCGGTACTTTAAATTTTTGACCCCGGATTTTATTTTCGTCACATTAAAAAACCCGGGATTACGGAATACCCGAAAGACTTTACATCTCTGTTACAGACAATGTATGTATAAGAAACTTTGACAAACATGAGATATACATGTGTTCCTATTAACTTGTTAAACATATAATCCGACTTAATCACAGAATGTGATAACAATCCCAATGTTGGTACTAACATGCAACACTTATATCTTAACATGTACACAAAGTTTCATTCAAATGTTTATGATATGATGTACAAATAAAAAAGCTTCTTTTCATATCTTACTTGCAGGGGTCTCTCACCATCTTAGGGGACAAAATCTAAATTTTGGAGATCGAGACCCCTGACTTGTATAAAAGCCTTTTACAACAAACTTTCCGAGCTTCAAGTTTATACATTTTCTTTACTTAGAGTGCAAAACAGAAGAAAGTACGAAGACATTTGTAAATGCTGAAAAGGCTTCGAAAAAATTAATGTTTTGCACGACTTTTATTGTTAGCTACACAAGGTGGTATAAAAACTAATGGAAAAGATCAAGAAAGTCTATTTTCTCTACGTCACTGAAGTTTACAAGTGCACAACTATTAGCATACAATAAATTATTTGGTCGGAAACTTTTTCCACAGTCCCCTTATAGTTACGATGAATAAGGCATTTGATAAGTGCATGAACTATTGTCTTTGGGGGTCAAAAAATGAATCACGGATATTATTGATGATGAGTCTTCAAGTTAAGTTTATACAAAGTCAAGTGTACTTTATACAGTAATCAGAAACGGCTTCCAAAAGCTCAGACCCCCATTTCACGAAAATACTTAAGTTTAATATACTTCAAGTACAGCAATTTGCTTAGTGTCACACTTACGTATGCTATCTTAAGTACATTACATGAAAAATGGCTTATCAGTTTACTTTGAAGACTTGCTATGCTAAGTACATGTAATGAAAAAAACAAAAACAAATTAAGGATAAGCATTTTATTTCCCTTAACTAAGTTCATATGATTACTTAGTACGTCAGTGAACTGTGTTTTTTTTACCAATGATCAGATCGCTAAGCACAATAGCAGACTTAAGGATACTGCTAAGAATTATTTTCATGAAATTGGGACCTGATTCCGACTCATTATCAGTGCCAAGATGAACCGTTTTTCAAAAAGTCAGGGCTCTAAGTTTAAAATGAGTGTGGATATTTGAGTGTGAAGATTTGAGTGTGAAGATTTGAGTGTGAAGATTTGAGTGTGGATATTTGAGTGCAAAGATTTGAGTGTGGATATTTGAGTGCAAAGATTTGAGTGTGGATATTTGAGTGCAAAGATTTGAGTGTGGATATTTGAGTGCAAAGATTTGAGTGTGAATATTTGAGTGTAAAGATTTGAGTGTGGTAATTCGAATGTGGAAATTAGAGTTCGGAGGTTTGAGTGTTGAGATTTAAGTGTGGTGATTTGAGTGCTGAGATTTGAGAGTGGAGACTTGAGTGTAAATATTTGAGTGTGGAGATTTTGAGTGTAAATATTTGAGTGTGGAGATATGAGTGTGGAGACTTGGGTGTGGAGACTTCAGTGCACAGTGAGTTACAATGCGTACTGAGTGCTGAATATTTATTTGTGTCCATTCTGAGATTAGGAAAGAATCTGAGATCTGAGTGCTAATTGCTGAGTAACGTTTATCATCCCAGGTTCTGTTTTCTGCCAATGGGTATTACAGGCTTTCCAGCAGGTTCTGACCAAAAAATAGCACTAATTCTATCTTAAATGACATTTACCTTGAAAAGAAATATGAAAATTAGGAATTTCAATGAATAAATAGAGCTTTTTTAGGATTTTGACACTTTTTTAGAAATTTTAGCAAAATTTAAAAATGATAGGATTTTTTAAGAATTTAAGAGCCACTGGAAAGCCTGGTATTAATGTGGATTGTGCTGCTGTCTATGCCACTTTGAAACAGTATCAAACGTTATGCAAATCTGTAAACCACACCATCCATGGCTTCAAACCAGTACTAACATCACTCTTAACCTAACACATCACTCTTAACCTAACATGTATGCACAACTACAAATGGGGGAGGGGTTTCTTAAACGCTAGGCTTAATATTTTGACAGAACTTTTAGTTCACTTGAACTTCATGCAACAGTTAATCTGCATGTACACTCATGCTGATACCATGCCGAGTTAGATGAGTATGTCAGACAGTGGGTGGGGTATGGGTTGTGTAAATGATGCAGACACAGTCTCATGTTAGAGCATGGCAAAATTTAATATCAATCGAAAAAAAAAGAATTATATAATTGGGTTGTTCTCCAGGAAAACAGGGCTTAATGAAGAAATGTTTGATTTTCAGGTTTTCTGTTTCCTCGGACATTTAGAACCATGAAAATGAAAACTGTTTAACTTGAGGCTATTTCGTTTTCATTTTATAACGTTTTAAAGACAGAGCGTTAATGACGTAGAACTAACGACGTCAACTTTAACTGGAAATTCCCGATAATGTTACAAGCGTCAATAAGTCTGGTTTACCTGGAGAACGGTCCATATATATATGTATGTATGTTTAAAAATCAAATGTCAATGCTAACCCTGGAACGTAAACGAATGAGCTTTAATTAAATGATGTCTTCCATATGAAATACAGAAGAGTATCAATGTATCCGATTCAAATTGATAAAATGTAGTGAAAGTAGTTCTTTTTACTATAGATAGTTCCCACATTTACCTCCCTTTTTCCTAACGGTCATAATGATAGGCAAACTTCTAGTTAAGAGGGAACGTAATATAAACAATGATAAAATAATCAGAGATATAAAAAATAACTTATTCATTAAGCTCATGTGGGCAGATGGCTCAGAAAGTTAAAGAAAAATTGGTTGTCACATACAAATTCTCTTAGTATTTTCTCAATTATCACATATTTGGGAATTAATCCTATAAGGGCTTATCAGTATTGCCTATCAAAATGGCTGATGATTAAGTACAAGGGAGGTAAATATTGTAGATGTGGGAACTATCTATGCCTAACAATTGTACAATTTGTATCTCTTCTCTTTTATCATTGCTCCAAGTTTATAAATATCGAGATCCATTTCCACGCTCAAATATATTTTTTATTCTCAATTTCTTTCTGTAGAATTTATACTTTCCTTGTAAATATTCTAATATTTTTAATATCAAATACAGGATTTTGTATGATAAATTTTTCAAATCTCGGACACAATTTGGTTGAGAAATTTTGAGCACAATGATATGACTTGATTTTCGAGAATGATCTCAGTTTTATAATCTCAGACCACGAGCGACAGAAACACATATACATGGATCGAAAAGGTGATGTATCCATTGCAGATTGACAGAACTTGATCCCCAAAAAAAAAAATATCTAACAAAAAATACATGGTGAAAAATAATTTATCTGCACCATGACTTAACCTGTATTAGTGGCCAGAAAGTCAATTTTCAGGTTTTTACAATTTCTAACAGATTTATTTTCAATTTTTATTTAATACCAAAAGTATTAAAATCGGATGTCTACTTTTCTTTTTATAGCAATTCCAATATTAAGAAAAAGATGCAAAAGTAAGCTTAGTATACAAAATGAATGTACATAATATATTTTAAAAAATTGTCTGTTTTTCAAATGGAAAGAACAAATTATGCAATACTAACAAATATTTCCTCATTCGTCTAATTCTATAAATCACAAATCAGCTGCAGACAAAGCGCTTAGTTTGTGACGTCTAAATTTTGATTGTGAAAAAGACGTCAGAACCAACATTACTAATACAGGTTTTATCATGGCTGCACTCAATTGTGATACGATACACTTGTAGTAGACACATGTATACGCACAGTAACTAAATTATCTTAAAGAGTTGAATAGAACATGTACTGTAAAATCATGACATTATTAAGATTGCTTTTTATTTGTCACATTTCAACCTTTTTTCGATAGATGGAATGAAAACGACATCAGACCAGTGCAACAAAAACTTGCTTTTGAATACATACTAAATTTGAACTTATAATTTTTTTTATTTTTTGTTATAGTGCTATTTTATTAACCGTGAACGTATGAATACATTACCTGGACCGTTACATTTCAAAATAGGTGTATTGAAATTTTCGTGGTTGTCCGTAAGCGTGACGGAGAAAAAGCCGCAGTTGTGTTTTGATAGAAAAG
Source organism: Mactromeris polynyma (assembly GCA_032209605.1). Taxonomy (NCBI): domain Eukaryota; kingdom Metazoa; phylum Mollusca; class Bivalvia; order Venerida; family Mactridae; genus Mactromeris; species Mactromeris polynyma. The sequence goes on along the minus strand of JASFXZ010000030.1, from coordinate 7,144,707 downwards.
TAATCCAATCAGCAGTTATAGCTTTACGCACGAGAGTATTTCCTTACCTAAATTGACATGGATCGGTCCTGTAAGTTCATACACCTTTTTTCGCAGTCAATCTAACAGCACTATAACTATAGTTTTGTTCTCGTGAATATAGAAGATTTTAGAGTACATAATAAGCATGTGTAAAAAAAAATCGACACCTTTCGACCAACTTCTGGAAATACTTCTTATAATACCTGTTGTCATATATACAATTAACAAAGAAATTAATACATTAATAAACAGATTGCTGCAAAATTCCGAGAGAAAAAAAGGTTGAAATTATGATATTATTATTCATATTTATTTAATGTAATGTAACAGAAGACTTATAGGAATACTGTTTAAATAAATGGAAAAATAATATCCATCTTCTCTTTTTCTTAGAAAATTATTCCATGAAAGAACTTCTAATAAACCATTGTATCTGTTTAATGGACACTTTGTTCCGTTTATTGTACTGTATACTGAGTAGTTTGGGGACTAACAATGGTACAAACATGATAACCTACCTCCACCCGTGTCGCTTCTCGCTGACCGGAACCTTTGATGTCCCTTCTTACTTATACGTCTGTAATAGAAAATAAAGTCATGTTTGAGAAACACGAAAAATCGGTCAATGGCGCTACCGGGAATCGAACCCAGGTCTACGGATTGCCGGTCCGTTATGCTAACCACTACACCACAGCGACCTGATCATTGCGATTCAAAATCCCACGAAAGGCAACAAAGTTCTGAATCGGAAAACAAATAACCATATTCATTTCAGTTAACATTGGAAAATGACAAAAGTCAAACTCTGCAATGTGACCTTGACCTTTTAAGATATGGGCCCCATTGTTGCACCCAACATTTCATTCATAATTCAAGGTGATGAATTTTTGGCTAGTTGTTTTCAGGTATGAGAATGCAAATTTTTTAAATCAGCTGAAAATTTGGCAAGGGGTCCAGGTGGCCGTTGAAGCTCTAAGATGGCGTAATTTGTCTCAAAAACGGTCTTTGTGAGCGTCAAATCTGCAGATTTCTGTGAATTCACGCAAAATTCTCATGCCTGCATTTTACAATCCAACAACAAAGCTCTGGGCCAGACATGCTTTTACATAGACAGACAGACAGACAAACACAAAGACAGGGGTAACACTTTATGCCCTTAAAATGTCCTTATTATCACCTTCAGAGTACACAATACCTTAACGCAAATGTCGTGTCAACCTTTAGACAAAGGTGACAAATGACAGAGAAGACAGGGGGGGAACTTTCAACAAAGGTCAAATATGATGGCACAATGTTTCGGAAAAGTTGAAGATGATTTCATACCATATTTAGTCAACTTGCTAACAAGCAGCTGACAATTTCTCAGCATGAATCATAGGTGGAGGTCGGAGGACCACAGCCAAATATCATAGACGTACATCATGACCTGCCTAGCCCCCCGTGGATCGAACTCGAACCTCCCAGGTGATAGCCCAGCACTCCCACCACTGAGCTACTCAGCTCTTAGGCTGAATGAATCACTATCAGATATGACAGTTAATCACTTGTTTAATCCATGGGGTGACTCAAGACTAGACAACATTGTAGAGAGGAGACATAATTTCCGATACGGGAGGCGCGATCATTAAGGGGTAGAGCGCCTGAATCCTGATCCCAAGGTTCGAGCCTCGCTATGAGCGGACTTCACAATCCCTAAATTTGGCGCAAGTACTGGTTGGTAGCCAGGAAGCAGTCATCGAGAGAGATTAGTATAAGTTGTGAGAACTTGTTTCACAATCGATGTAAAATATATAAGTTTTAACTAAATTCAGATACTTACCCGAGTGTGCTCGATTCGTAACCTCTGTCTTGACTAGCAGATCTCGCCCTCACTCTTCCAGCGGTCAGTCTTTCGCCACTATTTAACGAGTTATTACTAGATGAGTTGCTTAGTTCACCCTGTAAGGCTTTCTGTTTTGCAGGGTCAAGGTGATTTATTAAGGCATCGGCTTGATCCTTGAAATGGTCGGCAAACCCCCAGAAAGATCTGAAAGTAAGATGTTTAATGTCTAATCTTAGATGTATGCATATACTAGTGATGGATAATCGGATAAATTTCATAATCGATTATCGGATCAGTTTGAAAACTCATAATCGATAATCGAATCGATAATAATAAAAATATTTAGCTTTCTAGTATATTAGTATAATGCTCTTAGTTTAATTCATTTACACAAATTTATTCATCTCTTTTTTAACTACATTTAACATCAATCTTAATTAAACCATAAAAACATTTTATCATTCAATAAATATTAGACTACTATTGACTAGATGTTTTGTACATGTAATGACTAGATTTAAGATTTGAAAGTATATCCGGGTTTATTTCTTTAAAATTTGAATATATGTAATATCATCTTATTGAAACAACACTCCAGTCACAATTTCTGATTATAAGCGATTATTGTAGTTCATTATCGATTGTCGCCGACGTCGGATGTCCAGCGACGATTTTTCGATTAATTTCGATAATCGTGTCATCACTAGCTTATACCCATAAAACTTTGGTACAAGTATAATAATCATACAGTATTCTGTATGCGACATATTTATTCTGTGCACTCGCTAAACCTTGCAATGGATGGTACAGAATCTATGGATTTTCTCGCAGTATCTTGTATACAGTCAGCCCCTGCTAATAATTGGGTGGTCTGATGCCAAAGTGATCTACGCCTTGACTTTGAAGTATTAGAAATTTAGATAAGAAAGCCTGTTTTTTGAATTCTCATTTCTTGTAATTATATATGGTACCTTTAGTATGTCAAACGTTCATGAAACTTCCAATGATTTGGTAGAATGTTTATGCACAATCCATATTAAATCTGCATGAACAAAAAAACAGCTAAAAAAAATACACCCATATGTTTGAGGACTGAGGAAAAAAAGGCCGATACAGATTCCTTAAACTGCATGTTGGACTCTTTAGTACATACTGATCTAGTCCAATCAGAATTTAGTATTTCGTCACCTGACAATTTCACAGCAAACATATTGGATACCGGGGTAGGCACCTCATAAGGGGAAGGAATATATTTACTTTCCAAATCTATGAAAAAGTTTTTACACCAAAATGCAGATCTGAGATATTTGAATGGTGTCATCAAATGTCTTCTCAAAACTGTACCCATTTGACACTGAATCTCACTAAATGACCTTGAATCAACTAAAAAAAACTTGAAACTGATATGTTCCCACAGTTAAGACAGAGGCATGATACATGTAACAAAGTAATAATATCAACTTACTTTCGAGCAAACGCTCTGGCTTCCGAGTCCGCATCGCTTATTCCTTTTTTAATGGCTTCTTGTAATATTGCTATATGTTTTTCTAATACATTGGTCGGCCAGGTGTGCAATAATTGGTTTAGTAATTCGCAGCAATATCTGTAATGAAAAATACTCTTTTTAGTACAGTTCAACTAACTCAAAGCCAAATGCAGTTACTTCCCTTGCATACTCTAATGAATTGTCCGGAGTAAGTTACCTCCCTTAGACCACAAGACGACATAAGGAGTAAGTTACCTCCCTTAGACCAAAACATGATATATTGTGTATGCACTTCTGTGCCAACTATTCTGTAAAATAGTCAACCTTTCAGATATAAGTTTTAACAAGAAGTATCTTTAAAAAAGACAAATGGCGTAGATAGAATGATGTCTTTCAGTATGATAAATGAAATAATGTTTTGCAATATGTTGAAAAATAAATTCTTACAAAAAATTAACTTGGATCTGTATATTCTACAATCATGGACCTGTCTTATCAGGATCATTTTATATATACATACATGCTTAAACATATTAACTACAAGCAGCAAAATTCGAACCGCTAACGAGCACACATCTTACGAAAATCCCATTTGGTGCCTCTTGGGTGAACGAAAACCAGATTGATGCCTCTTGGGTGAAAATATGATTAGACAGATTTTAAAAAGCCCACTTCGAGGACAACATTTGGTTGGTCAAAAATGTAGGTCGAAATCAATGTTATACAGCTATGCCGAAAAAAAATCAATGCAAACTTAACTTATGCAACAATGTCCATCTCGGATATCATAGAAAATAAATGAGTAAAATATATCAAACATACATACCTTCTTATGATACTTGCTTTAGAAGAGAAATTGTTTGTAATGACTGGAATGAGGCGTGATGCAAATGTATACTGAAAAAAAAACAAAAAAACTTTAGTGAATACTTTGTGCAGTGCTTCTCATAAACAAAGGAAAAAACACATAAACATCCTTTAGTTAACATTTCGAAAATATTTAGGCTGAAACTGATCTATACTGACACCAAAAAGAAACTGTGACTGACTTAGAAATAAAGTTTGTAACCATTTAGATAAAACATATAGGCAAATTTGGTAGCAAAATGTGACAGCTTTTATTGGCTACATGATGCATTATTCTTAAATTAAATTTAGGTCATTCTCGGTATAATGATAACGCTTGAATGACGTAGGGGTGAAAAGTAAAAGTTGCACCACGTCATCAACAATATCAATGATCTGACTGCTGCCTTAATTCACGAGTAGAATGCCATCCCCACCGACGTGGTAAGACGTTACGTCAGGTCAATGCGGTCAAGACTACTTGTGTTGATTCGTAGGAGAGGAGGACATAACAGATACTGATATCAGAGGGCAAACACACATTTAGAATAAAAAGAAAAGTCATTCAAGCGTTATCATTCCAAAAAATAAAGTTTATTGCAGGTTTCACTAGGTCTGCATTATTTGGACTAAATAAAACATTAAGCAACTAACTTTCTACAAACAACCTTTGCGGAAACACTCAAAAGCATTAACAGTAAAAATTTATGCTTTCTGAGATGAAAACAAATACATAAAATGCTAATGATGTGATTACACCAAATGCCGTGTTTCATAATCAAAACCAAGAATTCTCAATCTTCTTGGATAGAGTAAGAATTTCTATTTAATGTCAAGTTTGTTTGTTTCATCGGGTTTAACGCCGTTTCTCAATGATATTTCAGTTATATACGGCGGCCGGTTCACCTAACCAGTTTTTCTTGGACTGAAATCTAACCAGTACTAACTTACCCTTCCACAAGGAGCCGGCAACTTCTCCACATGAGGAGGAATCGTCAAATTTTCATGGAAGGGTATGACCTGCCGCGACCGGGAATCGAACCCGGATCGCCGGGTTACAAGTCCAGCGCACTAACCACTGGACCACGGCTATTTAATGTCAAGGGAAACATTTTTCTTTAATTTAATGTCTATTATTGGCTATGCTTTGTCTAAAAACTTGTCAATAGCAAATTCTTGGAAAGGTTTATAGTACAGTGATCGCATACAGCCATTTTAGAAGAGAAAGAAATGCCGCGTCGCTTTAATTATCACGTTTTGTAACACGGCAACTTTAATAGATAAGCACTGTTCGAAATGCTCACATACAGTGTAAATATGTAAAAACAAAATCAGTTTGGATTTCACAAATCAATTCTGAGCAAATCGTAACGGAATTACCTGAAAAATGAATCTAATGCAGATAATGCCAGATGTTGACATCACTTTAGCACTATTCGGAATGAGATTAATCAATGCAGGCAGCAAAGTTTCTGCACTGTGATCGAACTTTGAGCCTAAACGCTGTGAATAATATCTGAAAATAAAATCATCATACATATATGTTTGCAAAGGGGATTTGTAACGATTTCAATCACTGACCGAAAGCCACCATAAGGCACTCACGAAAAACGTCCTTTGAGAAAAGTTTATATAATGTATTAAAATCTGTAACAAAGATGAACCATTTCAACATACACATAGTAGCCCAAATTGAGTTCCAAAAATAGAACTTTTGAAAGATTTTGTGAAATGTTATTAAGTATCAGTACGTCCGAGGGTAAATAATTCTAATAATACATGCTCAACTGTATTGAGTCAAGTATGTATGACAACTGACGTGCCGCGCGTCACCATTGGTGCCGCGTAAATGGAAGAATTCTGCGAGATTCAACGAATAAAGAGCATAAGAATGAAAATGGACCCTTGGTGACGTACTAACGGAATAATTCTGCGAGATTCAATGAATATCGATCATAAGAGTGAAAATGGACCCTTGGTGACGTGTAACCGGAATAATTCCGAGAGATTCAAAGAACAAGAGCATAATGGTGAAAATGGACTTGAAAATTGAGCTCTTAAGTTTGAGATGGTCTTTACGTGAGGTTTTACTGTACACTCGAAAATTGAAAACAGCGAGTATATTCTACTTACGCAATGGAAATACACGCTTCTCGAACAACTTGAGACCGCAGATCTTTCACACTATTCAAAAAACACGGCTCTAATGTTCTTAAGAATGGATGAAAGTCATCGTACTCAGCAGCTCCCGACACAATAAGTCCCCGCAATACCTTCAACTGAAACAACAACAACAACAAACATTAGTCAAACTCTGAACAATTAATCATTTGTACCAGCTGTGTAGAAATGGACTACGGTCATTCCTCGTTCATTCGATTTCATCGAGTCAGAAATTTACTTTGAATAACGTACGGTTTCAGAAAGCCCATTTCAAGTCCTCATGCATTAGAAGATACATCCGGACCCAATATTTATTTGGGATGATACCTAGTATTCAAATAGAAGGTTAGCGAATATACGAGGTCCGAGTGTAGTTTGTATTGATAATGTATATATATGGTTCCTATCGACGACACACCTACAAGTCACACAGTGACAGAAATAGGGGCCAGCTTTCCCGGATTCATATCAGTATACACAAGTTCTTCTCCTAGACAAGGTAAATATCCCAGTTGCTGGAGACAAGAGACTGGACTATTCTTGTTAGCAATGAATGTTTAATTCATTAGTACATTACTGAATGTTACACAAGCACAACGGGGAAACAAGTAAGAGCAAAGAGGGCAGATGAATACCAGACAGTGACAGGTATGATCTGAAGTCAACATGAAAAACAGGATTATACAAACTAAACTGGTGGTTTAGTATCATGCAACGGACGTTTTGAGCTGTCTAGTTAAGGAACAAACCAAATCATTCCTCCTATCAGGAAAGGGCTCGCACACAATACTCAATATACACATTCGCATACAACTCATTAATAGCTATAATTTAAGTATAAAGCGTTCTTTGACGAAATGTTTCTTTTGATGGATATCAATCAAAAATATATATTACATCAAAGACTGCTTTACGCAACACAGTCCATGATCAATATAACAGAAACAAAAGGGCCATGTCGGCCCTGTCCCTCACTGGAGAACACCACCATTTTGGCTGAATTAGACAATGTGCCAATAAATTGGACTAGTTTCATAACTATTAAAAAGATGCTTAAGAACAAGTTCAGTGTTTATCCTTTAAAATCGTTTCATCAAATGTTAGAGAGTATTGTCAAGATGCAACATACAGTCAACTTTGCAGTCTCGACCACATGTATTCAGCAACCGTTTGTGAAGAGCGACCACTTTACAAGCCTCCCAAGCGAAAGTGTTACATAAACTTGTTCTATTAAACGCCCATCCCTTGATGCGACCAGATAATTTTCAGCGATTGGGATAAAGCTTCATTTTGAGTGCTCGCTTGTCCCTAATTGTGACCACTTACTTTGTTTATCACAACTCGCCACGATCAGTGACGCTCGTTTTGTGTAACAAGAAATCAATACCCTAGCTTACTTGTGTATCAATTACTTTACGCATAGTAGAAATCTTGCATCATGTGACTTCAATACATTACACCCAAGAGGTCATTATCATAACTCCTTGGTAGTTGCTTCATGCATAATGTCAACGCTATGAGGGGGGTAATTCCTCCTCAGAATATGAATACAAAGTACAAACAGCTCACAGACCATTGTTCATGTGAGTGCTAAAGTCAGCCACAATAGCCACTCGTCCACAGATGATCGCACTATGATCTCTATCGTCTTACAGTGTGTTTCATAAAGAATCCTAAGTCTAATATCAGTCCTAAATAGTTCCTAAGTCAGTGTCCTACATTTATGATCAATTCATGAAAAATCTTAGTTGAATCCTGGGACAGATATTTGTCCTAACTCTGTCCGCTGCAGTTCTAAGTCAAAATATCATTCTTAATTTGGACTTAATCATGACATGAGAATATAAACAGGCAGGGCATAGTGGATTGGCAGAGTGGTCGAAGAGCGGGAGGTCGAAAGTTTGAATCCCAGTAGGGGTCTGTTCTGATATGGCCAGTTGGTGAGCCGCCAGCTATTAAATAATGGTTACTGTGTGCCTACCTGCCTGGTGCCTGGCATTAAACAATAGGAATCAGGAAGTAAATGCACTCAGAAAGTAGGTGTCTCAAAAGTCAGAAATGGCTGGCCCTTTGAATAGGGGCAACACTATAATAAATACTTACAGCCTCTACACGTTTCTCCCAAGCTATATTTGTATCGCCGAGAGTATCTCGACATTTCGTCAGCTGGTCTGTGACATCCCGGGCAGAGAATATCTAAAACGACAGAACATGTTCATTTGAAGGAAAACATGTAATGTTACCTAACTTGTTCAGCTGCTTATCACTTTCTATATTAAGCTTACTTTACCAAAACATTCCAACAACATCCCCAGAAGCAGCCATAGCACCCATGCGATCATCTAAAAGGACACCTTTTAAGTTTTAAAGTTGAACATCCATCCCATCAAAGGTGTCCCTTAAGAAGACCCATGCGTGCACAGCAACCGTCTGCAAGATGGTGATGGTTTGAAGGATAAGGACATCTTTAAACTGTACCTTTGGGAAATAACAATTTGTGGCTGAAGATGAAAGGTTGCTGCTCTAGAGAGCTTAAATTGATCGTAAATTTTTACTATGATAAAACTGATAATGCTGTTTAAGAGAGGTTGTTGCTCAATAGAGGACCGCTCTCGAGAGATTACATGTTAGCTAAATTGATCATTCTGTGATAGTCTGTATTTCAATCCTCTAAGAGATAAATATACAGTAAAACCTCAATAATATGACCACACTAGGGACCTTTGAAAAATGGTCTTCTTATTGAGGTGGTCTTCTTATTGAGGTGGTCTTATTATTGAAGTGGGCTTATTATTGAGGTGGGCTTATTATTGAGATGGTCTTATTATTGAGGTGGGCTTATTATTGATATGGTCTTATTATTGAGGTGGGCTTATTATTGAGGTGGTCTTATTATTGAGGTGGGCTTATTATTGAGGTGGTCTTATTATTGAGGTGGGCTTATTATTGAGGTGGGCTTATTATTGAGGTGGTCTTATTATTGAGGTGGGCTTATTATTGAGGTGGGCTTATTATTGAGGTGGGCTTATTATTGAGGTGGGCTTATTATTGAGGTGGTCTTATTATTGAGGTGGGCTTATTATTGAGGTGGTCTGAATATTGAAGTTGAATAAAGAGCATACAGTGAAAATGGACTTGAAAATTGTGTTCTTAATTTTAAGGTGGTCTTATTTATTCAGGTGGTCTTCAAGTGAAATTTTACGGTATATTACTAAAAGGCTGACAGCTATGGTCATCGAAGTATGTTTCTCGTTTTTTAGAACTCCATTTCTATTAATCCAATCAAACCAGAATATATAGAGGATGTAACTCAATTAATTGTAAGGAAGCAGTGTAGACATTTAACCAACCTGAACTTTCTGTACGTCTTCAAATGAACGAATAAAAAATTCCTCATCAACAAAGCCTGCACCAGTTCCTGAAACAACAACAACATATTAACAATAACAACAACAACATATCAATAAGTGATAGCATCACAAAATGCTACCAAGGACACCAAAACAGCAATTGTCACAACATTGTGAATATACGCATTTCATCTTTAAAACGATTCTGTGAAGAAAAAATTCTACCATGCAGCTGCAAAGGATGGCTGGGTCTTTACTAAGACAGTGAATCTCCGTTCCTCGTTTAAGACGTAAAATTAACTATAGTTGAACCCTCGTTTATTTAACAACCTACAATCCGAATGCTTGGTATCATCCAGGTCCTGATGTATCTTCTTAGGCACGTTGAATTGAAATGAGTTATTCAAAAGCATGTATTATTCGAAATAAATCGGACCCCATGAATTCGAATGAACCATGTCCGACTGTAATTATTATCAAACCTGACTTTTTTACCAGACCTGTTCATCGGTCCAACTCTTGTTTCTATGAAACTGCTAGAAGTCAGAGAAAAGATCACAAGAGAGTATATCGAGGGCTCAACGCAACACTGTCATAACTCTTATAAAAATACATAGTAGTTACGACAATGTTGCGTTGAGCCCTCGATATATTCAATAATAGATAGTTCCCACACATATTTACCTCCCTTGTTTTGAATTGTCAGCCATACATTTATAGGCAATATAATATCTAAACGATGATAAAATAATCAAATATATAAAAATAAATTATTCATAATGCTCATGTGGGTAGTTGGCTCAGAAATTTGAAGAAAAAGTGGTTGTCACATGCAAATTCTCTCGGTATTTTCTCAATTGTCACATATTTGGAAATTACTAGAATACAGGCTTATCAGTTTAGTCTATCAAAATGGCTTATGATTAAGAACAAGGGAGGTTAATATTGTAGATGTGGATCTATACAACAAATAATCCAACAGAACAATGATAAATTAATGGTTTATAGCAAAACTACACTAATTCAGTTTTGGTCAAAGAGTAACTGCAGTTTTGCACCAACAAATTTCAATGATTCAAGACCAGTTAAATGTTTTGCACTACATAGCAAATGTCACACAAATGTTAATGGAACAATACCTGACTAACATATCAGTAATAATCAAATACTGTCACGTAAATGATCGCATACTATAATATATGATATTAACACATACAGTCATAGATCACTGGGACAATATTTAATCATCCTTACTTACATCAAACCAAAATTATCACTCTTTTGATCACGTAGCTTAAACTACATCATAGCTTATATTGATGAATCATTTCACAAACCAGGGGGTATAACACAAATCTATACAGCCTTTTTTTTCAGATTTTGAGGAAGTATGGTACGGTCTTTTGAAAAGGGGAAAGTTTGCGTTGTAAATAACCAAATTGGGGAATTTACAAAACTTCATATTACCGAATTTATTGTTTGGATGCGAGATAAAGTTAACAAAACTGGATGAATTTCCTGTTTTATAGATTATTTTGAGTGTTTAAAACATGGTGCCGATATTTACATTTGGACAAAGAAATTTTGACAACTGTAGGGAAGTAACTGGTAAACAATGTTTGTAAAACATGATGCCCCCTGTGACCTTGACCTTTGATTCCGTGACCCCAAAATCAATAGGGTTCCTCTGCTACCCAAGATGAATGTGTGGACCAGTTTAAGGTTGATTGGTCAAGGGGTTCTTGAGTTATTGATCGGAAACGAAAAGGTTACGGACCAACATGTGCAAACCAATATGCCCTCTCTTCTTCGAAGGGGGGCATAAAATTAAATTATACAGATGGGGAAATTTTGACAAAATCTGCAGAAAAAAATATACTTTTGGGAATGGGGCCGAATATTGGAGACAATCTATTACAAAGTACACTTTTTCTATAATATTAATTGGAGAATCTGTCGTATTCCTGCGTAACATGTACTACACTCGCACTGGCGCCAATCCAACATTATAGATACATATAATTTTCAATACAAATAATCAGGTATCTATACACACTCCTTCTTTGATTGAAAAACAATCTACATTTAATGCCGTAACATCCTCACCAAAGCAGGCAGTGCGGCCAGGGGGAACAAGAACGGCCAGGGGGGAACAAGAACGGCCAGGGGGAACAGGAGCTAATTTTAAATAAATAGCAGACTATTCTTTACTAATAGCAATATTTGATTTAGTGACAATCCTGTGTGTATATATTATAAGGATTCATGTAAGCATTATAACAAGGTGCAGTTGCCATGTGTACATTGGTCAGTGCTATATGAGGAGTTCTATAGGGACAGGTGGACACAGGGAGTAGCACATTACCACTAAATGACTGCCGTCAACAGCCATACATAATAAATACAAATTTATATAATTTATATAAGCACTGATATCAAGCTCAAGTAAGTTACAATAAGCGCTGGTACTCAGTTCACATAAGTTTCAGCAAGCACTGGTACCACATTCACATAAGTTTCAGCAAGCGCTGGTACCCAGTTCACATAAGTTTCAGCAAGCACTGGTATCCAGTTCACATAAGTTTCAGCAAGCACTGGTACCCAGTTCACATAAGTTTCAGCAAGCACTGGTATCCAGTTCACATAAGTTTCAGCAAGCACTGGTACCCAGTTCACATAAGTTTCAGCAAGCACTGGTACCCAGTTCACATAAGTTTCAGCAAGCACTGGTATCCAGTTCAAATAAGTTTCAGCAAGCACTGGTACCCAGTTCAAATTAGTTTCAGCAAGCGCTGGTACCCAGTTCACATAAGTTTCAGCAAGCGCTGGCACCCAGTTCACATAAGTTTCAGCAAGCGCTGGTACCCAGCTTGATTAAGTGTCTACAAGTACATGGAAACCAATCTGGATTAGTTTCATCAAGCGCTGGTACTCTATATTAAACATGGTTCAGCAAGTACTGGTACCCAGCTTGACTGCTTTATCCAAGCGCTGATACCGAGTGTTAATCAGTTTCATCAAACACTGGTACCCAGATTAAATATCAAGCACAGGTGCCAATCTCACATAAGAATCAGTAAGCACAGGTAGCTAATTAGCCCTCGGAGTGAAATAACCTTTACATAATGTACTTCAAGGCGGAAGTATCGGAACGTACAACAAATATAGCTTCAATAAGAACATTTACAACATAACAATGAAGTCTAAATTGTATTTAAAATATAAATAATATATATACATTATATTACAATAAATGGTAATAAAAACGTCAATAATATTTAAAGGCATATATTATATGTCTGTAATAATATTCACTAGGCAAGCAGTAAGATCTTTGGTTATAAAGTCGTAAAATTAAAATAAAATTTTATTTCATCTTATGAAACCTAAATAAGACCGAAGAAATTAAAACTTTAGACTCTCATCAAGTCCCCACAGGTCTGATAATGTACAAGCATGCAGCCATTTTTTCAGTTTTAGGGGAAGTATGGCGGGTCCTTTTGATCAGGGAAACTTGCATCATGAATCACCAAATTTGGGTATTTATGAGGCAAAATTTTAAAATAATTTTACTGAAGGGGAATTTTTTGTAAGTAGGGGAAAAACATATACTTTTTTCTTCGAGGAATGGGGCCCTATATCGGCCCCAAATTTGCCATAAAAAGGACATTTTTTTTGCAAACTTTCAGCTGTTAAATTAAATCTAAATGTAATTTAGTGAAGAATATCAATAATATATCCTGTCTCCGTGAATAACATTTTTGGGTCTGGGAGGCTCAGACCCGGTAGGGCAGGACGGAGTATAAAGTGTTTTTTCTCTCGTCTTATACAAAAAATGATTACACATGTGAAAGGATGAAAGACATATCTAATACGTTATCTACTCTATAATTCAATATAGTATTGTTGAAAATGAAATCTAGTATAAATTGAGTTGAATTATAAAAACCGCACCAAACTTTTTCTTCTAACTCTATTCACAAACATACCAAAATATTCCCATAACCACATTACCAGTGTTAATAATTCAATTACCTCCCTTGACCATAACATTCCAATATTAGTTATCTCCCTTATCACAATAATTCTAACCCTTTATACAAACTAGTCTAGTTATTTTCATAAACCCATCAAATTGGATTCTAAGACCACTAGTTTGACCTACAGCATGACAGGTACTCCTCAATCCTATTTGAGTATACAATATACTCCAGGACAGTTTCAGAAAATTTAGCTAAAATACATGAATTTAATATATTCGCAACACCCAGTACCTCATTACCCACAAGTCAAGCTTATCCCACTACTCTACGCTTGTTTTTTTTGCAAAGGTGTAAGCATTTCTCTCCATTCATTATAATGACCTTCACATCATTGCATTGACCTTTACTTCGACATTTTGTGTCAAGGTCGTGACCTCTACATGAAGGTCATTAAGCAATGAAATGGTGATTTATATGCAAATTGGCAGTTGGTGGGATAAAAGATTTGTACAAAAATACCTGCTGACTCTGAGGCTTTTCTCCGGAACGATAGTCTCGCCGCTGTTAAATATGACAAACTTTCAGATAAAAATTGCGCTTACGCTGATGATTTCAGAAGTTATTTCAACCAATAGATAGTTCCCCATTTACAATATTTACCTCCCTTGTTCTGAATAGTCAGCCACATTGTTAGGCATTTCCTTAAAGTTTATAAGGAATTAATATAATGTAAACGATGATAAAATAAAATCAGATATATAAAAATAACTTATTCATGATGCTCATGTGGGCACATGGCTCAGAATGAAGAAAAAGTGGTTGTCACATGCAAATTCTCTTATATATTATTTTCTGGAAATTACTCCTATATGTGCTTATCAGGTTTGCCTATCAAAATGGCTGATGATTAAGAACAAGGGAAGTAAATATTGTAGATGTAGGAATTATCTATATGTCCATATATCACTGTCTTTCAAACCCACTTACTCTTCAATAACCAGAACAGAGTCTTATACATTTAAAGTTCGGAATTTCAATTTGCAGTTAAGTTTACTGTTGTCTCTTGACTAGCAATGAAATAGTTGGAAAAGTATTTTAAATAAACAATTTGCAGCAAAAATAAGACTGCGATATAGTTAACATCGCTGCATCATAGTTCATACTAAGTTGTCATACTGATTATTTTAGTCATATTACCATTATGCTGCGATGAACAAAAAATGGATCTTAAATCATTTTACATATGAATACTGGCTTTGAACATGACTTGAAGATACTATCATGATTTCAATAAACAAATAAATGAGCAGCTATAGTCCATTTTTATTTACTTGAGACGGCTGTTAACAAACTGTAAGATAACCAGCCAATAAAAACATGTTTTAGAAAATATTGACCAATCGACAAAGAGTACACAAAAACAGCATTCTCGACTGAGTCAATTTTGTATTGACAGAAGCTGTCATGATAAAAAACCCTAATTCAAGGCTATTATATATAGGCAATTATAACAAAGAATACAGAAATTTGGGTGTCGGTGAAGTTTAGCACCAAACTTAACCATAATACAACCACCCAAGTTAAACGCTAAATAAAATACTTAAATAGACACAAAATCAACAATTAAAAGTCAATAAACAAATATTACCTATCCCTGTTTTATCCATGTATTATAAAAAAACAACCTTATTTCAGACTACCATAAAAAAACGCCCTTGACAATACATTATCTTCCTAACATTGTCATAAACCTTTCTCATAGTCATTCAAATTCAACCTATTAGAATAAATTATCAACATTAAACACAACTCGTGTCATTTAAAGTGTACAAGAAACAGCACTCTATTAAATTAACCGTTCGTTCTACATTCATAATCTTGGGACTTATTCAATAATTATAACTACGCAAAAATATTAAAATGAAGTTATTACAAAATACAATTAAAAGCAATTTTGTGCCAAAATGTCTCCCTTTAAAACAAATTAAAATGTATTGTCCAGAGCGTTAATTATGAAACAATAAATTAGTACATGACATAAAATTAAAACTATCATTTATTAATATTTGAGCGCCGCTGTACGATTTCAAACCTCTTCTTTAAGTGACATCATTTCCAGAAAACGTCACATGTGACGTCAACATGTACTGACAGAAAGCAATAATTGCCCCATATGGCAATATGAAAATGAAGTGACCATAATTATGGAGTAAATATTGTTTCCTGCTTGCAGATGGTGACATCACATCTTGCGTTTTCTTGAAATGACGTCACTTACAGAAGAGGTTGCAAATCCCATAGCAGCGATCATTTATTATTAATATCACAACATTTGAATCTACATTAAAGATTGAGCTTGATAATACACAGAAATACTTGCTCTTTCTTAAAGGATCTGTAAAGTGGACTGAGTATGAAGCAGGTAGTTTGTTATAAATTAAAAGCCTCCAATCAGGCCTTAATGAAAATAAAGATTGCAATTTAGCAAAATACTGATTTTGTGGATGATTTCTGTAAAAATTAAAAGCAGATAAGTTTGACTATCTGATTTGATTGATCGATGCCGCCAGGACAGGCTGGCAGTGCACCTGCCGATGCCAAGACGGAAAGATCCTGCCTGGGTTACATTATCTCAATTAAGCAACATTGTTTAATAATGATAGGATTCATATAGCACTTTGAGAGACAAAAATCACAAATCAAGAAATTGTATTAATTCCTAAACGAAACTGAAGAAATTAAGGGGTCATCATAAAGGAAGATGGCAGCCATAATGACTTATATAAGTTTGCCATGACCAAGCAGGACTTAAAAAAGTATACCATGCTATATAAATCATTGCATTATTTCCAGAACCCTTAACTTGTTTTTCGTCTCGTTGAAAAAACAACTGTCAAGTTTTATCCTCTTGTGATAATTGTTACATACTGGGTTATGGAATTACATTTTATTTAAGTTATGTGCATTCCAGAACAATATAGGTAGTACAGATAGAAAGAGCTTGGACAGACAGTTTCAACGATACCAAATACTCACAACCGCCAAAAAAGTTGCGGGTTCTGGAAATAAGGCAACGAAATGTACCAAAACGATAAACAAGTGGCAAACAATATCAAGAAAAAAGCTAACTCTATTTTCTTATGAAGACATACTACCTCCAATCATTTTTGCAAGGTCAGTTCCCATCAACAGAAAAAAATATATTAAGATTTCGCCCGCAGATATCGTCCAACGCTCAAGGAAACCACTCAGAGAAGCGATGACAGTCCTATAATTGCAATACATATATTTACCTGTAGAAGAGGATGACTTCGACAGACCTAGTCCACTCCTCTTGCCCGACGCTGAACCTGTGGAAATCGTCGAGCTTGCCGAACTGGGTGCCCTCTTGGCGTGTGGAACTTTTGTGGTGAGAGGACGGGCGAAGTCTGGCTCATCGTAATCTTCTTTCTCCCCACGGCCAGGACCTGAAACCGTAATAAAAATATGTAGATGCAACGCAGGAAACATAGAACAATCAGTCATTGTCTAAATTAATTCAGACCACTGGCCTAGCTGTTCTGACAATTTATTTATTAAGTACAGTAAAACCTTAATAATAAGACCACCATTGGGACTTGATAACTTGTCTTAGCACTGAGGAGGTCTTATTATTGAGGTGGTCTTATTATTGAGATGGTCTTATTATTGAGATGGTCTTATATTTTGCGGTGCTCTTATTATTGAGATGGTCTTATAATTGAGATGGTCTAATTAAAATAATTATTGAGGTGGTCTTTATGTTGAGGTTGAATAAAGAGCAAAACAGTGAAAATGAACTTGAAAATGGTGGTCTTATTATTGAGGTGGTCTTTAAGTGATGTTTTACTGTACCAACATGCAATCTTCATAACAACACCAAACTTCACTTTTTATGGACTCCTTCACGACCACATTATTTCACTACAAAGCACTCAGCCATTCAGGGTAGCAACCAGGGATGTCTACTTAATCTTTAAGTTAGTACATCAGGGTTTAAAAATTTGGATGAGGGGGTCATGACAAAGGGTGAAAAATATGATACTGAATCTTTGTTCAACTCACCTCTTTTCAAAAAGTAGGGCTATCTTTTTTTTTAAAAGTAAGGCATGAGTAGGGATTTTATTGCCTAAAAGTAGGGATAGTAGGGATGTCATTCCTAACTTTTGGAATGTCAAAAATGGTAAAAATTCACCTCACTGCTCATTTTCTCCATGATTATAGTCCTCTATGTTTCATGCAGGTGAAATAAGAATTTGGAGTTAATGCCTCAGATTTGAAAAAAAGTAGGGTTTTTTAGAAGGGCTCTTGCAAGCAAAAGTAGGGAAAAAGTAGGAAGCAGGTAAAAAAGTAGGGTAAGAAGGGCTCTTGCAAGCAAACGTAGGGAAAACGTAGGAAGCAGGTAAAAAAGTAGGGAAATGGAGAAAAAGTAGGGAAATGGAGGAAATGTAGGGAAATGGAGGAAAAGTAGGGAAATGGAGGAAAGTAGGGCCCACTTGACATCCTGCATTGAAACAAACTAACCACAGTGGTGTACACATTTCTAATGTGGAGCATACTACGAATAAAACCGAAGTTGGCTTGTGGTAGTTTTATTAATTAACCGTTCAGATATTACATAGACATTTATATGACATTAAAACACCCGACACTTACATTGCACCACAGAATAGCTCCTCATTTAGATCTAGATCAATTATTATATAATAAACAAATCCATAAACAAAACACAACAAACACAATCTGATACGAGGTCTACCCGGTATACTTTAACAAGACACACAACACAGGTCTGATGCCCCCGGGGCATGACGGTCAGGTAACATAACCCTATAGTTACATGGGCGTTATATACACCAATGTAAGTAACACATTATACCGAGAGTTCAAACAGTCTATTACCAAAAAGCAACAAACAGCCCGAAGCAACATTGTCATTTATCAACCAATATGATCGCTTTCATCAAACATAGACGGTTTTCTTTGTGTAAATAATCTACAATAAAAATCTAAATTCTGTAGTGTAGATACAATCGTGGCATAGATTTCAATACAAGTCGTACTGTCTATAAAGAATATCAAGGGGAAATAAAATCTTGTAATGTTCAACTATCGGATCTTAATATTTCATCTATACGTAATGCACCTTTAGATAAACACACGCTTCAATTAGTAACCTACAATGTGCACAATCATATCCCCGAGTATTTAATTTCATGTATTTCCTGAAAACTAAACTAAGTAAAGTGGCAGAGAAGTGTAATGGAGTACAATATTGCATTGATCTGGCAGGGGTTCGAATTCCCATTGGCAGAAAAGTGGAAAACTTAAAATCAGAGGATGACCTAATACCGTCAAAAAAAAAATCAAAAACCTGCTGAATTCAATACAAATCATTAAAAAAAATCTTAAAACTTCAAGAATACTTCAGGTATTCCGTCCTTGAAGTTCTTGAACATTTTCACCGAGGGGTATGGGCACTCAAACAATTTTTGTATTTTTTTTACCTTAATTACTTTCAATTCAAAGATTACATGAACATATGAGGTGGTTCAACATAATTAACAAGAGATGTTCGCATGTTTGTAAAACATTATGCCCCCCTGCGACCTTGACCCGTGACCCCAAAATCAATAGGGTTCCTCAGCTACCCAAGATAAATGTGTGGACCAAGTTTGAGGATGATAGGTCAAGGGGTTCTCGAGTTATTGATCGGAAACGAAAAGGTTACGGACCGACCGACAGACAGACCGACTATGCCCTCTCTTCGCGGAAGGGGGGCATAATTAAGAAGGAGGCTACAGATATCGGAATGTACAACTCATCATTCAGTGGATTAAATCCAACAATTCTATTATCATGTACCTGAGTCAGTGAGTGTATGTACAGAGATGGAGAGAGTGAGATATGTATCACAGTACATGTAGTACAATCATCAATGATCTAACACTATCTCGATAAACTACCGTAAACAACAACATTTTTGTGAATAAGATATTTCCCATATTTCATAGTACCGGCATTTTGCCGCTATTTAACATTGCGTGGAACTGTTTCGACCGTGTGTCATTAAACAATTTTGTGTCTATTCATTTTAACGGAGGGCTATACCGACCGCGAAAAAATGTAACCACCGACAAAAACCGCTTACTTATGAATCGTGTAATATTTTCTAGGCTTACTTCAGTATATTTATCTTAGTACATAACAGAAAATATATTATAGTAACAAGTTGGCACACGACTATTGAGAACTATATCTTCACCAAACCGAACAATGAGATGGGATAGTTTCATGCCAAACCTATGATATCATAACTACTGTATCAGAAATTAAACATTTTCTAAGAAAACTTCAACCAAATAAGAAGGCACTACGATTCTATCAAACTGGATTTACTCAACCAATTTAGAGGCTTGAATAAACTATTTAGAATTTTAACATTAATATTGGTACATGTCTATATGAGCGCCGCTGTACGATTTCCAACCTCTTCTTTAAGTGACGTCATTTCCAGAAACGGTCACATGGTGCGCACTATATTTGCCCCATGTGGCGATATGAAAAGAAGCAATCATATGGAGCAAATATTGTTGCGTTTTCTTGAAATGACGTCACTTACAGAAGAGGTTGTAAATCCCATAGCAGCGCTCACATATTGTTTTTTTATAAGCAATACGTAAACATGTAATAAAGAAAATAACAATAATAATGATTAATAATAATGACAATAATAATAATGATAATAATTATAATGATAATAATTATAATGATAATAATACTATAAGAAAAAGAATGAGTATACTTAAATATAAATCAATATGGGGAGTTGGACATCATGCAAACCGTAATGGAAATATTTAAAGGGCCCCATAGTTAGAAATAGGTCACAGACTCAGTCACCCTCTACATATAAATTACCCAATATTTAGAAAATTACCACTTTAAGATAAAAATTAACATGCATATCAAAATAGCCATGAATGTCAATGGAAAAATACAGTTTTTATGACATTTAATGTAGATCTTTTAAAATACAAGAGAGTCGTGATCAAAGATGCTCGGAACGTTGTAGCAGAATTTTTCTTACTTATTATTGACAAGGTTTTCCGCTCCCGAGCTGACGTTTTTCACCCTAAACTTACATTTCCTGCTGTAGATAAAACAATATTTAAGCAAAACTGGAAAGGCTGTGTTCTTTCTTAACCTAAATGATGCATGAACACCAAAACATAACACAACATTAATCACAGTCTTGCAGATCCATAAATTCAGAACTGCCACGGAAAGAGTTAATTTCATCAAAAAAAATTCATTATATGTAATAGACATGGTATTGAAACTACTATTTGCCTGATTTTGAATAGTAAAAAAACAGTAACAGACATTTTTAAGCCAGACACAAGATCGGTGGACACTTTCAGAGCTTTAAAAACTGACCATTGCTCATTGCAATATCACTTCACTGAGCTAAGCTGTCGAAATTCTGCATTTCGTCAATTCTATTTTGAAAATGCAGTCACGCTGTGTCACATGACCTCCCGGAGAGCAACAAATAATCTGATTGGTCCAGAGTCTGGTACAGTCATGTGAAGCATCACGGAGTCAAAAGTTAATTACATTGATGAAAACGCAGAAATTCGATCCTGCAGATCAGGTAAAAGATGTGACCTCTAGAGTGTTTACATGGTAATTGATGATGACACACGACACACGATGACAGACAGACACAGGGCGATGCCAATAGCTCACCTTTAGCACGTCGTACTCAGGTGAGCTAAACAAAATTGAGTGCGTTTAAATTAACCCATTTATTTGTTGTGAAATTACATGTATTACAGTAAAACCTCAATAATAAGACCACCTTTGGGACCCTTGAAAACTGGTCTTCTTATTGAGGTGGTCTTACATATTGAGGTTGACTACAGAGTAAAACAGTGAAAATGGACTCGAAAATTGTGTTCTTAATTTCGAGGTGGTCTTATTATCGAGGTGGTCTTCAGGTGAGATTTTACAGTATTGAAATTTCTCATAGTAATGAAATTTTGTCCTATAATATTACAGTTCATCAATATAACAAGGTAACTTACCGACACCATTTTTTTTCACGTTATTGGACGAAACAATAGATCGGTATTTCTTAATGATTTTATCTTTGATGGAAGCCATGACTCAGTATTGTGTACCGTGACTGTACTTCTGACAAATGATTCCATTTGTTTGTCTACACAACCTTCATGTGAACATCTCTCCATCTAATCCTTGAGCAATTTCAATAAATCATTGAGTAATTTCAATAAATCATTGAGTAATTTCAATAAATCCTTGTGCAATTTGTTCATAAATCATTGAGTAATTTGTCTATAAATCTTAATCATTGAGTAATTTCAATAAATCATTGAGTAATTTCAATAAATCATTGAGTAATTTCAATAAATCATTGAGTAATTTCAATAAATCTTTGAGTAATTTCAATAAATCCTTGTGCAATTTCAATGAATCATTGAGTAATTTTTGTCCCTAAAACAATCACTTATTATGAATGTTCACTAATAATCCATCTACGAAAATCAGAATCGACTTCAATACATCCTCGAAGACAGCACCATGACTAATTCCAATACACAAACACACAATTCCCTCCTCTCACTAATCTTTAAATAATGTACATGTATATCCTTGACATAATGAAAGATCACTAATATTCAAAACAAAAACATCATTTTTTCCCACAACCAATCAAAACACAGATTACTCTAAGTACCTATACCAGTTCCTCAAGAGAACATGTACTTTCATTCACATAAAAAAGCACAAGAGTAAGAAATTCACCATCAAGGTTTTTAAACAAAGAAACTCTTCTATTAGGAGGTATACAAACTTAGGTAGTCTCCAGAACTCTTCACTCAAAAAAGTGAGCACAAGGAATACATTAGAACCCAAAGTTTAGAAAGTGAACTCAGCATAAATGAGTATATAACGGTGTAATCTTTAGAATTTCTCTGCGATTGTTAACACATGCATGCATCGGAGTTAAACATAGCTAATTAATCCCAGACGGCTACTGTACAGAAAACAGTAGATGTGTACACACAGGTCCCATTGATAGACTGAGGCACCTGGAGAACGTCGGCATTTTGAACCTCGGGGTGAACGCTATACCGATCTACATGAATGTAAATAAAGAAGCTGAGATAGCACATTTTACCTTCAATCGAGCTAATGCACTCTTCATCTAAAACCAGTCAAGGAAGAAAAACTAACAAATTTACCACAAAAACACCCAGTGAATAGTTGGGGTTGAGTGGAAATAGCTGTTTATCCATAGATGCATACATGACTATTAACCCCTTATTTCTAGAATAGAACGGTCCAGCAGATGAAACTGGACAAGTCCATTTGTAGCAAAGGGGAAGGTGGATTAAAAACATGAATCAAGGAATGAAAGAGGCCCTTAAGTGGAACTGGTACACAACCTTCAACACCCAACCCCTCGTCGGCGCGACGGGACTTGCTTGAAGTTGCATGGGACTACTTTTTCAGCAAAGGGAGTCCCACTGAGGACTCCAATTTTAAAATCCTACAGAGAACCCTGAGTACTTTAAACAATTCTTGCTTTTGCACTTTTGTAATGAGTGACATTAATTAAACAGTTCACTAACAGAACAAAGAAAATTAGAGCACTCTCCACAGATGCTTTAACGTACGTACTGGAATTTTTCCTGATCGCAATACCGGCGTCACAGCTTTTTATTGTGATGATCAGCGCTTAGAAACAATGGTACCTAAGATCTCTAGCTATCAACAGGAAGACTGTGAGTTACGTGCATGATATTTAAAACATTGTGAAAGATGAGACTTTAAAATAAATAGACTCCCGTGGCCAAGTGGTTAAGGCATCTGCTCGAAAGGGGTCCGTTCTGAAATGGTCTGGTTGGTGAGCCACCAGGTATTTAAACAAGAGTTTCTGTGTGCCTACCTGCCTGGTGGCATTAAAGGATGGGAATCAGGAAGTAAATGTGCAGAGAAAATAGATCAGTAATGGCTGGCCCTTTAAATAGGGGTGACACAAATAAATACTTTATACTATAGCACTGAAATAGCATTATGTGAGTGTGAGTTTATTCAGACAGTAAAGTTAACCAACTTTCAGCGTCCTAAATTTTATCCAACACGATAAGTATTTGCGACAGGACCAACAGCTATCGAGTGAAAAACGTGGTAAAAATGAAAAGGCTTTTTTCACCTGTTGCACAACATCGTGCACTAGACTTGCATCAGAAAAATTGATCCCTCAAAGGCGACAGTGGTCTCACATTATTAATACTTCCTAGTATGTCCTTCGGTGCTCACAATTTTGCGTGTCTGACACCTAAGGTAGTCATTGATACAATCAATAAATATCAAAGATTTTTTTCTGTTGATCGATATTCGATACACACTTAAAAATATCGATAGTATGGCGGGAAAATACAGGCGAATGGGTACAGTCTAAAACTGTGCCAAAATAGGGTAACGTCGCATTGTAGATGGCTGCTTGTTGAACAGTGCTCTAGTGGATAGTGCATTCCAAATGTCAGCAATAAAATAGTTAACAATATGGATTCATTACTTAAATGGTATCTAGAAAATTTAAATATGTAGGGCGTTCACACGTAAACATACAGAAAAATAACAGAAAAATAGGAGTTCATTATCTATAAAGGAATTATACAATACAGTAGACCTCGATAATAAGACCACCCTTGGGACCCTATAAAACTGGTCTTAATATTGAGGTGGTCATAATATTGAGGTTGTTTAAAGACCAACACAGTGAAAATGGACTGAAATTGTGTTCATGATATTGAGGTGGTCTTATTATTCAGGTGGCCTTTAAGTCAGGTTTTACTGTATATTCAATATATCATCAATATTTGTCTTTAGATGTATCAATATCGTTGATATACAAAAAATATGAATCAATGACCGCCCTATTGACATCCCAAGCATGATGCACTTTAAGCATATGTTAAGAGTTTACGATTCATTTCTTGGGAAATGTCAAAGACTCAACCAACCTTATATGGAATTTATGTTGTAAAGTAGCGAGTGCAGAGAAAAAACTAAAGACGGCATCATGTTTCACACTTGATAGATACAATCAACAAATTGATATGTCACATTATCATTTACTGTAGTGTCAAATAATTTATCAGTTAGATGTATGTGAGAGGTTCTTGGAAGTGTGTCAACAAATACAACACACAATTTACAATGTTAAAATCACATCATCTGAATCAAATGTCCATAAAAGGGTCTCGGTAGCCTGCAAATTCATACAGTAAAACCTCAATAATACGACCGCCCCTGAAACCCTTGAGAACTGGTCTTCATATTAAGATGGTCTTAATATTGAGTATAGAGCAAAACAGTGAAAATTAACGTGAAAAATGTGTTTTTATATTGAGTTGGTCTTATAAATGAGGTTCGCAAATTCGCAATTTTTTCCACCTCGCAATCTTTACCACTTATACAGTACCATTATACTGATATATTGTTTACTGACAGAGTACTTCCAACTCAGATACAGGGTATCATCCTTACTAATCATTATATCTAATTAATTAGCAATTAAGTGCTTAATTAGGTAATTAACACTGAAACCCCTTTTCTTTGCACCAAAGCTGAAAACCATCAACAAATTCCAAAATTCCCCAAAAAAAAAAATTCTACCCGAGCAAAATTTGGAGCATCTATGTATCGGGTACACACAATTAACGTCTGCAAGCAGAAACTAACATATACCTTGAGTGAGCTACAAAAAACAAGTCTGCATATAATTCATTAACTCTATAGCTCACCTGAATATGTTTATCAATGTGTTTCATCTAAGTCTCTGTACATATCTCTGTACAGAAAACTTCATAGACCTGTTTTCATGTTGTATTCTTGCCTCAACATAGATTATAGAAACCACAACAATTCATGACTCATCTAAATTCGATAATACAATTCGTTGTACATTTTAATTCAAAAGTTCCTTTAAATTTGCTTTAATTTGCAATTGAACGATCAGGCCTTGATGATATTCATCTGTAGTTTTGCAATAACAATAACAATGACAGTTACTGAGCAATATTATACATCGTAACCTCTCCAAAGTGGCCCTCTCTTCAACACTAATCAACCTCACCAGAGTGGCCCTCTCTTGAGCAACAACCTCTCTTCAACACTAATCAACCTCTCCAAAGTGGCCCTCTCTTGAGCAACAACCTCCCTTCAACACTAATCAACCTCTCCAAAGTGGCCCTCTCTTGAGCAATAACCTCTCTTCAACACTTATCAACCTCTCCAGAGCGTCCAACTCTTGAGCAAAAACCTCTCTTCAACACTAATCAACCTCTCCAGAGCGTCCAACTCTTGAGCAACAACCTCAATTTGGTATTCAGCAACACATAGATATACTTCCAGAGTTATGTAAATTGCTTTCAAAACAAAATATTTTTATTTTTCATGGGCCGAAATTTTCCTTCAACCATACTTTTTCTAGGGGGAAATCATTACTGGTGTCAAATATAGGCACTACAATTTGGATATGTAGACCCCTGGTATCAATTTCGTCTGCTACAAATAACATATTACGCTACTTCTCTTCAGAGCAGCCCTCTCTTTTAATCCTCCCTAGACAAATAGCCTCTAAACACCAGCTAGAGTTCCCAAAGAGTGCTGCTCCTAAAAAGGTGCACAGATTATCATAAAGCAAAGTCCTTTGCGCAAGAGTTTGATCGATAACTGTTCTATCCCCTTGACTTCTATAATTATTGTGAACTATGACCTTCAAAACTTATCAAAATGCATCAATGGAATCCATACAATCTTATCTGTTATAAGCTTGTTACAAGCCAGACCAACTTGAATATCATAAAACAATGACTTAACATGACTGAGCTTGAAAGGATAGTGCAAAAAACAATAAGATAGTTTTTGGCCCCATTTCTAAATTGACAAAAAAAGTCTCTGTTTCATTAGAAAATTAGTTATATAAATATGGACTCACAAGGGGGGGGGGTGTAGTTGAATTTAGAAGCAGGATAACACTTTGACACAAATATACACGTGGTCCATGCAAAGCTAAGTTTTGGACTTGTTTCAAAATTTAGAAAAAAATCTAAGTTTCATAAGAAAATTAGCACTTTTGCTAAAAGCAATTAGTTATATAAATATGAACTCACAGGGGGGGTGGGGGTGTAGTTGAAATTAGAAGTTGCATAAGAAAATTAGCACTTTTGCTAATAGCAATTAGTTATATAAATATGAACTCACAGGATATTGACACTAATATACACGTGTTCAATGAAAAGGTCAGTGCAGGTTTTGGACCCATTTCTAAATTTAGAAAAAAATCTCAGTTTCATAAGATAATATGCACTTTTGCTAATAGCAAATTGTTATATAAATATGAACTCACAGGAGGGACGTAGTCGAGGGGCGTAGTCGAGGTACGCCCGAGGGGCGTAGTCGAGGGGCGTAGTCGAATTTATAAGTATGATAACATATT
This sequence comes from Mactromeris polynyma, assembly GCA_032209605.1. NCBI lineage: Eukaryota > Metazoa > Mollusca > Bivalvia > Venerida > Mactridae > Mactromeris > Mactromeris polynyma. The sequence continues at coordinate 7,117,478 of JASFXZ010000030.1, read as the reverse complement.
GACACTAATGTACACGTGTTCAATGAAAGCGCACCAAAATGCTTGGCTTATTATTTTCAGTTACCCGTTTCTTCGTTTATTTTTTACATATAGTAGAACCTCAATAATAAGACCACCCTCATGAGCCTTGAAAACTGGTCTTAATATGAAGGTGGTCTTATATTGAGGTTGAATAAAGTGCGGAACAGTCGAAATTGACTTGCATGAAACATTGAAGAATTCTTGAAACCATGAATTATGCCATTTCTTCGAGATCACGGTAACGTCACATTGTTTCAGCAGGATAACACCACGCCACATTCAGCCAGAATAACATCCGAGTTCCTGGGTCAAGACAATGTTCAAGTTCTGCCCTGGCCAGTGTTTTTACCAGCCCCATGGAGCATTTATTGAAACAGCTTGAGCGGGTACCAGCCCCATGGAGCATTTATTGAAACAGCTTGAGCGGGTACCAGCCCCATGGAGCATTTATTGAAACAGCTTGAGCGGGTACCAGCCCCATGGAGCATTTATTGAAACAGCTTGAGCGGGTACCAGCTCCATGGAGCATTTATTGAAACAGCTTGAGCGGGAAGTGTACAATGGATGTCATGTCATAAACAACAAAGCACAGTTATTGCCGCACTGACAGACAAGAGTGGAATGCCATCCCACAATACAGGATTCAGCGTTAATGTTGTATATAGAAAACACATCATGAACTTCAATTGTCAAACTCTGAATAAATGTTTATAAACACTCCCAAGAAAATCATATATTCTTATTACTATGGTTATAATGATTGAAACAACAACATGTTGAAAGGTGACTAATACAAAATATAAAGTCAATGCAATAATGATGAAATACGTTCAACATGTTACCATGTTCCTACAATATACAATGCTGAGTGTTAAAGCTTAGAACAAGTCCATCTGTTTCTTAATTAATATGCAGTTTCAGTCTCGACTCTCACTGTAGAAACATGCAATCAATGTTACATGTACATTAGTTCAACAGTCTGTAGAAACATAGTGATAAAATGACCTTGATGTGCACACATACCAAAACATCATAACACAATGACCTTGACATACATAGAAAACGACCAGAACACAAAGAGGTCAATAGTAGTGACCTTGACCTAATAGCCTTAAATACTATGATATGATAGCCTGGATACACAAAGTGTACACTGAGCAAAATTTCTAATTGGTCACTTTGGTTTTATTGAAGAGACCGTAACATATATTACTGATTCATGACTTTCAATTTTAGGGTTGTTGTTGTTGTTCGGTCGTAAATTTCATCTCAGGGTCCAAGTGGAACAAAGAAATTACGTTAACTATTGTTCTTCCTTTGTTTGATTTTTATTCACGGCTTGGAAAATATCAATAAAAACCCTAATGACCAATTAGAAAGTGTGTTCAGTGTATATGCTGCGTACCTGGTTGATATATGCCGAATGCGAGCACCATTATAACCGTAAACTGACCAGCAAACGACCCTTCTATCAAAACACACCCAAACAGAATATTGCTCAATAAGTGCATTTATGAAGCACACATTCATATTGTTTTTTGTTATGAAAGCACATTGAATGATCTCATCCACAAATAAACAATTACATTACCAAAATACATCGGCGCTAGTTTTATATTAAGTATTGTCTAAGAAACCAAAACATTCCCAGCCAAGACAAAATTGATCATTCACGACTTCTCTCTTGGTAAGAAAAATAAAAATATGTAAAATTATCTCTAAATTGGTCTAACCTAACAAACACCCTGGAGTCAATTAAAACTCCCATAACTCAAAAACATGTTTTGAGCCTTGCATCTAAAAAAGACAAGATTGTTTATTCACGAAATCGCCATTGGTCATGCAACAATTCAAAAATATTTATGCAACAACTGTATCATTATATTAGCACCAAGTAAAAATATTCTAACCATTAATTGATAGTTTTATATCGCCAGACACGTGTTTATAACCAAACCTAAAATTAGACAAACCTGCTAATTCATGTTATCTCCATTGGTCGACAATTTAATTAGCACCAAGTAAAAAAGTTCTAACCACAAATATTCCTATCCAAAAAAACAACATGTTTATGTTCGAGACTTATGAAACAAAACTTGCCAATTCATGAATTTTCTGTCAGTTACAACACGTGTTGAATGTACATACTATCATTTAGAGCAATGAAATAACAATTCAGGCTATAAATTAACATGAAAACATGTTTTGAGCCGCGGCCGTGGTCCAGTGGTTAGTGCGCTGGACTTGTAACCCGGCGATCAGGGTTCGATTCCCGGTCGCGGCAGGTCATACCCTTCCATGAAAATTTGACAAAAATGTCAATTTTCCTCCACATGTGGAGAAGTTGCCGGCTCCTTGTGGAAGGGTAAGTTAGTACTGGTAAGAATTCAGTCCAGGAAAAACTGGTTAGGTGAACCGGCCGCCGTATATAACTGAAATATCGTTGAGAAACGGCGTTATATAAAACCCGATGAAACAAACAAACGAAAACATGTTTTGAGACAGGTTTGACTAGCCAAGTAAACATTTATCAATTTGTGAAATTTCTGTAAGTGAACAAAACCAATATACCGGTACTGTCGGATCTCGTTCATTCGAATTCATCGGGTCCGAAATTTTATTTCGAATTATACATGGTTTATCGAAAAACCCATCTCAATTCAACTTGCATAAGAAGATACATCGGGACCTGATATTTATTTCGGATAATACCGAGTATTCGGATAGAAGGTTGCCAAATAAGCCAGGTTCGACTGTATATCAAGTATACATGCATGCATATAAGCATTTGGCTTTTATGTCAACAATGAACTGCTTAACCTCAAAAAATAGTTCAGAGCGGAGTCAAAATATTACAAAAAAGTCCCTATATAACAACTTAGACCATTGAAATTCTTGAATCACAAAGCGAAACAAGACTGCATGAAATAATACATAAATAAAATACGCGTCAGACTATTTGTTCAAACTTTAAGCAACATGTATATTGACAGAATGTTCCTACCTGCAAGTGCCTTTCGTCTAAGGCTGTCTTTTTTCATCATTATTTTACATATTTAAATACCGAAAATAAATCCTTATTATTTGTGTATATACTGTCATTAAAATAGGCCTTTAAATGAATGCTTACATTTCAAAAACTATTCAGCCATATTAACACTATTGAACTCGCATTAGTCAAATTTTGGCAATCGTTCAAAGCCGAGGAAAAAAACAGAAATCTAAAACAGGCTGGTTATTATTGTGTGACAAATTCGACATATTTCAGCTCAGTAAAAGGGCACGACAGTGTAAGGAATCTGTGAATTTAATCCCCAATTATAAACAAGCTACTCATTACATTCAGGGCATATAGAAATTGATATTAAGCCAATAGTAACCTGAATTTGGACAATGTCTACGTTTGTGAATATAGGTAACTTTAACAGTATGTGTTGGATCAAAATACTAGAATCATTGTAATGAACAGGGGGGGGGGGGGGGGGGGTTAAGGGTCAATTCTGACACATGATATTACAAAGCCGGATATTTTTGTGAGTATTTATAAACCTTGGCCAACAAAATTGTCGCAAAACTTAATTAATTTAAAATTAATGAAATTTTTCAAACATTTTTTCAGCACACCATGAATTTCGACACAGACCATATCAGAAACAAGCATTGCACTTTAATTCAGCGACAGCCAATAGGCAAACAATGTAGCACAGTAAAACCTCAATAATAAGACCACCTTTGGGACCCTTGAAAACGGGTCTTCTTATTGAGGTGGTCTTAATATTGAGGTTGAATAAAGAGCAAAACAGTGAAAATGGACTCTAATATTTTGTTCTTAATATCGAGGCAGAGTCCTTTTAATTGAGGTGGTCTTTAAGTGAGATTTTACTGTACCTAGGAGAACCTATTCGGACAGTACTTCGAAGAAGCATTCAACAACTTTATCAGGGTTAATTTTGGCTATGACCCACACCCTTCAAATTGGGAAATTTTGCACAATAAACTTAGAAATTGGGAAAAAGAGTAGCAAATACAGCAATAAACTGGTAATAGGAATTAAAGTAAAGGATATGGTGATTAATTGATTAATTAATGGACAATTGCTATATATATAAACTGCCTGTGAGAGAAAAGCCTCCAACTTTGTAAAATTTTGGCTTAGTTGAACCAAATATTTTTTTCGCAGATTTATTGGGAATTTTTGCATTCGAATTGGGAAAAATATAAAACCAGCTGAAACAAGGGCAAATTTATATGCCACCCCCCCCCCCTTTAGAGTGGGGGCATAAAAAACCCTGTTTATTAATGGAGACAAGAACAGAAAACCTTTGAATAAAATGAAAACTCTTGAGGATATGGAAGTTAAGTCCTATACATTAAGGCAACTAGGTAAGTACATGCATCTCTAGTATTGTAATTTCAACATTAAATACTCGAGAGATAATGGATAGGATGAATACAAACTCAGTGTTAAATTGTTTTACAAGATTTTTAATGTCTCGTAAAATCAACATTTCAATAGATAGATGGAAATGATTTTCTCTAGGATAGCATCCATAGACTATACATTTCTAAATCCTCCATAAGTTTGTTTTAATCGGGTTTGATATATATCATTTCTACCCATTTTTTCAGTTACCTAAGGTGGTCTTTCCTGGAATAAATTAACACACGGTACTAACTTGCCCTTCTGCAAACAGCTGACAATGACTCCACATGAATGAAATGACCTTGGCTAAATGTCACGGAAGGACATGACCTACCAAGCTTAGGAAACAAACCCAGACCCTCCAGGGAGATTGCCCAGCACCTTACTGACTGAGCTTACTGGGCGTGCATCTACACTATGACCTGACAATGGTTCAGCATATTGTAACAAGTACAAGGGGAGACTCAAAGACCTTGGTACAAAGAAACAACTCGACAAAAATACAACTAAGACTTACAATGTTTGAACACACAGTGTGTGCTTGATATTAATCAAAATAATGGATTTTCTTGAATCATTATCAAGTTATTGCCAAAAAACGAAGCGCTAAGAATTGACTGACAGACAGACGGACGGACAGAAAGACAGACAACATGCAGAAGACCCCATTCAAGGAAAGTGAACACAAATTTTTGTCATGATCAAACAGGCATTTAAACAGGACCATGGATTCAGTAAGGCCTACAATATTTTACATAATATATGTGCAATTGTTTTGCATAGAATTCTAAGAAGTAATTTTCACAAGATCTAATACAAGAACTCAATTTCAAAACCAATAAACGAAGAAGCAATATTTCTGGTGTAATGAACGTATTTATATAATTTATCAATTTTGTTCCTTCATAATTTACTCATTAAAAAGGGAGACTACTCTTAAATAAACATTACATCTTCATATTTAAACAGGAGTTACCTACCCTGTATTGGACATTTTGAATATTGAGGCGGAAATGCAAAAAACAACTATAACAATAGACAAACTGATACAAAATGGTTGACATTTCACAGGACACCAGCTTGTTCGGACAAAAAATGGACGATGATTCAAAGTCTCTTTTCCATACGCAGTATTGTTGAAAGCGAGATTTTTGCAGATAAAAACTCAAAACAGTGAAGTGTAGATGCGGAGATATTTAATTGACAGCCCAATCTATGGGATAATTGTTATGCGAAATTGAACATTAATTACTGTCCATTAAATCCAACACCACACCTAATATCAAATGTCACATTACGTGATGTTTATCTAACTGATGTCAATGAGAAGATAGGGTCGGGTCGAGAAATATAATTTACTTGATAAATGTTAGATAAAATCCTAGATGGATATAAATAAATCCAAGATTAATTATGATATTAATTAATAAACTGAACCTAAGCAGTAACGTTAACTCACTCATAGTAAAAATATCAACTCAATACATCTCAGCAAATTTTAGGCCATGTTGAAGTTTTAGAATTTTTTGATGGGAGTCAAGACCCCGCCCCAATCCCCCCCCCCCCCCCTCCTATCTATCACAGTAGCATCATTTCATCAACCTTCAACAAACCAGCCACACAGCTTCCTCGTGTAAAACAATTCTACTCAAACAAAGGCTTGAACTCAAGCAATTGTGAGTGGTATTCAAGTCCCCAACCTTAAGGACTCCGACATTACTAAAGGTACAGATAGAGACACATTTTTAGAGGTAGGGGCAGTCACTTCAAGCAAGAAAAAGTTGGCTGATGTAGGAAAGGTAGCTGTCTAAAAAAAAGCTTCGCTAGCTACAAAAAGGGCTACAAGCATAATTGAACCTTTCATAATGTCCGAAGACTTACAGAAAATGTTAAGGACCAATATAATTACAGTCTGACCTCATCCATTAGAATTCATTGGGTCCAAAATTTTATTTTGATTAATACATGGTTTCGAATAACCCATTTCAATTCGACGTACATAAGGAGATTCATCGGGATCTGATATTTATTTCAGATGATATCAAGTAATCGGACAGCAGGTTGTCGAATAAGCGAAGTCCGACAGTACATATATATGTAAACAACTAAGTTTACAAAATACAAGGTCATAAAATTCAGACAAAATCTGTATCAGGTCAAAACACTGTACATGTACTTATTTAAGGTAGACATCAACTTTGGACAATATACCCAATGAGCCGAGAGACAGGCCAGGTGTGAGAGCCCCCCCCCCCCCCCCAGTTATACATCATTAAGCCCTAATATTCGTTGTTCACTTAAATCATTTATAACCAAACTGTAATACACTTTGATCTTTGTGCAAGATAACCCAGCCATAATTGTGGGTTAATTTGGTTAACTTGACAATAAAAAATTCATAAAATTTCAATGTTTTACACTAGCCACACACACAGATGGATAAATATTTTACATAACCGTCTATCGTGACCGAGAGGTTAAGGCATCAGCATTAGGAGTTGGTGGTCGAAGGTTCAGATCCCGGTAGAGGTCCATTCTGATATGGCCAGTTGGTGAGCCGCCAGCTAGTTAAATAATGGTTACCATGCACCTTTGTAACCTACCTACCTGGTATTAAAGAATAGGAATCAGGAAGTAAATGTGCTCAGAAAGTAGGTATCTAATAAGTCAGAAATGGCTGGCTCCTTAAATAGGGGTGACATTATACAAAATAAACACTTTGCTTTTACATTAAAATCAGATATACACTGAACTTTTATAATCAGAAAGTTTTGTAAGGTTAAAAATTTGCCAGTTTCAACTTTCAGTTGTCATAAAACTAAGTGAGCATTAATTTTTTCGATTATAACCAACTAGCGAGAATAGCAAACTTTAATCCCTAGCGAAAATTTCTCATTTTACAGTACGGCAATTATTTGGTAATTCCCACAGGCAACACTTTCATTATATATATTAAGTCAACCTATACTCAACAAACAATTAATTGTCTCAGTCCAATGCTTGCAGTTATATAATACTGTTGAAATTTGAGTTCATGTTTTGGATGTAGTAGGTTATCAAGTATAGGGTGCTTAAAAGGTTTGTTCTCGAAGTTTGAATTTTAATATTTTTTAGACATTTAAATGTTCTTCCCATCCATATTGATATGAACCAATAGTTTACTTCTTGTGAGAGAGTTCAATATAAAACAGACATTCTTGAAAAAAGCAGTATCTTTCATGACGTGAAATAAAGGCAGTGTACACGAATTTTTTTGTTTTTTTCTAAAATCAAACTTTGTAAACAAACTTTTTAACACCCTGTAACTAGATGCCCCTATTCTCCAAAGCCCCAACTGAGATCTGCCTTGCATTCAGTAAAGGCTATCAGTCCAAACCGTTACGAAACAGCGCACAAGCTTTGCTATTGACTGGTGTGTTAGCGAAAAACATTCCATATCACTCGCTATCGCAACTCGGAGATAGCACGCAAATATTTGAGCCGAACACTCCGTTCAGTTACCGCTAACTGTTGCTTAAGTTTTGTTTCGTATCCCTGGCCCACCGTATCACAATGAATGCACATGGGGAGTCAAATTGAAAAATGAACACAGGGCTGGTTCCCTGCCTTTTCTGTCTTTTCTGAGGCAGGGAACCAGAATAAAAACAAGGCGGTCAATACACTCGTTCGGTTCTGAACAGTGAGCAGGCTATCGTTCGCAACTCAGGCTTTCAAGACCTTACATTTGAGTCAGAGAATAAACAGTCAGTCAAACATAAGTCAGATATATTAGGTAACAGCCTTATTATTGCATGACCACAGGGGAGAATTCGCTGATTCAGGGTACACGACATTCTGTGTTTTTAACATAATAAAAATTGTGTGCAAAACAATGTTTTTACATAGGCGAGTTGTGAATTGTAAGGTGATCGACAGGTGAAAGCATGTTTTGTAAAATATTGACTCATAGACAAAGTGAACACAAAAATAGTATACTCAACAATTTACTCACTCAACATCACTGTGTCACGTAAGAATTACTAATGAAACCCCACCAGGACAGAATATAACATAACATTTGAGTCACGATACATCTGTATTCAAATAACTGTCCGCAATAAGGGGGGGGGGGGTCATTTGAAAAAAATGAGTAACAATGGTGACAGTACAAAATCCTGTCTAAACAAGGCATATACATGAGTGGTTGATTATCATTGTCAAGGTTATGTAAAAGTTAAGTAACATGCATGTCTATACAGTAAACCTCAATAACAAGACCACCATTAGGACCCTTGAAAACTGGTCTTCTTATTGAGGTGGTCTTAATATTGAGGTTGAATAAAGAGCAAAACAGTGAAAATGGACTTGAAATTTGTGTTCTTAATATTATTGAGCTGGTCTTAAGTTGTGGGTCATCTTCCCAAAGTAAACCTTGATACCATATGCAATTATATTAATAAGAAATGTACAGTGTATAGGTAAGTGTTATTGTTAGAAGAAACAAGATATATCTTGAAAAATGGTTGGCACAATTTGAAGGTTAAGATTTGTTGTGCAACATAAAAAATGCTGAGATGTAACGATTGCTGGTCACTCCAGATCCAAATTGGATTTTGTAAATTCAAATCTATTCCTGAGACAAAAAGTTTCCTCAAAAATTATTTTCAACAAACAGGAAAACATCATGACGCATACAAGCAAAAAAGTAACATACATCAAAATTCATCAATTGAAAGTAATTTCCCATGACAAACAATGCAATTACAATGCAATAAGTGAAACTATTCAGTCAAATTCTTTCTATTTATCGTCATGAACTTTAATGTTAAGTCAGTTTAAATGTGAACATTAAATATTTCAGAAATGATTGCAGTAAAAGTTAAATTACCAAAATGAATTTTATCGACTAAAACTGGAATAAATAACAAGTTCAAATTTCAGAATGAAGTTTTCAGGGTTTCAACAAATAAATCAAGCACACATGAAGAGTTACGAAGATAGATGGTGGCAAAAAGGAATGTTACAATACAGTAAAATCTGACTTTAAGACCACCTCAATAATAGGACCACCTAGAAAAATAAGAACACAATTTTCAAGACAAATTTCATTATTTTGCTCTATAATTGCAACCCGAATATTTAAGACCACCTCAATAAGACCAGTTTTCAACAGTGCCAAGGGTGGTCGTATTATTGAAGTGTTACTGTATATGGTGTATAGAGTTTGACAACGTTTTTCAACAGTGTTTCAGACCTACAAAGCGGGTCAGCTGACCTGACCTGAGTATTCCTGCATTACCCAAAAGTTCTTTTGAAAGCAACTGACAATTTCCCCCGCACCATGTATCAGGAATGGAGGATTTTTTATGTATTTAGATGGAGGTGTCAACAACATTTTTGATATGTACGCATTTTAATGCATTTCTGAAGATTATAACTTTGCCATTTCTTGACCAATTTGCATAAAGTGGGTGTCTTTTGAAAAATAATATTCATGCTTAGAACCTGTTGTATTTCATGGATACATTTTGATGTTTTAAGCGCAATTTCAGAGCGGAAAGACTTCAGGTGTGAAAAAAGTGTTAGGTTCTTTGTACTATATATACAAATACTTTAGAAGGGATCTACAAGCGTACAGGGGGAGAGAACTGGTGACAATCTCCTGTGGTTGTTTCTGTTCTGATACGAAAACTGAGTTACAACAGTTTTAGGCCAGACCCTTGGTCTGTTCGTGATGTATTGATAAACCTGTATTGCTATTTGCTCTGTATGTGTATTGATTTTAACCAAATAAACGATGAAGCATATGATATTTCTGTTGTAGAATTTAAATTTATGAGGATTAAAACAAATAATGTGGAACAAAACTGTCTATACAACTTTTATCCTCTCTTTGATCTCTATAAACCAAACTTTATACTTTCAAAATGGGGATCTGTCATTGAATATTTGAGATTTAATCTGTTAGACTTGCTCAGTAATCCAAATGGGCTTCGGTTATCGTCAAACTGTGGGTATTGATTTCGGGTTTGGGTGCAAACTCAGATAAGCCTAAGTCCGATAGATTTGAAGACCGCTAAGTATATTCTAATGTTTATATGGGAACTTCGCCCTGGAATTTGTTGTTTTAAATCAAAGTACTAGTGACTGATTTTGCAATCGAAACCTCAGAATTTGATGTGAACATTTCTTTGCAGAGTTTTAACCATCTCTGCCAGTGTTCTATAGACAACTTAGAAGCGGTTACATAATAGATTGGCTGCACAATACACCCCAGCCATATGTTATTAATGCAGCCCTGTCTGACTGACGCAGTATGTGTCAATGAACCTTAAAAAATAAATTGAGTCGCGGCATTTTTCATGAGTCGTTTGTGTACCTGCAAACAAACAATATTTTTAATGACGGCCTGAGACTGAATGTATTTCCGACAAATGGACAGATGTATAGTGTGGTTACCGTATTACTACCTCACCGCCTAGTTATCCTCATTGCCTAAGGTCAACTTGCCAAGGTCACACAGAGCTCAAGTGAAGTCTCATGTTTTGATAACAAGAATATAATTATATAATTCTCACGGCATGATTAGACCATCCATTTAATTCTATTCACTTATTTAGAGCATGTATAAGGAAAAATATCAAATTCTCGAACATTTTTATCTTTTTAATACTTACTCGTCGAGAAGAGTGGAACCGGCAGCTTGCTGTTTGACGAGTGTCGTGGTTTATTTACGTCTATATCAGCATATAAATCCTGATAGTCATCAAAAGGCGAGGAATAGTTCATTAACGGAGACGACCAAAGTTCTTTATCTAATTCCACTTCAATCTCATTGGTTAGAAACACTTCATCGTCCTCATCAATATCATACATACTGATATAAGTTTATAAATAGATCACAGTCCGACGAAAACATGGACGGAACTTTTCATACTTCCATAAAAATTGACACAAATCATGAAATCCTCTAACCACTTGATATAATAGAACATCTTTAATTACATCCTCATTCTAATATTTTATCACTTGAAGGAAATATTCTAACGATATCATATAACCGTGTCACAGGATTTACATCAATCATACAAAGCTCAAGCCACGACAATCTGTCAAAAACTACATTTTATGTAATTAACGCAATTCATATTCCAACTTGTATTGTCAAATCAGTAGAGATGATACATATAAACATTACATCCACAACATGATTTAACCATGCACCGACTTTCTTCAATATGTCCCATTTCCGTCTTTCTCTACGATATCAGATAGAACTTAAATGACCTCCAACTTATCTACATTACAAGACACACTTTAAGTTTTCGCTCAATTCAAGAAAGAAACAAGTAGCAACCTTGTCCTAGATCATTATACAAAAGACAACGTATATTACGGAAATGGTGCGTGATATAAAATAAGCAGTAAATGAGAATTACGTTAACTACAAGCAAAAAGCATTGCCCAGATAACTTCCAAATACCGGTAGATATTAATATACATTGTGCCTGGAGGATTTTTTGTACAAAACCCTGATTCATCCTTTGTATACCAAAATAAGTCAAGCTTGATAATTATTACTTCTTACTGAACAAATACTAACAACGTACTTCCCATGCAGTTTAATGTAAGTAATGAAGTGTAGCTTTCGTCCCTGTTTGACAAAATACCAAGCTAATGATGGATAAATGGCGCAATTTAAAACAGTTTTGACTTAATGATGCTTTCGAAACTTTGGCAATAAATAACCCCGTGAAATCTTAAAAAGAAGCAATAATTAAATATACCTTTTAATCAAAGTGGAAGTGTCCCCATTACAATGCATTTAAAGAAACAAGCTAAGAATATTATAGCCACAAGTAGGTCAGGTTAAGGTACAGTCTGGCCCTTCCAATTAAAGGTAAGTTGGGTAATTGAGAATCAATGAGAGAAAGGCAAATAACTCTGCTAAATCTCATTAAAAAGGCCAAAATGCTGATGATACAGGTTCTAGGTGACACCAAGTTTGATAGAAATCAAAGCAACTAGGTTTAATCATGCTGATACTTTCCACCAAGTTTGGTAGTAATCAAAGCAACTAGGTTTAATCATGCTGATACTTTCCACCAAGTTTGGTAGTAATCCAAGCAACTAGGTTTGACCATCATGCTGATCATTTCCACCAAGTTTGGTAGTAATCCAAGCAACTAGGTTTAATCATGCTGATACTTTCCACCAAGTTTGGTAGTAATCCAACCTGCAGCTTAAGGATGAGTATTCCAGAAAATGTCTGACAGACAGTCAGAGAGCAAAAATAACAAAATATTGCAACCTAAAATGGTGACATTATAATTATTATTTAGAATGCTTAAAGTTCATCAGTATTATAATTTACAATATCTATGTAGAAACAATAATGTATTTGTCTCGTATTTCTGAATAAATTACCGAAAACAAAAAGTAATTTAGCAAATGCTGTATTTAAATCAAGGTGACAAAAGGGTACCTGTCGTTGACCTAGTTAACCAAACACAGTCAAGTATACACACGTAATCCAGTATAATACTGTGCACTTCCTTTCATACATACATCAATTTATTCCCATGCCTTAAACAATTTTTTTTCACATTTTCCATAAAACTGTCATTAATCCTTCATGATATGTAAATTTAATCTAAACATATTATTTAAGCAACCCGAACCGTTAAACAGATAAATAAATTTGCAATCAACAGTTATCTTCGCAAATCAACGTGAGAAGGTATTTACCCACATACTTCACGGGATTTGAAAATCACAATAACTAAGATATTAACAAATAGAATTTTACACACACATTTAATCCTATTAACTGTATCATTTAACACAAATATTAGATTTAATACGTATTAAACCAACTGTGATCCCTTCCCTGTCATATTTATCTTAATCTACTTAAAAAATTAATTCCAATGTTTGACAAGTTTTCGCTACATCCATATTTCGGCGTTTTCACACATTTACTGTGCCATTATATAAGTAATAATTCAAGTGCGAGAAATTAAATCTCATTTTTCATTGAAGACGGCGAAATGTCATTACATACTTAAGTAACCTATTAGACACTTAACTTAAGGTACCTGGCCACCATAGTATGACAAGAACAACAATAAATACCACTTGAATCAAAAATAGCACAACTTACGAACCAGCCACATAATTTTCAATCAAAGCTCACGTTTTAAATAAATCCCTCGATTAAACACGAACTAAACTTTGACACAGTCCATCTAGGCGTAACACAACGTAACTGAACATTTGAGCCAATTATTGAATATATTCCGACATCAATAGCGTACAATATTAATACAGTCAGTCCAACCGACCATATGTCAACAAACTTGACCGGGCCTGATATTAATACTTTAGTATGATCCAAATACCACGTATAGGAACATGCTTGAAAGGCAGTCGATATAAACTTAGTAAACTGAGATTAAACATACAAAAAGCTGGCATCAACTCAACAATTGTTTTTGTCACATTAGTTTAGAAAATATTGGCTTTTCTGTACTATAAACTCTACATCAATAGATAGTTCCCACATTTACAATATTTACCTCCCTTGTTTCGAATGGTCAGCCATATTTATGATACACGAGGTAAATTTCCTTAAAGTTTATAGGGAATATTACATATTTTATGTAAACGATGATAAAATAACCAGATATATAAAATAAAACTTATTCATTATGCTCATGTGGGCGGATGGCTCAGAAAAGTTGAAGAAAGTGGTTGTCAAATGCAAATCAACCTTGGTATTTTCTCAATTATCACATATTTGGGAATTAAGTTTTGCCTATCAAAACGGCTGATGATTATAAACAAGGAAGGTAGATATGGTAGATGTAGGAACTATATATAAATGCTTGCAAACTGCAGAATTGTTTGGTGATTCTATAACCAAGTACTTAACACCATTATTTAATTGCAATGCAGTATGGGAAAGACATAAAAGGGGTAAATTATTCAAAAGAAGGGATCTTTGAATATGTTCTAGTCGTTTTGTACACCCAAAACCGTTTGAATTCAGACAATTATGACATATTCTGTACTACCCAAAAGACCTTTTACATTGCATGTATGATTTAACTTGATTCAAAATATCAAGCATTTTGAAATTACAGGCAAAACATGTCATTTCATACGAATCTAAAGCCAAATTGACATTTAATAACAAGCTATTTATCATTACTACTGAATTTGATTGCATTTAAATTGTTTAAACTTATTTATTTATATACATACATCGTGAAAACAAGTGATTACACATTATACTTATCACTCTCAACGATTGCTTCCGAGATTTATTATACCGCCCGTTTTTTTCCAGATTTTGGGGAACAATTGCATCGTAAATTGACAAATTGGGGAATTTACATGGCTTCATATTACCAAATTTGTTGTTTAGACGCAAGATAAATTAAGCAAAAACTGGATGTATTTCCTGTTTCATGGATTATTTTGAGTGTTTAAAACATGGCGAAATATACATTTGGACGAAGACAATACAACATCTGCAGGGAAATAACTGATAAAAAATGGAGAAATTTTACAAAATCTGGGGAAAAATATAAACTTTACTCCCTGAGGAATGTGCCCGATACCAGTCCCTAAATTTGCCATAAAAAGGGCTGTCAAACCATGCTTCGTGTGAAGCTCAAATCATGCCCTTCTGATAAGGAGTCAAGCATTCCACCCTATGACCAATACACTTCCTCTTACTGTGGTTAACAATTGAGAAACCCAACATCAGTCTATTTAGCATACTTTGTGTATCTTAATTGTAATAAAATACAGTTAAACCTCAATAATGCGACCACCCTTGGGACCCTTAAAAACTGGTCTTAATATTAAGGTGGTCTTAATATTGAGGTTGAATACAGAGCAAAACAGTGAAAATGGACTTGAAAATTTTGTTCTTAATTTCAAGATGATCTTAAATTCGAGAAGGGTCTAAATACTGAGGTGGTCTTATTATTGAGGTGGTCTTATTATTAAGGTGGTCTTTAATTGAGGTTTTACTGTACAGTGCATTAGTAGCAAGTTACATCCCAATAACAAAAACATTTCCTTAAAATTTGTAACATTAGAGACATAAAATATGAAGAATATTCATTAATTCAGGCAACACTTAAATTACAGCCTTTTACAGTCTATTTAAATGTGCATGACTCATATTTCATCATGAATTTGCATTTATGTTAGCTTTAAATAACCAAACCAACAATTCGGTTAAAATACCTGACCAGTGCAAAATTATACTCGTGTCACATAACTCAGCTCGGAGAAAAATTTCAAAACCCTTAGTCTAGCCTCTGATTGTTTGTTGTTAAATCTCAGATTTAAATCTGACCAATGACAATTAAGGCCTCACTAGAAGACTCAGTTATACATAAACATAAGTTCCTTGAACTATAGTAAGATATTTAAGGCTCATTTCTTAACTACACTAAATTATTTTCTAAGACCAATTTGAACCTAACAATTATACACGCCATCTTAATTTTGCTTTCCAGCAAGGTTACTAAGAACTCCCTAAAATATTTCCTGACATTTACGATCTTTTAAAAAAATAAAAATATCAAACTATGACATCCAAAACTTTCCATTTCAAGGTATACAGTCAAACCTGCATTAAAGACCACCTGCGAACAAAGACCACTATTGCAAAACCTAACTGCAAAGACCACCAATTTTATCTCCCATCAGACCATTTTCAATTATATTTAATCTGTTAATAAAGACCACCTGTAAACAAAGACCACATTTTGCTGTCCCATGGGTGGTCTTTACAGACAGGTTTGACTGTAGTGGTCATTCTTACTCTCAACCAGGCAAATATATAGAACCTCCTACAGACCGATATGGAATCATTCCATTAAGTATAATTCTACCAAACCAATCAATTCAAGACAATAATTAATTAAGGCTTATAAATCATGCACAGTTAATTAACATAATTTACTTTGATGAGATTCCAATATGTTTCACCTCTTGCAATTTCCCAGCAATTTCATTCACAATATCGTGACAAAACCAGTAAATGACTGCGTTCATGCCCAGAGGTCGTTAACGACGGGTGACACTGTAACCAACACTTTCTTAATTATTTCCGTTGTAACATAATAACGCTTACATGTGATAATGATCCAACATTTTGGTCAACAATCCAGCAAATGTGATAGTCCTATACATGCAAAACTATATCAACTTCAGTGAGATCCGAATTTTAAACGGGGATCCCGAATTCACGTACTCCCATTATCAATTTCATCACAGCCTGTACAAAGATCCAAAGTAATGGTTCACAATTCGACCATTTTACTGAAAACACCTAGACTTCGTCAAAGCCTAATACCAATAAGTCCTTAGTGTGACAAATTAACTGACACAGATTCCTATGTAGTATACATCTTAATCATTCACATATACATCTATTGTATTCATAAACAACTTTATAATTCCTAATTTTACTGCGTAAATATTCATCGACATGAACATCTGCTACTATACAACCAATCTTACACACATACGAGTTTGACGTTTGATCACAGTGCTTTAATACAAACTAATTAATATTTGAAGACGACAGGGCAACTATGGTATAGAAATGGGGACAGGTTTTTTCCAATGTATAACTGTGTATACTGTGTCAATAACGATACTATGCTACGAGAACGTGTTTATTCAATCACGTTGACTTTTCTGCTCGATAAAAAGTAATAAAACTACCTATCAGATTGGTATTATCGCAATATATACAAATTTATGTCTCATATAAACATTAAATATATTGATTTATTATCCAAAAGAGTCAGATTTCAATGACATAAGATAAGCAAAAACGCTAGTTGACACTCAATATATTAGATCTGTGGATTTTTTTTGTTCTCATGAAAATTTAAATAACTGCTAAAATTTCAACAACCTCTTAGATGTGGAAACTTGTATGATATTTATTTGAACAAAATTAACTCCATCAACTTAGAGTAATGCACTTATGTAAATTTTGTAACCCGACAAACATCGTACAAGACAGCTAGATATTTACATAAATTATGTAAACTGGATGCAAATCGGGCGGAATAAAAGAAAATTTATGTTGTATAATTAAATGTTAATATTCTGGCATCAAATTGCTATTTCTTACCTCTATTTAAAAGATTACACATTAAATAAATGGCGAAATAGCATCATAAATGTAAGAATATAGAAACAGTTCCTTCATAAAAGCATCTCAGCCCATTTTTATGTCAACATAACTTTCAAAAACATCAATTAATCGGTTTCATTAAATCAGTGGTGAATTTTTGGCGACATCAAATTTCCATAAAATACAAAAATATTAGTTTTACAATGACCTAGTTTTTTTTAGTTCATCAGTTAGTAACAAATTTCATCGAAATAGGCTGAATACAAGAAATCAACATCCTGCATATTTAATCAATTCTATCGAGTTGTGAAAGCAAAACAGGTCTATATGCAGCTTAATTTACATCAAATAGCATAGTTTCGCTCTCAATCTTCAATACGTAAGTGCTTAAGAATTTATGCAAACCCAAAAAATATTTGCGAACATCAAAAGAAACATTTGCTTATTTGCACGAGACCCACACGAATACCCGGACATCTAAATTAATCAATTACAAACATAGGTCTTCATTTTCAAAGTCTCAATACAACTTGGTTCAGTCTGACACTTATATATCTATGTATTAATTATGTATATCAAGTTACGTCCGAATATCTAATTAACATGTGCATAATATCAAATAATTACAATATCATTATATAAACACGGTAAGGTAAACATTCACACCCTAACTGTACCGTTGTTATATATTCATGTAATGGTAAGATTATATTATCTAGGTCGGAGCACTGGCAATGTGATACATACATACAAATACATGTACGCCAATAAGTACTGGTATATACATGTACCATCTGTATATACCATAGATCTGTATTATATAGTTTATAGTTCACTCCGCCTCTTCCTGTGTCTTACATCAAATGAGCATCAAGAATTTTTCTAATTTTTGGCCAACTTATCCATTTATTATGGCATTTCGCACAATATCTATTAAGTGATTTTTCATTAAGTAAATCTGGTAAGTGATCAATATGGTGGTTTCCAAATATGGAAAACTAAGCTCCGCCTACCGAAATAAATGGATAAGTTGGCCAAAAACTTGAAACATTCTAGATGCTCATTGGATGTAAGACACAGGAAGAGGCTGAGTGAACTATAAGCCGGTGTAACAGCCCAGTTTTTCCCCCAGTCAGTTTTTTCCCCGGGGAAGAAACTGACTAGTCAGATTTTTCCCCCGGGGAAAAAATTGACTAGTCAGTTTTTTCCCCCCCTAGTCAGTTTTTTCCCCCCTAATAATTCATGTTTTGTGATGACAATTTTTTCTGCCCTTATATCTAATGTTTTGTGGTTAGGAAAAATATTCTAGACACACTAATTCATGGTTTGTGATGGGGGAAAAATTGACTAGTCAATTTTTTTCCCCCTAGACAATTTTTTCTGCCCTTATATTTAATGTTTTGTGGTTAGGAAAAAAATTCTAGACACAATAATTCATGGTTTGTGATGGGGGAAAAAATGACTAGTCAATTTTTCCCCCCTTGTCAATTTTTTCTGCCCTTATATTTAATGCTTTGTGGTTATGAAAAAAAATCTAGTCAGTTATCCCCCCCGCAACTTGTAAATGATTTATCGGAAGGGGGGGGGGGAGGAAAAATTGGTCAGTTTTTTCCCCCAACTTGTAAATGATTTATCTTAGGGGGGAAGAAATTGACTAGTCAGTTCTTCCCCCCTGACTTGTAGTAAGAATCGGAGAGGGGAAGCAATTGACTAGTCAGTTCTTTCCCCCCTATCTTGTGATTGACTTATTGGAAGGGGGAAGAAATTGACTAGTCAGTTCTTTCCCCCCTAACTTGTGAATGACTTATCGGAGAGTGAAAGAAATTGACTAGTCAGTTCTTTCCCCCTGACTTGTGAATGACCTATCTGAGGGGGGAAGAAATTGACTAGTCAGTTCTTTCCACCCTATCTTGTGATTGACTTATTGGAGGGGGGAAGAAATTGACTAGTCAGTTCTTTCCCCCCTAACTTGTGAATGACTTATCGGAGAGGGAAAGAAATTGACTAGTCAGTTCTTTCCCCCCCTAACTTGTGAATGACTTATCTGAGAGGGAAAGAAATTGACTAGTCAGTTATTTCCCCCCTAACTTGTGAATGACCTATCTGAGGGGGGGAAGAAATTGACTAGTCAGTTCTTTTCCACCTGACTTGTGAATGACTTATCTGAGGGGGGAAGAAATTGACTAGTCAGTTCTTTCCCCCCTGACTTGTGAATGACCTATCGGAGGGGGGAAGAAATTGACTAGTCAGTTCTTTCCCACCTGACTTGTGAATGACTTATCTGAGGGGGGAAGAAATTGACTAGTCAGTTCTTTCCCCCCTATCTTGTGATTGACTTATTGGAGGGGGGAAGAAATTGACTAGTCAGTTCTTTCCCCCTGACTTGTGAATGACCTATCGGAGGGAGGAAGAAATTGACTAGTCAGTTCTTTCCCCCCTGACTTGTGATTGACTTATCTGAGGGAGGAAGAAATTGACTAGTCAGTTCTTTCCCCCCTGACTTGTGAATGACTTATCTGAGGGGGGGGGGGGAAGAAATTGACTAGTCAGTTCTTTCCACCCTATCTTGTGATTGACTTATTGGAGGGGGGAAGAAATTGACTAGTCAGTTCTTTCCCCCCTAACTTGTGAATGACTTATCTGAGAGGGAAAGAAATTGACTAGTCAGTTATTTCCCCCCTAACTTGTGAATGACCTATCTGAGGGGGGAAGAAATTGACTAGTCAGTTCTTTCCCCCCTAACTTGTGAATGACTTATCGGAGGGAGGAAGAAATTGACTAGTCAGTTCTTTCCCCCCAACTTGTGAATGACTTATCTGAGAGGGAAAGAAATTGACTAGTCAGTTATTTCCCCCCTAACTTGTGAATGACCTATCTGAGGGGGGAAGAAATTGACTAGTCAGTTCTTTCCCCCCTAACTTGTGAATGACTTATCGGAGGGAGGAAGAAATTGACTAGTCAGTTCTTTCCCCCCAACTTGTGAATGACTTATCTGAGAGGGAAAGAAATTGACTAGTCAGTTATTTCCCCCCTAACTTGTGAATGACCTATCTGAGGGGGGAAGAAATTGACTAGTCAGTTCTTTCCCCCCTAACTTGTGAATGACTTATCGGAGGGGGGAAGAAACTGACTAGTCAGTTCTTTCCCCCCTAACTTGTGAATGACTTATCTGAGGGGGGAAGAAATTGACTAGTCAGTTCTTTCCCCCCTGACTTGTGAATGACTTATCTGAGGGGGGAAGAAATTGACTAGTCAGTTCTTTCCCCCCCCCTGACTTGTGAATGACTTATCGGAGGGGGGAAGAAATTGACTAGTCAGTTCTTTCCCCCCTGACTTGTGAATGACTTATCTGAGGGGGGAAGAGATTGACTAGTCAGTTCTTTCCCCCTGACTTGTTGAATGACTTATTGGGGGAGGGAAGAAATTGACTAGTCAGATTCTCCCCCCCCCCCCCCTGACATGTGTATGGCTTATTGAAGGGGTAAGAAATTGACTTGTCAGATTTTCTGATGACATTTGCTGTATAGGTAGCTTATTTGAAAACTAAATGGAATGTATCTCGTCGATACAGATTGTTTTACTGCCATAAAACCTGGTTTCTGTGACAAGGCGTTGATGTTGTTTTGTTATTTGTCACCTTGTGGCAATTCTGTTTTGTTCTAAATACATAAATATGTTTTATTAGTTGTGAATATAATAATAATAACAGCTTTATCAAAAGAAGTAACAAAGTTGGTCAAGCCCATTCTTCCCTTTCAGCCTCTTTGTTGTCTATATATGTACAATATACATTATAATATTGTATTTATGTCGTAATAGATCTAGTCTTGAATTTTAACAAATTAACAAGTTGAATACAGAACTAAGAAACTACATGTTATAAAATTTGAGGAAATCTACAGGTGATGATAAAGTTTGTCATTTGAACTTGAATATAATTTCTTATATTCATTTGAGTAGAGCATGTCAACATGTCATAATAATTGTGAAATCATATTTTGAAAGCTTGATTTTTCTAAGGTCAAGAAAAGTCCAGTATATATAAAATTTCAAAAATAAACAGCTATAAAAACACATGAGGGTCATAATTTGGAGTCCATTGTTTTATTCTCACTGTAAAATAAATCTATTGTTTCATTCACACCATACGTGTGAATGAAACAATGGGCTCTAACTGTATGACCCTTATGTGTTTTGATAGCTGCACTTTTTTGGGGGGATGGGAGGTAAGGGTCTAGTGATGACACTAGACCCCTATTGTATTGGTAAGTGTCAATAAAACAGTATATTGGCCCCTATTCTAATTATTGGCAAGTGAATTAAAAACCTATACAGCATAAAAGGTAGACAATGTTTCAATTATTGTCAAAGTTCAAAATGGAAGACGGATGCTATGATGAGCTTTTGTACTTCTTAAGTACAAAGAATTATTCAAAACGTATAGCTTCACTGAAATGTCCAACAACAAAGAAAGACGAGAAAAAGAAGATTCGTTCCAAATGTAAAGTTCTTCAAGTCAAAGATGGTTTCTTGATGAAGGACAAGCGACGTCTTTTGAGGAAAAATGAAGTTGCATCAGTTCTGAAGAACATGCATGCAGGTATAATCTAGTGATAAATATTTGGTTTCTTATGACTACATTATAAGTTCCTTTCGTATATGAAACTGAAAACGATTATAAGATTCAGACCACTTAATATTCTGCAATATAGAATATCTGTATATATAATTATATCCTTTTGGTAAATGTAACAAAGACATTTTCTTCAAGTCTTAAGTTAAAAGTTGTTTGTGGTAAAGGATCAAATATTCATTATTATTGAAATTATTGAATACTTATTACAAAACTTAAGTTTATTTCCTTCAGAAAAGTTTGCAACAAACATACTTGATTTAATATATCATGAATTAACTTGAGTATGTGTGTGGAAAACTTTTTGGTAGAAAATAAACTAAGTTAGTTTTGTAAAAAAGTTGTAATATCATTGTTTTTTCTAAAGGACAATGCCTTATTATTTCTTTAAATAAGGATTGTGATAGGTTACTCACCATTTACCATTTTACCATATACTTTTAGCAAATTGGCATTTTAACAGGTTGATCACCAATATAAACACATTCACTTATTTATTTTGATATATAATGTTACCACTTTATTTTACTCATGTTTAATAGAATAATAATTTCTTCTACTGTTTTGAGCATTTGTTTGTACAGGAACATTTTTTACTTAAAATATCAGTTAGTATCAGTTAATATCAACCAAATACCAGCCTTCAACAAACACAGTTAAAAATATTTTTCAGAACAAGTAGTGTGCACCTTATAATAGTCAGATTTAAAAAACTTTTGTTTCAATTATATTTAAATTAAATTAATAATTGTAAACTTTTCAATATAGTTTTCATAATTCTTCTCTATTATTAGAAAGGTATAAGATCTTGGTGTTCATGTTTTAAATTCAAAATCTTTTAAGTGATCTTCATGAGATCAATTGGAAACATATAATGTCTGACTTAATTAATGATATAACGTCTGACTGAACAATGTTATAATGTCTGACTGAATTAATGATATAACATCTGACTGAATAAATGATATAACGTCTGACTGAATCAATGATATAGTGTATGACTGAATAAATGATATAATGTCTGACTGAATCATGGCTATAACATTTGACTGAATCAATGATATAATGTCTGACTGAATTAATGATATAACATTTGACTGAATCAATAATATAACGTATGACTGAATCAATGATATAACGTTTGACTGAATCAATGATATAACGTATGATTGAATTAATGATATAATATATGACTGAATCAATGATATAATGTCTGACTGAATCAATGATATAACGTCTGACTGAACCAATGATATAACGTATGACTGAATCAATGATATAACGCTTGACTGAATCAATGATATAACGTCTGACTAAATCAATAATATAACGTATGACTGAATCAATGATATAACGTTTGACTGAATCAATGATATAACGTCTGACTAAATCAATTATATAACGTATGACTGAATCAATGTTATAATGTCTGACTGAATTAATGATATAACATCTGACTGAATCAATGATATAATGTCTGACTGAATCAATGGTATAGTGTATGACTGAATTAATGATATAATGCCTGACTGAATAAATGATATAACGTCTGACTGAATCAATGATATAATGTCTGACTGAATTAATGATATATTGTATGACTGAATCAATGATATAATGTATGACTGAATCAATGATATAATGTCTGACTGAATCAATGGTATAGTGTATGACTGAATTAATGATATAATGCCTGACTGAATAAATGATATAACGTCTGACTGAATAAATGATATAACGTCTGACTGAATCAATGATATAACGTCTGACTGAATCAATGATTGACCAAATAATAATTTTACTGATTTAATTAATTCCTTTTACTTTGCCATAATTATTCATTTGCTGATTATTATTTTTCAGGTAAATACAGTGGCGGGCATCTTGGCAGAGATAAGACCTATCATAAAATTAATGATAACTACTTCTGGAAGGGTATGAAGGAAGAGATAAAGAATTTTATCCAAGATTGTGACGTATGTTCCCGTGTAAATATTGCACCCCCAAAGTCAGCACCACCACTGAACTCAATACCAGTCCCCAGTAAAGTTTGGAGCCTGATAGGCATAGATATCATAGGACCACTTGAGACAACCCATAAAGGAAATAAATATATAGTAGCAGCTACTGATCATTTCTCAAAGTTTGCTATAGCTGAAGCTATCCCCCAAAAAAGTGCTGAATATGTGGCCAAATTCCTTATAGATGCTATATGTACTTTTGGACCTATGGACTCTATCATATCTGACCAGGGTAAAGAATTCACAAATAAAGTCCTGGATGAAATTACCACTGAATTAAATATAGACCATAGAATTTCTTCATCGTATCATCCGCAAACAAACGGCCAAAGGGAAAGGGACAATAGAACCTTAAAGGAGATGTTGCAGAAAGTAACCCATAAATCTGGACAGGACTGGGATTTACACATTCAATCTTGCCTGTTTGCGTACAGAACCAGCAAACATGCATCCACAAAATTCACTCCTTTTAAGATAATGTTTGGAAGAGAGGCAAAGCTGGTAAATCAACAAGACAGATGCCATATTCAACATAACCTCACACGTGAAATGTTAGAGACCTACACTCAAAGCAGAGAAACTGTCCTAGATTCTGTATCGAAAAATATCAAATGTGCCCAAAAGAGACAAAAAAAGTATTATGATGAACGAAATAGCTCACACAAGACCATAGCCCCAGAAACTCGTGTACTTATAAAAAATGCAAGTAAGATAAGAAGATTTGGGAGCAAGCTTGCACCAAGATGGGTAGGACCATACCTTGTAGTTGAAGCTTTGACAAAAGGTCGTCTGAGACTTAAGAACATAGAATCTGGAAAAGTTCTATCCAATGTTTACCATTCAAGTAATGTAAAGGTATATACAGCAATGTCAAGTGAGTCTAAACCAAAATGTCCTGTGAAGCTAAATGCCCAAAAGAAATCCCTGAAGAAACTTAAGAGTGTCAAAAAACAGCAAAACCCCAAAAGGAAACAGCCATCAGTGTGCACAAAATTCTCCCCTTTGACAGCTGCTGACAACCAGAAACTGTGTAAATTATTAGATATTCCATTTGTTGTGCAACCAAAATTTGGACCTGCAGGGATTGCACATGAGCCAGAAATTGTGAAACACATCAACGGTGATGGAAACTGCTTTTTTAGAGCAGTGTCCTACGCAGTGTCTGGAACTGAAAACAGCCATAAGAAATGTAGAAATGAAGTTGTAAAACATATGTGTGCTGATACTGTATCAAAAAAGCTTTCAGGGTATGTTAATCAGAACATAACTGACTACATTAAGACCAGTAAAATGAATGACAATGCTGTTTGGGCAACAGATGCCGAGATTATGGGAGCTGCTTCATTGTTCAACACTGACATTTATGTGTATGCTGCAAGTGGAAAACGAAATGGTTCAAAAAACTATGCATGGCTGAGATATCCTGCAGGATTTTCTTTGGAAAAAACAAGCCGAAAGGGACTCTACCTGAAAAATGTACATGAACATTTTGAAGTTGTTTTAGGATGTTAAATGTGAAAAAGTTTAAACCCTATATGTGAATTTTAGTTCATAGAAATGTATCTTTTGGCGGACTATGTATATAACGGTAAAAGTTAAACTAAGACTAATTTGGTCTTTATTTATCTACCAACCAATGGACAAAAACTATCTATAAAGACTTAGTGTTAGTGCCTTGCAAAGTAGTGCATATTAGGACACATAATATTTCCAGGTCATTTAAAAATGGCCTTATAGTCCTTTGTTCATTGTCTTTCAACTACTGTGCTTTTTCTCTGTAATCCTTTTGTAGTATTTATTATTGTTGATATAGCTTGTGATGGTGGTAATTATAAGTTTTATTAAGACTCCTCACATTATCAAGCCTGGTTATTTTTGTAATGCGCATTTTGTTTGTTTTTATCTATGTTGCTGTGAATTAGTGTTTTCTTTTGATGTATAAATCCTTCAAACTAGTTTCGTATAGCTATATAAATATACTTTCTAGTTTGTGTCAGTTATATATACATAAAAACATGTACATGTATATACATATACCAGGGCTGGTATTCACTGATCACCACTATTTCGACTTTGGTGAACATTTGTGCTGCACAATATCCTCAGTAAATAAAGACTAAACCATGCACGAAACCAAAACATAATGGTCATAATGTTAATGTTCAATTTAGATACAAAAAACAAAGTTTTCCTGAAGGTGCTTTGTGAACACTAGATTGTTAAAATTGTGGGCACTACAATTGTTTTAGAGTGAAAGACTTTCAATGCATGTTTACAGTGTGTGTTGTTATTTGAATGAAGGTAGAAACTTTCCCAATGTCTTCAATTTTGTGGAGGAACCAATTTGCAAAATGTAACCAATTTTGAATCATCACAAGTAAGGCCCAACTAACACACATGTGTGTTAATATTCAGACAATTTTCAGTTTTCAGTTTAACCAATAACACATGGAAAATTCATCAAGGACAATTAATTCTGTATATGATTTATAAGTTATTTCAAATTATCTTTTTAAAATAATACATGTATCTTAAATAAGTAACTCAATTCATACTAAGTATGTCATTCATTATTGAAACATAGAAAATATATATATTTTTCAGTTTATGGTTGTTTCTCTTATATTTATTTGATAGTTCGCCAAGGCGAAAGAACTGACTAGTTGATTTCTTCCCACCTCATATGCATGAACTACAAGTCAGGGGGGAAAGAACTGACTAGTTGATTTCTCCCCCCCCCCCCCCTCAAATACATGAACTACAAGTTCGGGGGATAGAACTGACTAGTTGATTTCTTCCATCCTCATATACATGAACTACAAGTCAGGGGGGGAAAGAACTGACAAGTTGATTTCTTCCCCCCCTTCATATACATGAACTACAAGTCGGGGGGATAGAACTGACTAGTTGATTTCTTCCCCCTCCAATACATGATTTACAAGTCAGGGGGGGAAAGAACTGACTAGTTGATTTCTTCCCCCTTCATATACATGAACTACAAGTCAGGGGGGAAAGAACTGACTAGTTGATTTCTTCCCCCCTCATATGCATGAACTCCAAGCCAGGGGGAAAGAACTGACTAGTTGATTTCTTCCCCCATCATAAACATGAATTACAAGTCAGGGGGGAAAGAACTGACTAGTTGATTTCTTCCCCCACTTATAAATGAACTACAAGTCGGGGGGGGGGAAGAACTGACAAGTCGATTTCTTCCCCCCTCATTTACATGAACTACAAGTCGGGGGGATAGAACTGACTAGTTGATTTCTTCCCCCTCCAATACATGATTTACAAGTCAGGGGGGGGGAAAGAACTGACAAGTTGATTTCTTTCCCCTTCATATACATGAACTACAAGTCAGGGGGGAAAGAACTGACTAGTTGATTTCTTCCCCCTCCAATACATGAACTACAAGTGGAGGGGTAGAAAGAACTGACTAGTTGATTTCGTCCCCCATCATAAACATGAATTACAAGTCAGGGGGGAAAGAACTGACTAGTTTATTTCTTCCCCCATCATAAACATGAATTACAAGTCAGGGGGGAAAGAACTGACTAGTTGATTTCTTCCCCCCTCCAATACATGAACTACAAGTCAGGGGGATAGAACTGACTAGTTGATTTCTTCCCCCTGCAATACATGATTTACAAGTCAGGGGGGGAAAGAACTGACTAGTTGATTTCTTCCCCCCTCATATACATGAACTACAAGTCAGGGGGGAAAGAACTGACTAGTTGATTTCTTCCCCCCTAAAATACAAGAACTACAAGTCAGGGGGAAAAGAATTGACTAGTTGATTTCTTCCCCCCTCATATACATGAACTACAAGTTGGGGGGGGGAAAGAACTGACTAGTTGATTTCTTCCCCCCTCATATACATGAACTACAAGTCAGGGGGGAAAGAACTGACTAGTTGATTTCTTCCCCCATCATAAACATGAATTACAAGTCAGGGGGGAAAGAACTGACTAGTTGATTTCTTTCCCCTTCATATACATGAACAACAAGTCAGGGGGGAAAGAACTGGCTAGTTGATTTCTTCCCCCCTCATATACATGAACTACAAGTCGGGGGGGGGAAAGAACTGACTAGTTGATTTCTTCCCCCCTCATATACATGAACTACAAGTTGGGGGGGGGGAAAGAACTGACTACTTGATTTCTTCCCCCCTCATATACATGAACTACAAGTCAGGGGGAAAAGAACTGACTAGTTGATTTCTTCCCCCCTCATATACATGAACTACATGTCGGGGGGAAAGAACTGACTAGTTGATTTCTTCCCCCCTCCAATACATGAACTACAAGTCAGGGGGAAAGAACTGACTAGATTTTTTTTCCTAACCACAAAACATTAAATATAAGGGCAGAAAAAATTGACAAGGGGGGAAAAAATTGACTAGTCAATTTTTTCCCCCATCACAAAACTTGAATTATTAGGGGGGAAAAAACTGACTAGGGGGGGAAAAAACTGACTAGTCAGATTTTTCCCCGGGGAAAAAATTGACTAGTCAGTTTCTTCCCCGGGGAAAAACCTGACTAGTCAATTTTTTCCCCGGGGAAGAAACTGACTAGTCAATTTTTTCCCCGGGGAAAAATCTGACTGGGGAAAAAACTGACCGTTACACCGGTTATAACTCACATATTAGAATTATAAACAAATTAAGGGCTGCGGTCGCTGATGCTCCCTTGCACTTAATTTGCTTATAATTCCAATATATGAGCTATGAACTAAAATGCACACACACATTGCTTGTATAGTTAAGGTCAGTAGTACAGAGTTACAATTCATGAATTGTTCACGATCCCGATTCATGAATAGTTCACAAATAATCCATGAACAGAAAATGAAACTTATTCATGAAATAAGTAATTCATAAACTGTGCATAAAATATGTGACATGTTACGTGTTCATGAATACTTCATGAACTACCTGTTCATTAATTGATCATGAATACAACATGAACAGGAAGTTCATGAACCTTTTTCTTCTTTTTTTCAATGTCCCATTTTCAGTACACAGACTGTTCATGAACAGTTAATGAACCACAATTCTTTATTAGTAAATGAACTCTTTACTCAGATTCTAGTTCTTGAAAAAGTAACTTGCAGACCAAAATGAAAATAAAGGGTTTTATGAAGGTTGCAATATAGCCAATTAAAGGATATTTCATGGTGATTTCTGTTAAAATATAGGCTAATTTTGACCATTTAATTTGATGGATTGATGTGGCTGTGCGGACAAAGGGATCCTGACTGGCCAATCAGAGACTGTCTTAACATATATTTTAAAGATCATAAGATAATAGTATAAAGTAAAAATATTTTAATGTAATCACCAGAAGGCCTGATTTCTAACTACAGGAAAATTGAGAATTTTGTTGAAGAAAGCTTGTTGCTCGTCGGATGGCCACTTTGGAGAGGGCTGCGCTTTAAAGCATTTCAGTTTGACTTTAGGAACTAGGAGATCGCCCTGATCCTTGTCATATTATGTCAAATATTATGAGAAGCGCTTAAAAATTCAACTGCATAAAAACCCAGAGACTATAATCTACATGCGATCTTAAACCGTAATCTGATAGCATCAAGATTCTGTTGAAAATACAAAACACTTTGCTGTATTTTAATACACAGTATCGGTTTACTATTTGTAAATCATTAATGAAATGTCAACTATGAAAGGGCCTTGGTAAATCAAACAGACATAATGAACAATCTAAACTCTCTCGGTGGTTAAGGTTACGTGGCCAACAACTTTGTGTTTGTGTTGTGGCGGAGGTTTACATCTCCCCCCCCACCAGTATTTTAGTTGTGTACTGTGGTCCGTCGACCTAACCAGGGTCTTATAACAAAATAAATCTGAAATGTTCAATGTTCCTTTTGCCCCTACGTTATTATAACAATACAGATTTTTTATAAAAAATTGCAAACTTTACGCATTTAATGTGTACATTGGGTACAGCAAATTATTCAGACAAAATCTCATTCATTTAGATGTACCAGAAACAAAATGCTGGTATTTGAATGGAAACTTGTGCAAAATTAAAGTCTAAGTCTGAGATTTAGTCTTAAAATGTCTGTGAATAAGGCCACTGAACTTAATCGTTTTTTCTGCAGGCAATTGACACATTCCCAACCCGATTCAAAGGTCACTGATCTTGATAAATGTAATATCCTCAGTCAAACTGTCAAAGGAGTATGTACCGCTACTATGGGGATCAAACCTATAACAGTCAGAATAGTAGTCCAGATGCTTTACCAACAGAGCCAATCAGGTAGACTGTAAACAATTTAAAACTTTGACATGTTACGTTAAGGAAATCTTGTGTATCTCTAGAGTCACCGTTCATGTCATCTTGATTCTCATCACAGAAGGTTTAAAGAGAGATTCACGTTTTGCAAAAGATGTCCCAATGCCTGACATGCCTGTCTGATTTATTCAGTGTGGTACAAAAATAAACAAGAGATGTTTGTAAAACATTATGCCCCCTTGACCTTTGACCCCAAAATCAATAGGTTTTCTCTGCTACCCAAGATGAATGTGTGGTCCAAGTTCGAGGATGATAGGTCAAGAGGTTCTTGAGTTATGGATCTGAAACGAAAAGGTTACGGACCGAAGGACCGACCAACCAACCGACCGACATGTGCAAAGCAATATGCCCTCTCTTCTTCGAAGGGGGGGCATAAAAATTACAATAGATAAAGAAGGAAATATCTCTCCTGTCTGATAATGGCAGACCCCATCTGGTGAACAATGCAGAGATTCTAGTGCAACTTGCATATGAAAGAAAGATTAAGTTGCTAATGGGAATGCCGCATATACAAGACATTGCCTCCCCACACAGACCACAGGGAAACAACAGCCTACATAACATTAGGGATTGAGAAGATGCAAGGGCAAACATGTATGTAAAATGCAATGTGTTGTGTAACTTGAAGTATGCTTTTAATACACGAGATGTCCGAAAATCGTGAGATGGCAATGCTTGTTATAAAAAGCAAAGTTCAAGAAACTGTTAATTACCAACAGGTTGATAGTGATAGACTGCATGCGGCAGAAGTGTTTTTTTTCATCAAACATCAGAAGTTCATGGTTAAATTGTAGAGCCAATCAGAAGCAAATATCATAAACTTAGAGTACAGCTGTCAATGAGTCATATTAATGCATATCGACGATATTGATATATTGAAAGACAAATATCCTCGATACATCGACAATTTTTTTAATTCCTTTAATAGACTATTAACTCCCATTTGTATGTATGTTTATGTGTGTGCTAAATGTCCAATTCTTTTGTATGATAACAAGATACCATTAAGAAACAAATTCATATTTTTTAATTCACAGTATTATATTATATTGCCGACCTAAGGAAAGGGCTATCCAAGAGAGCACTGTTTAACAAGCGGCCAACTACAATGCAATGTGAGCCTATTTTTAGAATGTACCCGTTCTCCTATATTTTCCTGTCGTAATATCGATATGTGCGTGTATCGGATATCGATCGACAGAAAAATATTGTTGATAAATTGATATCGATTGTATCAATGATAGCCCTATCTTAGTGTATCTAATGATGTCTATGAACTTAACATATTAAATTTTATTTTAAAACTTAATATACAACTGACCACAGAATGACAAGTAAGGCAATTGACCTCATAATTTGTATTATCATTAATAAACGAGAAATATCTTGAAAAAAGTTGGTCGGCACAATTTAAAGGTTAAGATTTGTAGTGCAACATTAAAAATTGCCGAGATGTTACGATTGGTGGTCATTCCAGATCCAAAAAGGATTTCAGCAAATTCACCGAAATCACTATTTCGGTAAGGTAACGTACCACTTATCGAAATGTTAACCAATCCCTTACAAGGTTACAAACGTTGTTCTGTTGAACAGAAGTTGGCTTAGTGGTTAACGTAAGATGTGATTGGTTTACACAACACTGATATGCAAATAGCAAAGCCATGTTAGTACGGCAGCGCCGAAAAGAATGTACAAAATCAAACACCCACCAACAACTTATCTATACAATAACCGCATTTAAATTTTAAATCCCTTTCCTGAATGACCTCGATAAAATCATGGTCAATACCGAATTTAAAACCTTTTCAATATCGAAATTGCTTTGTAAATGGTGTTGATATAACATAATGTCAAGTACATTTAACCGACAATGTAAAGCAAAGAATTGGCTGGATAATCAAGTATGGGTTAAAATACCCACCCACTCTGCCCTTTGAATCGATAAAGTCAATGAAACGCCAGTACAAGAGCAGTGAAAATGGAACAATGTTTTTTTTTAAATTACTGCGTTTATGAAGTCGACATCGCCACATTTTCTAATGCACTTCATGGTGTTTCGTTTGACCCGGTATTGTCCCCTGTACAGCATAAAGGGACTTTTTGAAGCCGAAGGGGGAAATTGACCAGCCCGTAGTGCGGTATAGGCCTAACAGACAAATTTGAACCCAATGAGACCCATTGTACAGTAACCATTGTATTGGCATCCAACCAGTACTTTCCTGGAGGCCAACCAGTACTTTCCTGGTTACCTACCAGTACTATGTTAGGTGGGAAAACACTGAAAAGCATTTTTGTTTTTACCCGAACAATGTTTTTGGTGATATAGCAAATATATGGTGGAGTGTAGTGGACTATGAAAGCAGGGGTGTCAATAAGACCTGGTAAAATTACCCAGTAACTTAAGCATCATGACCCGGCTACTTTTCTTGTATGAATGATCATAATGAAGGGAAGTACCCCACACTAGACTCCCACTTACTCTAGATGATTTTCCTACAACTTCAAGAATTAGTGACAACCCTGGGAGAGAGATAAAATTATGGGGCTGTTAAAAAAACATTTGTCAGTAAATATCTGTTCAATCAATCCAAGAATTTTTTCAATCTGGGTCAGTCAACTTATAGCTATCAAACAATGTCCGACATTATACGGGTATCGAGTAATACCCAAGATAAGTATGTTTATATTCCTATCAACCTATCTATATATCTAGGTTACTATTGAATTCAACCAGCTATAAATCAAACAAACAAGAAGCCCTATATGGAAAGTGTTAGATATGATCTCTATATAAATATACAATGTATAAATGCTGAAAGCCTTATACAATGCGAGAGAATCATATTGGGATATCAGCCAAACACATTTAAATTTCCAGGACAAATACACTTAACACCATTAAAAATGCAACTGTTTTAATTAGGCTTCATTTTGTAAATGGTGTTAAAAGCTACCAACTGTTACCAATGTTTAAAATATTGTTTCAATTTGATTGAAACTAAGAACCAGCAATTCATATTTCATGATTGAGTTACTAATATAGAATTTTTCTTTTCTTTATGTCATGTTTGAAGCAGACAATTTTCAGTTGCGTTTTTAATGGCTTTAAGAATATTGTGAAGTGACGAAGTACTTCGCACTTTAAAGTTTATTCGTCTGAAACAGATGTGCTTCCAAGTTCGCTTAATTCAACTTTAAAAAAAAAATTATTGGCATTTCATAGTATACCAGGGCACTAGACAGCCTATTTGGAACTAGTACCATTACCCACATATTGGGAGAATTTCGTGCTTTTCAAGACGAAAAGGGTTTTTGATACATACTTGCCGTATATGTCCTATTTAACCCTCCTACCCTGTTAGATGCGCACCCACTATTTTTCAGAATGCATTTTGGCTGTCAGACGTAAAAAATGGAATCGTTTCTCTCCATTAAAAACCATTTTCAAAAGCTGTTTGTGATATATACAAGTTTTAAAAAGCCAAAAGAGAATT
Organism: Mactromeris polynyma; assembly: GCA_032209605.1. Lineage (NCBI taxonomy): Eukaryota > Metazoa > Mollusca > Bivalvia > Venerida > Mactridae > Mactromeris > Mactromeris polynyma. The sequence goes on along the minus strand of JASFXZ010000030.1, from coordinate 7,083,422 downwards.
TCAGCTTGCAATATATGTATGAAATCAATAATAATGTTCTTCCATGACACTGACTATGGACATGTCCACCACACGCAGAGAAGTCGTCAGTTACACGCGGTAGAGAATGTTAGTACTGGTTGATATTAATTCCAAGAAAACAAGTAAGGTCATTAGTCGTCTTATATGACAGAAAAATTTTTGAATAATGGCATCGAACATGATGAAAACAAAACATGTTTATCAGACACAACCTTGATATCTCCAACATATGGTCAACAATAAGATGTTATATACTGCAGAAAGTACAGACAACACAGACAGACGCAGCCATACAAACATGACTTTGCTATTTGCATGTGTTGTGTAACCCAATCACATCTTACGTTAACCACTAAACCAACTTCTCTTCAACGAAACAACGTTTGTAAACTTGACATGGATTGGTTAACCTTTCGATAAGGGGTACGTTACCTTACAGAAATCCACTGAATTTTGGTGAATTTACCGAAATCCATTTTCCATAACCGAATTCCACTTCTAATACAACATTTGCTCGATATATTGCTATTTTCTTGTTGTGATATTAAATGTTAGGTTGATTTAAATGTACATACAAAAAATCTCCCCTTAGTATAGTCACTATAATGTAGCATAATCGAGTGGCCAGCAATCGTAACATCTCGGCAATTTTTTATGTTGCACAACATATGTTAACCTTCAAATTGCAACTAACTTGCTTGCTTCAGATTATAATTAATAGCCGTGGTCCAGTGCGCTGGACTTGTAACCCGGCGATCCGGGTTCGATTCCCGGTCATGGCAGGTCATACCCTTCCTATTTTGGCACATTTTTAGACTGTACCCATTCTCCTGTATTTTCCCGCCATAATATCGATATCTGTTAATGTGCATCGAACATTGATCAACAGAACAAATAGTTGATATATCGATATCGCTTGCATCAATGACAGCCATACAAACTAATTGGCTATTAACCACGAAGTACTCAGCACTATGATATTTTTCAGCAAAATTGCTGGCTACGATGGATTTGAACCTCACAGGTATATACTTAAATATATCTGCTAAAAATAAAACTGCAACAAAACTAATCATTCAAATGACTAAGGATTTATATATTTAACCAGTATTTTAAATCCAACACACTCAACACTAAGTTACTTCCCTTTTGTGTACAAATTATCTTAACCAACAAGAGTAAGCTCCCTTTAATTGACAAATACGTTATAGCAACATTCAAGTGATATTTTTCAAGCCACCAATATTACAAGTCCAGTATATGTTGATTTTTCCAACAGAACTTTGTTTTTCTACAAGGCAGAATGTCTTAAAGACTATTGAACATATAATAATAATAAAAAATAAATAAATTCTATCACAGTATCACTGAGAAGATGAATTTTAATGGTATACACACAGCCATTTTTTTCAGTTTCAGGGGAAGTATGGCGGGTCATTTTGATAGGGTATAAATTAAGGTATTTATATGTATTTTAATTTTACTGAAGGGAAATTTTCTTTCTTAGTAGAGGAAAAATATATACTTTTTCTTTGGGGAATGGGGCCCAATATCGGACCCAAATTTGCCATAAGAAAAGGGGCTGACATGGTACATCTGTAAACAAAACAACAGTATTGGAAAAAAGGGCAGTTCCCATTACTCATCAAGGATGTAGTGATTAATTAATCAACAATTGCTACTTATGTTAACTACCTGTGAGAGAACAGTCTTTAACTTTGTCAATTTTGGGCTAAATTGAACCAAAACTTTTTTTCAGATTTATTGGGATTTTTTAGATTCGAATTGGGAAAAATATACTTTTTGGCATTGGGAATACAGCCGAATAACAGCTATAACAACAGCTGAAAAGAAACTGGCACATTGTATACAAGACAAAACTTACCTAAATCAGCTGTGGCCAACATGTTTCCTGACATTTTAACTTCATCAAACTTGGCATACACTTGATTCAATCTGCAATAAATGACAAGAATATCTTGAAATAAAATGGGCCTCAATTTTAGCCATCTGTCTTGCTGAGTGACATTGTATCAACATAAGCAAATTCAGCCATAAACCTCACTGAATATTTACTGTATTGATATTTAAACAAGGGAGATAATTGTCCTTGACATAACAAAGGGAGATACAAGGGAGATAATTGTCCTTGACATAACAAAGGGATATACAAGGGAGATAATTGTCCTTGACATAACAAAGGGAGATACAAGGGAGATAATTGTCCTTGACATAACAAAGGGAGATACAAGGGAGATAATTGCCCTGGACATAACAAAGGGAGATACAAGGGAGATAATTGTCCTTGACATAACAAAGGGAGATACAAGGGAGATAATTGTCCTTGACATAACAAAGGGAGATAATCAAAATTTAAGAGGTTATCAGTGACACTCTCAAACAAATAACCACTTTTCTACATGGCTAAACAAATCTGAAAACTTACTCAGGGGTTCCATTTGACCCCAGAGTTGACCCTTTGACCCCTGGGTGCTGAATCTCAAAAGATCATTTTGATAATTTTTGACTGGATTTTACCATTTTATAACCAAATTACCTCTAAGTAAGAGACAAATTGACCTTTCAGCCAGAATCCTAAGGGTCAAAATGGTGCTTTTTGGAAATTCCAGAGGTCAAAGGGTCAACTCCAGGGTCAAATGAAACTCCTATAACTATTATCAACTTCCTGATGGTCTAAATTATTTTGGTTTTCAGACAATTCACAAAGCACACCCAAGAGAATCCTTCATGAATACTTGGTAAACATGGAAAGTTACCAAAACGGGGATAATTTACGTAAGGTGAAAATAACCATCCTTGGGTCTCATAGATTTCAGCAAAATGCTAACTGAAGCAGAAAGATCAAAGAAACACTTAATGTTACGCAAATAATATGGAAGATGGCACGCTAAACGGTTCGAAATATTTTACATTATTAAATGAAAATAGTATAGAATGCAATACGTTTTATATTGCCTTATCTATATACCTTATTTATGGACAACAACAATGGAAATAAGAGTCTATTCTTTTTTGTGCTATCCTAGGTATTAGTTTTTATGGCATGGATATTATGCACATGTTATAACTATTATTTTAATAAAAAATATATAAAAATACCCAACCTTTTTGGTATAATTTCTACTTTTCGGTCAAATTTCTTTGAGTGAATTTTTCTTAAGGTTCATATTTCTGCCCAGTTATTAGATGCTTTACGAGTATTCCAGCTATAGAGCGTTACATTCACCTTCATTAAACATTATTCATGTTAAAAGAGAAGAGGGGCTTTGTCTTTTAACACATATTCATTTAAATTTATGTTTAATTTGCTTCGTTTGAAAATAAAACAAATCTCAAAAAAAAATATTCCGACTCGCCTACCCTGTATTATTTTGGCTAGAAACCTGAAACAAACATATTTTTAGGCCTAAGTTATATACCTTTGTTGTGACAAGCCTTTCTTTGTAAGATCATTACGCACTTTTTCTCCAACATGCCTGTAGATTTCTGCAATTGTATTCAAAGCAGCTTCCCTTACCTGTGAAAGAAGGCCAACATAATTATAATCATATCAGAATTGTAAATATTTTCTGTTAACATAATTCCTATTATACCTCACGTGATTTTTCTATGCAAAATTCGCTTAAACAGTGCCAGTACCAACACTTGGTGATAACGATAAACTGCTGTATCCGACATTTCTAGTCGGTCCTGGCAAATCTTGCTATATAATCTATATAACCTTAACCTGCTGATAACAGAAACTGCGAGTCCCGACATCCGACACTAATTGCCAGTCCCGCTAGCATACAATACATGTATTTCGCACCTTATTATCCAACACTTAAAAGTGCCATACTGTTTTTTATATTTTTGTTAAGTGCCAACTTCAGCTACCTATTCGAAAAAATCTAAAGAAAAGTTGTTCCGCAAAAAAGCAAAGCCAGATAATAGACGATGTATCATTTCCCATGTTTTAATGAGGTAAACATGATAAAAATATAACTGAACAATTTGTTTCTTTAGAAAACATTAGAAGTCAAACAGAAAAACTAATTAGTATTAATATTTTTAAACATGTAAGTTATCAAAATATTTACCAAATCATACTTAAATACCACACAGTGGTTACTTCCCTTGGCAATTTTTTAAGCTTAAAATGTTTTTTTTGGCTCAAAGAGCTAAATACCTAGGCTCACGCGAATGCTTGACAAAAATATAGAACCACATGGCCTAATCCTTGACCATTTTACCTCCCTATGATAACTCACCTGGGGAGTTTGGTCTTCCATAAGTTTGCAAATAGATGGCACTATTTTTGACAGTTGCAGACACCTGGCGCCATACCTGAAAACAGACAAGCAATTCAGAAATAACAAGAGATGTTTGTAAAACCTTATGCTCCCCTGTGACCTTGACCTTTGACCCCAAAATCAATTGGGTTCCTCTGCTACCCAAGGTGAATGTGAGGACCAAGTTTGAGGATGATAGGTCAAGGGGTTCTGGCGAACCTTTGCTTAACGGTGACAAATTATAATGGTCATTCCATAGTCCCCCACGGACATATCCTCTTCAAATGGCCAGGAGAAGAAGCTACATGCTAACAATATATCATGTACATAGCATGTACTTATTCGTTTGTCATGAACATTATGTACATTGGTGACATCACAAAAGACTACTTCATTACAGGCTGTCAACTCACCCCTATTCAAAAAGTAGGGGTAACTAGTAGAGATGTCATTGGTATTCTAATATTCGTAGTTTACTTAATACTTATCAATTCTGTGTTTTAAACTGATCACTAAAGTTGTAAAAATCCCCATATTTTCAGGGCCTAAGTGTCATCACCAGAGTTGTATCTGTCTTGCCCCCAAATATACAACATGACATGCCAATTAACACCAGTAGATATTATTTTCACGTGTAAAATGTCATTCAATGCGATAATGACCATCAATGAAACTTTCAGCATCTATATTTAAAAAACATGTATATATTTTATCCGAATATTCGTTAACATCTCTGATAAATAGAGATACCACTGTGACCCATTACCAGATATGAGCTGACAGATTTGCTAGTTGGTTACAATACACTTACAAGCGTTTTAAATGACTGCCCATTTTGTATGTGTTCATTCCTCCCGAATTCAATACACCTTTTGTAAGAAGGCTATTTTATTCTTTTAAATTCCACAGTCGAAACTTCATTCAAGAAAAAAACAAGAGTGCCAAACTGTCACAAAATACGCCCGTCATAAGTCAGAGCTCAGAGTTAAAACAAGACAAATTTTAGGTAATTTCTAAAATCAAAGGGTGGTAACTCCCAGGTGACATGAGCGATATGACTGGTTATCTAACTTGGCTGAGATATTATGCCCACAAACATTTTCACAAAGTTTGGTAAATATCAGATGAAAACTCTTTGACTTAGAGAGCAGACACGGCTAATTTGGCCAATTTTGGATAATTCAAGGGCCATAATTCAGAAGTGCCTGGGGCGATGTGGCTGGTTATCTAACTTGGCCGAGATATTATGCCCACAAACATTTTCACCAAGGTTGGTAAAGATCGGATTAAAACTTAGAGAGCGGAAATCATGTGGACGCCACATGCCCGCCCGCCGCGGATGTTCCCATAACACGTCTCGTTTTTCAAACAGGCGTATAATAATAAACATTATTTTGCTTGGACCGTTTTTACTCAGAATTTGTTGATGCTTTTACCATAAACTGATATTTCATCACCTCAGGTTAGTAACACTCTCTAAACAATGTGCAGCATATATATATGCCCAGATAAAAGCATCCCTTTTGTTTTGTGATCTTCGTCAGGTGCGATTCACGGACATGTTGTCAACCGCACGGTTGTGTTTAAAACAAGTCATCCATACTTGGTAATGTTTAAAATCGTGTTAACCGTTATATGCCCAGAATTTTTCCACCCTACCACCCACCTGGCAAATTTTCTTACTTGATTTATGTGTTTCACAAGTTCCCACTTCTGGCCGACCCCAAGCTGCAGAAAAATCACTCCCCTGGAGCCAGTCCTTAATTAATGTGTAAATAAGGTGGGAAAGCTTTCCTCACAAAAACTAGGCTAGGGAAGGGTTGTGCCAATTTTAATTAACAGGATGGCCTCAGTGCTAGTAACTAACTCACCTGTTAATTGTGTTCTGTAGGCAGAGTAGAACACCTTCTCTGACATGCCATAATTTGTGATTGAACGTTCCCATGATTCTTTCGAACACATACTGGAAGATAAAACAAAAATAATTTAGCATATTCAATCTATGATTATATGTGTCGTTCTCTGAGATTTTTGACACACATGAAACATCTGGGGTGAAATTGACTTCTGAATGCAGGGATATTGGTAGGTCAATACAAAACCAAAATTATTGCAAAACGACATTTTGTAACTCTGTTACACAATTTGACTGTTATTTTCTATTGAATACACATCCGAAAATGAAAGATATATGCGTAGGTCTTCTTTCAGCATCAGCTTTGCCGTATGAGTTCCAAATAAGTAGATGGAATGTTGCAGCTTAAACAGGGTTAATTTTGGGAAGATGACCCCATACCCTTTAAATAGGGATTTTTTGCGCAGTAATCTCAAAAATTGGAAAAAAAGGACTAGAAATTATAGCAAAATTTTATTCATAAAATGAAAGGTTGTAGTGACTAATTAGTCAACTATTTGCTATATATATATAAACTGCCTGTGAGAGTAATGCCTCTAACTTTGTCAATTTTTGGCTTAATTGAACCAAAACTTTCTAAAAGATTTATTGGGAATTTTTACATTCAAATTGGGAAAAAAATATATCCTTTTTGTCATTCGGAATGTAGCCGAATAACGGCTTTAAAAACAGCTGAAAATAAACCCTGGTGAACATATAAATTATACAAGCTGCTGTATTGTACAGTAAAGTTCCGCAACTCAACTGGTCCGAAAATACGACCATCCGCATAATACCACTGCTTTTCTCCACCCGATTTCTTCTTCACGTGTTCAATGATTGCGTGGTCAGAAATTACGACAAACCCGCTATTTGAGTTTGAGGTGAAACAGGGAAAGGTCCACAATGTTAATTAATTAAAGAAGGGAAGAATACGTTCACTATAAACACAAAATGTCTTTCTGACAGTTTTTTTGCTAGTGAGGAACATACTCCGAACGTAAATTAACAAGACAATTAGCAATGCACACATGACCAGCTAATTGAAGTTTGAGGTATTGTTACAATGCCCTAAAAATAATCAAACAGGGAAAGTTCCCCAATGTTAATTAATTAAAGAAGGGAAGAATAAGTTCGCTATTAACACAAAATGTCTTTCTATGTCTTTCTAACAGTTTTTTTGCTAGTGAGGAACATACTCCGAACGTAAATTAACAGGACAATTAGCAATGCACACATGATGGAAATTCTCCACGACAAAGTTCAAAGACTTGAACAAAATTTCTTGCACAATAAATAGTGATTTTTTTAGTAAACTTTACTCCCCAATATAGGCTATTTCCCCTGATCAGAATGCGTCCAGTATCCAAAAAATCCTAAATTTTCCCCAATTCTTTGTTTATTTTTCCACCTCTGACTGAATTTCTTTTTATCAAATCAGGTTTTTGTGTATTTAACCTTTTATAAAAGACCATTGCCTTACATCACCTCATAATATACAAACACCAGCCACAGCTGAAAAGTTATTTTTATAAGCAAAACAACCATTTCCTTATTTTCCCAAATTTGGGATTTATCGCGCCTATTTTCCCAATTGAAAAGGCACAGGCAGTAAAATTATTTTCAAAAAAAATCAGTGAAATAAATCAAGAAATTACTTGAGGAGTAGACGCAGGCATCATTAACTTCAGTAACAGCTGTTGAGCTTGTTCTCGTACCTGTAATAGAAAATACAATAAAATACTTCAAATATATATTCAATAGAACATAGTTTATACGGAACTATCAACTACCTTTTCCCTATTTTCAAGGACTAAAACAGTAGATAGTTTTGGATCCAAATAACATGATTCATACAAAGCTCCCTGAAAAAAATTCAAGGACTTTTCAAGTATATTTTCTCCATTTTCAAGGACAATTTTTTTTTGGTATAGACAAGAAGGGATCCAGTGTATTGTTCAAGTTTATCCCCCTGAGATGACCGATGCAGCACGAATAACATTACACGGCGTGAGTATTACTTTCAGAGGGCATAAAACGTGCCGATTACCTTACCATACTGTATTTCCATACTATCCCTACTTAGCTGATAGGCCCTGTCGTAAATAGGTCTGTCATTTTTCCACATTTTTCATCATAGTTGGTATGTTTGTTACTTTTTGTCCTTTTTCTATTCACAGTAGAAGAATTCAAGGGCAATTTCCCAAATTTATTCATTTTTTTTTAAATTCGAGTAATTTTCAAGGAGTATTTGGTTGTTACAAATTCAAGTAGTTTTCAAAGAGTAGGCATCAAATTCAAGGACTTTTCAAGACTGTGCGAACCTTGAAGAAAGTAGAGAACTTGGAACAATGGCTCTCTGATTTAGTCCTTTAGTTTTGATATCTAAAATCTCCTTTTTATCAAGAAACATCTAAATATAAAAGCAACATAATTTCTTTCAAATGAAATGCTATTTTGTTGGTTTGAATCTGTGAAGAGGAAAAAAATGTTCTAACGCTTTAAAATAAAATAAATTTGTTTCAAAATATCACCATGTTATATGAAATTTGAAAAAATAAGCTTTTATGTACTACGAGTATAGCTCTTAATATAGCGAACTGTCGCTTCATGGTGGTCTGGTTGTTAAAAAGTGATCTAGTGCATTCCAAAATACAAGCTTAACATTTAAATATACAGTCAAACCTGTCTGTAAAGACCACCCATGGGAACAGCAAAATGTGGTCTTTGTTTACAGGTCCATCCGTCGGTCAGTCAGTCTGTAACCTTTTCGTTTCCGATCAATAACTCAAGAACCCCTTGACCTATCATTCTGTATAGTGAGTACACACATAAACATACAGACAGATGGGAGTTAATAGTCTAATGAAGGAATTTACAAATATAATCAAAATATTGTTGAAGTTTGTCTTATGACATATCAAGATTGCCGAAATGCAAAAATATGAATCAATGACAGACCTGAAGGAAAGTTTGCAACCGTGAAATTTTTGCGAATTTTGCAAATATGATAAAATCACAAAATTTATCAGTCAGCCTTTTTCCCTTATTCAATTTCAAAGAAGTACAGATTTGTATACATAATATTATTAATCAACTATTCAATATTGGCTTTAATATTTAACAATTGCCCTAGTTGATATGAGACGAAATTGGGTAATATTAAGATAAACAAGGCTAATAAATGGCATAACCAGGGTTTCTGCGCGAAAACAGGGCCTATATGAGATTCAAGATATTTGACTAGCTGAGAATGACGTTTTGCATATCTCTGATCACCATCTTGAAAAGTTGTGCCGATTCAGACATTCTTGAACCCACAAAATGCTGACAATTACTTTTGGAATATTCGTTGACATCCCTACTTACAAACAAGTTAGGGGATAATTTAACAGCTACTCTGCATTGGTCGATTGTTTGACAGCAATGACGTCAGTTCACTGTCCAATTAATCAGTATGTGAAACCTGGTAATTAATTTTTCAATACCGACCAGAACTTGATGCATGTGGCTTTGAAGATGTTTGTAATACATATATGCCCCCTGCCAGGTGCCATGACGTTAGCAAGATATTCATCATACAAGGGTTGCTTTAATGACATTCAGCAGGACTGGCTCACCATAATGTGCAAAGCAATATGTCCCACCCAGTTTGAAGGGTGCATTTTGAGAGTGGAAACCAAACATAGCTCTATGAGTCTAAGACTTTGACAAATAAACGTTTACCTGTTCCTTGGAGTCACCTAGTCTGTCAACACATGCAGTCAGAACTGTAAGTAAAACAATGTAGATTATTCTAAACACATACATAAACTGCCATCCAAAAGTTACTTCACACTTGAATACAGTGAAACCTCAATTATACGACCACCGTTGGGACCCTAGAAAACTGGTCTTAATATTGAGGTGGTCTTAATATTGAGGTTGAATAAAGAGCAAAACAATGAAAATGGACTTGAAAATTGTGTTCGTAAAATTGAGGTGGTCTTTAAGTGAGGTGGTCTTTAAGTGAGGTGTTACCGATTTTGAATAGAACATGTATGATCATGAGGTTAAATAATTCATCCCACTTCCGTGATGGATAGTTAAGAATCAACAATTTGCACATCTCGGCAGCAGCATCAATCTGCCTGTATCCGAACCAATGTATGTGTGTAACTGATTGATCTGACACAAAAAAATAAGATAATTTATTTCAGTAAAAATCTATAAATTCTTCTACAGAAAATTATTGCTTGTGTTAAAAAGCATTTTCGGTGTATTGCATGTGAAACAAAAATGAAAATACATTAACTGCAATGGGAAATTGTCAAAGTGTGAAGGAACTTTTGGAGGGCAGTGTATAATCCATACTAAAATCATGTTCAATTTCATTTTATTAAAATCTACCAATATTATCTTCCGTTAGAAGTGCAGTAAAATCACTAAGCCACCCCGTTTGTGAAAAAAGTTGGTCTCGGATGAGAGGTGGTCTAATTAACGAGTTAAAATACAGCAGAACAAGAGGGCTATGATGATTACTATATTCATATAGCATTAGGGAACAAGGTGGCCATGTTTTTTGACGGAACTTGTAAGGGGACCAATAGACAATATGCTACACACCAAATATCAAAGCTGTAGGCTATTTTCTTTTGGACAAGAAGATTGTCAAAGTTTAAACTTTCAAAATATTTTTTTAGCTCCAACTTATACAGCAGACCGGAACGATTTATGCAACTTTGAAAGAGGCCCACACAAGAATAATTCCTGTGAAGTTTGGACAAAATCCATTCAGTGGTGTAGGAGGAGATGTTGTTAAAAGAAAATGTTGACACTTGACTGATGACACATCATCCAACGAGGCGGACTTACTATTGAGGTGGCCTTTAAGTGAGGTTTTACTGTAAATCTATTTACTTTTATGCATTCTAACTCTATTGGGGATGAAATCCATAGATACTGGTTGGATATTGATAACACACCATCTGTTGCGATTATTGAATCACTGCATTCAGTAAGATGCTTTCACACTGAGCAATAAATTGAGTGAAGCTACTGAAATAAGTTGAGAGAATACTGTTGTGTATTGTGTACCCTATTGGTTGATATTTTCTAAAACACGTTTTCATTGGCTGACCACCTTACAGTTCGTATACAACCATTCTCAAGTAAATAAGGACTATGGGTAAGCTCTATAGATTGCTAAACCAGGGTTTATTTTTGCCTATTTTGGGAAGATGACCCATACCCTTCAAATTGTGATTTTTGCACGTTAAACTGAGAACTTGTGAAAAAAGATTAGCAATTACATCAAAATATTAGGAATATAAAAGTAAAGGATGAAGTGATTAATTAATGGACAATTGCTATTTATATAAACTGCCTGTTAGAGAAAAGACTCTAACAAGAGCACATACCATGCAAAATATGCCCGTTTTAAAAAATTTGTCCCTAGAGTTTAAAATAAAGCAGTGTAAAAATGACTCATCTCCAATGACTCCACCTTTAGTGACCTAGGTTTGAACCTGACTTGATCCATTTGCATAGAATCAACCAAGTACCTCTGGGGAAAATATTCCCACAACTGTTTATAAATTCTAAAGTTATTGATCGGAAAATACCAATTTTAGGTAATATCTCTAATAAAAGGGCAATAACTCTACAGTGAAAAGTGTGATATAGCTGGTCATCGAACTTGTTCAAGATATTATGCTGATACACCATCTGACCAAGTCTGGTGAAGATTGGACAAAGAATTCTAAAGTTATTGATCGGACAAGACCAATTTTAAGTAAAAGATTCATTTATCAGACAATAGAAATAAGCAAATAACCATTTAAATGTAAGAACATTTTTATCTACCTATTGTTACATGTGGCTTGAATTCCTCCCCCATACGATCAATCATTAAACACAAAATCTCCAATCCATTCATGGATATCTGAAATATAAATAATAATAGTACAATTATATATCACAATAACAAACTTCCATGTATATGATTGACCGACATGCTTTGTTAACAGTAATACAATTCATAGAATGTTTGAAAATTTCAAAGTCAATAAACTCGGCATTAGGGATTCGAACACACACCCCTACTGCATTCTTTTTCTAGGGATTCGAACACACATCCCTACTGCATTCTTTTTCTAGGGATTCGAACACACATCCCTACTGCATTCTTTTTCTAGGGATTCGAACACACATCCCAACTGCATTCTTTTTCTAGGGATTCGAACACACTACTAATTGGAGTCCAGATCTCACATGGGTTCCGCTAGGTGCTGAAACTCAAGGGTCATTTTGATAATTTTTTACTGGATTTTGAAATTTTATAGCCAGAATCCTGGCTTTCTGGGATTTATTGGTGTCAAAGGGACAACTCCAGGGTCAAATGGAACCCCTGTTATTAACTTTTTTTGTTAAAATTAAAATGAAGAACTCCAGCTCGAAAACATAAATATTATATACAGTCAAACCTGTCTGTAAAGACCACCCATGGGAACAGCAAAATGTGGTCTTTGTTTACAGGTGGTCTCTATTAACAGATTAAATATCATTGAAAATGGTCTGATGGGAGATAAAATTGGTGGTCTTTGCAGACAGGTTTTGCAATAGTGGTCTTTGTTCGCAGGTGGTCTTTAACACAGGTTTGACTGTACTTCTTTTTACTAGAGCTGTCATCAATAAAACGATATTAATGTATCATTGATATATTTCCGTCGATCGACTATCTATATGTTTTTAAAAAAATCAATTCTTATTAATAATAAATACATGACAGAAAACGACACAAAATTCACCCAAAACAAAAATGGAACCTGTGCACTGTCAAAAGACTATGTCTAAAACTTTGCCATACCTACCAAATGTGTGCAAGGAAAAATAAATATTTTTCTTATTTATTTTGCAAGAAACACACATACGTCTTAATAGTGATGAAACAAGATGGTCCAAGTAATTCATAAGCATGTAAAAGTCTTAACTAGAAGAGAAAAGATATGAAATCATCAACTGCAAGCATGTAAATGGCGTTTTAGTTAATATATCGTCGATATGTCTCTTTCGCTATATCAATATAGTCGATGATTTATTACGCATGTTGCCGAATCAATGATGGCTCTACTTTTTACTTACTTAATTTTGCATACATATTTCTATTTTTGATGCAGGCTAATTGACAGAAGATGTCGATGTGCCTTAAAACACGTTTCATTCATTCCTGTACTATTTCAGAAACTTGTCTCCTCAGGACGCATAAAAAGTGCCTACATTCGCCGCTAGGCATACTTCAATAAAAATTACGCCTCTTTCTCATCGACTGTGCCTTCTAATCAATTCGAGCCCCTTGAAAAATCAACTGCATGCATGCTAAATTTGACCTAATTACAGTCAAAAGCCATAATAAATAGCCAGGTTAGCACGTGGTCCAAATATTTACATGTTTAACGCTTCGTTTCACCTTTTATATTAATCATCTGGTATTGTCCATTTTTCATTTATAGTCAGACATAGCTTTGTCAGTAAATTACAAAATCGCAAAAAAACACTAAGTGATGTCACTTTTATTGGACAAGTTAACCGAGATACATTTCTTCTTGATATTGCATAATTTTTTTGTTTATAAACCAGAAAGGCGCAGATTTCCCAGGGGCTCAAATTTAATGAGAAGCTTCCAGACAAAACAGATCATTGACCTTCAGTTTTTAAGCACACGATTGAACTTTCATTGCAAAACATCAACAAATATTGCTTCAGACTATTAAATGGTTTACATTAATGTTTTTTTAGTTTAAAATGAAAAATATGTAAGTAAACTGTGTGCTGAATGAACTTGCAATGACTTCTGCTTAGAGGCACAAATCTACGAGAAAAGAGCATACAGTCAAACCTGTCTGTAAAGACCACCCATGGGAACAGCAAAAGGTGGTCTTTGTTAACAGGTGGACTCTATTAACAGATTAAATATCATTGAAAATGGTCTTGTGGGAGATAAAATTGGTGGTCTTTGCAGACAGGTTTTGCAATAGTGGTCTTTGATCGCAGGTTTGACTGTATACATATTTGTCTTATGTAAACTTGAAACTTGCAGCAGCCCGATGATAAGTAACCCAATAAATATATTCTAACTTTAGGACTAGGGATGCAAACGAATATTCGAATATACTTATACGGTAAATTTTGTGTTCAAGTATAAATTATTTTCCAATAACATTTTCACCTTTCTTTTGGATTACCAACTATAATCTGGTTAGAAAAGTGTGGATTAATCATTTGCATTATGAAGGCATACTCTTGGTGTAAAAACAAAAACAATTGCCAGATATTTTAAATTTATTCAATTATTCTAACTGGCATTTGTTAGTAGCGAGTTAAATTAGTTTCTAACTCTAATTTTTCATCTTTAGATTATTTTTGCGCAAGAAATTAAACATAACTGCCTTTATTAATAATATTGAGAATCATGATCATAAACAAAAGATATTTGTAAAACATTATGCCCCCTGTGACCTTGACCTTTGCCCCTGTGACCCAGGGGTTCCTCTGATACCCAAGGTGAATGTGTGGACCATGTTTGAGGATGATAGGTCAAGGGGTCTTGAGTGATTGATAGGAAACGAAAAGGTTACAGACCGACAGACGGATGGACATACTGACCTACAGACATGTGCAAACCAATATGCCCTCTCTTTTTCGAACGGGGGCATAAAAATGAAAGTTCTTAAATTCTGCCACAGTCATACTAGGCATTAAGTAGATCTGAGATCAAACAATAAATATTTTGAAAAAAAATGGTCGACACAATTTGAAGGTTAAGACTTGTTGTGCAGCAAAAAAAAGATATTACGATTGCTGGTCACTCCAGATCCAAAGTGGATTTCGTTAAGGTAACATACCCTACATAGAAAGGTTAACCAATCTGCGTCAAGGTTTCAAATGTTGTTCGGCTGAAGAGAAGTGGCCTTGGTGGTTAACGTAAGATTTGATTGGTTTACACAACACTGATATTCAAATAGTAAAACCATGTTAGTACGGCTGCACCGAAAAAATTCTTTCAAGGGACTTAGAGCCATGTTTAGTTCACAGGGGACTAATACACTGTGTAACCATGTTCTGCAAAGTGCAATAATAACCGTCCCCTATGTGTGAAAAAAATATAAAATTTTGGACTGGTTATTATTTGTGTGAAAATTGAACAACCCTTAAGTCCTTGATCTGTGACACAGTCTGCATATAATTTGTAAAAGTGAGGTGATATAAGATGGGAAGATTTGCTAGAAATTGAAACACACAAATAATTGTTAGGGGGTCTTTTCTCAGAAAAATGTGCCAATGACGCAGGGTCTGTGCGTCAGGAAACCACAGGGCGATATAAATTATACACAGTTTGTCAGCAATTTACTGGTACATTAATTTTCATATTCATTATCATCTCAATGAATGCTAAAAACAAAAGTCATCCCTGCAAGAAACTTGCAAAGCATTAAGGTATGTAAAATCAGAATTATTGCATATAATTTGAGAAATATTAACACGAACATGATGCCAAACTGGAAACAAAAATTCACACTGAAAGTGAAAAAATCCTCTCACAAAAAAACCATATCATTATCCATTATCAAAAACCATTATCGCATATAATTTGAGAAATATTAACATGCTCCAAACTGGAATCAAAAATTCACACTGAAAGTGATAAATACTCTCATAAAACCGTTTTGTCAGGCCTAAAAAAATAATATCTGAGTTTCGGGTAACCCGACCCTACCTGTCGAAAAACCCTGACCCTAGAGTTTTTTATGACCCTGGAGAATTTTTTTTCGAATTTTAATTGTTTTACTTGAAGTAAGAATGTAACTTGCAATCCTTGTATGCAACAAGAGGGCCATGGTGGCCCTATATCGTTCACCTGAGAACATTGCCATGTTGGCTTTAAGAAAATCGAAATGATTTGACCTTGTGACCTACTTTTTGACCCAACATGACCCAGTACCACACTGGACTTGAATTTTATTAAGACAAATCTGATCAAGTCATATGTAGTTCTGGTAGAAAATGCAGCCTCCCGAGAATCCACAAGGATTTTCAATCATTTGATCATGTGACCTAGTTTTTTACCTCAGATGACCCAGTTTCAATCTTGACCTAGATCTTATTAAGGCAAACATTTTGACCAAGTCTAGTATAAATCAAGTCAAAAATGTGACCTCTGGAGTGTTAACAAGGTTTTACTACATTATGTATAATTGGACCTAGTGACCTAGTTGTTTACCCCATATGACCCAGTTTTGAACTTGGATTGATTCTGACCAAGTCTCACATAAATCAAACCAAACATGTGACCTGTGGAGTGTTATCATGCCTATGTTTCCAATTGAAAAGGCACATGCAGTAAAATTACTAAAAAAAACAACACTGAGCCATCAGTAACATTTATATCAAGATCGCAGTCAGTGGAGTCTTTATCAAACATGAACTACGTACATGTGCTTGTCACTTCCTATTATTTTTTTCCCCATGAAAGTTATAGAATATTAACTCTCAGAATTTCCTGGTTTATATTAGAATGATAATACAGTGAAACCTCAATAGTAAGACCACCCTTTGGACACCTGAAAACTGGTCTTCTCATCGAGGTGATCCTAATATTGAGGTTGAATAAAGAGCAAAACAGTGAAAATGGACGTGAACATTATTGTATTCTTAATTTTGAGAACTCAGGTGGTCCTGTTATTGAGGTGTTCTTAAAGTAAGGTTTTACTGTGTATCGTTTTTCAAAATATTGGTAAACAATTACCATAATATGCTGTAAAAGCAAGTCATTCAAGCAATCTCTATGCTGTGATATCTGTCTTCTCACCATTGTGCAACAAGTTTAATTACCCGTATCACCAAGGATTAACACCAAAAGTAGGGCTCTAGAATTTTTTTTTTCAAAGACACTTGTCCGGGACTAATGGTAATGTAACATTTTACTTGTCCAACATAGGAGGCTAGTTGTCCGAGAATATTGATCAACTTTAATCACAAATAAACAAACACAATGAATGAATGATAGCTTCACATGTATACATGTGTTAGTGGAATTCTAAGGTTTGCCTTAAACTGAACAATTGCTGATTTCAACACTTACAGTTACACATACCGTGTATATAATCTCGGAAGATTAAAATTTATGTCTAAAATGTTGAATTTACTTATAGCCGCATGACAATACAATAGCTTGTGACACCATTATTTGACATCATGGGATCCTGATTAATGTATGATTAGGTTTGTATAAACTGCTTTTGTTTATTTGTATCTACTTGTCTGATGTTGATAGGCTTTAAAAACAGTCATGCCCGGGACTAACTTCAACTCAATTGGTGGTAGCCCAAATCAGCGTAAGACTAGTCTGGGACGTCAGGCTAGTGGATTTCTAGAGCCCCTAGTATCAGTCCTAAGAAAACATGGCCTCTATCAATCTGTTATGCACCAATTAAAAATTCAGTACTGCACTGATTAATTATATGATAATCCTTAAACTCCTTGAAGACAATAACCACCTCCTAGAATACTATTAATCCAAAAGACACTTGTTAACATTCCAGGTTAGTTTCCTCTATAATTCATTTCAACACACTGAATTCTTAGCAAAACTGCTGAAATCCATATATTTTCAACTACTTATGATAATAATGTAGCTGGACCTTTGCACTTTCTACACTGTCTAGATTCCTGTACCACATTATTAACAAATGTCCACAGTATGATTCCACAGAAACAAACGAGTTCTTAGCTACGTAAGAAATCAGTTAAGTCTCGTTTCTAATCAATAATCACATGATGCTTATCATATTTTGCATCAACATACACCACCTAGAAACACTACAAATTGGAAAACACCACGTATAAAAACAACATTCAAAGACATCAATATTATCCATATATTCTACAGAAATCTTTCATTTAGTTTCACTGAAAAAAATTCCATTTATCTTCCCCCTGTAACACAAAATACGATGGCGTGCAAATCTCATGGCTTGAATCCATGCATTTTCAATATTGTAGACTAGAAACAGGTTGTAGAAATAACCAGCGAACAATGTACAGTGTATTCCAACTAGATGACGATGCAACAATTTGCGTACAAAACAGAACAGTTCAATACTGATTGTGAAGAATCCAATATATTTATTGTGAAGCTTTACGACATAAGGAAAATGTCAGCCCACAGATGCATTGTGAATACGCTAATGATTTCACCAAATGATAATGCCTAGAATCACTAGGGATTTCAAGTCTCACAAGAAAAAACGAGACATGGCTTATAAAACACACGCACAACTGAATTCAGACAGGCGAACATTCATGTTTACATCAAGAGCCCTATTCGTAGAGTAAGGAGAAGATAACACTGTCCCCTAATTATATTACTGAATACAACAGCTGGACCCTATATTCAACAATTGCCCTTGCCCCCTCGCAGGCCTCAATGAAAATAAAGGATTTTATAAAGGTTGCAATTTAGCAAAATAAAGGCAAATTTTGACCATCTAATTTGGTGGATCGATGTGGCCCAGATGAGCAGGGAGTGCACCCTCACCGCAAGGACAAGGGATACTGCCCGGAGCAATAGGAAAATGACTTCACTCATACTCAAGATGATATAAGCTAGGAGTATCATAAGGCTGCAGTTCTCACCTAAGTGAATTACAATATAAATATAACATTCATTGCTCCCAAAAGAGTGAAAATTGTGAAGGTTTGTAGCAGGGGTTCCATTGGACCCTGGAGTTGACCCTTTGACCCCTGGAGTTTCCGAAAAGCCATATTTTGACCCTTAGGATTCTGGCTAAAGGGTCAATTTTTCTCTAAATTATAGGTACTTAGGCTATAAAATGGTAAAATCAGGTCAAAAGTTATCAAAATGACCCTTGAGATTTGGCGCTTTGTGGAACCACAGATTTGGAGTGTGAATTACATTTTATTAGAAGTATATTTGAATGGTTAGACAAACAAGGTCACAGAAGTCTTTAGGCAAATCCATAGGACACTATTTATGTACACTCGTTAAATATTTCAAGTAACCACCTAAAAATGTGCTAATGTCTGGGAAAGTAACAGATGGATGACATGCCTAAATATATGGAATCATCAAGGGTTCCATTTGACCCTTGATTTGACCCTTTGATTCAGGCAAGTTGAAATTGCAAGCTGTCTGCCCGAATGGGCAAGTCCTTCAAAAAAGTTACTGTAAAGACTGTTTTGACCATCAGGATTCTGGTTGAATGGTCAATAATCATTTTTTCTCTAAATTAATTTAAATTAATTATAGGTAATTTGGCTTTTGAGATTCAGCAACTACAGGAACCCCTGATCATAAATCTTGGTTAGAATTTAAATAATTATTTCTTTGATTTATTCATGATCTAAAAGTGTGTACTTAGACCATTTGACAAGTACATAACGGTGATTTATCCATGCATGGAACATCATCACTTTGTGACTGGATGCCAGCTATAAAAGTCGGCAAACATCATTTAACATGGACATATTCATGAGAATTGATACCATAGAAAATCAATTGTATTGTAGTTAATGAAAGAACGATATATCAGCCAACATTATTGACTGCTATCTCCACATCACCTATTGTTTGTTTACCACAAATGTTTTAACAATAATGAATAAATTACCAATGACAGACTATATAATGTCACTGACATATAAACCATGGATTGGAAACGTCCTACTATGTGTGTTTAGATTTGTTTGAACTCTTGCAACCGGTGAGATTTTCTTCTGATATCAAAGATTCAAACCCACGATAAAAAATTTGCGAAGTCCGCAATCTTGTTTCAGCATCAAGAGAAGTTGACATTTTGATCCATGGTAATCATCATATATTTAAAGATTTCTGAGTCTTAATTAATACATTTTTAAATCACTATATATCAGTCAAACCTGTGTTAAAGACCACCTGCAAACAAAGACCACTATTGCAAAACCTGTCTGCAAAGACCACCAATTTAATCTCCAATCAGACCATTTTCAATGATATTTAATCTGTTAATAGAGACCACCTGTAAACAAAGACCACATTTTGCTGTTCCCATGGGTGATCTTTACAGACAGGTTTGACTGATTTAGACAAATATAAACAATGGCTTGGTAGTAAATGGTAACAACCGATCCACTCTGATAATTAACTAATAAAATATTTGTCTCGTCAGACAGTGCCATAGGGAGCAAGAAACAGAAGTCACTCGACAAGTGCTGTATTAATCGTAATTAGCGCATCCGGATATCGCAAACAGGTTTGCATTGTCATTATTTAGTTAATTGGGGATTAACACTCCTTTGTTTTGACATACCCTACCGTCATTTACTCAAAGAAATCTTGCTGGTTCGCAATCACAATTCTTTAACAGCACGTGATTTCGCGAAACGGCAGATCGGGAAAACAAGTTTTCTTCCTTTTTAGCAAATTTTAGGATTTTTCATGAAAAAATACGGAAGCCACGACGACATTATAATGTAGCTGCAGTGTATTGATATATTGCAAAGTGTAAAGAAGAAATGCTTCCCTGTTGAACATACTGACAAAAAAAAGATTATACTAAAAATTGCACAAGATGTATGTCTGCCACAGCTGGTAATCAAATTCATTTTAGATTAATTCACATGATATTTTAATGTAATATTCTGACATTTCCAAAAAAAAAAAATCCCTACCTACCGACCCATCTTTTTTAGGCCTTAGTTGTCACTCGCAATCTGTAATTTCCACATGCATTTTGCGAGTTGTTTATTTTGAGCCTCGACATTAACTTTGTTTTTTAGGTGACGGGTGGGGAATTTTGACATGGATGTTTTACTGAAATACAATGTTTTATGCCTATTTGGTGAAAAGTCTTATATTACTGCTTTTTGGGCTTGAATAGACGCGCCCCACTTGGGCACTTTTTATTAATATTTCAGGTTGCCCGTCTGTTCAATAGGTGGATTTTGAGACATTGCCTTATGACTGCGCAGCAGTTTCAATTTTTGTTTTGGGTGACGTTTCCTCGTTTTCAGACATGTATTTATTATTGATAAGTCTTGATTTTTTCTGCGAAGCTGTATAATATTGATTTTGACCTACATTTTAGACCAATCACAGGTTTCTCGAAAGTTGAAATTGTCTACCAGTCCACCGGTCAGACAGATGATTAAAAGTTGCCTGACCAAACAATTTTTTACCGGACCGAAAAAACAAGTGAATTTTCTGAATTAAGTATTATTCTAATATGACCATAAAACTGGCACAAATCATAAATGACTAGAATTGCAAAACATTGTAGTTTTGGTAAGCATAGGGCATTGATAAAAGCACCAGTGTTTTCCTTCAGTTATCATATCTGTATTTCTCATGTTGGTACTTTATTTCAGTGAACATTATGTTGTCTCTTGTTTCAACTTTGGGTTTGTCTGTGTTTCTCAATTATATTGGTCTATAAGGAAACCCAGTAACCTTAAGCAATGACATGGGGCGAAATGAACAAGGGCGAAACGCCTTGAGTACGAAACAATAGCACCTCGCGAAAACTGAAAAACGTGTTTGCTTTTTCTATTATCAGATATTTATCGAACATAAATTACATTTATAAATCCTGTGCAATTGTATGGAATTAATTATACTGTTAATCACCAACCCAAACACTGGATTCAACAGTTTGAAGCTATCACAAGAAATAATTGTGAACCGGTGACGGTGAAGGTAAAAATAAAGGTAAACAACGCTGATTTAACATTAATACTTCATGTTTACGGCAAAATACAGAAGTTAAGATTGCAATGACAATTTTATTATAAATATCTTGTATTTATTTATCATGAGAGCATATTTTTTGCCGGTCATTTGGTCCTACATCATTTAAAAATTTACCGGACCGGGTCAATATGTACCGGTCGAGTCTGACGGTCCGGCGTATTTCGGGAAGCCTGCAATTAAATGTTATATTTGAAGCGCGTTGTTTAAATATGCAACAAATAAGTCGATTTGGTTGGTTCAATTATAAAAACTTCTACTGTTTTGTTCCAAGTAAGTTTCTATTGAAGACACTGCAAGACATCATTCCAAATTCGCCGTATATCTTTTTTGAAGTTATTTCTAGAACTTTATAAAATATGTATCGATAATCGACCGACTGAAAAATATCAATGATACATCAATATTGTTTCAACTGATGACAGCTCTATGAAAATCTATATATAGTGGTAAGGTCTTACCTTATAATTACTACAAGTAACCCAAGCTGTAAGGCCTTCAACTAAAGCAACTAAGTCATCACACTCCAAGGAACTCCGGGGATCACTGAGGTATCTAGACAATACATCGTAACACTGTAGTCTTTTCTTTGTATCCTGGGTGGTAACATTTGGCACAAAATCTGACAAAGTTCCAGTGGCCATTGTGCTTGTTTTGCACAAAAGCAGTTCAGTTTCAAATAACTAGTTTATAAGTAAATGCAAAATGAATTTCCTATAGCACCTTGTTAACCAAATGCATTCGTCAGAGATTCAATGAAAGCCTGAAAAAGTAAAAAAAATGTTTAATAGTCCATAATAATTTAAAACTAGTCAGATTTTCCAAAAACAACTTGTTCGCGTAAATTAAACACATGCATTACCTGTGATAAAACTTTTATATATACTGTAATATATACATTTAAAAACGCATAGTTTTTGTCCTGCGAAATGTTTGCAAAGCGTCATTTTATTGCATTTTGAAACTCTATTTATACATGAAAATACCTGTTGATTGTAATGGGATAAAGCATACATGTTGCACAAACATGAAATATTAATGGTGTAATGTCCATTTCTTGTATTCCTATATAAGTACATGAAACTTGAGAACATATTTATCATGCGTTTCTAAATGTACTGAGTATATAAGCATCCATTTTTGAGTAAATGAGCAAAACAATTTATAGGATATTTATAGAAAAAAATTTCATCAATAATTAGTCAGTTTTGTTTTTACATCAAATCAATGTTCGTTTGATGCCCAGGGATAACAAAATATCAATATTTTCTGTGGACTAGTTAGCCTGTACATCTTGGTTGTCCGTATCCAACATTCACTTGTCCAAATCTGAATAAATAGCCGTAACATTTTTTATGACTGCAAACATATTTAAGTTAAAAGGCAGATAATTATACCAACCAGATCAAAATGCATCAAATGTAAACTATACGTAGACCATAATATGCAAAATTTAATTTATCATAAGTTTTATTTCGTGAAATATTCGATTTTATGTTGACCAAATTTCAATCAGCCCCTATATATAAAGTGCTACGGGAAAATGACGATATCCCATGACTCCGCGTTTGACAGAACACATAAAATATCATCAAAAATGAAGGTAAAATGTAAAGAAGGGTTATATTTGTAGGACTAAGTATACACATTATAAACATGATAGTCATAGACATAGGGCAGACAAAATTGTCAATAATCCAAATTGACGAGGAGTCCAGCTGCTTTCAAATGCAAAATAATTCGCGTATACAGACGCATGTATCTATTGTATTAATGCATAAAACAATCATTGATCAACTGGGATAGAAGAGCTGCTATTGTCGAAAGTTATCAGAAACAAACAACCGAAACAACCACCTGCTGAATCATTCTCATTGACCCGACAAAATATGCGTCAACATCGCCATTTTTCGCAAACTGATGGGTGGTAAGATACAATTTAGACAATCTTTTACAACTTTGATGTTGATTGCTAATGAGTGTGGAACAATTGCGCAAGTTATTCGAACTAAGAAGGGAACAACATAGAAAATGTCAACAGCCTACCCAAAATTTGACATAGTGTCAGCCATATTGAATTTCAAATACGTGACGTCAAAATCCCGGAGATTCTCGCTAGAGATCACGCTGTTTTAGCTTTGTCAAACAGCTAGGAGGCTCAATCCAACATGCTCAGTATTCAGTTGTGTAAAGAGAGATGGCTACCGGTTTTTCCTGTCGACTATGTTTCTAAATAACACCTTGATAAATACGAGGACATACATTTCCTACTTTTCCCTACTTTTTACTTGCTCCCTACTTTTTCTTGAAAGAGCGCTACTAACCCTATTTTTTTCAAATCTGAGGCGTTAAACTAAAAATATTTATCTCATCAGAGGTCTAATAATGGAGAATGTACAGTGCGTTGAATTTGTATCATTTTTGATATACCAAGGGTAATGAATCACCCCTACTATCCCTAATTTTAGGCGGTAAAATTCCTACTTTATAACTAGTACTTTTTGAAAAGAAGTAAGATAAAAAGACACCCAGTAAACATTTGATGTTGGGTTAACGTTGTACCAATGTTGGAGTCCAACGTTGGATTAACGTTGGATTATGGTTGGATTTGAAAGTTTTTTAGATGTCATACCCCAACGTTGGATCAACGTTGGAGTACAACCATAATCCAACGTTAATCCAACCATAATCCAACGTTAATACAACCATAATCCAACCTTTACCCAACATTAATCCAACCATAACTAGTACTACTATCTGCAGCCTGTATATATCATATATAATATTTTAAATATACAACATACATTGTATATTTGTGACTAGACCTATTCGTAGTGTTACGTGCATGCTTACAGATCCATTCGGTGTTAAATCACGAATGCAGTCCTTCTCCAAGGATCTATATAATCTACGTGTCCATTGGAAACAAGGGTAATTTTAATTGGTTTATAATTGAATCGTATATTAAATTTACCACGAATGAAGATGAAATTCAGAATATTCAGACGGCTAATTTACAAGAGAGAGAATAAGTAGCTACAACAAAAAATGACTAAGTAAACATCAAGATTTATAACAATTAAACAACACTTTTCCAGCATTCAGCCCGATGAATTTGAAATTACATAGAATTGATAAAGTAGTGTATAATCGAAGGAAACGATTGTGAAGTCTTAAATGAGTCTTCAGAATTGTCTCTGCAAATAAAGAAACATTTATGGCAACACCTTGTTCAGATGCAGTAAAAAGGAAATAGTTGTATTTTTTTATACGCCTTCATCAGAACCACCGTCATTGGAAGTTCTTATTGTTTTCAAAATGTGTTTTATGTTTTATGGATTGTTGTTTCCCGGAGGACTGTGTGTGGAGGCACTGTCTCATGTGCCTTATGTATGTGGCGTTCCCTCTAGCAACTTATTCTATCTCTTTTATCTGACATTAATATAGATGGGTACATGCAATTGATATGGTATTTGTGGACACATTCCGCGTCCAGTGCGGCCGAATCTCTTACGCAGTATTCACCATAGATAAAGTACTGCGATTAATGTACCATTAGAAGAGACTAGTTCTGCGAGGAGTTCGGTGAAGTCTTAAATGTTTCCATCAAATAATGCGCCATAAAAAGGCCAATTGGAGCGTTTTTCGACAAAACCGCTTCCATAAAACATGTATAAAATAAATGCGATGAATCTCACAAGAATCAAGTCCAATTACAAAGTATACGTTTTTCTGTTACAATTTGTTAAGAAATCCGAAGTTGCACATCTCTGCAGTCTCATTTACAGATGCGCAACAGATTACGCTGACGTATAACGTGACCAGTAGGCCACTGGCATACAAGAATAATCACTTTGAAATACCTTATGATCAATAATACCACTAGTGATATATTGCTATAGAACATGAAGGTAAATTTGCAATAAATATACGTGATTGAAATGTTTACGGGTGTAGGTTTGTTCTTCTTTGTATAATTTTCTCGTTTAATTATGTAAATTCCATATACACTGGTTGTCAACCGGGACTTCGAGTACATGTTTTTTTGAAAAAAGAGAGTACGTTGTTTTGTACGGGGAACGCAACATACAGTCACGATTAATAGTGATTTCGCTGTCAAGTATTGTATATGAATATGCAAGTGTTCCATGCTTCCACTGTTGGGTTAAATTTAGGACTTTATGATAATGTGATGTCGCATAGTTGCGCTGGGAGCCATGGTTGCAATGGTGCAAGGAAATATATATCACCATTGACACGTGAATGTATAACAAACTATGATTTCATTAATATAATTTATTTATTATTTATAATACTTCAGTGATAAACATCATTCATATTAATTACATATATAGCCTGCCGAAAGTATACACATTGCATTACTAGATCTGTATATAGAATCTATAAAATACAAACAAGTTAACAAGAATGCGATACAGACGATGACATTGATTTTATAATGATAGACAAATATGTAATAACACAAAAGTAGCAACACATAAAGTATGCGACAAGAAAACCAGCTTCGATCAGTTATACAACTGAGTTTGTAACACATTACAAATAATAATATTTGGCACATATATCTAATGTCCACACAACTTAAACAAGTTAAGTTGCGCAAAAAGCGCAGCACATCACATACGACCAGCGTATCTTAAAGGGTTTTCAAGTGAATTGCGGTGAAAGTTTATTGAGATAATCATACACGGCACCATTCCGTCTTGTGAAGTACTGGTTTACAATCTTGAAGACTGAAATTCATTTCACAGAGCTCACTTTTGGAAAACCACTTGTGAGATGTAACACATATGCGTATGTCAGACGACCTGACCTCCTCTGGTGTGAGATTTTTAAAAGTAACAGTTTTTGATTTGAATGATTTATCATTTGAAGATTCCATTAAAACAACTGACTGCGCTTTGTTCTTTCGACGATCTTTGGATATCAAGAAGACATGCGCCTTTAGTTGAGAAACCTGTTTGTTTTTGGTAAATTTCGGTGCAACTCCAGTCTGGCGAATCGTCAGTACCAGTCTCTGGGATTGTGGTCGGAGAACATACGAACATCCAACCCAGTATGACGGCTGCATAATTTTGATACCTTCTGTTGCTTGAAATGGTGTCAGAATTTCTGAGGAGTCGGTAGAGTTTTTCGTCTGCTGAGATCTCTGTACCATACCCTGCAACTTTTGAAAGTTATCATAACAATCAGCCAAGCGTCGATTTCTCATTGCTTTGTCATTTGCGATCGTTGTTTCAAATCGACCCGTGTTGAAATTCTCGCTTTTGTTACAAAGTTCATCGTTTTCCTTGATTGTGTCTAAACTTCGCATACATCTCTTCTCGTTGACAGCAAATACATGTCTTCGGATTTGACCCTGCATGTTGTATTTGCAAAACAATATGAGCTGTCGGTATTATTCAAACAGAGGATGTGGCTGGAACGGTTTGCTAAACTGACGGAACTGTGCGTGTATATATACGTTTCAAATGTACGCCTCTTATTAGCGAGTGTACCACGATTGGTCAATCATTGTCTTTCCTTAAAAGAGTGTGAACAAACACGTTTCATTACACCAATGCTATCGTTCTTTAAGACATCAAAATGTCTAACAAGTCGCTCACAGTAGAATACATGTACCAATATTTTTTGATAACAGGACAAAGCCTACCATTTTTTGTCGACTCTGTTTCTAAATAGAAACCTTGATAAATACGAGGCATGATCATATCATATATAATATTTTAAATATAAAATATATTTGTGACTAAATCTGTTCCTAGTGTTTACGTGAATGCTTACTGATCCATTCGATGTTAAAATCATGAATGCATGCATTCTACAAGGATCTAGTATATAATAATATACGTGTCCATTTGAAACAAGTGTCATTTTAATTGGTTTATAATTGAATCGTTTACTAGTATTATATTTACCACGAATGTAGATGAAAATAAGAATATTCAACCGCTTAGTTACAAAAAAACAAAACAAAATATGACTAAGTAAACTTCAACGTCTATAACAAACAACACTTTTCCATCATTGTTCTCGATGAATTTGCAATTACATAGCATTGAAAAAGTAATGCATAAATGAAGGAATACGTATGTGAAGTCTTAAATGAGTCTGTAGAATTGTCTCTGCAAGTAAAGAAACATTTTTGGCAACACTTTGTTTACATGCAGATAGAATAAAATAGTTGTTTTGTGTTTTATACGCCCTCAGCAGAACCACCGTCATTGGCAGTTGTTAATGTTTTCAGAAATGTGTTTAATATTTTATGGATTGTTGTTTCCCGGAGGTCTGTTAGGGAAGGCACTGTCTCATGTGTCTTATGTATGTGGCGTTCCCTGTAGCAACTTATTATCTCTCTTTTATCTGACATTAACATAGATATGTCCATGTTATTGATATGGTATTTGTGGACACACCCCGCGTCCATTGCGGCCGGACCTCTTTCTCAGTATTCTCCCTTGATAAAGTACTGCGATTAATGTACCATTAGAAGAGATAAGTTCAGCCAGAAGTTCGATGCATCAAATAATGCGTCATAAAAGGGCAAATTGGAGCGTTTTTCGACAAGTCCGCTTCCATATAAAATGTATAAAATAAATGCGATGGATCTCACAAGAATAAAGTGCAATTACAAAGTGTAGGTTTTTCTATTACAACTTGTTAAGAAATCCGAAGTTGCACATCTGTGCAGTCTCATTTACAGATGCGCAACAGATTACGCTGACGTATAACGTGACCAGTAGACCCCTTGCATACAAGAATACTCACTTTGAAATACCTTATGATCAATAATACCACTAGTGATATATTGCTATAGAACATGAAGGTAAATTTGCAATAGAAATACGTGATTGAAATGTTTACGGGTGTAGGTTTGTTCTTCTTTGTATAATTTTCTCGTTTAATTATGTAAATTCCATATACACTGATTGTCAACCGGGATTTCGAATACATGCTTTTGAAAAAAAGAGAGTACGTTGTTTTGTACGGGGAACGCAACATACAGTCACGATTAATAGTGATTTCGCTGTCAAGTATTGTATATGAATATGCAAGTGTTCCATGCTTCCACTGTTGGGTTAAATTTAGGACTTTATGATAACGTGATGTCTTTCCTTAAAAAAGTGTGAACAAACACGTTTCAATACACCAATGCTATCGTTCTTTAAGACATCAACATGTCTAACAAGTCGCTCACAGTAGAATACATGTACTAACATCTTAGCTTTAAGAGCAGTCCCACGTTGTACTAATCAAACAAAGATATATATTGATTGAAGAAGTATATTTAAATTGTAGTTCTACCTAATAGAAACGATTCGTTTTTATTTTAAATATTCTCAAAGAGCCTTCATCGATGTATTAATTGAAATCCAAAATAGGAGAGTATAAAAGTGACGGATAAACAATGTCAAAAGACGTTTAAATTGCAAACGAACCTAAAATGTGTTTTTTCTGTTCAAATGCAGTATTTTATATAACTATGAAATAATGTGTAGTGTTTACTCACGAGAAAAGAATTAGATAGGTAATACGTAAGTAGTACATGTATATCGTATTTCCATCAGCCCGCTTAGTGTTGTGGTCCTACGTATCACGAGTTTCATTATGTAAGATCCTTCAGCGCTTGAATATTCTCTGAATGCATAACCATGACCTACAGAGTTACACCTCCAGTAACATAACCAGTTCGCGTGCATCTAGGTAAGCACTTGAAAACATTTCTTTGGAAGATCCTGACTATGATGCACAATGGACAAAGTAGTATTTAGCAAGTTTATCATAATTGTCATATGTGTATAAAATTATTTGTTCCTATGAAGAATATTTATGTAGTCATATTACCTTTAATAATATTGCATGACAGTATCCAATCGATATAAGTTAGAAAGAGTAGCACGGGAATGAGAAATTAAGTTGTTACTGGGGACGCCAGACACATAAGCCTCCCTTTATATGTTTAATTTGCAATGAAAGTGAAGATGTTCATCTGTATTTCACTTTATGCTAGATTGTTCGTTGTATGTAAATCTACGATAACAATATATCAAACAAGAAATATCTTGAAAAAAGATGGTCGGCGCAATTTGTAGTTAAGATTCGTTGTGCAACATACAATATGCCGAGAAGTTGCGATTGCTGGTCACTCCAGATCGAATATGGATTTCAGTAAATTCACCGAAATTCGGTGGATTTTGGTAAAGAACCTTATCCTTTATCGAAAGGATAACCAATCCGCGTCAATGTTATAAACGTTGTTCGGTTAAAGAGAAATTGCCTTGGTGGTTAACGCAAAATTTGATTGGTTTAAACAACACTGATTTGCAAATAGCAGAATTTGCTAATACGGATGCGCCGAAAAATATTATTGGGAACGACCTAGCATGTTTAAACTTAAGCAATTATTTGAATGTAACAATGAAACCATTATAACAACCCCGAGAGTATACATATTTAACGCTTTCCAGTTACGCAATTTTCTAAAGTAAAATATCTAAAGTATGTATCAATAACGTATGATATGTAAATTAGATATTGATTATGTGATATGTGGTTTATTTGTACTTAATTGGTAATATGATCGTGGTCTATGTTTGTCTTTGCTTAAACATATCATTACTTATCTGCTATATACTATGGAAGTATAACAATGCGACTATATTACACCTTCTCCGCATAAAAATCATCTTAACTCCTAACATTATCAGTAACCATGTTAATTTTGTTGCCATATCGTTTTGTAGTACACATTTTGTCACCTGTTACTAACATCATATAATTATATATGTGCGTTTTATGTAACATACATTGGCTTCAACTAAAAACAAAGATTGTAAATATTATACAAAATACTGTCCACAACATTCATTATACCGTCATATGGTGTTTTTATGTCTGCTGTGTTGTTGTTTTAAGTAGACCTGTAGTCACCGAATTCATCTTGGTGCATGTATATACTATCAATTAGAACTATAATTAGCAACATTACTGCTCATTATATTTATTTATTTATTGTGTCGTAATATCGTATTGAAGTAAACACATAGTCACATGCTGTAAATGTATCTATAAAGGTGTGTATGTATAGTATATTCACATGGGTATTTGGTCTACTGAAATTGAAAATAAA
The DNA here is from genome assembly GCA_032209605.1 of Mactromeris polynyma. Lineage (NCBI taxonomy): Eukaryota > Metazoa > Mollusca > Bivalvia > Venerida > Mactridae > Mactromeris > Mactromeris polynyma. The sequence continues at coordinate 7,052,283 of JASFXZ010000030.1, read as the reverse complement.
CTTCTTCTTCATAGGACAATGCCTCCACATACAGAACCCCGGGAACACAACAGTCCACAAACAGGCACCTAGGAGGTGCAATGGTAAACACTGAGGACATTTCCAATCGTCTTTTAAGTCCATCATGCATGAACTGGTAATTATATTAAAGTTGCACGCACTTGAAAACATTTTCATTGAAAATACCTGATGGATCAGCTAACGTAACGTACGCCAAAGGGAGGTAATCCTTACTAGTTCCACAACAGTTGCGGAAGAGTTAACGCTCAATTTGACGAACTGAAAGAAATAGTACACTCAATTTTAAAAATTACTTTCTTTAAATACTGATCATTGTGATAATTGTAAAATAAAAAAATTAAGACAATGGAAAATATTTTAATGGATGTTGAACCATATTTTTATATGTAAAACTCAAATTTTCATGTCGGATATTTATCATCTACCCACAATGTCGGCTATACCGTTAGAAGGGACAAGTTCTGCGAGAAGTTTGGTGAAGTCTTTTATATCTCAATCAAACAATGCGTTATTGAAAGGGCAAATTGGAGCCTTTTTGGACAAAAGCGTTCCCTTAGAATATGTATAAAATAAATGCAGAGGATCTCACAAGAATCTCAAGCAATTACAAAGTGCACGGGTATTTACTTCAGGCTTTTAAAATTCCGACGTTGCATATCTCTGCAGTCTTATTTACAGGTGCGCAACATATTACGTAGACATATAACGTGATCAGTAGACCTCTAGCATACAACAATAATTACTTTGAAATATCGTATGATCAATAATACCACTTGTGATATTTTGCTATTTCACATGAAGGCAAATTTGCAATAAAAATAAGTGATTGAAATGTTTACTGGTGTTCGTATCGGTTTAATTTTCAATTTAATAATGTAAATTCCATGTACACTGGTTGACAACCTGGATTTTACATACATTGTTTGTAAAAAGATATAAAGTTGTTATGTACAGGGAACGCCACATACTGTCACGATGAATAGTGATTTGGCTGTCAAGTATTGTATATGAATATGTGTTACATCTCTAAAACACGTTCCTTTAACTTGTAGTGCATTACTCTGGTGCAAGGGGGTGTTGTGGTATTAATTCAAATACCTAACAGGTTTGAGCAAGACATTTCTGTTTAAAACTGTAAACACTGTTTTCTTGTAACATAAGATAGATTTGGCTTTGACAACCTAAAAGTTATTATTTCGTGTCATTGTTACATCTTCATTTTAGAACGCCTTTTCCATTCCAGATCTGGTTATTTTTGTAATGTTTTATCTTCCATTCAATTAAACAGATATAGTTTATTATAATATGTACAATGTAACTAATAATGTCGTACAGAGGCATTTAAGGAATAATATTTTGGATGATATGCAACTGTACCACGGTTACACTATTGAGTTATTTTAAACATATTTATGTGACTAAATCAACGCGCATGTAACAGAAAAACGATGATATTCGCAACCATTTATTCACAAACTTGTGTTAGAAAGTAACCGTAATATTGTACTAATCATTTGTACATTAGTCAATTATTACTTATTTTAATGAACGAATTTATATGGATTTCTTACCACATGTGAATACATCTAATTTGCACAATTTAGAGGAGGCGTAATAGGGCCAAACTGATATCAAACCGTCGACTTTAAAACCTGTAATTATCAACTTGCAAGTTTGAATTTTCGACTTTGACATTTTGATCAGTTGAAGATAATCTAAGAATAAAGTTGATAAAAAAGTGCCGAATGAATTTTCAACTTTAAGTTGGAAATATCAACTTTCTGCTCGAACGATATCGACTTTATGAGAATGTGTGTCGCAAAATTACGCAGGAAGCCATTGTTGCAATAGTGCAAGGAAATATATATCACCATTGAAACGTGAATGTATAACAAACTACGATTTCATTAATATAATTTATTATTATTTATAAACATCATTCATATTAATTACATATATATAGCTCGCCGAAAGTTTACATATTGCTTTACTAGATTTGTATATGGAATCTGTATAATAAATACAAGTTAACAAGAATGCAATACAGACGATGACATTGATTTTGTAATGATGGACAAATATGTAATAACACAAAAGTAGCAACACATTAAATATGCGACAAGAAGACCAGCTTCGATCAGTTAAACAACTGAGTTTGTAACACATTATAAATCATAACATTTGGCGCCTATGTGTAATGTCCACACAACTTCAAACCGTTTTGTTGCGCAAAAGCGCAGCATATCACATACGACCAGCGTATCTTAAAAGTTTTTTCAAGTGAATTGCAGCGACAGTTTATTGAGATAATCATACATGGCACCATTCCGTCTTGTGAAGTACTGGTTTACAATCTTGAAGACTGAAATTCATTTCACAGAGCTCACTTTTGGAAAACCACTTGTGAGATGTAACACATATGCGTATGTCAGATGATCTGACCTCCTCTGGTGTGAGATTTTTAAAAGTAACAGTTTTTGATTTGAATGATTTATCATTTGAAGATTCCATTAAAACAACTGACTGCGCTTTGTTCTTTCGACGATCTTTGGATATCAAGAAGACATGCGCCTTTAGTTTAGAAACCTGTTTGTCTTTGGTAATTTTCGGTGCAACTCCAGTCTGGCGAATCGTCAGTACCAGTCTCTGGGATTTTGGTTGGAGAACATACGAACATCCAACCCAGTATGATGGCTGCATAATTTTGATACCCTCTGTTGCTTGGAATGGTGTCAGAATTTCTGAGGAGTCGGTAGAGCTTTTCGTCTGCTGAGATCTCTGTACCATACCCTGCAACTTTTGAATGTTATCATAACAATCAGCCAAGCGTCGATTTCTCATTGCTTTGTCATTTGCGATCGTTGTTTCAAATCGACCCGTGTTGAAATTCTCGCTTTTGTTACAAAGTTCATCGTTTTCCTTGATTGTGTCTAAACTTCGCATACATCTCTTCTCGTTGACAGCAAATACATGTCTTCGGATTTGACCCTGCATGTTGTATTTGCAAAACAATATGAGCTGACGGTATTATTAAAACAGAGGATGTGGCTGGAACGGTTTGCTAAACTGACGGAACGGTGCGTGTATATATACGTTTCAAATGTACGCCTCTTATTAGCGAGTGTACCGCGATTGGTCAATCATTGTCTTTCCTTAAAAAAGTGTGAACAAACACGTTTCAATACACCAATGCTATCGTTCTTTAAGACATCAAAATACATGTACTAACATCTTTGCTTTAAGAGCAGTCCTACGTTGTACTAATCAAACAAAGATATATCTTAGCAATTGATTGTAGAAGTATGTTCAAATTGAAGTTCTACCTAATAGAAACGATTCGTTTTTATTTTAAATATTCTCTAAGAGCCTTCATCGATGCATTAATTGAAATCCAAAATAGGAGAGTATAAAAGTGACGGATAAACAATGTCTAAAGACGTTTAAATTCCAAACGAACCTAAAATGTGTTTTTTCTGTTCAAATGCAGTATTTTATATAACTATGAAATAATGTGTAGTGTTTACTCACGAGAAATGAATTAGATAGGTAATACGTAAGTAGTACATGTATATCATATTTCCATCAGCCTGCTTAGTGTTGTGGTCCTACGTATCCCGAGTTTCATTATGTAAGATCCTTCAGCGCTTGAATATTCTCTGAATGCATAACCATGACCTACAGATTTACACCTCCAGTAACCTAACCAGTTCGCGTGCTTCTAGGTAAGCACTTGAAAACATTTCTTTGGAAGATCCTGACTATGATGCACAATGGACAAAGTAGTATTTAGCAAGTTTATCATAATTGTCATATGTGTATAAAATTATTTGTTCCTAGGAAGACTATTTATGTAGTCATATTACCTTTAATAATATTGCTTGACAGTATCCAATCAATATAAGTTAGAAAGAGTAGCACGGAAATGAGAAATTAAGTTGTTACTGGGGACGATAGACACATAAGCCTCCCTTTATATGTTTAATTTGCAATGAAAGTGAAGATGTTCATTTGTATTTTCACTTTATGCTAGATTGTTCGTTGTATGTAATTCTACGATAACAATATATCAAACAAGAAATATCTTGAAAAAAGATGGTCGGCGCAATTTGAAGTTAAGATTTGTTGTGCAACATACAATATGCCGAGATGTTACGATTGCTGGTCACTCCAGATCGAATATGGATTTCAGTAAATTCACCGAAATTCGGTGGATTTTGGTAAAGAACCTTATCCTTTATCGAAAGGATAACCAATCCGCGTCAATGTTACAAACGTTGTTCGGTTAAAGAGAAATTGCCTTAGTGGTTAACGCAAAATTTGATTGGTTTAAACAACACTGATTTGCAAATAGCAGAATTTGTTAGTACGGATGCGCCGAAAAATATTATTGGGAACGACCTAGCATGTTTAAACTTAAGCAATTATTTGAATGTAACAATGAAACCATTATAACAACCCCGAGAGTATATATATTAAACGCTTCCCAGTTTCGCAATTTCCTAAAGTAAAATATCTAAAGTATGTATCAATAACGTATAATATGTAAATTAGATATTGATTATGTGATATGTGGTTTATTTGTACCTAATTGGTAATATGATCGTGGTCTATGTCTGTCTTTGCTTAAACATATCATTATATATCTGCTATATACTATGGAATAAAGTCAAGTTTGAGAAACACGAAAAATCGGTCAATGGCGCTACAGGGAATCGAACCCAGGTCTACGGATTACCGGTCCGTTATGCTAAAAGTATAACAATACGACTATATTACACCTTCTCCGCATAAAAATCATCTTAACACCTAACATAATCAGTAACCATGTTAATTGTGTTGCCGTATCGTTTTGTAGTACATGTACACATTTTGTCACCTGTTATAACATCATAAAACGCACATATATAATTATATGTACATACATGTACATCGGCTTCAACTAAAAACAAAGATTGTAAATATTATACAAAATCTGTCCACAAGATTCATTATACCGTCATATCGTGTTTTATGTCTGCTGTGTTGTTGTTTTAAGTAGACATGTAATCACCCAATTCGTCTTGGTGCATGTATATAATATCAATTAGAACGATAATTAGCAACATTACTGCTCATTATATTTATTTTTTTATTGTGTCGTAATATCGTATTGAAGTAGACACATAGTCACATGCTGTAAATGTATCTATAAAGGAGTGTATGTATTGTATATTCACATGGGCATTTGGTCTACTGAAATTGAAAATAAACTTCTTCTTCATAGGACAATGCCTCCACATACATAACCCCGGGAAAACAACAGTCTACAAACAGGCACCGAGGAGGTGCAATGGTAAACACTGAGGACATTTCCAATCGTCTTTTAAGTCCATAATGCATGAACTGGTAAGAATATTAAAGCTGCACGCACTTGAAAACATTTTCATTGAAAATACCTGATGGAACAGCTAACGTAACGTAGGCCAAAGGGAGGTAATCCTTACTAGTTCCACAACAGTTGCGGAAGAGTTAACGCTCAATTTGACGAACTGAAAGAAATAGTACACTCAATTTTAAAAATTACTTTCTTTAAATACTGATCATTGTGATAATTGTAAAATAAAAAAATTAAGACAATGGAAAATATTTTAATGGATGTTGAACCATATGTATGTAAAACTCAAATTTTCATGTCGCATATTTATCCTCTACCCACAATGTCGATGGTTCGGCGCTAAAAGGCTAAATCGTTAGAAGGGACAAGTTGTGCGAGAAGTTTGGTGAAGTCTTTTATATCTCAATCAAACAATGCGTTATTGAAATGGACAAAAGCGCTTCCATAGAATATGTATAAAATAAATGCAGTGGATCTCACAAGAATCTCGAGCAATTACAAAGTGCACGGGTATTTACTACAGGCTTTTAAAATTCCGATGTTGCATATCTCTGCAGTCTTATTGACAGGTGCGCAACAAATTACGTAGACGTATAACGTGACCAGTAGACCTCTAGCATACAAGACTAATTACTTTGAAATATCGTATGATCAATAATACCACAGATGATATTTTGCTTTTTCACATGAAGGCAAATTTGCAATAAAAATAAGTGATTGAAATGTTTACTGGTGTTCGTATCGGTTTAATTTTCAATTTAATAATTTAAATTCCATGTACACTGGTTGAGAACCTGGATTTTACATACATTGTTTGTAAAAAGATATAAAGTTGTTATGTACAGGGAACGCCACATACTGTCACGATGAATAATGGTTTGGCTGTCAAGTATAACATTTAGGCTTGTATTAAAAACTCTCTCGTCGAATCTATTTCGGGTCGAGATTCGTCCTAATACCCTTTCGTACCAATGTGTTTTGGCTCCTTGTAAATATGTAGATGACTGTGACACTCAAAATTTGTTTTTCTTTGTATTTTTTCAGCTTCTTACCAAACTTATGATGTTCATCAAGTATCATGAATAAACGGTTAAACTTTACTGGTGTTCAGATGGTTCTTTATCCTGCAACAGTCAGTACATATGTGTTACATCTCTAACGCGTTCCTTTAACTTGTAGTGCACTACTCTGGTGCAAGGGGGTGTTGTGGTATTAATTCAAATACCTAACAGGTTTGAGCAAGACAATTCTGTTTAAAACTGTAACAAACTGTTTTCTTGTGACATAAGATAGATTTGGCTTTGACAACCTAAAAGTTATTATTTCGTGTCATTGTTACATCTTTATTTTAGAACGCTTTTTCCATTCCAGATCTGGTTATTTTTGTAATGTTTTATCTTCCATTCAATGAAACAGATATAGTTTACTATAATATGTACAATGTAACTAATAATGTCGTACAGAGGCATTTAAGGAATAATATTTTGGATGATATGCAATTGTACCACGGTTACACTATTGAGTTATTTTAAACATATTTATGTGACTAAATCAACGCGCATGTAACAGAAAAACGATGATATTCGCAACCATTTATTCACAAACTTGTGTTTGAAAGTAACCGTAATATTGTACCAATAATTTGTATATTAGTCAATTATAACTTATTATAATGAACGAATTTATATGGATTTCTTACCACATGTGAATACATCTAATTTGCCCAATGTAGCAGAAGCGTAATAGGGCCAAACTGATATCAAACCGTTGACTTTAATACTTGTAATTATCAACTTGCAAGTTTGAATTATCGACTTTGACATTTTGATCAGTTGAAGATAATCTATGAATAAAGTTAATAATAAAGTTGGATTTATCGACTACATGTCGAATTTTCAACTTTTAAGTTGGAAATATCAACTTTCTGCTCGAACGATATCGACTTTATGAGAATGTGTGTCGCATAATTACGCAGGAAGCCATTGTTGCAATAGTGCAAGGAAATATGTATCACCATTGGAACGTGAATGTATAACAAACTACGATTTCATTAATATAATTTTTTATTATTTATAGACATCATTCATAATAATAACATATATATAGCTCGCCGAAAGTTTACATATTGCTTTACTAGATTTGTATATAGAATCTATATAATAAAAACAAATTAACAAGAATGCGATACAGAGGATGACATTGATTTTGTAATGATGGACAAATATGTAATATCACAAAAGTAGCAACACATAAAGTATGCGACAAGAAGACCAGCTTCGATCAGTTAAACAACTGAGTTTGTAACACACTATACATCATAACATTTGGCACCTATGTGTAATGTCCACACAACTTCAAACCGTTTTGTTGCGCAAAAGCGCAGCATATCACATACGACCAGCGTATCTTAAAGTTTTTTCAAGTGAATTCCAGCGACAGTTTATTGAGATAATCATACATGGCACCATTCCGTCTTGTGAAGTACTGGTTTACAATCTTGAAGACTGAAATTCATTTCACAGAGCTCACTTTTGGAAAACCACTTGTGAGATGTAACACATATGCGTATGTCAGACGATCTGACCTCCTCTGGTGTGAGATTTTTAAAAGTAACAGTTTTTGATTTGAATGATTTATCATTTGAAGATTCCATTAAAACAACTGACTGCGCTTTGTTCTTTCGACGATCTTTGGATATCAAGAAGACATGCGCCTTTAGTTTAGAAACCTGTTTGTCTTTGGTAATTTTCGGTGCAACTCCAGTCTGGCGAATCGTCAGTACCAGTCTCTGGGATTGTGGTGGGAGAACATACGAACATCCAACCCAGTATGACGGCTGCATAATTTTGATACCCTCTGTTGCTTGAAATGGTGTCAGAATTTCTGAGGAGTCGGTTAAGTTTGTCGTCTGCTGAGATATATGTACCATACCCTGCAACTTTTGAATGCTATTATAAAAGTCAGCCAAGCGTCGAGTTCTAATTGCTTTGCCATTTACTATCGTTGATTCAAATCGACCCGAGCTGAAATTCTCGCTTTTGTTACCAAGTTCAGCCTTTTCGTTTATTGTGTCTAAACTTCGCATACATCTTTTCTCGTTGACTGCCATGCCATGTCTTTGGATTTGACCCTGCATGTTGTATTTCCGAAACAATATGAGCTGACTGTTTTATTAAAACAGAGGCTGTGGCTGGAACGGTTTGCTAAACTGACGGAACTGCGCGTGTATATATACGTTTCAAATGAACGCCTCCTATTAGCGAGTGCATCACGATTGGGCAACCTTTGCCTTTCCTTAAACAATGTACGCATAACCGTTAATACACCAATGCTATCGCTCTAGAAAACAGGTAACATTTCTTACATGTTTCTGACAACAGAATATAAGCTTGTTTATTGTAGGAGCAGTCCTCGTAGGATGATTTAGTTAAACGCTGACGATATTAAGACGATATGTTAGCAATTTACCCAAACTGCCGTTGTAAGGAATAGAGACTATTCGGGGGCTTTATATTGTAAATGTTCTCTAACAAGTAACAACCTTCGTATGTAACTAAATTGAAATTAAAAAGATGAGAGTGAAAATGGCGGATAAATAGTATGATATTGGGTGCTATTTGGGTTTTTATGGGTCAATAATAATGGTTTATTATTTATTAAAGTGCAGTGTTTTGGACAATAATTTAATATTGATTTTGAAAGACAATACTATACTCGTATAGTTTATCTTACTTCTCTACTGTTTAATTAAACATGCAGTGCTGGACTGGTTTTTGCTGTTTGGTTATAATAAACATGAACGACAATTGTTAATCACCTGTACTTTTAGACTTATTTTCAACACATTTAAACCAGTGTATATATTACATGTACTTACAGTCGGACAAAGTTGATTATTTTCGCTTAATTGGACATAACATTTAGTAGTTGATGAAATAATGCAGTGTAAATTGTTGACTCTCGAGAGATGAAAACAACACGATAATTTGCTAGCTTTCTTGGCTTGTTCCGTGATGTATTCCATCCATTAACATCCCTGGTTGTCCTCCTTAATTGACCCTTCCTCAGATATTTGATTGACAGACCGATTGGCCAATCAGATAACGGGATTTCGACACACCCCAAGCAGCTCGCTTACCTTAGACAAACCTTAGACAAACGGGAAGAGATTACCGTGGGATAAAAAAATAAGGTTTAATATATTTCTGATGATGAAAGCATTGTGATTATATTATATTATGTTAATATGTGACAATGGTGAAAAGATGCAGCTACGGGTTTTATCATTCGGACAGCAGATATCCGGAGAAACTAGAAAAACTGAAATATGTATTTATATCGGCTTTACTGGGAGGGTGCAGACATTAGAAATTAATTAAAAAGTATAGCCCTAGAAGATGAAGAAACACAATATTACAACTTAAAATATGTTTGTTTTACATACATATGCAAGCAACAACATACTGTTAAACAATTTTACACTGAATAGCTAAATGCTTGCTTAATTATGTCATTCGAATCAATAATTAGAATGCGGTGAAGGTTCATTTCGCCACACTATCCATCTCATCTACTGGTTTTAATAAGTTGCAATTTATATAAATGTCTGATATGATCAATATATCTGCAGGTTGAATGAACATTATATTATGATGATAAACAACAATATTTGACTTTTACCAGCATTGAGGTAAGTAGGCCTATTTGGATTTTTCATTTGCTTAGTGTGGACATTACTTTATAAATTAGTTATAAAGGCCTAATTAGTAAAACTAAAATGCTCAGAATCAATTATAAAATCAATAATTGTTGACATTAAAAAAAGTATAGCCATAAACATAATTATGATGAAAGCATTGTGATTATATTATATTACTAAAAATATTTTAGTTTTGTTAATACTAGTGAAATTGTAAATACCGGTGATTTACTGGTATTGGTTACTCACTGTTGAGTAGGACTATTTCTTTCAAACGTAATTTATAAGAGTTAGAAAAGTTCTGATTTCTTCATTATTTCATTTACTATAGTGTTTAGAGTTTATGATAGGACAGAAATTAATAATAAATCATGTTTAAACCCTAAACATTACACCTATGTTGAATTAAGTTCTTAAATAATAAACACATTTTAGAACATTCAACACAGATCTCGACCTGATCAATGGTCTTTCAGTTTAAGTCTATAACAATTTTTGACACTTCTGTTCTCAACTGTACTGTATATAATGTGTCAGATGGTGACAGGAAACACTAATTGGATGTATATTGGATTCCAACTGGGGCAGACAAAGAGAAATGCTAATTAGGGGTCTGGACAAGATTGATATCTAGATAGTGCACACAGGGGACAATATTGTTTATTGCGTAATATTATATAATTTTTCCGAGCCAAACTTTGCCTTGTTTCTATAAGGCATAATTTTTGGAAATTTTAGAAATATGTGTTGAATGATTTATTGATGATTTGAGGAATAATCCTAATATAGTAATCTGTCCACTCTATTTATTAAACATACTATTTTTTCAATTTCAATGCAAAATATTTTCCACATGGACTTTTAACAAATATTTTTGATGTCAGATTATAATAGACATTACAAAATATCCTCATATTATCCAAAAGATGTCAATTTTGTGCATTTTTTGTGGCTGTAGTATAAAATATGTCCATTCGAATAAGACGCTTAGCTATGATGTTGATTTTCCTAACATAATTTTTGGTCTGACACAGACGGTTTTGAGTACTAATTTCTTATCAGGAAACCAGGCAGGCGTAAAATGCAGAGTCAAAGTTTGATCACGAAGATGATTCAACGCAAAATCGCTCGGAAGACACTCCAACATTACAGTACGTTTATTATTGTCGGTCGCCATTTTGTAAAGCGCTTGTCTAACGTAGTTACAACGAGCACCAGTTGCTAAGGTGGGCGTGGCTACAGTGCGAATGAGGAAGGGTCAATTCTCCTTAGTTGTTTTTATTATCTGTCAAATCGTTCCTTGCGCCTCTGTTACCATGCGTGTTTACCCTTGCAGCTCCTCGGTGCCTGATGTTTTGTGGACTGTTGTCCCTGAGGTCTGTGTTGGGAGGCATTGTCTTGAGTATGTGGCGTTACCTGCAGCAACTTAATATCTCTTTCATTATGTAAGGTACCACAGCGCGTGAATATTCTGTGAACGCTATAAATTTAACCACGGTGCCTACAAAATTACCCTGAGTTGTCCCTTTAAATGTAGATCTGATATAATAAATGTATTTAATCAGGAGTGTTTTGTTATTGTATTTTAAATTGATGTAAAATATTTTAAAAAACATTATGGATTATTTCAATCCCAGAATAGTTCTTAGAAAACTATCCCGAAACCACCATTTACAACATTACAATTTGAAACTTTCCAAAACAAGGGCGATAGCCCGTCCTGACACCTACCCATTTCTCGTGCTCTTATCCGAGTCTTTGAAAAATGTTTCTGTGTCAAAAATAACAGATTTTTTGTGCAATAAAATGTGCAATATTTGCATATACCTATATTTGATAACATTTGAAAAGATGTACTGACATTTCCTGATTTCGCTTTTTGTGACAATGGCCAATTTGAAGTCGTAGAGACTAATTTCCGTTTATGTATACGTATTGCGAGAGGTGTTATTTTTGATAATATCTGAACGACCTGACCTGCTTAAATCCATAATAATTCATGCAGAGAGTCAAAATGCAATAAAAAACACATTACAAGAGTGAGATTTTTGGGGATCTCTTCATCTTTTAACAGGCAGTCAATAGTTACGTCCAGCTTGCTGAATTTGTTTTGTCACATAGCACTCCAAGATGGTGTCGTCTGCTTTTGTATCACGTGTAGTCCATTTTCACTCAGCATATTTTTGTACATTCACAAATTATGGGTCATTTAATTGGTTCCTGGTTGAACACGTGTGTTTTGGGACACCCACGCATATTTCATGTCTGATATACAAATGCTGGAATTGTACAAATTTGCATGTAATACCAGACGAACCTACCTTAAAAACTTATAAATATAAAAGTGAGCACTGCACTGTCTAGTTTAATTATGAACGAGCGTCTTGTGTTGAATAATCCACCCGTTGTATATTGGTCCGGGATAAACTGCTATCCAGAATTGTGAGGGACAACATTCAATACTAAAAACAGTTACGTTAGCCTAACTAAAGCACTTTTTCATTCAAAATATTGCTTCTTTGAAAAATATGGTCACAAATTTGTATCGACTCGGTTATAACCGTTCCGGAAAAGATGGCTCCATTGTGCGAAATACAGTCTGTAGCGTATAATTCGTGTCATTCCGAGATTTAGAATCCTGATAACCGGGAAGCTCAAAAAACGTATGCGGTATACATAATGCGGTTTAGAGGGAAACTAGTAGATATATCTTGTATTCAGCATTTCACGAGTAAGTTTTCGATTCGATACAAAACTATTTACAGACATTTTACCATTTGTGAAGAAATGTAAACGTCGCAATTGTATTCAATTTTCGCGACCTTTATCCTCAAACAACCAGATTTCGACCACAACCTAATTTCGACCGGTACCGGAAAATACCAAGTGCTATGTCGCCAGACCAATATATCTGCTATGCGCACGCACATTTGTTCACATTGCAGAATTGTCAAATGATGAAAGCTAGTGCAAAATAGAGATTAGAAATGTAAAACACAAACCTTTCAGTAAAAAATGTACACATATTGTGTATTTAACTACTTCCAAATATATCCTTCAATAAAAAATTTTTCATGCCCCCACTCTGAAAAGGGGGGCATAAACTAGATTTGTTTGTCTGTCTGTCCGTCCGTCCGTCACAAAATCTTGTGGCACTCAGATCTCTAAAACAATATGAGCTGGAGTCATTAAACTTTACAGGAATGTTCACCAGCATGTGAAGTTGTGCACCAGGGGTTTCATGTTTGTCTGTGCCCAGTAAGAGCAAAGTTATGGCCCTTGACTTAGTTAAAATATAGCCTACAGAGATGAGTATGCAATATTGTGTCGCACGTATCTCCAAAAGTATATGAGCCAGAGTTATAAGACTTTACAGAAATGTTCACATGCATGTGTTAAATTGCACCTGGGGATTCATAATTCGGTGAGCCCAGTAAGTGCAAAGTTATGGCCCTTGATTTATTGAAAATATAGCATTCAGAGCGTGCAATTTTGTGTCGCGCATATCTCCAACAGTATATCGGCTACACTCACCAAACTGTACAGGAATGTTCACCAACCTGTATAGTTGTGCACCTTGGATTTCGTGTTTGCCTGTGTCCAGTAAGTGCAAAGTTATGGCCCTTGACTTATCACCATAATCAGTACAGTTGTTCACTTGGTAATTTTGATATCCATTCACAAACTATGAGCAGAATAATAGCATTTGCTTTTGTGACAAAGACTGCAAGTGGGGCCGGGGCATCTGTGTCCTATGGACGCATTCTAGTTTTATATAAAAATGGCTGCACAATCCTGTTGTTTTTATTTCGTCTGCAACTATGCCTATTCCGGGGCCCAACATCCCGTATCACATGATGCTTGTAGTACAGTACACTACAAAAATATCGTTTGTTACCTTGACACAGAAGTGACAGATTAACTTTCAATAAGGGGTACGTTAACAAACCGAAATCCACTGAATTTCGGTGAATTTACAGCAATCCATTTTGGATCTTGAGTGACCATCAATCGTATCATTTCAGAAGTTTCTATGTAACAACAAATCTTAACCTTCAAATTGCACCGACCTTTTTTTTCGGCGTAGCTGTATAACATTGATTTTGACCAACCAAATGTTGTCCTCAAAGTGGGCTTTATGACCATGATAAGACCCTGAGTTAATTTTTTGTAAGGATTTATTTTTCAACATATTGCAAAAACATTATTTCATTTAACATGCCAGAAGACATCATTCTATCTACATCGTTTATCTTTTTAAAATTGCTGAAAACATTTTCTGTCTTCCAGGAGTTGTTAGCACAGTTTCAAAGTTGATCAAAGGATGTGTCTTGAGAATAACTCCATCAGCTTTATATTTTATTCTATCAGAAAAAGTTGTCAATGGTGGTATTCAAATATGGTGTGAACTTCCACAGGTATTTATTTTGAATCTTTGCAGATTTTGGGTTGGCCAGGGTCATTATGACCCCTATTCTTGAACCACCAGAGGGACTAAGAAGCCCCCTTGGACCCCCTCCATGAAAAGTTCAGCTGATTTTAAAGTTTTTTCATTCTCAGGCTTGTTTTTTTTGGCAAGAAAACAATTGCTTTGATTTGTGGTTTCTGGGTAGCTAATTAATGAAGATAAATGTTTATATAAGACAGGCAATAGTTATTAGTTAAGCCTTCAGTGGGTTTTTTGGGGCCTGTTTATATAAGACAGGCAATAGTTATTAGTTAAGCCTTCAGTGGGTTTTTTGGGGCCTGTTTATATAAGACAGGGAATAGTTAAGCCTTCAGTGGTTTTTTGGGGGCTGAAATTCGGACACATTCCCCTCACTCAAAAGTTAAAATTCCCCTCCTACGGCTTACTTTTTTTTTTAAATCGGCACCAATTTTCGGGGACCACATAAGAATTGTATTGTTGATATTTTTAGTCAGAAAGAAACATTGACCTGTTATGAAACTAACTAATCTGTTAGCATATTTACATGTTTACTTCACTGCAACACTGAAGTGTAGTGAATACAGACAAAGAAATGTATACTTTGTTATGCGCATTATTTTCCCCCCATTTTTCCCTCACAACGCTATTTTCCCCTATCAAAGGGCCCTTCCACCATTACCCTAGAAGTGAAAAAAAACACTGGGCCCTTGCTTTTTGTCGTGTGCATATGTATTATTTAAAATGAAACATTTGATAAATTTGATTGAGCAGTGGCATTCGCTCTGTTTTAAACTGCAGATCCTATAAATTTGTGTGACTCTGTTAATACTAATAGGCCACATTAGTTTATTGTCAATCTCACTTTATAATTATTTCTCACAGGGACATTTCTTTGATGAATATGCAATGGAGGGCGTGTCTTCGGAAGCCAATGAAATCTACTTAGAGATGGCACCCGAGAATTTAGTGAAGGCATTACGAACAGCTCAGATGGCTAAATGGGTTAAAATCAAGCTGACAAAGAAACACGCACCTTGTATCACTGTCGAAGTGGACTTGGTACGACCAGGAATTAATGAGTACAGTAAAACCTCACTTAAAGACCACCTCATAAATAAGACCACCTCAAGTCAAAATAAAGAACTCACTTCAAGTCCATTTTCACTGTTTTTCTCTTTATTCAACCTCAATATTACTTAAGACTACCTCAGTATTAAGACCAGTTTCCAAGGGTCCAAAGGGTGGTCGTATTACTGAGGTTTTACTGTATCTGGCTGTAGTTTCTTGTTAATTTTGATTAACTGTTTAAATGATAATCGCATATTCGAAGGGTTGATTGGTTATCCTCTAGCAATTTATGACAAAGGATATTCTGTTGGAAAAATAAGACAATGCACCTTAAAAGTTCACTCGGACAGTCTCAGCCCTTAGAAAATATGACTTGTGGCAGTCCATTAATTTGTTACCTGCATCGCAAAGAAATGTGCCTTTGTGGACGGTACCGATGAAGTACTGTCTATATTAGTGTGGCAATTTGAGAGGCATCTAACAATGGTTCCCATTTTCCGAACACAGTCTGAAAGCCGGGAACCAGCTCAAAAACGTCCACAACCAAAGTTCACCCTATGAAGTAGTCCCATCTACGGACATATACGGTTTATATGTCGGTGACCCAATAAAGTATATCATATATGATTCAAGACAAGGAAGTGTTGAAAAAGTGACGTGCTAAAGTGGTTTGTGAACTAATAAACTGCTTCTATTAGAGTTCTATCAAGTTCAAATGGGTTTAATTTGATTTTTAAATGGTAACAACAGTCATGGCGAATGACTTCCAAGACTTGTCGGTCATTTGGTCTGACAACCTTGGAAAACATGTCGGACCGAATGCAAACTTGTCGGTCCGAAAACATGTTGTTAAAAATAAGGGGCCGAAAATTACCGCTCATTTCAAAGTGAAAGTAAACAAATCAAACACAAATGTGCAAATAATTGGCTTATTTCGTTAAATAACAGTTAAAAATTATTATTTACTTTCACATTCACTCCTGAAATGCCTTTTTGACAACACAATCAAAGTTCAAATGTCCGAAAGACAAGCGAATGTACAGACAATTGGTGCGCGTAAGAAGATCGCATTGTGTAAACAGCAATGGATGTTGTAAAACCCGTACCGTTCCGTATCGGACATACGGACCGACGCACAGGCATTCTGTATCGGACCTGGTCGTTTTTTATCGGTCAGGTCCGACTGACCGATGGGTATTCGCCATGACTGTAACAAAGTTCTTTTACCCCTACATTGTTTCCAGTTACTGCAGGCATGAACTTGTTAATTGTGAAGACGTCAGTAGCCTACATGTTTATATCTAGAGTTGTAACAATAGGTCAAAATCCCAATTGAGATATTATCATGTTGATGTAAGTTACTATTCATGCTAATACATTACCAGTCCTTGTATAGGTCAGTACCTGGTAGGTGCTGAATCTCGAGGGTCATTTTGATAATGTTTGACCGGATTTGACCATTTTATAGCTAAAATGCTTATTATTTAGAGAAAAATGTACGCTTTGGCCAGATTCTTTGGGTCAAAATGTGGCTTTTTGGAAATTCCAGGGGTCAAAGGGTTAACCCAAGGATCAAATGGAATCCCTGAGTATGCACACGCACAGAATCAAGTATGCAGGGATGAAAGTTTTCCTCAGGGGGTCATTTTTCCAATTTGTGTAAATCTGAGATTTTGGGGAGGGGGGGTACTCTTTTGTCAGATAATCACAACTTTCAGTCTCAAATTGTGACAGACACCTTCAATATAAATGCAACCCGTCCATTCAGGGTCGGAATATATTAATTTCTCAACAACTCGGTTAAGTTTTGTATGTTTTCACAACGTTAATTAGAAGATTTTGGATATGTTTTGTTTAAGTTAGGTACTGGAGAAAGTGTTTAATTGCTTCCAGAAAATGTCAAATATTTTATGGAAAACTTGATCGAGATCAGTAGAGCCTAAGTGAACATAAGGGGCCAGTTTCTTGTGCCATTGTAAAGTTTTAGTCAATTGTTAAATTTTTCTGATTTCGGAGTTTCCTATGAATAGAATATGATTAAGTAATGGTTTTTATTTGCAGCCTACGCTCGGTTCTCGTTCTCGCGTTGTAGTACATGATATACCTGTGTCCGTGGTACCGAGACGATTGTGGCAAGAATACCAGGAACCAGAAATGCCTCGATTTGATGTTTGTATACCGTGTTTATTTTGTTCTATCATGATTAATGTGATTTTATAACACAACATACAGTGTAGAGTGGTAATAAAACCCAGGTATTATTTTCGATATTTCACTAGCGAAATAACAAATAACGTGCGTGTGACATCACTACAAAACAAGTGTGACGTAGATGCGCTCAAATGATGTTGATATTGTTAAATATTTATATCGATGAAAACGAGGCTTTGCTCGCGTAAAATGTCATACTTAACTATACTTAAATAAATATTTAAGTATGACATTTTACGCAGGCAAAGCCTCGTTTTCATTGTTTTTAGAAGACTCGTTCAATAAATTCAATAAATAAGAACCACTCAAGTAAGATCCTCTACTTCTCTTCCTACTGAGTTGACCTAGCTGACCTTGCCTATACTGAAATTGAAGTAATGTGTACCTCTATCACTTTGAATTCTCAAGTACTCGGGGCTCGACATTAACCATTGCCCAGGGCAGGTAAATCTCGGAGGCGGGCAGGTAATTTCCAGCATTTGCCTGCCCAATCAGGCAGTAACAATTTTTTACCTTTAGTAAAACAGGAAGCAGTAATTATCAATAATATTTGTCTAAAAAGGAGATTGTCCGAGATCGATGCTAATCGTGAGAGCATAATAATGTGCTGGAAACAATCTAAGATTTGTGACGTTATGCAAATTAGATAAAAAAATCTTATTAATGTATTGACGATTCCGGTAAATAATCTGGTTTACATCATTTAGATGAATTCTCCTTTCTGAAGAGTTTTTTGTGAATCTGATGTGCTCATTGAATGTTTACCAGACCGTACAAGAATTAACAAAATAGAGCGAACATTAGGCAGCCAATGATATACAGTGTTATTTGTCTCTGCTTGGTTAGCTCCATTGTTAAAGCACTTGACTGACAATTTGAAGGTTCTGAGTTCAAAAAGTGACTCTTATTTTCCCAAATTTGGAAATTATCGCGCATATTTTCCCAAATGAAAAGGCACAGGCAGTAAAATTATTTTCACAAAAAATCACTGCCTTGTCAATGAGAAGACTAGCTTTATTTTGCTGTAATTTTGACATTTTTTGTGAGAAATAAGACAGTTAATGCCCAACTTTCTTCTGCAATTCTCTTTGCTCTGGACATGAGGTGTTGAATATGAAAATCTCAGAAATTAAACTTGCATACAATATGTTTTTTTATATAAATGTGTGCTTAAGGACACCTACTGTCATTCCTTGTTCATGGAAAATCCTCTTTGATTTCTCAGAATTTCTGAGAACATTCCTACTGTTGAATCGATGTCTAAAAATAGGTTTCTTTTGGTTCTTTAGAAATGCATCGATATCAAAATAACAGACAGTCCTTTGGTGACCCTTAAGTGCAATTTGGATGGTTAGAAACTCCTTAATAGAGAGGAAAAATGCTATGCCGCTTTTAGGTTATTGCAAATTGACAGTAAGACTTTTAAATGTGCACATGTAAATTTTGATGCACCCAAATTATATTTTGAAAATCTCTTCGGGGCAGACAAGTATGGTATGAAATATGATAATAGTTTTAAAGAAAACTGCTGTAATTCATTATCACAGCTACAAACCTGTATTTAAAATTGACTTGCAATTACTTAATTAAAATGAGGACAATTTTGGTTCAAAACTATTTCAGTGATTTTTATACGCTCGTTTGAAAAACGGGTCGTATTATGGGAACACCCTTGGCGGGCCGGCGGCAGGCTGCATCCACATGGTTTCCGCTATCTAAGTCAAAGAGTTTTCATCCGATCTTTACCAAACTTGGTGAAAATGTTTGTGGGCATAATATCTCGGCCAGGTTTGATAACCAGCCACTTCGCCCCAGGCACTTCTGAATTATGGCCCTTGAATTATCCAAAATTGGCCTTATTAGCCTTGTCCGCTCTCTAAGTCAAGGAGTTTTCATCCGATCTTTACCAAACTTGGTGAAAATATCTCGGCCAAGTTCGATAACCAGCCATATTGCTCAAGTCACTCGGGAGTTATCACCCTTTGATTTTAGAAATTACCTAAAATTTGTCTTGTTTTAACTCTGAGCTCTAACTTATGACGGGCGTATTTTGTGACAGTTTGCCACTCTTGTTTTAAAAATAATTTTACTGCCCAGAGGGGGGGGGGGGATGAACAAAGACTTTGGGAAAAAATTCACTGTTTTATAAGTATTTCTCTACTTGAACTAAGTTGCAACACGTTTGCTTCAAATGTTTGATTTGTGTCTTAGTAACTATCAATTATAGGTGAGTATTATGATGCCACAGATGAAAGTATTGAGAAGTGTTGTGGACAAGATGAAGAACTTGAGCAACGTACTGGTAAGAGATGGTTCCATTTGTTCTGATGAAGTGTCCTTAACCATTCAATGGTTTTATCAAAGATACAGTAAAACCTCGGTGATAAGACCACCATTTGGACCCTCGAAAACTGGTCTTCTTATTGAGGTGGTCTTAATATTGAGGTTGAATAAAGAGCAATACTGTCGAAATGATCTCGAAAATTGCAGTCTCCATTTTGAGTATTAATGAGGTGGTCGTTAGGTGAGGTTTGACTGTACATTCCTGTTCCCAGTTGTATAGAGCTGTTGTCGATAGGAATAATATTGATGTATCATTGATATTTTTCTGTCGATTGGTAATCAATGTATATTTTTTTTTTTTAAATACATACCTTAAAACGATGAAAATTTACCCAGAACAAAATTTAAATCTTCGCGCTGTCAAAAGACTATTTCAATTTCAATAATTCACTATGTCAATTTCACAAATTTACGATTTCAGCTCCATATCATCTTAAGTTGAATTCGTTAAATTGGGGGGCTAATATTGCTTACCGTCAGTACTTGTTGATGCCATATATGACGTATTATGGAAATGATGTCATTTAAAGAAGAGGTTGGAAATCGAACAGCAGCGTTCATATGGTGTTGCCCTTCCGATGAATATATAAAACATTTCATACAGTGGGGCACATTTGGGTCAATAACATCAACTGAAAACTTAATTTTTTGTTTTTCAGTCGTTGTCGGCCAACCAACAAGGAGAGTTACGCGTTTCCGTGGAAACAGATATGGTGTCTGTCAGTACGCATTTCGAAGGATTGTTGAATCCAACATCATCTAGTAAGATTAGTTCCTGTATAATTCCATTTCTAACCTGTTCAGCATGATCTCCGAGGGTTTTTTCAGCTTTTTTATAGCCGTTTCGGCGACATCCCAATACCAAAAAGTATATATTTATCTCAATTTGAATGTAAAGATTCCCAACAAATCTGAAGAAAAAATTTGGTTAAATTTAGCCAAAAATTGACAAAGTTGGAGGCTTTTCTCTAACAGGCAGTTTATATAAATATCAATTGTCCATTAATTAGTCTCTATATATCCTTTACTTTTATTCCTAATAATTTGCTATATTGCTTAACTTTTCCAAATTTCTAATGAAAAGCTAAAAAAATCCCAATTTGAAGGGTATGGGTCATCTTCCCAAAATGGCCAAAATAAACCCTACATTTTTCAGGGGCGTTGCCTGCTGATCCCCTACAAGTTCAATGCCCCTTGTCCCCATTTGGCACCTTATGCAGACCCGAACCACTGGCCTTGAACAAATAGTTATCTCTTTCCAACTCTTGGGTCAATCACATCCCTGCATCTAATGTGTCAATCATACATAGATCTATCAACAAATTATTTTGCACAAAATTGTTGCAATGAAATGTTAAAGCATTCTGGGAAGGATCAGGGCTTTAGAAATCCACTAGCCCGACGTCCCATACTAATGCTGAATCGTGCTACCAATAGTTGAGTTGAAGTTTGTCCCGGACAAGTCTGTTTTTAAAGCTAACCAACATTAGCAATTGGTCAGTTGTACGTCAACCCTTATAATCCCACAAACATATACTACTTGGTTCAAATATATAAAGCTGTTAAAAGAAATTAAAACTGCTTATCATTGTCAATAGTATGTGGCCAGGCATTATGAGACAATATTAGCATTTTGTCAGAAAAGTTAACATCACATAATCTGAATTCAAAATGACGTCAATATAAAGATCAACATTTCTTGATAGCACATATCAAAAAGAAACAGTTCAATTTTTATATTCCTTAGTCGGACATAAATGTGACTGTAAATCAAGCTAAATACTGGAGTTTCAAACTTCTCATTGGAAGTTGTTCTTGAGTTACAGGAAAATCCCATTAAAGTAATTTTCTAGTACAATCCTAGTCAACTTGTATAATTAATTTTTGAAATGGACAATTTAGCCTTGTATCATTATAGCCAGTGTACAATTTCGCCGAATTTGAAGGCTTATTCGAGGACATATTAGTAGTAGCCTTAGGTGACCCTTAGCAAATTTTGAGTAGTATATTACATATTATTATTAATTTTAGATTGTGGAGCTGTCATTGAGTTTATTTGTTACAAAATTTATCGATATTGTAGAACAACTAGCTCCCTATGTCGGACAAGTCTAATTTTACATTTCCATTAGTCCGGGAAAAGTGTCTTTGAAAAAAAACTCTGGAGCCCTGAAGATGTATGTTTGGTACTAAGTTAAAAGCTGAAATTTTGTACTAAGGCCTAAAAACCCGACCCTACCTGTCGAAAAACGCCGACCCTAGAGTTTTTTACGACCCTGGAGAATATTTTTTTCGAATTTTAATTGTTTTTGAAAAAAACAAACTTTGTCCCTCCCCTACCTAGCATTTTTGAGACCGTTACCCTAAACACAGATATTTTTATTTTTGGCCTAAGTATGTTTTATAAAGCATTGTTGTACTGGCGTGTGTTGCACTAAACTGTATCTTGTAGCTACAGATCGACAAAGTTACTAATTAGATATCAGGTTTCTTGCAGTAGCTTTTCATTTGGAAAATTTTGAAGTATATGACATAATATTATCATTTTTATCTGTAAATAGCATCAAAGACATATAAACCTTGATTTGGAAACTTACTACTATGTCTATATAGATTAGTTTGAACGCTCGCAAAGCAGCGACATTTATTCCGAGATCAAACCTGTGATAAAAAATTTGACCCTTGCAATGGCCATTTTTGAGATAATTTAAGCCATATTAGATGCTTAAAAGCCAGGAGCTTCACTGGCTCCCTGGACCCCTTGCCGAAAATCAGCTGATTTTGAAATTTTGCATAATCATGCCTGTCACTGATTGCAAGTAGGGATCCGACTTGAGGGTTACTGGTTTTAGTTGATAATGAAGCTCTGCGGAGTTACGGCCTGATATTCCTATTTATCTGTAAAACTTAGATCAAGTCAGCTCAACTGACAACATACTATCTGTTATCGCTTACCGTAAAATCCCTATTTAATGCCCCAAGGGGCATTACATTTTCTGAAAGGGGGACTACCATATATTTGTTGTTTACTGTGTGTTAATAATTGTGTCGATACAGTTTAATAGTTGTCTGTTTTTCAAGGAAATTTGACATGTTCACGTACAGTAGGTATGTAATGTGTTTGTGCTATTTACTAGTGATAAACTGGAAGTGTTCACTGTTACATATTACGGAAGAGATTTAAAACTTTGTAAGCCTTTTTCATTCTTTTCTGATTACTTGGAAAAAATAAATTTTCAAAAATGGTTTATTAGGGTGGGGCGTTAAATAGGGATTTTATGGTATATTTAAGGAAGCTCTTTCTTACTTGAGATTTATTGTTATTTTATTGTGATTTTATTTTTGTACGGTTTTGGTGTCTGTTTTTACAGGAAACAATGATGGTCAGAATTCTGCTCAAAGTGAACCAGATGAATATTTTGAAGTTAGAATAGACATTCGCAAATTCGCACAGTTCCTATCGGGACAGCAAGTTAGTCCCAGTCGAGTGATATGTAGTAAGTAGTATGTTTGTTTATTTTTGTGGAAATTTATTGACAAACTTGTCATCTTAAACCGCTATCGTTTTTAGAAGACTCGTTTAATAAATTCATAAAATTATGACCACTCATATAAGATCCTCTATATACGTGAATGGTCATTAAATATGAACTTTATGAGACAAGATTTCTGATAATGAGTTAGCAAGTTAAGTAATCTATGAACACAAATATTGTGTTTTATTTATATCATACATTGCAAATAAACAATAGAGTATATTCCCTGATAACTGGACTCTCTGAAAACTGGACTCTCTGAAAACTGGACTCTCTGAAAACTGGACTCTCTGAAAACTGGACTCTCTGAAAACTGGACTCTCTGAAAACTGGACTCTCTGAAAACTGTACTCTCTGAAAACTGGACTCTCTGAAAACTGGACTCTCTGAAAACTGGACTCTGAAAACTGGACTCTCTGAAAACTGGACTCTCTGAAAACTGGACTCTCTGAAAACTGGACTCTGATAACTGTACTCTCTGATAACTGGACTCTCTGAAAACTGGAATCGTCTGAAAAAAGTCTCATATTTTCCTCTTACTAGTTCAATGCATCAAGTTCTCTGAGTACCAGCATCACTTGATTCTGGATGGCTTTTCTTGTGGTTGCCGACAGATATTGTATGATCGTTACCCTTTGACAACAGGATGGGTACAATTGTCGGTGCATTAGCAAACTGTGTTCTGCAAATTAAGAGATAGGGTTATAACGTCCGATGTTATTTGACAGATGTCAATATCCGTAGCTTCGTGACTGCTGTTTGTAAAGGCATGAAAAACACTTCTATGTGAAATAGTAAATTCGCCAAGTGCGCTCATTTATACTGTCATATATGCATTTTTATAAAACAGTGGCTCTGTCTCTGGCTATGTCATTGTTGTGGTACATATTGCAGGCTGCCAAGTGGGCCCTAAATTTTTACTTGCTCCCTACTTTATCCCTACTTTTCCTTGAAAGAGCCCTACTAACCCTACTTTTCTCAAATCAGAGATGTTAACTCAAAATATTTAGTTCACATGCATAAAACACAGAGGTCTGTCTAATCATGGAGAATGAACAGTGTGCTAATTTTTGCCATTTTTGATATTCCAAAAGTAAGGAATCATCTCTTCTATCCTACTTTTAGACAATAAAATCCATACCTACTGAAAGAGGTGAGTTGACAGCCTGGTATTGCAGTGAGCATATTGTCTAATACAGCAAATTATTCCTCAACTCATCATGTATTAATTACAACAAACAATAATAAGAACTTCTTTTGCATCCAGTTAAAGCGGAACACAAAACGGTACGTATTTTGGCAGATTTTGTTTGTTGGAAATAGTTATTAATAGCCTATAACCTGGTCATCCAAAATATGGTTGCATCGATGCCCATATCAACGCATAGATCTCCGTAGATTTGCCGGAATGGGAGCCACAAAAAAATCAGAACAGAACGCTTAAATTTTGTGGCACGCATAACAAAAATATTTCTAACAAACAAAAACTGCCAAAATACGTACCGTTTTGTGATCATTTATGATGTAAAAACCTTGCGTGCTCTTGATTCAGTTTAAACAAGTTGAAATGTATGAGAACTGTCAGGGGCGTAGCTATGCCTTTTTGAAGTGTACGCACAATTGGAGTTCAAAGGAACAGTTGACGGTTTTATAGGAGAGAAACCTTTCTGTAGCATAATTGAGGCTTGTATTACTCATTTTGTATACTTCCTGGAATAAAAATCATTTGTTATAATATAAGGTAAACGAGGCTCAATCTTTTGTACTTTTTGAGCTGTTTATCGTCTCGCAACTTCTAAATACATGTATACGTATGGCCTGCAAGCTCTTCACCTCCATTACCCCTCAGATTTTAATTAATTTTAGCCTCTAATATTTTTTTATTTTCCATTGATGAATTATATGCATAGGCTTTAAGTCCTTTTTTTCAGTTTTTGGGAAAGTATGGGGTCCTATTGATAGGGGAAATTTGCATAATGAATCACCAAATTTTGGCATTTATAAGGCTAAAATTTTATCTAATTTTACTGAAGGGAAATTTTCTTTCTAAGTAGGGGAAAAATATATACTTTTTTCTTTGGGGAATGGGGCCAAATATCAGCCCCAAATTTGCCATATAAAAGGGCTGGCCATATTGTGCGTAATGGTAGCTATGCCACTGACTGTATGTTAATTTTGTATGACAGTAAACTGTGTTTTTTTATTTTCCAGATATTGTTGACAATCGAGTGGTGCATTTTTACTTGACGAATGATGATGTATCTCTACAGTATTTCATGCCAGTTATGATAAGCTGAAAGCTGTTCATGTTTTGATGGTACATCATTGTATCTGCCAGCAGTTTTAGACCAAGGATTTGCTTTATCATTGGATTCTGGGAGGTGGACAGGGGCATAGATTTCGCAAGAACTTCTTTAAATACTACAGCCCCATGGCATGACAAATTGTTTTACTCAGAATGTCTTGGCCGAGTATGGTGCTTTAGTTCTGATCATGTATTGATAGTCGCCGGAAGCTTACGAAACACTTGCGCATGGGAATAGAGGCCTCAGGAACGACACATTTTCAAGGGAGACCACCTAGTTTTGTGAAAGGGCTATAGTTACACAGTTAAAATGCAGCATTGTTGTGGTATTTACATAACAAAAAATGTGTTCATTGTTTTTCACCGAGGTTTATGCAGTCTGGATATGGGTGATAATAGGGATAGTAGACATGCATAACCTTGCTGTCAGGAGTTCCTGATGGTCATCTTATCGTGAGTTTGACATTGGTCGAAAGTATGGTCCAATTGTTCAGATATTGGCAATTTCATGTGTTTATAGTTGATTGAAATAAATCTGACAAAACTGTATAAACAAGTTACGAGTATAATTTCACATACCGGTAAGACAGGTGGATAGAATGACTTTGTGACAAAGGTATATATATAAAAACAAATCGCAACGCATCCAAGTGTGAATCTATGTCACAGAACATTCCGGCAGTTTTAACAGACCACTTTGAAACATCCTGGGTAGCCAGGCTATTCATAACATATATGACTACCTGGGCAAATTAGCTAGTGAAACTTTGTAATGCATGAATATTCATTATCATTTCTTGACCAATGAAATGGATGATTACAAAAAAGAAGGAATCTCCTTTGTGAAGAGCTATCTCTCAAGAACTGCGATTATATCCGTAACTCCGCGGAAATTTCCATATCGCATGAGGTGTGTGTCATGCGGCCAATCAAGCTGCAGGATTTGCACCTCATTACTTATGAGTATTTACAGTCAGTTTCCCCAGGGTATAATATATGTTATGATAATGAATAGCCTGGGTACCGAGGATTCTTTGAAAAGACTGTTCATGTTTTATGCTGTTTGAAGTGTGTTTTACGAAGTAGTGTTCTTTAAAAATTGTACACTGGTTCAATGCCATAATTGCAAGTCTACCATGTATCTGACCAATATCAAGTAAGTTCCAGAACAACGTGTTTACGAGTGAAAGACCAATATCGTTTCTATATTTATGGTTACCAAATAAAAATTCCCGCCCAGCTAGCTCGTTTGGTACAGCGCTAGACTGTCACCTGGCAGATCCGGGTTCAATTACCGAGTTTGGTTCTTCCGTGACATTGACTACGTTCATGCCCTACACATGTGGAGGAGTTTTCGGTTGCTTGTGGAAGAATAAGTTAGTACTGAAAACCCGATTAAAAAAACCCAAATCAAAGTAGACATTGTAAGTAGAAATATAGACTTCGTCTTGTCACTTAATATTTCATTTATCTCTCTGTGGATAAGAGTTGTGTCTTGAAAGGGAACATAGATGACTTTCACATATATTCAGTGTAATACTCCCGTCCGTTTTAGAAGTTGGGTATAAAAAATATGTTTGTTTCAGTTTTCCTGACCACTATTTTTTGTCCCGGCCCTAGAACGCTCGCGTTTTAAGGTTTTTTTCTTTTTGGTTAAATTTCTTTGTGTGAATTTTTCTTTAGGTTCATATTTCTGCACAGTTATTTACAAGTATTCCATCTATAGAGCATTATATTCACCTTGATTAAACCTTATCCATTTTAAAAGGGAAAGGGGATTTGTCTTTTAACATGTATGCATTTACATCTATGATTAATTTGGTTCATTTTTTTTGAAAATAAAAATATAAAAATTCTCAAAAAAAATAATTCCTACCTACCTACCCTATTTGTTCGGGTATCAAACCTGAAACAAATATGTTTTTTAGGCATTATCAAAACCACGATTTTGAACACTTGTGAGCTCAAGAAACTGAAAAAATTATTGAAGTTATTTATTTCAAAACTTGACAAAAAATTAATTCTGTTGCTTTCACTTGCATAAAATCAAGGTTATCACGTATCAATAAGAACTTGATCAACAACCTCTTCAACAACAGTATCATTAAAGCAGCCGGAATTAGAAACCCCCGATGGATGTAGCCTTTGAAAAGTTAGCGGCATAGTATATTTGTATCAATAACTAACCTTTCCATGTTGTCGCAGATGCTGTTTACACCAGTACAGACATGTTTGAATAGTGCGTTAAATTATACACTCTAGTGTGTTGTTAATTATGACACACGCATCTTGACAAGTACATTGCCTTTGTTTTATACAATGTTTCGAACAACGTGATTTAGTCATCCAAGGTCAAGCAGGTAAAACGTACTGAGTACCATTATCATATTAATTTCCCCATCACGTAAAATGCCATATATTGAATATTTATATCCATGTTGCGAAATAAGAAATGCCAAAATGACTGCAAATAGTGTACCTTTGTTAATATCAGTAATTCTGTTTGTCAACACTTTGATTAACACGTGTTGGACAAATGAACCTTGGCTAGTCCTGTGTCGTACAACAAGATGTTTATTATCAGTGACTATTCACTCTTCATCAACAATTTGATTAACAAGTGTTTGACAAATGAGCTTTGGCTTAGTCCTGTGTCATACAACAACATGTTTATTGGCAGTGACTTATGTTGTATTTTTTCGACAAATACGGAGACAAACATTGTAAATGTATTCTTTGATAATGCATATTTATTGAAGTTTTAACGAGTTTTTCATGCTTGTTTAGGCCTAAAAAAAATCTGTGTTTCGTTTAACATGACCCTAGAGTTTTTTACGACCCTGGATAATTTATTTTTGATTTTTAATTGTTTTTGAAAAAAACAAAAAAAATACTTTGTCCCTACCCTACCTAGCATTTTTGAGACCGTTACCCTAAACACAGATATTATTTTTGTTGGCCTTAGGTAAACGAATGAACAAAACAATGAGCCTCATTATATATCTTTAAAGGCATGAACTCACTCTTCTTCGTTTCTGGACCTGAGCCTAAGGGCGGGATCAACTTTTATTTAATGAAATACTTATTAAAATCAGACGTCTGCTTTTCTTTCATAGCAATTCCAATACTAAGAACAAGATGCAAAAGTAATGTACAAAATGATGACTTCGCATCAGAATGTACACAATTTTTCAAAAGTCTTGTGTAAAGAGCTATGATATAAGACTTCAACAATTTGCATTAAATCCAATGTTTTGTAAAGTAGTTGATTTATACATTTCCAAAAGATGTCACTTAAAAAAAAATACCTGTACCTATAAATATAAACTAGCATTTAAAATAGTGATGGTTATATTCGATTATTTTGCTAACCGGTTAACTGTTTAATCATCCGAACGGTTAACCGAACATGACATTCGGTTCGTGTTTCGTATTTTGTCGTGTATATTTCTACCATGAAACCGGTAAACTAGACCTATATTCTGACATTCGGATAGTGTTTTATTTCTGATAAATACTGAACATAAGCCATAGAAATAAAAGAAATATCAAATAATTTCAAATATTTTTAAGAAAACATCATTTTGTATTCCAAACATTATAACATGATATATTGATTTTTTTCCAAAATTAAAAGAAGATGTTTTCATAAAAATAAATGATTAACTGGTTAGTAATTCTACGAACCGATACAAAATTACTAACCGATAGTCGCATGTTCAAACGGTTATCCCATCAATCGTTTACGTCCCTAATTTAAAAGAAATGTTTAAAAAATGATATACGTGACATTTGTGTTTTCGGACAAGGAACAAGGACTGCATCTCTTGATCAACAACATCTGCAACAACAATATAATTTAATTTAGAAGATGGATGTGGCATTGGAAAGTTAGCGCCTTAATAATTTTTTTTCTGACGCAAATACTGTTAACACCAATATCACAAGCACAAGTCAACAAGTACATTGCCATTATTTTATACGATGTTTTGGACAACGTGATTTAGTCATCCAAGGTCAAGCAGGTAATACGTACTGAGTAACACTATCATATTAATTTCCCCATCACGTAAAATGCCATATATTGAATATGTATATCCATGTTGCGAAATAAGAAATGCCAAAATGACTGCAAATAGTGTACCTCTTGTTAATATCAGTGATTCTGTTTGTCAACAATTCGATTAACAAGTGTTGAACCTTGGCTAAGTCGTGTGTCTTACAACAACATATTTATTATCAGTGACTTACGTTGTCTTTTATCGAAAAATACAGAGAAAATTATTATAAATGTATTCTTTGATAAAGCATATTTTTTGAAGTTTTAACTAGTGTTTCATGTTTGTTCGGTAAATAAATGAACAAAAAAATGAGCATAATATATACTTAAACGCCTGGATTAAGTCTTCTTTGTCCGTGGACCAGAGCCTTAGGGCGGGATCAACTTTCATTTAATACTGTAAGTCTACTTTTCTTTTTTATAGAAATTCCAATATTAAGAATAAGATGCAAAAACTGTAAATATCTTGAAAAAATATGGTCCGCGCAATTTGAAGGTTAAGATTTGTTGTGAAACATTAAAAATTTACAATAAAAGTCAACAAATGTATTACAAGAAACGATAACAATAACAAGTTAAAACGTTGATGTGTGTGTTCATGTTTTTATATTTAAAATTTAAGAGTACTTAACAATACATGTTACATTTCAAATTATTCGTTCAAATTCTTTAGAAAATTATCCAATGAGAACTCCACTAGCTATTGTCTTCTCAAAATATTTATCAAGCTATTAATTCAAAATTAGATGAGAATAACGTTATTGAGTACACGATTTCTATTGGTCAATATTTTTCCAAAACATGTTTTCATTGGTTGACTGCCTCCACATTTGTTTTCGGCAGTTCTCGTGTAAATAAAAACGGACTTTAACGAAGTTTATGGTATATTTTCCAGGTTCACATTGTTTATTTTGACTTTGTATAGCAGACGATGTTTATGCACTAACAGCGAATGTTTGGTTTTATTTGTCATCATCTAATGACAGGTAAGCGTCTTTGAGGCACACATTACAAGCTGGCTGCACTACCTTACACAGAGAACACATCTCTTCGTCATCGTAAGCATTCTGTAGATCTGAAGCACGTTTGCCGAAAAATAAGCTGTTCATATTTGGACTCATACCCCGACGACCAAACAAAAGAGGTTTCTGTTGCACCCGCCGGTTGTATTCGGTTTCTGCGCGTGCTAACCGGCTGTATCCGGTCTCAGCACGTGATAGTATCAACAACGCCAACACAAAGAAGAGTGCGAAGGAATATCTGAACATCTGAAAAAAGAAGATGAAATTAATGACTTAATTTGTTTATAATTCACAAGCGTGATGCGGCTGGATGTTGCTCTAGACATGAACGTATATTCCTATAGGCCGCGGCCTAAAAATTGAAAAAATAAAATAGCCAAAACTGCAATAAGATATTTAATTAATGTTTTGATTTTATTGTAAACATATATACTGCAACAAAAACACGCATATCTGACGATCTAGCTACACAAACTTTACAGGGTGGCCATGCCCCCTGATTCACCTAAAACTACGCATACACATCAAATTTCGGCTAAGCCACGCCCCTGCTAGAGAGGGGTGATCCGAAAATGTTGCACCGACCAGGCCGCCGACATTATGATAATACATCAGCAGGGGAAGACCTATACATGTTCTTTCATAATTACCATTAATCAGTCACATTCATAGTATAAGGTTCATTACAATTTTAGAGTCGGACTTATAATCATACTGGTCAGTTCATTTTTATTGCAGGTAGCTGTAATATAAATTCAACTATCGAAACAAATTGTTTAAGGTAAGACCACTCTAATACTCATCATCAACAATCTTAACTAAACTGTTTCCATGAGTTTCTGGATCACATAAGACAACTAAATGCAAAATATTACAAAGTTTTACCGTGCCGTTTATAAGATTTTCAAGTTTTAAGATTACTCAGAACAAGGGAGGTAAATATTGTAGATGTGGAAACTATCTATAGAAATACTGTTGAAAACTGCAAAAAACACCGACTCAAAACATATCAATGACATTCAAACTAGGAGCACAAGCAAATATAATTGCATCAGCAAAAATTTAAGAGGATGAGATATCGGTGCAAAAAGTAATTTCTTATCATTTAGACCGGGTTTCTTTACGCTAGTTTTTCGTGTTTTGGTTTACACTGGCTGTGGACGGATATATCCGATTGCCTCCGTCTGGTACACATAAATAAGTGACGTCACATCATGTGATCACTGATTCAAATATGATTAGTCGTTATCATTGTAGTTTCGTTTGACGTATCAATGTTAATTTTGTGCCCTGATGAATATTTACATCGGCTCTTTACGGACATCATTACAAGGGCAAACTTGACCTCTGTAAACGACATCTGATGACTTGTTGATTTAAGGACGAAACAGACATATACTGATAACCGTTCATTTGTTTTTAATACAAGTCTATGTTACAATTACAGCAGAAGGAAAAAAGAACCTTAATTGTGCCTTTAATGCTGAGTATTAAAACAGACGTCATATATATGATAACCGTATTCACAAGAGAAAATGGACCACCTCATTAATATAAACGTGTTTCATTTGCCATTTGTTCTAAGTACTAAAATGACTTGGCTATTTGCATATCAGTGTTGTGTAAACCAATCATATCTTACGTTAACAACTAAGCCAACTTCTCTTCAACCTAACAACGTTTGTAACCTTGACGTTTGTAACGTTTGATTCCCGTGTAAACAGTAGGACGTATCCACCGCAATATAAACGTGATTCCCGTGTAAACAGTACTTAATAACTCAAATTCGCGAATTTCACTTAAGATTCGTGTTACCACTTACATCTAGAAGCCAAACTTGCATTTATAAATAAGTGGTAACACGAATCTTAAGTGAAATTCGCGAATTTGAGTTATTAAGTAACATAATAAGTGGTCAACTAGATAAGATTCGTGTTACCACTTAAATCTAGAGTAATACATCATAAAAAGGTAAGAGGTGGCAGTTCTGGGCACTTTCAAGCCTGTTTCTAGTTGTATGATATGTATCTTACCGAACATTTATCACGAATATTAACTAGATAGCTAGATAATTATCGTAATAATTAAGTGGTTAACACGAATCAATTCGCGAACGCTATCATGCTAACTGGTGGCAGTAATATGCCACCATACATATGCGAGTACATAGACGACTTGAATACGTTAGCATGAAACCCTTTCCCTTAAAAGGCTTCTTGGCTTTATATGTGGAATAAGTATATTCCATTTGTAGCTCTAACACTAATTAGTCGCTAAATATTTCTACAATTGCGAAAAAAACTGCGCTCTTTTATTCTTGCGTTCATGAATATTGCACCAATATTGCACCAAGCCCATACAAAATTAAATCTATGTTTAGCATCATGTGTTCATTTACCAAAACCTACCTACCAGGCATAATATCACACACGACGTACCGATTAAAAAAAACTTAATGGCTATTTCCATCATAAGTGTCTTTGCCAGAACAAACAACTTCATTTAAAAAACTTTTCATTTTCATCAAAGAAATAATATGTTCCTTCCAACAGAAAAACTCATCTAAAAGTTGTTACTATATTTTGTCACTGTCTATTACATATATAACATTTATCCTGTCTTTTGAAACTATCTGTGTCTTCTTATTTTATAAATTATAGTAACATATACACAACTTTGTAACATCATAAAGTTGTGTTTATTCATATTGACTATTTTCCCTGTTACTTTCGTAATCTTTTTTCCGTTTTACTTGAGCCTCACTGATATTATATAGTATATGCCTTGTTGTATTTATTACTGCATACTGTAAGATTTTCATACTCATGCTTTCATGCATACATGAACTGAGCTTAATAAATATAAACTTGCAAACAAAGACATTTATGCCAACATGATATTTCAGAAAGATACCCTTGCTTTAGATGCATACCGACATCTACATAAAAAGTGTTACTTTCCGTTAAAATAATTAATACTATCTACAATGACAATCTTGACTGAGATCATATGTCGCCGTGAATGGGATCACAAAAGTTCTTCTCAAGAACATGGAGACTACACTACAAAAACGTCAATGTTTATTAACTTGAAACGCTAACCACTCACACATTTAAAAGGTTAAATTCATTAACTGCAACACTTATGTAATGAGGTAAAAAATACAAAAATAACGTTCATACAGCTTCATACTGACTAGCAAGGTTTCTTCAGTTTTATTCCATGTTGCTATATGTGATATATAAGTACATGTACAGTGTACTATATGATATTAATGTTTGATATATATAGTAAATGTATGTAGATGTTTTATGTGTACATCAACTGTAGCATAAATGGCATTCTTAAAATAGACGAACTACAGGTTTTCTTATTATTATTTGCAGATGACGCTGTATTATCCTCACATGATACAAAATCTTTACAGTCGATGCCTAATGACATAGAAACATACTGCAATACATGGGAACTACGCCTAAATGTAAATAAAACAAAAATAATGATCTTTGAGAATGGTCGTCATACTCATTATGACTTTTATCTTTCTAATTCACAAATCGAAGTAGTTAAATCATTTAAATATTTAGGTGTTTATCTATATAAAAACGGCAACTGGAATCGTACCCAAACAAATATTGCACAGCATGCATCCTTTGCACTTCATAATCTCTTTACTGTCTACAACCAATTAGATTTACCAATAGGACAAACAATAAAATTATTTGATTCAATTGTTGCACCTGTCTTAAATTATGGGGCTGAAATCTGGGGATATCATGAGGCAAAAGACATTGAAATTATTCACTCGAAATTTTGTCGAAAAATACTATGTGTCAAAAGATCTACTAACCTCAATGCAATTTACGGAGAAATTGGTCGAACTCCAAAGTCTATTAGACGAAAATGTATAATAATTAAATATTGGTTAAAAATATTAAAGTTAAATAACCGCTCATTGTTATTCAAAACATATAATATGCTTAAAACAGATGTAGATAATGGTTGTGTATATAAGAATTGGGCGTTTCAAGTAAAACGTATTATTGATGAATGTGGCTTATCATTTATATGGCTAAACCAATATGAAATATCAATTAATTATAACCAATTAAAACAAAGAATATTAGATATGTATTATCAAGGTTGGTACTCATCAATTAATAACTCAGGACGCTTAAATACATACTGTTTATTTAACCATTCATTTTCGATGGAACTATATTTTAACTTCATTAAAAACAAAAAATTCAAAATAGCTCTAACCAAATTTCGAACTTCTTCTCATGACTTGGAAATTGAACGCGGAAGATATCAAAATCAACTTAAAAATCAAAGAATTTGTAATAATTGTAACTTAAATATGATAGAAAATGAATATCACTTCTTACTTATCTGTCCAAAATACAGAAATCTTAGACTTCAATACTTAAAACGTTATTATTACACCTGGCCAAATATACAGAAATTTACGAATCTTATGTGCGGAAATCCAAAAACTACATGTAATCTTGCGAAATTTATTTACTTTGCCAATTTATGTAGAAAGCAAACAAATATATGAAAATGATGTAAAATGTGAAATGCTCTTTGAAAATCCATGTATTTCTTCTACATGTTGAATAGAATAGATTTTTGTTTGCTATAAACATTGTAATATGTTTTATGCAATAAATGATATTGTATACGTAATCTCTTATAACTCAATTTATGAGTGGCAGTGTACTTTTATTAGGTACTCATTCGATTTTTATTGTATATGTATAGTGAAATCCACAAATATCCTACCAGGTTCAGAGTTAAGGCTGATGTTATCCCTGATGGAACAAATTATTTAATGTCAGAATGTAAGAGATTTGCAATTCCTAAAGTCAAGGGTTTTGGAAAGAAATCTTTTGCTTTCAATGGTTGTTGTCTTTGGAACAGTCTGCCACAAGATGTGAGGGATGCCAAAAGTATTTCTTCTTTCAAATGCAAAGTAAAAAAACACATTTTAAGCTCGTCTTAAATCATGTATTGTCTTTCCTTTTTAACAGTTTTATCATTTGTAACCTAATACATGTACATTGTTTAATTTTATTTGTTTAGCTTTTTCATCCATTATTCCTGTCAGAGATACTTATTGTTTTATTGTTTCATCGTTTTATCTATTTGTTTATAAACATGTAATACAATGTCTTTCTTCGATTAACTGACTGTGATAATTTATAGCTTATAATTCTTCCTATGTCACACAATACTATATATTAAGGACCACAATAGGAGTTTTTACTTGTACTCTTTTTTTGTGTTATCCTTAACATATAATGTTGATTGATATGGCTTTATTGATTCATACATATTGTTGTTACTAATATATGTCTTAATTTTATATTGCCATGTAAATTGTACATTTTATATTGAAATAAATCTATCTATCTGTGTATGTGATATGTACACTGATGAGATTGAAATAAAGATTGAAATAATACTATTTTTCATTTGTGAATAATTTATCATCTTCTACTGTTGTTTTCCAGTTTGTACAATCATTCATCTACTACCATTTGTCATGCAAAAATAATGTTTTTTTACATCTTAATACTGTTTAACATAGTGTATAAGTTTTTATATTTTACTTTCACAATATTTTATCAGTATATTTTTCTTTGTATACCGTCAAAATGTATTCACTAAAGGAGAGAGAAAACATAGCTACAGGAAACGCCACATATATAAGACAGTGCTTCAACGACATTATCTATTCAATATGACAGATTTTATTATAACACGTTTTGGCAGTTTTGGCTTATCACCTCTTGGTCAAAATAACCAGCAATCTTTCACTTCTGATAATTATTTCCTCTTAAAATCGAAAATCTCGATATAACAATTTAGTCCCGAGACTAAGGGTAGATTATAATAAAGCAGCCTCAAGTTTCGTAAGTTAAATTATATTTTTATGGCCCCTCGGTTTTTTCCGGTTTTTTTTATCAGACGGTCGAAAACCTACTAGCTCGAGGAGACATAGATACAATGTGGCGTGGCCTACCTTTGTCTGACATTTTCTCAGATATTTCGTAGCATTATTTCCAGAACCCCATAACTTGTTTTTCGTCGTTTTGAGAAAAACAACTTTAAAGTATTACCCTCTTGCGATGATTGTTACATACGGGTTTATGGAGTCGCATTTTATTTAAGTTATGTGCATTCCAGAACAGAATAGGAAATACACATAGAAAGAGCTTGGAAAGACGGTTTCAACGATACCAAATACTCAAAACCGCTAAAAATTGAGTTACGGGGTTCTAGAAACAAGTTGACGATTTTGTCTATAAAACTATCATTAGAGATGACTATCGTTCAGGCAGACCAAATGTAACCACTACAAATCAAGACCGGTACACGGTGTTAACACATCTACGTAACAGGTTTGAAACCCCTACAAGTACAGCGATCCATTACGGCATATCTATAGACACACCGTATTCACCGTTTGCGCGCGAACGCAAGCCCAATAAGGGTTAGATGGCCATGCGTAGGCCCGATCATTAATACTCGTGCGGCTCTTGGCTGGCTAAACTTCATTGAAGTTGGACTCGTGTCCAATGGACAAGGGAGTTGTTTAGCGAAGAGTTACAGTCTTGTTACTGATGGTAGAGTACGCGTTTTCCGTCGTTGGGATGACCGTTTTGCTGAGTATTGCTTGTTGGAGCGGATACGATTTGGTGAAAGCAGCGTAATTGTTTAAGGCAAGATAATGATGGGTCGAAAAAACAGACCGTCTTAATTCCTTAAAATCTAAATGCGTTATATTGATGACGTTCTCAGTCCAGTGGAGGTTCGGATTCTGTAGCAACATCCTGATGTGATAATGTACGATGACGCAAGGCCACATACCGCTCGGCGGACAAAACATTACCTCCCAAGGCATGAGGTCAATGTGTTAAACAATGGCTGGCACGTTATCCGACATGCATGTATTCCAGTACGTGTGGGACTTCATTGGACGGAGGGCAAAAACAATCATGTTATATAAGTTTAGCATTAGTGACATTTACAACTGCCCTTGTTCAAGAATGGCATGCAATTACAAATTACGGCATTCGACATTAGGCCCGGTCGACGCGGCCGGGGAATCGTTGCTTTAATTCATAGGAGAGGTGGACACAATCGGTTTTGAACAAATTACAGAAATTCAAACTCATTTACAGTTAATAAATCAAGAAAATAACACAGCCTTTTGACAATTCTAAATTTGTGAATTTCAGTTTTGTCCCCTAAGTAATTTAACGTAGAATAAATAAACGTCTCTCATCTTGGAATATGCTGGAACACATTGTGTCGTGTCGTCAGATAATTATAATAAATGTTGGTACACAATTTTGAATATCTTTTTACAAGAATTGACTGAACCAAAAAGTAAAACCCAAGTACATCGTTTCTTTTTTGTGTTAGTATATTTTGAAGTACACTTAAAGAGATGTATCTGGCTCATCTGAACATAACATGTTTGAATTGCTTCATTCAGAATTGTAGTTCTAGTAAGAACTAATTTATAACCGATTGAAAATAACTTTTTTACCATATTATAAACAGACAAAACTTGTAAAATAGCCTGATTGTTAAAAAAACTGGAAGTTTGTTTTAATTTTTATGCTGTACAAACATCTTTCTTCAACAAATACGGATATATACAATATGAGTTCATTCTTTGATTTTGCATGTTTATTGATATTTTAACTATATGAAACACATTTTTCATGTTTGTTTAGGTAAACAAATGAAGTATACTATTACCTTAAATGGTAAGTGAACTATTATTTTTTCCTCATTGTAATACGGAGGTCAGTATTTGTGAAATTTAACATTAATTTTGAAAGTTGATATGTCTTTAAAATTTGAGCCGATATCTTAAATGAAAATTTTATTTATACTCAAATCCCTTTTATTCATGAACGACATTAAACAAAAAAATTATGGAACAATATAAATTTCTTAAAATATTCGAAAAAAATACTTTTGCTTTTATCTTTTTCGTTGTGTATTTATTTCGATTAAGTTCAAATGTTTTTATTAAATATATTTTTAGAAACCTATTCATTTTTGTAAGATCGCAAAATTATATGATATGGTACTTCATTTAGAAATTAAGGCATTATGCCAATGATTCTCAACTACAAGTTTTATAAATACATCCATTTTATTAAATCTTGAAATAAGATGTACCAGTCATCTATACAATATTACTTTAAGCAAATAACATTACCGGTATACGTCATTCTTATAAATGGCTCAATACATTTTATCTACCATATTTAAAGTTAAGCTTTACAATGTATTACTAAAGTAGGAAGAAAATAAACACATTTTATATATGTATACATCAGTGCAATGTTATAAACTTAAAAAAATAAATAAAAAATAAAATCAACTCTACCTTGTTTGTTAAATCACCCTTTGTCTAACTGTCAGTATAAAAGAACGTCTGTAAAAGTCGAACCCGTTTTATAACACTAAACGCCAACATATGAATCCCCCCATCTACTTATGATGAGTTCGAAGGTCAAACGTGGGCTTCACGTCACAGATTTTCAATTGTGACATTTTCTGTAACAATCGATTGATTGAATAAAATATCGAACATGTCTACAAAAAATTCTAAGACGTGGCTGATGTGTTACTGTGTACTCAACAATATTGCGTGGAAAAGAACTAGTGATCATTCTTAAAACATAATGACGGTTATTTCTCTCCGGTAATTACTCTAAATCGAGGCTTCTTAGGATATCTGTCAAGGGTTATTTATCAACAAATTGAACATCAATAGACATTGATTGGCTTGAACAATTACGGCAAATAATCCGAAACGTAATTTGTTTGGTTTATAGCTATGCTGTCATGGAATTCCTCGGGGATTGATACATATTTTCAAGACGACAGCGACTTGTTTGGAAAATTGTCTGTGCATTATATCGCGCCGGAAGGAAACGCCGTACGGGGAATGTCATCCTACATCGTCATTTACTAGAAATGTGCGTGCATATGTATAATATTGGTTAGCACCATTCCGCTTGGTGGCGTTAGCTGAATACATCCGGATATCTGCCAATCAAGGTATGCTTATGGCTAAAAAAATCAATGTTATTATATTGTCGTTCATAAGTTTACGTCGTTCATCATCGATGTTTCAAAAACGTCTAAGTTCTAATATGACTAATTACAAGAAGCCGATGATATGACGAGACGAGACGAGATGATTTATAGTGTTTATATTGAGGTCCAGAAACACGCACGTACGTCAAATGCTTGCATTATACGCAGCCAAGTTTTCAAAACAGTCAAACTGGTTTATAGTTCCCAGTATGTACACTGAACAAAATTTCTAAATGTCAACTTGGTATTTCTTCGAAACATAAGAACAGCAACAAATGTACGCATTTGCGCGTATTGAACAAACGGGAAACCTGAAATATATATATTAATAAAAAGTGGTCAATAACACAACAATTACATATTTTTATAATTATTTTCCAAATTCTATATTAATTGATTAATCAATTTATAAAGTTAGTCATACCTTTCGAATCGGAGTACCAGCATCAATCATACCGACGGCCATGGTGCGTTCTTCAGTGGTCTTTGTCGGCATCTTTTCTGTTTTTCG
The DNA here is from genome assembly GCA_032209605.1 of Mactromeris polynyma. Lineage (NCBI taxonomy): Eukaryota > Metazoa > Mollusca > Bivalvia > Venerida > Mactridae > Mactromeris > Mactromeris polynyma. The sequence goes on along the minus strand of JASFXZ010000030.1, from coordinate 7,011,572 downwards.
TGTTGGACATACAACGTGGATTGCATTGGAATGAAATTGACCGCTTACTACACAGTGCACGTGAACCTCGTGCCAAAAGTTGAAAATCGTGCTCATCGTCACACGTGGTCAACCATGACGATAAATAGGTATTTTCTTTGTGAAAGTCGATAGAGTATTATGTATAATACTAGAATGCCAATTTTTACATGGACGTATAGAAAACTTGTTCAGTGTATGATGTATGAAAGCTATCCAACTGGCTTACGGAGGGTGGCTGGTTCTAACCAGGTGCATGCCTGATTCTGATAAGTATGTTTCCTGTTTTCAAACCCAGACATGATACGTAGTTTTACCAAAACCTGTTTTGTAATTCTTCAAAGACGTCAAATTTTACTTTGTAAATATATTTCATACATCGTAGATAGTGATTGTTTTTATTTGACTATATATCGATAAATACGTTAACCAAGACTCTTAGCCAAATTTCTTGTGTACAAGCCTATATGAACAGACAAAAAATGCTGTACTCTTAAATTGTATGTGCATTCATTAAATATTGTATTTTTATTGTGTACTATTTAAAATTTGTTTATTTAGCTTTGCAGTTATTAATATAAATGATCAGTGATTAAGATGCTATATTTATAAGGTGACTTATAGGCCCATTGGGCGGGGTGTTTGTATACTTTTTGTATTTATGTTTATACTGAGATGTCTATACGCATGTCACTATAATACAATATTTACTTACTTACGGTTTATCTTACCTGGATTAACCCTGCTAAAGTGTTTCTTTCCGCGTTTTTTATTGTGCTTTAGAACAATATTTATATTACCAGATAAGCTGGGCTATATTAATTATATATTATATATACTGTAATAATGAAAAGCATTTTTGTGATATAATTCTTATGTCATCTCTTATAACTCCACTAAGGAGTGGCATTGTATTTTAAATTGCTATTGTATTCTGTGATTATTATAATTAATGCATGTACGATGATAAGATGTAAATAAAAAATACTACTACTGCCTTTGTTAAAATACTGCTAGTTGGAGCACATGAGGTCTCCCTCCATCAAAATAGCTGACTATAAAGTCACTACTTGACCCTGGTTGTATATGTGACTCAGACCAACACCTTTTGTGAAACAACAAGCTTCAAACGCATGCATACAATGAACCACATTACTACTTGGTCACACTATGTATTTTTGTATTTTGCGTTTATTTATCGTCGCCACCGGTTTCCCATATGGGCGACGCCTCCGGAAGAATGTTAGTCATATTAGATTTTTGGAGGATAGTGCATGATACAGAAGATGTCCCAGTTCCAGAAGCACCCCTGGTTCTTTTACGTGCTCGATGTAAAGCATCATACACGGGACCTCGGTTTTTAAAGTCTCGTCCGAAAGACTGTTAGTACGGTCAGTGATGGAGCGGGGAATCGAACCAGCGATCCCTGGATTACAAGTCCAGCGTTTTACCACTGGACCACGGATCCGCTACTCACACTATGTTAGTATTGTCAAAGAATTTATAGTCTACACCAAAACCGTTACTGGTTGATGAGTGTATGATATGTGGTTGTCCATATGTATATATTTGTATATATATATACTAGCGGAAAAAAGAAACTGTGCATGTGTATAATATGCTATAACTTAGGAGGTATGTAAGGAATCGCAATAAAAATTTCAACAGGGTTTTATCTTACCTTTATTTAACACCAGCTTAATTGATATGGTTATTGAATCAGCTGCGTCTTAGATAGAGATCAATTTTCAGAGACGTTCTCTAAACAAAGTTCAGCTCATCAATACCGTGTATGTCCACCATTGGAATCGATGCATGCTTGACAACGACGCCGCATTGATGTGACAAGTGTTCTGAAAAATGCCTGGGGAATACCATTCCAGATTCTGACAAGCGCACGTGATAGGTCAGGTAACGTCAACGGCTGATTTTGGAGGCCACGTAACCGTCGCTGCATCTCATCCCACACGGTTTCTATAGACGACAAATCCGGTGATATTGCAGGCCAGGGCAGCACATTCACATTGTTCTGGGTCAAAAAGTCGGTGACGACCCGCGCGACGTGCGGGCGAGCGTTATCCTGTTGCAGGGTGGCGTTACGTTGCTGCACAAATGGAAGGACGTGAGGCCGTATGATTTCGTCACGATATCTGATGCCTGTAAGTGTGCCGTCTACAACTACAAGTGCTGTTCTACCACGGGATGAGATGCCACCCCACACCATGACACTACCTCCGCCGAATGGACGTAGTTCAATCACACAACTGTCATGGAAATGTTCACCAACACGACGGTACACTCTAGAACGGCCGTCGCTGCTGTCGAGATGGAACCTGGACTCATCCGTGAAAAGAATACGTGCCCAGTCCTGTTGCGTGAAGTGTATGTGTCTTCTACACCAGGCAAAACGTGCTACACGATGACGTTGCTGCAGAACAGGACGTATGGCAGGACGTCGTGGACGTATGCCTCGTTCACGCAATCGATTACGTACCGTTCGGGGACTGATTCTTCTAAGGCCAGGAATACTTCTAGCCGTCAAAGAAGCAGTTCTGAGTCGGTCACGGAGATGAACCACCCGGATGTACGTATCCTGGCGAATAGACGTTACGCGTTGACGTCCTGATCGAGGCCGGTCTCTGGTTGCCCCAAACTGTTGGTACCGTCTCCACAATGCGTCTACAGTATTTCGGTGAACGCCAAATTGTCTGGCAACGTCAGTATGACGTACACCAGCTTCAATCATGCCTACGGCGCGGCATCTGTCAGTTTCATTCAACCTTGGCATGGCGTTTCAACGACGTTTTTCAAAATTATCCTGGTTTTGTGTCTTACATGTAACAACACTATGTTTTAACACAGGTTTAGGCGACAAACGTGTTTGCAATTGACTGCTGCACGAAAAAAACGTGAAAAAGAAGACGTTGCCACTCATGCACTGGCCAGTGTAAATGACCGAGAGGGATACACAATTTACCTGTGTAAAGTTTCAAGCTTTAATTTATAAAATTGAAGGATATATGAACATTTTACACATGCACAGTTTCTTTTTTCCGCTAGTATATATAAATGAACATGTGAACAATGAGAAAAAGGCAGTTTGGTGTATTTAATCGGAGAGAAATATCCACTTTCTGGACTTTGTTATCCGTCAAACATGGAAATTAGCTGTCTAAGGTACAGTACCGTGAACTTGTATGAAATTAAGCACATGCGTCATATATACGTCATCAACCGATTTAGAACACATTTCACAACCATCCGCTCATTGGTCGATGGAATCAAGCAATTAACACATCGGCGCAAGTGATAATATCGAACGTTAGAGTGGACGGACAGAACCCATGCGTTCCGAGGTAAAGTGAAAACTGCGATAGACAATTACGATTGCACAAAACTATCTGCCCGATACAAGTTTGAGAAATGTACTAGACGACACAAGTAAACAGCCTTATGCTACCTCACATCCATTTCTTTGAGAGCAAGAGTTAATGTACGATAGCGCAAACTATCTGCCCAATGCTAGTTCGAGAAAAGTACTAGACGACACAAGTAAACAGCCTTATGCTACCTCACATCCATTTCTTTGAGAGCAAGAGTTAATGTACGATAGCGCAAACTATCTGCCCAATGCTAGTTCGAGAAAAGTACTAGACGACACAAGTAAACAGACTAATGCTACCTCACATCCATTTCTATGAGAGCAAGAGTTAATGTACGATTGCACAAAACTATCTGCCCAATTCTAGTTCGAGAAAAGTACTAGACGACACAAGTAAACAGACTAATGCTACCTCACATCCATTTCTTTGAGAAGAAGAGTTAATGTACGTTAGCACAAAATTATTTAAACAGGAGAAACATTGGATGACGAGTTAACAGTCGAGTGTATAAATGATTCAATGCTAGAAGACTAAATACGTAATCATGTGAACGTTTAGTGCCCAGCGGAGTTACAATGAATGCGGGTATGGAGCCTTAAGCTGTTCTAAAATCATACCTAGATTCGATATACAGTTAAACGTCGATAACTCAAGCAGGTGACAACTCGAGAAACCCGGATTTGTCGAGGAAATGGTAGAATCCCAGACTGTATTATTTCTATTTTCATATAAAATATACCGCCGATAACTCAAGCAGAAATAAGTCGAAAACTCGAGCACCCTTGCCGGACCCCAGTATACAAACTATACACAATAGCTTACTGGTAACTCGAGGACACATTTTCACACATTGTTCAAATGGGAGCTCGTAATAAACAAATAATGCAACGGTGTTAAAATTTGTTAAACACGTTTGCGATTGTTTCCCTTTAATTCAATAACTAAATTGCACATTTTATTGTCAGTGTTACTATTACGTAATGTGACTGACAAATTAAATGCTATTTTTGACTGACTTGGCGAGTGTTGAGCAACTGCTTTTTCATGTTCAAATGTGGTTTTGTCAAAGCTGTCAGACATTTTGAATAGATATAGCCTTAACAAAAATTACAAGGGTACAATAAAAACACAATTCGGAACTGAGAATTTCTTAAGTTCTTTAGTTTTTACAGCTCTATATCTCAGTGTTGGATACTCCTTATATGGGCCCCGTTAAATAACGGAATCCGTCTAAATAAAAGTTTATAGTAACCTTATTATACGGAGTTTGCAGCATCTTGTTTTAGACTCGATTGTTACCGTTATGTGCTGCGACATTTATTGTTAGCCTCGTGGCGTGCAAGGGTTAATTGCGCGATATATAACAGTTTTGTGACATTATCACCCTGGGAGAACGGAAAAAAGCCCAGATTTTAACTTCCCTGGGGTGTTTTTAGTCATACGTTTGTATCGTGTCCACCTTGTAGTAACCTTAACGACATCTACGTATTTAATTGCAATGACTTCGAGAAATCATTGAGTACATACTTGATTACGTTCACAGTCATGTTGCTTTATATATCTATGTTCTACTTGCATTGTCCTCTTGGTCGATGGCAGGGAGAATATTGGGTAAGGCGCATCCTTAAATCTGATCTCAACCTCGTGTGGTGTTTTTGACACTGATCGTTCACCCGTCATTTATGTTTGTGTTCTGTGTCCCTTTTGCTTTAGTAACTGTTTACATGTACAGTAACACCTCAATAATACTACCAACATTGGGACCCTTGAAAACAGGTAATATTATTGAGGTGGTCTTAATATTGAGGGTGAATACAGAGCAAAACAGTGAAAATAGACTTGAAACTTGTGTCCTTAATTTTGAGGTGGTCTTATTATTGTGGTGGTCTTTAAGAAAGATTTTACTGTATTGTATTTTTTTCATGTCTCCAGGTGGTTTTAGGGTATCATTTGTATCAGACAATTCCTGCTCGACTTTATCATTCATTATTGTAGCTTTGTCGCACACTCAACTCCTTACACCGTCTCCCTTGGTCGAGTGGTTAAGACATCCGCCTTGGGAGCGGAAGGTCGAAGGTTAGGATTTCGATTGGGATCCGTTCTCATATGGCCGGTTGGTGAGTCGCCCGCTAGTTAAATAATAGTTACCACGTGTCTTCCTGCCTGGTGCTTGGCATTAAAGGATAGGAATCGGGAAGTAAATGTGCTGAGAAAGTAGGTGACTCATAATGGCTGGCCCTTTAAGTAAAGGTGTCACAGTAAAAAATAAACACTTTGTGTATCTCCTTATGCTTTGCTCAACTAGACAATGTTTGCAGCAAGATGCCATTCTAAAACAGTGCAAAATGTGTGATTGCCACATGAAATGATCTTTAAAACCATTCTAAGTGCCCTGCAACAGAGTGATCTTGCTAAAAGGGGAATGCGCGTTGTCCTTGTACAGCGCGACGCTAACAAAGGGAATGGTACTGGCACTAATATGAGAAACATGAGCGGCCATTTATCACTGTCCAGAGGTCGTGTAAGTAAACTTGACAGCACAAGTGCTAATAGTCGTGCTAGTCGTGCCAGTGGTGCACAAATGGTTCTAATTGTTTTTGAAAAAATGCACCAGAACGCTAAACCAACAACTATAGTAGGCGACGCGGTAAATAAATAACATTGTATATCGATGTCGAAACGAAATAAATAACATTGCATATCGATGTCGAAACGAAATAAATAACATTGTATATCGATGTCGAAACGGAATAAATAAGATTGTATACCGATGTCGAAGCGGAATGAATAGCATTGAATATCGATGTCGAAACGAAATAAATAACATTGAATATCGATGTCGAAACGAAACAAATAACATTGAATATCGATGTCGAAACGAAATAAATAACATTGAATATCGATGTCGAAACGAAATAAATAACATTGAATATCGATGTCGAAACGAAATAAATAACATTGAATATCGATGTCGAAACGAAATAAATAACATTGAATATCGATGTCGAAACGAAATAAATAACATTGAATATCGATGTCGAAACGAAATAAATAACATTGAATATCGATGTCGAAACGAAATAAATAACTTCGAGCAGGAATTACATGTATGTTGAATTTCGAACTTTGCTGAGACGTACAGTTTTTCAAAGTGTTATAAAGTAAATCTCAGTTTTCTACGTGGTGTTAAACACGTACTCACGAATTGAAGGCATCATTCGAGATGCGATAAAATGAATGACAGTATAACGGGTATCTAAAACTATGTTTTGTCAGTGACATTTCACATCTGACGACGAAGAAGGCTGTAATGGCAAGATAAAGCGACACTTATTTGTTTGCATTGATAGTACAAGCACACTTGATAAACTAGACAGGAAGTGGATTTAAGCCCCATACGGAGCATAACTTCAAGATAAACATGTTATATTTTATCCGGCTTTGATAATCCTAATCGCTGATTAGTCATAGTTACATATAATCGGGCCTATATTCGTTTGTACGTTGTCTCTGTTGTCGATCGTGTGTCCTTATTTTTCCAACTTAGTGAAACCATGCGCCATATTTGTTCAGCAATAATCAGGAGATCAACACGAGTTCTCTCCCTTTATCCCTTCTGTAATGATCTCCATTTATACTTATCTCCCCTTATCCTTTCTAGAGTTCATTCCCTTTATCCCTTCTAGAGTTCTCTTCCTTTATCCTTTCTAGAGTTCACTCCCTTTATTCGTTCTAGAGTTCTCTCCCTTTATCTCTTCTATAGTATTTGTACAATGTACTATATGTACGTATACTATAGAAGGGATAAAGGGAGGGAACATTGAATTCATTTTTGAAATCACTTCAGTATAAGAAATGATAAATGAGTTAATTATTTGAATGTAGCTAAACTCTTCTTATTGGACAAAGGCAAATACAGTAAAACCTCAATAATAAGACCACCTTTAGGACCCTTTTAAACTGGTTGTCTTATTGAGATGGTCTTACTATTGAGGGCGAATAAAGAGCAAGGCAGTGAAAATGGTCTTGCAACTTGTGTTCTTAATTTTATGGTGGTCTTTTTATTGAAGTTTTACTGTATGTAAACGCATTTGACAGACTGGTTTTTTGGCTTATTTTAATATGTATACGGCTCAAATCCTATAGTACCCTAGTTACAGTGAATGATGGCTGCTCTTGTTTCGAAACATTATAATATTCAAAGTTGCAAATATAATACAGTAAAACCTCAATAATGCGACCATCATTGGGCCCCTTGAAAACTGGTCTTGTTATTGAGGTGGTCTTGATATTGAGGTTGAATAAAAGTGCTAAACAGTGAAAATGGAGTTGAAAAGAGTATTCTTAATTTTGAGGTTGTCTTGTCAATGAGGTGGTCTTAAAGTGAGGTTTTACTGTATATAAAATTAAAACAAACAGTTAATGAAATACAGTATGACTGTGACATTCGTTACTCTGTTGCGATTATAAAAACATCATATGATAATATTATTTCTAATCGTCTTGTTATTTTTCACCATGGTAACAGAACATTGTTGTGTCGATAATATTTCTCGAAAGGAGCGCAAATTGACTGTTAAAATCGTATGTATTTTACAGAAACATTTCATTAAGGGATAAATAGGTGCTAATTGTAGATATAGTTAATTTATGTCAGCAAGGACGCGCAAAAGAAGCATGATGTTTCAATATGCGATAGAACGCCTTATTTATGTTCCAAAGGTTGACATGCGCAGTGTTCGAGAGGTAGAGCGCCTGACTCCGGATCTGAAGGTCGTGAGTTCGTGCCCCGCGATGAGCGGATTTTGATCACGAACTTCAAAATACCTAAATATTGCACGAGTATGGTTGGTAACCAGAAAGCAGTCACTGAGAGTGATAAGTATAAGTTGTAAGAACTTGTTTCACAATCGATGTAAAAGAAATAAGTTTAAACTTTACAAATTCCGCAAATCGAATCCCACCTTAGGTGTGGTTGGACTACAAACTTCACAAGCCCTGGCAGGGCTCTAGAAATTGTTTTTGCACTTGTCTTGGACTAATGGAACTGTAATATTTGCTTCATCCGACATAGGAAGCTAGTTGTCCGAGAATATCGGTCAATTTAGTAACAAATAAACATACACGACTTGACCGGGACTAACTTCAACTCAGCTGTTAGTAGCCCGATTCAGCATTAGACTAGTCCGGGATACCGGGCCGTGGATTTCTAGAGCCCTGTCTATATTTGGCGTGAATAATGGTAGCTAACCTAAACAGGGGTCGCTAAGTTGGATTAAACTGTAAAAACTTGTTCTAAAATCGATGTGAAATGAATTAGAACCATGAAAACGAATATTTACCACTACATAAGGTTGACGTTTGAATGTATGAAATTTACGTTTCAATAACCAAAGTCACATGTTTAACTTCCTGATATATTTTGATAGTTTGTTAGTTAAAGCAATCCATAAAATTGATAAAATATCATATTACAGCACAACCTTCCATGATAAACTCTCTCTTGGGTATAAACCTCTCTTCAAGATCTGTAACATTTTTTCCTGAGTAAGAATTCGCTTTCATTTTAACTTTTAGCAGTGCGACCACCTCTATAATAAGACCACCTCAATATTAAGAATACAATTTACAAGTCCATTTTCACTGTTTTGTTCATTATTCACCCTCAATATTAAGACCACCTCAGCAATAAGACCATGTTTCAAGTGTCCCATGGGTGGTCGTATAACTGAGGTTTAACTGTATTAACATTAATAGTACTTCAACAAACCTCAAAATAAGTCGTTGGATTGATAAGAACAGTGCAGCATTTTTGAGGACGTAAAACAAATAAAATACTAGTAGCATGTCCTAACTTTGATAGACTGAGCAAATATGTTTATATCCACCGCACAGTGTGTATTGTCAGTTCGGGTGATGATAGTATTTGGATGTATCATATTTCACATCGTGGGCTTATAATATAGGAATCATTCAACAGAAAACATAGAAAGGGTAAGGTTTTGCCTTTAACCGATTTGTTTTGTATTATATATTGAGCCTGTAAGTATATTAATTTTATTTGACCATTAAATAATGTATAACTTAAGCAATTAAAGCGGACATATTCAACACGACATTAAGAGGAGGGCCACACGTGCATTGTTGGGCATCATCAGACAAATCATTAGAGACAGAGACAGACTGAGAGAGAGAGAGAGAGAGAGAGAAAGAGAGGGGGGGGGGGGGGGAGAGAGAAAGAGAACAAGAGAGAAAGAGAGGAAGAGAGAAAGAAAGAGTGGTTATTCGAATGAAAACAATAATTTCAGCAAAGCTAGGAAACAGTATCCCATTCCTCATGTGCAGTTCTTATTATATCCAAACTACGTTGCTATTAACTGTACTCGTAGAGTATCGAAACTCGAGTTAACCCCCAGAATGTTTACTGACAGTTCCATGGCTGTGAATCGCTGTGTGGGTATTATTTATATGAATTTTTTACGAAGTATGTTAAGTTCCCCTATCCCCATGTGCAGTTTTATTACTTGATATAATACTCATGTTCTCCCCCCCCCCGGTCTATTATTTCTGACTCTCCTTGCTTGATATGTGATGTATTCCATCCTTTAAACTCTACCCCTTGTTGTCCCCCTAAATTGTCGTTAGTTATTTTTATGGTCAGCCCAACCCCGTTCCTTGCACCCCTATTTCCATACATGATTACCCTTGCACTTTATCAGTGTCAAGTGCTTTGTATAGACTGTTGTTGTCCCGGGGATCTATTTGGGGAGGTATTGTCTTGTGTATGTGGCGTTCCCTGTAACAACTTAATCTCGCTTTTATTTGAGGAAAGTACTAGATTTGATACAGCTGTCAATGTACGTTCGTCAAATTTGTTTCCAAATTTCAGAAGAGAATGTCTGAATTTGGCGAATAAACTATAACACGTGTTTTATTTGGGTATAATTTATGTACAGTCAAACCTGTCTGTAAAGACCACCCATGGGAACAGCAAAATGTGGTATTTGTTTACAGGTGGTCTCTATTAACAGATTAAATATCATTGAAAATGGTCTGATGGGAGATAAAATTGGTGGTCTTTGCAGACAGGTTTTGCAATAGTGGTCTTTGTTCGCAGGTGGTCTTTTACACAGGTTTGACTGTAGTCGTTTAGTTAGTTGCAGAGTAAACGAACAATCTGCGTACCATTCGTGTCATGGTCTGTTGTCTTGTGAGAAATGGACCGGTTAATTTCAGGTAAAAGTTCCGCCGAAAATCAACAAGTGCCGTAAAAATAGAATTGTATCAAGTTAAACGAATGTTTTGTTGTTTTTTCATCGGGTTAACCCTTTCCAAATAAGTGAACAAACCCCACTTTTAAATGGGTTTAATCCGAGTTAAACACAGCGGTATTGGCACCGGGATAAAAGTGGGTATTTTAGCTTACCGAGCAGGTTTTTTCTGGACAAAATATAGGTTTCCAAGAAACAAACACTACAGAAAACAAAGTTTTAACCAACTTAGTGGGTTTTTTCTGAATTAATGTGGGTTTTTTTAACATACTTCTACGAAAGTTTTTTTTTATTGGCTAAAAGTGAGCAAAAGTGAACCAACTTTAAACTCACTTATTTTCAAACGGACTCGCTTAAAACCCACATTTTTGTAAATAAAACAGAGCAAAATCACTTTTAGTAAAAACCCAGAAAAACAACTCGCTTTTAAACGAGTGTTGGTAAAAAAAACCACTTTTCATTTGAGAAGGGTAAGCACCGTTTTTCAGCAATGTTTCTGTTACATATGACAGTCAGATACCTAGCCTGTTTTTATGGAATAAATTACCAACCAGCTCTAACTAGCCACTCCGCCAGCTGTTGATAACATCCCCATAAATGGTCAAATGATAGTCGCTAAATTTCACCTGCTCAGTAATCGAACCCAGTACTTCTGGTTGACAGCCTAGCACTGTAACCACTGAGCCAACAGGGAGGGTGAATGAACTGAGAAGCATATTTGCTTAATTTTTAACAAATCGTGGGTTTTTCAACAAGAATCTCATTATATATAACGCCATGTTAGGAATTGATAATTCCCAGGTCTACAATATTTACCTCCCTTGTTTTTAATCATCAGTCATTTTGATAGGCAAAACTGATATTCACATACAGGAGTAATCCCCAAATATGTGATAATTGAGAAAATAACCAGAGAATTTGCATGTGACAACCACTTTTTCTTCAAATTTCTGAGCATAATTAATAAGTTATTTTTTATATCTGATTATTTTATCTTCGTTTTCATTATATTCCCTATAAATTTGAAGGACATTTGCCTATCAATATGGCCGACAATTCAGAACAAGGGAGGTTAATATTGTAAATGTGGGAATTATCTATTGATAATAAATAGAAAACGTGAAAACAAGTGAATGGCGCACTATACTGAGACATTTCTACAGATAATATACGGAGGATTTGGTAGAATTACATAGAAATAGTCATATATGTCGATGAACATTTGTAAGGGGTTAAAATCGTCCTTTGCAAATTTGTTTCACTTTAAGCACAAAACTTAAATCGAAATAATAAAGCAGGGGTTCCATTTGGTCCTGGAGTTGACCCTTTAACCCCTGCCTATCCAGCCCTCAATGCTTTTTAGCTGGCTTATATCGCAGTGGATTTTCCCCTCGAAAATGACCCGAACATCGATATTGAGTTTCCAACTTTTCCCAGTTTTGATCAATCGGTTATATAGGGAAAATATTTTCAAACATATATTTAGACGCTCTATCTTATAACTAGAATATTTTAACAGTTATGACAGAATATGCAAAAGGCCTCAAATTGACCCTCAGGATTCTTGCTGAATGGTCATTTTTACTCTGAATTATAGGAATTTTGGCTATAAAATGGTAAAATCCGGTCAAAATGATCAAAATATCCTTTGGTTTCAGCGCCTAGTGGAATCCTATGTATAGGTGGGAAATTTAACTAAACCGTGTTTCATGTTGTTTCAACATTACTCTTTGTTTCGTTTACTTATTCGCTTGTTTGTTTGTCCTCTTATGATGTACATGGTAATTTAAATCAAATATAAATTAGTGTTATGTTAAACACTCATATAGTCCTGTAGCGTTTGTTGAATTTCGTTTTGTCTCAATCAAGGTATGCAACTTTAATCTTATCACCAATTTGAATGGCAGAGAATATTTGTGTAGTTTTTATGTATTGCTAATCTAAAATGTTCATGTCGCTGGGAGTGATTTTATCTGATAATAGCAAAGAAACTCGAATGACAGATTCTGAACTTGCGTACTGTGGTATCACAATATGTAGCAAGGGCCAAACTTGAAGTATCCCTATCAGGGATTTCCCTGACGCAACAATCTTGAGTCTCTGACTCCCTTTTTATTTCTAGGGACTCGCATTTTCAACTTACTGTGCATCCCTGAGAACCCAAAAATAAAGTTTTGTCAAGTATAAACTGCATATCTAGGACCCTACACATTTACTAAGGACCCCCAATTTATCAAACACAAGGGTTCAAGGACCCCTAGCTGAAATTCCTAGGGAAACCCTGTCCCTATCTTACACTGAATAATGTATGTTACCATATGTGACCCTTTTCTGTAGCATTATGTAGCAGGGGCCATTTTTGAATTATCCCTATTTTACACATAATTATGTCTGTTACTCTGTTACTTTCTGTGGCCCGTTCCTGTAGCTTTGTGTCGCAGGAACCATATGAGCGCCGCTGTACGATTTCCAACATCTTCTTTTAAAAGTGACGTCATTTCCAGAAAACGTCACATGTGATGTCACCATGTACTGACAGTAAGCACTAGTTGTCCCATATGGCAATATGACAACGAAGTGAACACTAACATCGCTCTAGTAGTTACATTTGTACCAACATGTGTTGTTACTTTATGGTTAACAAGAAATATCTCGAAAAATGATGGTCGGCGCAATTTGAAGGTTAAGATTCGTTGTGAAACATAAAAGATTGCCGAGATGTTACGATTGCTGGTCACTCCATATCCAAAATGGATTTCGGTAAATTCACCGAAAATCATTTGATTTCGGTAAGGTAATATACTCTTTATCGAAAGATTAACCAATCCGCGTCAAGGCAACACACGTTGTTCGGTTGAAGAGAAGTTGGTTTAGTAGTTAACGTAAGATTTGATTGGTTTACACAACACTGATATGCAAATCTTTGAACACAAATTAGACAACAACGTGTTAACCACTGATGTACTCAGCAATTTGAATGTTTTAAGTACGTCTATATATGCTATAAGGAATAAAGACCATTATTGGGACCCTTGAAAAATGGTCTTAATATTGAGGTGGTCTTGAGATCGAATAAAGAGCATAACAGTGAAAACGGACTTGAAAATTGTGATCTTAATTTTGAGGCGGTCCTATTATTGAGGTAGTCTTTAAGTGAGGCTTTACTGCATTGATAATGTATGTATGAAACTCCATTATAATTACCTTCCTTTTGAATTGTTAACTCAATATGTTAATATTATACGTTCACGGTCACAGTCATCATGTATAAACGTTGTGTATGAAAAAAAGAGAGAATAAGTAGCTACAGGGAACGCAACCAACATTAGACAGTGCCTCCCCACACAGACCTCCGGGAAAACAACAATCCATAAAACATAAGGCACTTGAAGAGGTTAAAGGGTACATAGGAACAGAGCACATATTTCCCTTTCCCCTGTGCAATTATGTCACTTTGTATAGTGTTCAGGTTATTTCCTCCCCAGTTTCTCGGCCTATTGTTGCCAACTGTCTTGACTTGTTCTGTGACCTTTCCATCCATTATTTCCTCCCCTCCTTCACTGCCCACTTCACTTTGATTATCATAGTTATTCCTTATTGTCTGCCAGGCCATTCCTTGTGCCTTTGTTTCTCAATGTATTTGGATCTTGTTAATAAGTTTTGATGCGTCAATACCACGCACTCAGCGCATCAGACCATTGTATTGCGAAAGCATGGGAAAGGTAATCACGTTTCACACTCCTTTGTTTATTGCCAGTGGAGCTATTTTAAGGCAGCTACCCCCTTTCCCAGTACAAGTATATAATTTACCTTCTATACTTTCCCAGTACAAGTATATAATTCACCTTCTATACTTTCCCAGTACAAGTATATAATTTACCTTCTATACTTTCCCAGTACAATTATATAATTTACCTTCTATACTTTCCCAGTACAAGTATATAATTTACCTTCTATACTTTCCCAGTACAAGTATATAATTTACCTTCTATACTTTCCCAGTACAAGTATATAATTTACCTTCTATACTTTCCCAGTACAAGTATATAATTTACCTTCTATACTTTCCCAGTACAAGTATATAATTTACCTTCTATACTTTCCCAGTACAAGTATATAATTTACCTTCTATACTTTCCCAGTACAAGTATATAATTTACCTTCTATACTTTCCCAGTACAAGTATATAATTTACCTTCTATACTTTCCCAGTACAATTATATAATTTACCTTCTATACTTTCCCAGTACAAGTATATAATTTACCTTCTATACTTTCCCAGTACAAGTATATAATTTACCTTCTATACTTTCCCAGACGATTGAAAACATACAGTAAAACCTCACTTAAAGACCCCTCAATACTAAGACCA